>JAWDJD010000003.1:54205000-55405000 GCA_035047305.1 Bradypodion pumilum | reverse complement strand
CTACACACGTGGCCACGTTGGGGGGGGCTTTTCAATGGCCTTGGCCTCGCGCGGGTGGTGCGGCGGTCCAGCCACTGACGCCCCACCCGGCGACGACAACTACCACCCAGGGCCCCGTGGTGGGGGGTGTTTCCTACCCTGTGGGGAATGTTTTGGGGGTGGCTGGGTTAGTCCAGGCCCCTTTTCAGATGCCCGCAGTCTCTGCTGTGCCTGTGTTGGCCTTGCCGACGGCGGGGTATTCCTTACCACTGGGTGACCATTTGGCACAGGCCACCAAGGAGAAAATCTGGCGGGGGGAGTACGTGGATATCTTCTCACTCCAATACAGAGAGCCCACCAAGGAAGAGAGGGAGGGGCAGGATGAGAAGGATAAGGAGCAGGCACGTTGTCGCAAGCCACCGCGTGCGAGGGCCGACTGGTTGCCGGCCTACCTCATTTACATGGCGGTGTACCTTAGGGCCCGGCCGGATTTGGCAATTCCGATGGTCCAGTATTTGGACAACATCTATAGGGCGATGGTTGACTTTCCGGGCCCGTTGTGGTTGGCTTATGACGTGGAATTCCGTATGCGGATTCCCCTGCACCCCGAGATGAGGTGGGATGAGCCATGTCAGAGGCTGTGGCTTTTGTACATGACACCCACGCGCCCCGCGCCCGGGGAGAGATACCATTGTGGACATGCGGTCCGGCGAGCGGCCCCAGCACAGGTTCCCCGCCAGGTGGCGGGGAAGGGGGTTCCAGCCCGCCTGCTGTGCTGGACTTTCTCGTCCAATGGTTCCTGCAATAGGAATTGCAAATACAGACATGAGAGTCCCGCCTGTGCTGGCCCCCATGCGGCCTCTGCCTGTCCCAGGCCTGGATGGACGCGGGGCAGAGGGAGGGGCAGACAGGGGGCTGGCAAGACTGCCTCAGATGGAGCTGGTTCACCGATAGGCTCCCTCCCCAATTAATGTGGACATGTTGGAGCGTTGCCTCGCATTGTACCCGAGGGAGGCAGATGCAGTTTACCTGCTTCGGGGTTTTCGACTGGGGTTCCGTATTCCTTTTATGGGTGGTAGGTTCCCCCAAGACGCCCCCAACCTTTTGTACCTCAGGGGAAGGGAGGAGGTGGCTGCTGCCAGCATGGCTGAGGAGATTCATGCGGGCAGGGTCGCTGGCCCCTGTCCCTGCAACCCCGTTCCGGGGAGCATATTATTTCGCCGATGCCATGCCTTTTGGCTGTTCCATTTTGGGCTCGGCATTCGAGCGCTTCTGCACCTTCCTAGAGTGGGCTTTTGTCCGCAGGTCAGGGTCCCGGTCTGTAGCCCATTCCCTGGATGATTTTATTCGGGGCTGAACGGGGCTGGGACACGTGCACACGTCTCCTCAACACATTTCAGACGCTAATGGAGGAACTTCGTGTCCCTTTAGCGCCCAAAAAGACCAGGGCCCATCTACACAGCTAGTCTTCCTGGGGGTGGAGATTGACACGGTAGCACAGGCTTCTAGGTTGCAGCGGGATAAGGTGTCAAGGCTAGTGGCCCTTATCTGGGACTTGCTGGCCAAGCGCATGGCATAACTGAGGGAACTGCAGGTGCTACATGCTCACCTCAATTTCGCTTGCGGGGTCGTCGCACCGGGCAGGGCATTTGCTCGGCGCTTGTGCGACGCCTTGGCAGGATTATCCAGGCCCCATCATAGGGTTAGACTTACCCGGGGTATCAGGGCAGACGTGCTTGTCTGGCCCCAGTTCCTGAGGGAGTTCAATGGGGGTCATTTTGGAGGTCTAGCTCCTGGCTTCCCCTCGTTTTCAGATACAGTCTCATGCCTCGGGATCCCTGGGTTATGGGATGTACTTCAATTGGAAGTGGGCCATGGTGGGTGGCCACCAGCCTGGGCAGGCACGGGTCGCCTGCGTGATCTCACATATCTGGAATTTTCCCTATCCTGGGTCTTTGATGCTATGGGGCGGGGAGTGGGCCAACTCGGTTGTGCATTTCTGGTGTGACAATGCGGCTGTTGTCCACATTGTCAATGCACAGACTTCCAAATCGCCCTGGGTTATGGGCCTAGTGCGCCAGTTTGTGTTGCGCAGCCTGCGCCTCAACGTTCTTCAGGGACAGGCATGTCCCGGGGGTTAATAATGATATTGTTGACGCTTTGTCCCACCTGCAGATCTCCCGGTTCCGTGCCTTGGCCCCGGATGCGGAGGAATTTCCCTCGCCACTCCCGGATGGGATATGGACCATTGGCAAGGAGAGGTGAACCGGGCGATTGGCCTGCCACTAGCGCCACGTATGCGTAAGGCGTATCACCACGCATTTAATTCTTTCAGAGCATTCTGTGCCCAATTTTGGCTGCCAGGAACCTGGCCGATCCCGGTAACCCATGTTCTGCGGTTCATGGTTTACCTGCATGCTCAGGGCCTTGCACCTCGCACCATAGCATCTAGGCTGTCAGCGTTGGCTTTTATGGCCAAGGTGGGAGGTCATGTGGACAGCACCACTGACTTCCGTGTGAGACATGTTTTGGAGGGGTGGGTGCGGGAGCGTGGGCGTTGCCCGGACGACCGCCACCCGATTTCCCCAGGGGGTTTTACCCAATTGGCCCGGGGCTGGCATGGCCTCTGTTTTGATAGATATGAGGCAGCCCATTTCATGCGGCTACAACGGTGGCCTTTTTTGGAGCGCTCCGCATCAGCGAGATTGAGATGCTGTCTAAGGCGGATGCAAGTCGTAGGGCACTGGAACTCGAAGATGTCTGTGTGAACAATATTGGGCTCAGTTGGGGATACGCTCCTCTAAAACAAATCAGCATGGCGTAGGCAGTGGAGTAGACTGCTACGATGTTCTTGGCAGACATCTGTCCGGTTGGTGCCCTACAGGATTTCCTTGCACTGTGTGGCACGCACCATGGCCCGTTTTTCTGTCACCAAGGTGGGTCTTCCCTTACTAAATTTCAATTTTGGAGGGTGCCGGGAGGCACTAGACAGTGTTGGCCTCTCTGGGGCTAGTTGCGGCACCCATTCGTTCAGGATAGGGGCGGCTTCTACTGCAGCTGTTTTTGGGTACTCCGGGGCTAAATACGCCGCATGGGAGGGTGGGGATCACAATGTTTTCAGTTTTGTGTTCGCCCTCTTCAACCGTGAGTACCAGTTTAGTCACTGCACTGTTTCTCCCCCCTTTTTTCCTTGACAGACCCTGGGTGTCGTTTTACACCGGTGACAGTATGGCTGGTGGGCCATAGCCATGTGCACAGGGCAGCGCGTTATGCTGCATGGGGCAGCGCGTTACGTTGCACAGGGCAGCGCGTTACACTGCACAGGGCAGCGTGTTACGCTGCGGCGACAGAGTGGGGACCCCGACTGGGACTGGGTGCATCCGCACGTCTCAGGTGGTATGGTAAGCGCGGCATGTTATGGCGGGAACTGTTGCCATTCCTTTTCTACATCAGGGATGCTGACTCGCCCGATGTCCTGGTTATGTACCTTGGGGGCGATGGCTTGGGACAGGTCACTGGCCTATCGCGGAAGCTTGCGGTTTGCAGTGACCTGCCCTACTCACATTATGTGTGGCCTGCCACAACCCTCAATTGGTCGGACATGATACCGCGGTACGCTTACAGGGGGGCGTTCGGCCTCGAGGCTCTCGGCTGAGCCGACGCTCCGTGAACGGGGCTATTGCCCGGTTCCTTTTCGACAAGGGCGGGGGACGCGTCATTAGCCTCCCCGCCATCAGTCTGCAAAATTACGAGCTTTACTCAGGGGATGGGGCCCATCTGTCGCAGGGAGGTATGGACCTCTGGTTAGTGGACTGGCGAGCAGGCCTGTCGACTGAGCTGACGGTCTTGGGGGGGGCGGTGAGCCTTTTGGGAAGCCTCCCCGTGTGGCGGGTATCACTGGTAAGGTAAACATTTATGACCCACAGGTATCCGGCAGGTTCGCAATTGACTGGACAACACTAGACAGACATAAGTTGGTTAACGTTGTCCGGTCAACGACGAACCAGGCGACGGGGTGATGGCTACAGCTAGACAGCATGCATCACCCTGTGATTTCACGGATACGCGTCAGAGGGTGGGGTCATTAGTTAGATATTGACTACGGTCAACAATTTGTTTGTTGTCAACAAACAAATTGATACAAATAGATACATTGTAACAATTGCCGTTGGCAATTTTGGGTGGTACCTTACCAGTGTTACTTCGGCCTGCTTGCCTTAAGAATTATGATTGGTCAATTACCAATAGAAATTTATAATTCGGACTAGGGCATGAATCAATAAATGTGGCCCAATGCCGTTATCCACTTTTACCAGTGTCTGAGTCCTTTATTGGGGGGTGCGCCTGCAATGCAAGCGTGGCGCCAAAATGGCCACCGCGCTCTTTGCGCCCCCCCCCATCGGACAAAGGCATCCGGGTAGTTAGGGGGCGTGGCCAGCTCCCTTATAAAAGGGGTGGCCATGAGGCAGCCGAGCTGCCATTTTGCGAAGCGACGGAGCGGAGAAGTTTTTCCCCTCCACCCCCTCCCTAGTTAACAGTGTGATATTTTGGTCGCTTCGGGGCTGGGTGGGAATTTTTGGCTGGGACCCACAATTGGCTCTCGGGTCCTGGTTTTTTCGCCCATCCCACACTGTTGCTATGGTTTGATATAGGGGTTTCTGTTGCTGCTGTTGACTTTGGTCACATGGGCGGGTATCACTGGTAAGGTAAACATTTATGACCCACAGGTATCCGGCAGGTTCGCAATTGACTGGACAACACTAGACAGGCATAAGTTGGTTAACGTTGTCCGGTCAACGACGAACCAGGCGACGGGGTGATGGCTACAGCTAGACAGCATGCATCATCCCGTGATTTCACGGATACGCGTCAGAGGGTGGGGTCATTAGTTAGATATTGACTACGGTCAACAATTTGTTTGTTGTCAACAAACAAATTGATACAAATAGATACATTGTAACAATTGCCGTTGGCAATTTTGGGTGGTATCTTACCAGTGTTACTTCGGCCTGCTTGCCTTAAGAATTATGATTGGTCAATTACCAATAGAAATTTATAATTCGGACTAGGGCATGAATCAATAAATGTGGTCCAATGCCGTTATCCACTTTTACCAGTGTCTGAGTCCTTTATTGGGGGGTGCGCCTGCAAACTGGTCCTGTGGAAGACATCTCGCTCTTGAAAATTCTAGGGCTGTTTATCCATTTAATGAGAGTCCAAAGGATGATGATAATAATAATAATAATAATAATAATAATAATAATAATAATAATAATAATAATAATAATAATAATAATAATAATAATAATAATAAAGTTTTATTTATATACTGCTTAACCTCACCCCGAAGGCAACTCGAAGCAGTTTACAAATGAGGCATGCTGCCTACACAGCAGGCAGCAGCAAAAACACAGACATCTCAAGTACAGTAAAAATACAATATTAAAAGAAACAATGGCAAAAGGCAAAAATACAATAGTTACAGAAACATAATACAAAATGCAATCAAAAAACCCACGTAATATCATGTCGGCAGTACCCCACTCCACTCACCCCAACCTCAGGCAAGTCCAATATCTGCAGCTTCTAAAGTTCTAAACTGGGGATGGGGGAACAAAGCCCGGAGAAGGAGGGCGGAAGTGACTCTCCACTGCCCAGCCAGTGCAGCAGCTGTCACCACATTCTTCCCCTCCGGTGTTGCTGAAAGGGTAGTCCCAGTGCCAAAAGCTTCTTCGCTCTGGCTACGGAGCTCCTGGGCGGCGACAAAGTCTAGCCGCCTTTCGAGCCACAGCTAAGGCAGGGGCCCAGGCCAAAGGTGTTGCGGCGGCTCCCAGTAGCTCCGGTGGGGGTGGCTTTTGATGGCCCCGCCGCAGAGAACGAGGCACAGCTGCGCTCCCACCTCCCCCAGCCCGGCTGGCGGGGGAGGGAGCCAAAGGTGTTGTGGCAGCTCCCGGGGACTCCGGCGGCAGCAGCTTTTGATGGCCCCGCCGCAGAGAACGAGGCACAGCTGTGCTCCCACCTCCCCCAGCCCGGCTGGCAGGGGAGGAAGCCAAAGGTGTTGTGGCGGCTCCCGGGGACTCCGTTGGCAGCAGCTTTTGACGACCCCCGCCACAGAGAACGAGGCACAGCTGTGCTCCCACCTCCCCCAGCCCGGCTGGCGGGGGAGGGAGCCAAAGGTGTTGTGGCGGATACCTCTAAACTCTTCTATTGTCAAAGTAAGACAAATCTCACTGCAACCAGAGGGCTGTGTAGATTCAGGATTTTACTAAAATGGATACTAAACAAGATTTTGTTCTAATAGACCCAAGCTAATTGTGACATTAATTAGCTAAATACTTATAAAAGTATGACCATTTTGAAAGAAAGTGAGTAATAGTACAAACTGTATTGCAGTATACATACAGTATAAAGTTAGCACAAGCTTACGCCACCTTAATTGTCATAGCTCAGGGAAGAGACTAGTGCTTACTAGCATTGGATTTGGAGTCTCTCACTGAACTACGTTTCTGGACTCCATAAAACAGAGTTGTGAAAGTTAAAAGGGGATCAAACTTTTTCCACTCTGTAGTGTAAGCATGGCCTCAGTATTGCAAAAGAACTGAAGAGACAGCATCTGACCCTTTGGCTGTTTACAATGGTCCTGATGACAACATCCCCTTACTGCTATTCCTTCCAAGTGGATTGAATCTTTAGCTCTCAAAGCAAGAGACAGCTTCCTGTGGACTGTGAAGGAGGAAAGAGCTGTATTTTCCCTCTTTGCTTTCTGCTTTGCTTCCTGGTTTGGCTGCTCTTTCATTTTTAAAATCATATGCTTTGATTTTGCTGCATTCAATCAATATGAGTTGATCCTTGATGTCCTGAAACTGTTTATCTGAAATAAACTAAAAAGGGTACTAGTTCCATGAGCAAACAAATGTTTAACAATGAGAAAACATAAACATTTAGGAAAGTAGGTACAGTATATCATTTCTAAAAAGACCTGCAAAATTGAGAATGAATGGGGAATGTATACATGCTGGACATGATCCTTTTTCAGTACTTTTAAGCAATGAGATCTGCAGAGGCCAACAAAGAAGACTGTTTCACCCTCTCCATTGGTTCTTTGCACCAGGACCACTATTGCTATCTTGGGTCAGTCAAATAATATGAGTTTCAAAGTCAAGAGGACAAAACTAAATAAGAAGGATATAGCAGATGTCCATTACCATCCACCCATTCCTCCAGTACATATGTATGAAGGACAAGAGGGCAGGCATCAGTGGTTGATTATGTATGAGATAAATCTTTCCACTTATAGATACTGAGCGTATGTTGTAAATTTCTGAAGAGTGGTCAAAGTAATCTACTGCATGAACAACAACAAAGTACATAAAAACTAGGCCTGTGCTGGCCATTTGGGACACAGGGACAAATCCCGGTGTGCCCCAGTGACTGGTGCCTCCCAGAGGTAGGAGAAGTATGTCACCTGGCAGCTACACTAGATTTCTACCACAGCCCCCCACCAAGCCGGAACCTTCCAGGCAATGTGGTGCTGTTTCTGTGGGGCGGATATTGCCATGAACCAACCAGCCCTGCACCTTACCATGGCTGGTAGGTGCTTGTTGGTTATCGCTGTGCACCAACCAATTCGACATGGCGCTGCTGCTGCTGTTGCCGCCGCCGCAAGCTGTGAAGAAGCCCAGTGAGTCTTTCCCATCCACCGTGGCCATGGGGGGGGGGGGGGCTGGTTGGTGCACAGTGATATCCACCATGCACCAACCAGCCTCGCCCCCTCATGGCCTTGGTGGCTGGGAAATACCCACTGGGAGCAGCGCCGGGTTAGATTCAGAGGGAGAAGGCAGGGGGTGGGAGTCAGAGGCCTCATCCCAACAGCCATCCCAGCAGCCAGGGTCCGCCACACCCAAACCAAAACACCAGGGAGAGAAGGGGGTTGTGGGAGAGGCAGCTGAAGTGGATTAATGGTCTCTCTCTCCACTGGGCACCACCTCTTCTTTCTTTCTGCCCCTCCCCATTGTCCGGCGGAGGTGGGGGGGAGAGGAAGGCGAGGGAAGCACCTTTCTCTCCCGTTCCCCTTCATCCATTACTCTCTCCCTCCTCAAAGAGGGTGAATGAGGCTCCTTTCATGTCCCCAAGATATTTTCCCACCGAAGTGGTCCCTATTGATCTACTTGTAATGTCTTGCTTTCAATTTGCGAGGTTGGCAGGAGCTGGGACCCGAGATGGGCACTCAATCCATGATGTCATGCAGTATCCTCCACAGGCACCACCCCCTACCTCTCTGTGCAGCATCCTTTTAGTATAGCCAGCATACCCCTGATAAAAACTATCAAAAGTTATCATGGCAGATGCTTCCATGGAC
Organism: Bradypodion pumilum; assembly: GCA_035047305.1. Lineage (NCBI taxonomy): Eukaryota > Metazoa > Chordata > Lepidosauria > Squamata > Chamaeleonidae > Bradypodion > Bradypodion pumilum. The sequence goes on along the minus strand of JAWDJD010000003.1, from coordinate 55,396,662 downwards.
TAGTCCATGTGATCAGATGTGTAAAGCGTTGAGATAACATATTTTTATTTTGTGAGGTGTTAGTTAGCTTCTCTTAATTTGCATTTTCAGAAAAATGAGACTAAAAGCCATAGCTTTTAAATATCTATTAGAAGGTATTAGATGTGATGTTAATGAAATAAGAATGGAGTGGAACAAAGAATTAGACAGTCATGTGAAAGTTATTCAAAGGATATTTGACCTTGCTTGAATTTATAAAGTCTCTTTATATCAAAACCTACATTTTGTTCAGTAAAAATAATAATGTTTAAGAAACATTGAGTGTCACCATATTTATAAAAGAAGAAATAATTCATGTGCAAACATATACCATTGGGGGGGGGGGATTTCTATACATTTCTGCAACCATATGCAATTTTTCCATACTCTTTCTGTTGAACTCTTGAAAGTCAGCAGGCTATTCAAAACCACAGATCAATTTCTGCATTGCAACTTTAAAAACCTTACTGGCACAGTAGCAAGAAACCACAGTGGCACCGTATCCTGATAGTGTGATGACAGCAACTTGAAAGCACCAAACATCCTACTTAACAGAGATGAGTGGACTAAGAGGGTGAAAAGAAAGGTGTTTGCTTCATAAAGAAAAGAATCCATGAACATGTAAGCCAGGGTTTCTCAACCTGTAGCCCATGGTCCGGATGCGGCCTATGGTGCCATTTCATGTGGCCCACCACCACCTCCACCATACCCTGAAGTGCCATGTGGTGGAGGAAGGGCAAAATGACTGTCTGGCCGCAAAGCTGTTTGAGGGAGCGTGACCTGGCCCCCATCTTAAAAAGTTTGAGAACTCTTGATGTAAGCAGAAGTGGTGATCATCCTGTAAGCTATCAAGAGCTTTGATGGTTGTTGGATGTGGTGGCAGTTAGCACTCATTTTTTTAAAAAGTCTTATAAAATATTTAAGCATGACATTATGGTTCCAATGGCACCACAGTAAACTACAGCCTGTAAGGCAGCTCTGTGTTTCCACAGATGGGATTAGGAACCAATAGGAAAAGATAAATATGCTCCTATGCAGATTTGCAAATTTTATTTCTCTCTGCATCTTACTGTATTTCATTCAAAAGCTGAGTTGGAGGTCAGAAAGCCCTTCAGAACAGGTCCAGAAAGCTGCTGAAGTTGCTAAAAATCCTGTTCCCTCTTTGATGAGTTAGTATTTGGACCCCTCTATTGAAAGGTGGATCCCCTTTAGTCTGATATTTCAACATCCATATAAGAAACATCATCTTATTTCATTCATTTCTGCAATTACAAGATTTATTCAAAGTGGTTACCATCAGTGTCCAGACACCTCTGATTATTGTGAACTATTGTTTGAACAACATTGATCAAAGTGTCCTGGATCACATACATATGGGGAGAGAGAGAGAGAGAGTACAATTGGCTCTTTTAAGATATACTTTGAAGAACAAAATGTTATAGCTGATTGATTTGACTTTGGTGTAGCTTAATTTGAGTTTTAATGTACCATTAATATAGCAAGGATTTGCATTAAAATTACAAGATGGCTAGCTGACAACTGCTATGAAACTCACCAAGTGCTCTAACTGTCTTTTGTCTCATTTTATTATGTTCCCATCATACCTGCCTCCAATCATAGTTTAATGGAATAATCATACTCATGCCATCATTTTAAAAGGTGAGATTCGATGCTATTAACACAGTATATTGCTCCTAAAATTGAATGCTCTAGAAGGATCCTATTACAAGAAATGAAATCATAATCAAACAATTACCTAATGAAGTAGTACACAATTCATCCTAGCCAAGTGTGAGAAGAGAAAGTGTATGTTTGTGTATTGGGTGGGGGATAAGACAATAGAGAAAACATTCTTCATTCACAGTTCTATAAAAGCCTACATTCCTATATAATAGCTCTTGATTTCTGCAGTATGAAATTTTGTTGCTCCCTAGGGTTTAGAAAGGAAGAAAAAGTAATGATGCCTCGTTGCATATGGTAGACATTTTATATGATTTTCCTATGCTAGAATAATTAGGTCGACTCTACATTTTGTTAACTCCTGCTTGTGCAAAAATGGAGGGTGAATTTTTAAAATTGAAGACACATGAAGTTGTAAAGAATTGGGGGGGGGGGCTGCTTTTGATAGCTGCCAGCCACATAGGCTTTTATTTTAATTTCACTGTAAAGGAGATATCGAATTCAGTGGTTGACTCCATTTGAAGGTGCATGACTGACCATGAATGTATGCTGTTGCCAAATTAATGAAAATATGACAATACATATAATTAATGTATTTAATTATGTTATTAGTTGTTTATGTTCTAGGTCCAGTGAGGGATTTTTTCTGAGAAATTAGAATCAATTGGACTTTTTGATTTAAAAAATGAATTTTAACTACAAATTATTAATGTCTTATAACTGGAAAAATTTTAATTGGAGTCTATTTTAGAGATTTTTTGCTAAAGCAAATATAAGTTTGAGAGAAAAGATTTTACTCAACAATTCAGATGAGAAGGAAAATATTAAATTTATCTTCCATACCCACTGCTGATCCTGATTATTATCATCAATATCAACTGAAACTGTTTCTAATTTTATTTTTTTTGAAATAGCAGAATAAATGCAAAGGTGCATTTAATGTTATGTGACCTTTGGCTATGAAACTGCCTTTAGAAACTCTGTTCAGCTATGAAACAGAGATGAGCATTGAACCCTAGAGTCAGATACGACTGCCTTTCAAGCAAGGGTGACCTTTACCTTATAATTGTTACGTAGAAGCCTAACCTAGTTTTAAATATTACATTTTCCCCCTTCTCAAAGTGACCCCTCTAACTTCACAACTCTCTGGTACGTCTGGAACAAAATTGATGTTGGAATTACACCACAAACTTGTATTAGTTTTGTATCAGTTTCCTTCAAAGAAAGCAGAAAATGCAGTTTTGTGGTTGTACCAAAACTTGACTGGTTTCCCTGGTGTGTAGAAATGTTATCAGTTTGTCTGCTTTGTCAAGATACAAAATTATAACTCATGAAACTGGACAATTGGATTTATGATCTTCCAATAATTATATTGATTTGTTAGCTGGATGTGAATGTAGTTCTAGTTCTGTAACTATTTGCAAGAAGAAGCACACCTTGCTTTCAGAATCTACAAGGTTTTGTTTTATTTACTCTCATGATATACAAGGTTTATGAGGCACTAAAGAGAAACCAACTCCACACTAAACAATATGTGTTTTTTAAAGTGTGTTCAGCTAAAATGTAAAAACACACTGGGGTAAATATGTAAATATATCCCCAGTTGAAGGAAATTGTGCTAAATTGCACACAGATTTTCTATGTGGACACCCCCCACCCCTTAAAGTCTCCCCACCTGATATGAAAGAAAGTCGGGAAGAAAATAATACAGGTGGGATTCATAGGAATGCAGCAACATTGAAACATGAAGATTTTTCACATCCTAAGTCATGATACATTATTAGGTAAAGGTAAAGGTTTCCCTTGCTCGAAAGCCAGTCGTATCCGACTCTAGGGTGCAGTGCTCATCTCTGTTTCTAAGCCGAAGAGCCAGCGTTGTCTGCTTCTGCAGACGTTTCCGTGGTCATGTGGCAGGCATGACTAGACACCGGAGCGCACGGAACGCTGTTACCTTCCCACCGAAGTGGTCCCTATTTATCTACTTGCAATTTCTTGCTTTCGAACTGCTAGGTTGGCAGGAGCTGGGACGAAGACGGGAGCTCATTTCCGTCCTGCAGTACTCGGGAATCGAACTGCTGACCTTCCGCTTCCCAGTCAGCGTCTTAGCAACTTGAGCCACTGCAGTCCCTTATTACATATATTATATTTAGTTGTCAGTTAAGTCCTATTGTATTTAGTAGGCAATGTTCCAAAGTCACTGGCATTCCAGAAAGCAGTTCATAGCCAATGTTGTGATGCAATGACAAAGGGAGTAGGGGCATTACAATCCTTACTTTTGATTGCTGTGAGGGATTGGAGGGGATGAAGCTATAGAGAAGTAGGTCACCCTGATAAATCGGCAATATGTACCCATGATGGGGCAACCTTCCATTTAGCAACTGAGCACTTGCTTTCTTGTAGTCATGATATCACCTGCACTGTCTGGGAACTCCACGGCTAGAGCGGGGAGACTTTCAGCACCAGGACTGCCTTTCCACCTGCATCCTGTATTACCTATTGGGGATGGCCCATCTTTCTTTGCCTGGAACACCGGATGAGGAGATGAGTTCCAGCGGTCAAGTGATGCCTTGCCACCACCAATGAGGACCACCTGCGGCAGAGGGCTCTACCCCTCAAAAGGGCGAAAGCTGTGGCGGTGTCTCTCACCGGTCTTTCCCCTGACTGGGCGAGCCAGTTTATCCCCCCCCCCTCATTTTGTAATTTACACTTGACTTGTGTTATTATAACTGTATTGTATACTTTGGGCTGCATTTGTTGTTGAGATACTGGATTATTGTAGTTTTTACTGTACTGCGTAATTGCGTTATTGACTGTATTTTTCTATATAATTGATTAATTATTACTTGAATTTGTAATTTTGTATATGCTATTTGCATTTTGTCATTTTATGTCTTTGTAAACTGCCTTGAGTCTGAGAAAGGTGGTATAGAAATATTAAATGAAATGAAATCTTCTGGTGGCGTACTATAAGGGATAGGACCACACCTTTGCCTCTCTTGTAGCACTGTGACCACTGGCAGTGTTACTCTGTCAACAAACCCGTGGCCAAAGATGTCACTTTTCCTTCTCAATGCTTCACTTAGTGGCACTTCAAAAATTGAGAAATAAGTATAATTCAGCCTCAACAAGCTTTGGATAGACTTGTTTGTCTGATGTGCTTCCATCAGAATTAAGGCAGCATATCAACCATGCATCATACTAAAATTTAGTCTAATAGATTCCATTGAATAAGCTATGAATGAAGACCACTACATGCTCTATAGAAGAAAAGCAGGTACTGTAACTGGTATATTCTTTGATTTGAAGATTTACAGATCTTATTTCCAGTAAAGAAAAAAGAAATCTGCCATATGAATTAGAACTTTACTGTCTGGTTTTTAAAAAGCCACCACTTCCAGAAAATGTTCATTAAAGAATAAAATACACACCCACGTAGTACATTATGTCTATAATGGGTAACAATAATATTCCTTTCAGAAGTTTAAAAAGCCTATAAGTCACAGTCTAAAAGGGAGGAATGACCTATGAAGCCTTTCCCCTCACCAATGTGAAATAATTTGGATAACATTTTTTAGATTAGCTCTTCAATTTATTCTAATTAGTTCTACTGATTTCTTTTAAGAGAAAACAATATGTTTACAATTTTCAGCAGCCCCTAATGAATGTGTGATGGGATTAAGATCAAGCAACAATAACTTTCATAATTGCATTTTGTTATCATTTTATCATTTGCCTTGCAACCAAACAATAATGTCTATGATTTATACACTTCCTCATGAGTTATATCTTTCCCTCTTCTTCCCCTCCTTCCCCTTCCTCCTCCTTCTCATATGCTAAATTTTCTAGATGCAGATAGACAGTAGGTAGTTAGATAAGAAGATAGATTTGCCTGATCAGTTTATACATTACCTCAGTGGTATGAATTTTCAGACTGAAAGCTACAAAATTATTATTGTTTAAAAAAATATAAATCTTGTCTGTGTCTACTTGGAGCAGAGCTCTCTTCTTCTTTTGTCTCCAGATCAAACTTTGGATTGCCAAAATGAAGCCACTTTCTTGGCTTTGTTGTTGGCCAAAATTAAGTCCTTGTTGCTTCATGTTTCTGGCAGTGGTTGGCAGACGAGTAAATGATCCAGCTTCTGTATCTCTTCTCATTCACACAGCATGTTGTTGTCTGCCTGTTGTTGTCTGCCAGCAGTCCCCTCTTGAGCATGTTGGTTTTACATTTAAGCACTCCGACCCTCAGCCTGTTCAGAGTCTTCCAAGTGAGGTAGGGGAGGTAGAGTTTTTCTGCTATATTCTCATTTAATGTGATTTACAGCAGAGCTGCAACTAGCCATTTTGACATCCCTAGTATCTGTAATGTTGCCTCTGACTCAGTTTGCCTTGTGGAATGATCACAATCCTCTCATTAAAATGAGGAGAATGTGATGTTCCTCCCCAAAACAAAGATTTAAGAAAGAAAGAAGCTTAGGTTAGTAGACCTTGCTATTTACCTGTAGGTTCACCTCTAGATTTTAACTCCCTCTAAATGTTTGTGCCTTGGAGCAAAGTCTTACTTGGAGCCATTTACAATACTTTTCACACAGGAAAATTCCATGGAGACATGTTAAGATCTTTTTACTATACTGTACTGCTGATATGAATTATGTACCATTAAGTTGGAACTGACTAATAGCTATCATAATAAGCTTTCAGGGTAAATGAGATGTTTAAGGATTGGTTTACCAGTTGTACATCCTCATTGAGCTTTCATGTCCATACCACAGCATGATGGATCCTAGATTTTCACAGTATCTATTTCACAATACTGGGTATCCCATTATCACTAGGTTGGTTTCTGGCTGGACACCCTGCTACGGTAATGGAGTAGAACCGTACAGCCAGCAACTCAACGCCAAATGTCAGGCAGTGGCTAACTAACCTGACTCCCTAAAGGGGCCAACAGTTTCGGTGGATGAGCCCCTTTAGGTGGGGTGATGGTCCCACTCAGTGGAGGAAATGCCACTGGAAACCATCATATTCGGCCCAACAACAAAATGAGCAGTCATGGAGGTGGAAGAGACCATGCCAGATGGACTGGCTGTGAAGGCACATCTTGATAATATCCTCAAGGCTGTGGCAGTCCATTGCAGTCCTGGTGTTAAATCCTGCATGTCTCATTTCATGTGTGCCATAGGAGATGGCTCCGTGATCATTGTGTGTGGGTCACTTCATGGCAAGCTAGGTATACTGCTGATATGATACTAGGATCTGAAAATTATACTGGTTTATGAGAATTTGTCTTTCTTCCAAGAGTAATGTTGGCATTCATTTTGTAAGATATTTTTTCGTAATGATTGCATTTATTTGTGAACTTTTCCTTATCTGTGCTGATAAGTTCCTATGTATTTTTCAACTTTGTTTATTTTCTGTGTTCATATTTCGAAATGTGCACCTTGTCTGTCTGCCTTCATTTCTGTGAAACTCCATCTGAGCCTCACAAACTTCTGAAAAGTTTTGGGAAGTACAAAAAGGCTACCTTCATTGAAGCACAGAAACTCTTTTCTCTTTCTTGTTCTGAGAGCAAGAGAGGGTCCCAAACTGGGTTTTCAGTCTCCTTATCCAGCCTCCCCATGGGCAAGTGATTTCTTGGACTAGAAGCTTTGGAAGTTAAAACAATATCAGTAACCTTCTATATATCTTCCCTGTGATTCAAGGTAAGTTTGATGGATGCCTGAACTAGGAACACAGATCCATCATTTTTGCCAGCAAATGTGACAGGTGTTAATAATGGTCCAAGGAAGACCTCTGCAAAAACAGAAGAGTTATGCTTCCATTGCCAAGCAAAATTGGCGCATTAAGAGGAATCAGTTTCCTTTAATTTCAGCATCAAAAATGTTTCCTTATGTGTAGTAGACGATCAGTGTGCCAAGAATATGAATTAATTAAAATGAATAATGTGTCCTTACAAAATGTTTATCCTGATTAATTCTTAGCATAGTGTTGGATATTTGCATAATATCTTGTCAGACATTAATTATATTCACAGATAGCAAATTATACACAACTGTAACAAATTGACTGTTATCATTAGTTCTGTCACAAATGGGGAAGGATTATATATACTCATGGTAACATGGGTTATTTAGCAGGGCACAAGCTATTAGTAAAAGAAATGAGTCTCCTATAAGAAGAATGGAATATATAACTAATGATAATTCCATTATACTGAATTGTGAGATGACAGATCAATTTCCACCATCTCTGGAAAGAAGGAAAGAAAGAGTCACAATGCGAAATACAGCCAAAGGAAAGTGAGATCAAACTAAAAACTGATAACTGAGCAATCTATGAGGCCACAGAACTGACTGCAAATCATCTCCTGAGATCCGGTGTGCAACTTGTGGGTCCTTCTAGACTTGCGGCTGCTGCTAGAAGAACAGGTAGCGGCTGTGGCCAGGAAGGCTTTTGCCCAACTTCGGGCGATTTGCCAGTTGCGCATGCTCCTGGACTGGGACTCCTTGCTTATGGTCACTCACGCTCTGGTCACTTCCTGACTAGATTACTGTAATGTGCTCTACATGGGGCTGCCCTTGATGACCATTCGGAGGCTGCAGCTGGTCCAGAATGCGGTGGCCCTGGTGGTGATGGGGTGTGGACGATATGCCCATGCCTCACCGCTACTTCGGGAGCTGCACTGGTTACCAGTTTGCCTCCAAGTGCAATTCAAGGTGCTGGTTTTGACCTTTAAAGCCCTATATGGCAGTGGGCCAGGATACCTTAGAGACCGCATCATCCCAAGAGTGTCTGCCCGTCCAACCAGAGTGGACTGGAGGGGCTCTGTAATAGTGCCATCTACTAGGGGAGCACATCTATCCAGCACCCGAAGGAGGGCCTTCTCCATGTCTGCAGCAACCCTCCGGAACCTCCTGCCAACAGATCAAAGACTTCAAAGAGATTTGCTGCCCTTCAGGAGAGGATTGAAGACCTGGCTGGCAGGGCTGGTGTGGGGCCCTAATGGGAACACAGTCCCCACCTGCTGGCTTATGTAAACAATTAAGAACCCTCTCTTCTTTTTAATAGTGGGTGGACTGCGTGGGTGGGATATGGGTTTTTAAAAGTGTTTTTGTATGTTTTTAGAACTTGTTGTAATGCCACCCTGAGTCGGGTTCTACCTGAGTGGGCAGCATATATAAATATGACTATTAAATTAAATCAAATCCTTCATCAGGGCAGGCAGCCTCCCCAAAATCTGGGTACTGTGCATACTCTCTTAGACCTTGTAAGCCTGCATCCTTCCAATTTTTCTTCCAATATAATTGTTTTACTGAGAAAAACCTATTTTGCCTTCTACTGACCAAAAGTTTTAAAAACAAAATAAAAACTGGGGGCGTAGTGTGCATAGAAGGCAAAACACAGAATGATGTGGCATATGAAGAGTGGCATTTTACTGATACAGCTCCCCGGTGGCTCAGTGGGTAAAAGCATTGTGCTTAGAAACTGAAAGCATGGGGTTCGATTCCCAGAGAGTTGCATGATAGTGGACATGAAATGAGCCTCATCCGGGTGTCTCCTGCAAAAATTCTTTCAACCCAGAGCAATCTCTGACATGGAAACACTGATACAGTAGTAATTTTGCTGTTTCATTCACAATACCTTGCATATTTATCTGTTCAGATGGTATTTAGCGCTGGTGAAGTTGAATTGTATTGATCCTAAATATTTTAATTTTTGTAGGAGATGTTAACAAAATGTTGGTATCTTGGGAATGTGAGTTTATATCTATGAGAAGAAGCAATGGTGATGGACAGTGAAAGACCTAATTTCATGCCTAGTAACAACAGCAAGATTGATGATTGCAAAGAATTGGAAAGTAACGTATGATTTTCAATTTCCAGAATGATGTAAAAAAGTTGTGCATATAGCAATCAATAATAAATTATCATGTGATATTACAGGAAAAACAGGGTTGTCAGGTAAGAATATATTTAATGAGCTTTCGGGATTTTTATAGAATTTGTATTAATAGGAAGGGTTATTCACATTTGCAAGAATCAATATAGTTTTGGAATAGGAAATGGGCTGTGTAAATGGAAGACATTTTGATAGTACCTCCAATGGTCCCGGTGTGGGGAGCACTGTTTTTGTGTTATTATGTTTAAATTGTTTATGTTTCAGTTTTTTACATAGCTTAAATTGTTTATGTACTTTGCATATTTTGTTAAAAAGTTTCAAAAAATTAAAAATGGTGTACACATTGCACACTGTAGTAAGGCTCTCTCAGCCAGGCAAGAGAACTGGTGGCTGGCTGGCTTTTGACAGCCATCACTTGATGATGCTGCTTCTTTCCTGTTGTAGCAGATTTAACAGATGCACATTCTCAGTCAAAACAGTCACAGAACAGTATCCCACTTCATTTATAAAGCCTATTGGGGCCAGTGTGGTTTTCCTTCTGTGGGCATGGTTGCAAAAGAAATCGAAAGAGTGGATAAAATTGTCTATTTGGGGAGTATTTATTCATTTATTTATATTGCCGCCCCAATCGACATGCGACTCCGGGTGGCGTACATAAAACCCCCAACATTAAACAATAAAAAACCCTCAAAAATTCATAAAACACAAAAAAGAACATCTAGTTAAAAACTAAAAGACCTGAGCGATCCTGCTCTAAATGAGCCAGCAGAGGGTGGTGTTCCCCCCTCCACCTCCCCATACCTGCCCCACCAGCCAGGTTTTCAGCTTTTTCCTGAAGGGCAGCAACTCCATCTGGAGATGCAGTTCAACTGGCAGGAGGTGTCATAGGACTGGAGCAGATACCGAAAAGGCTCTTCTTCTAGTGCTAGACAGGTGAGCCTCTCCAGCAGTTGGCATCTTTAAAGAGCCCCTCCAGTCTGCTCTAGTGGGGTGGGCAGATGTCCTCATAGTGATGCAATCTCTTACGTATCCTGGCCCATTACCATGTAGGGCTTTAAAGGTAATTACCAGCACATTGAATTGCACCCGGAGGCACACTGGCAACCAATGCAGCTAAAAGTATTTAAAATGAAAAGTGGGCTTACAAAGTAGAGAGTAAAATGCGAATAGCAAAAGCAAGATCTGCCTTCATAAAAATGTGACATTTGTTATGCAGTAGAGCTCTAACTCTAGCTATGAAGATCTGAATAGTGAGATGTTATGTATTCCCCATGTTGCTATATGGAGTTGAAACTTGGACACTGACTAAAACATCAAAATAAAATTGAAGCTTTTGAAATGTGGATCTACAGACGGCTGCAAAGGATACCATGGGTTGACCATGTGACTAATATAGAATGGTTTAAGACCATTAAACAAGGAAATCTCCAATACCTTGGACATATTATGATGAACGACATAAAGTATAGAATACGCCAACTCGTTATGCAAGGGAAGATCCTAGGGAAGAGAGGACCAGGACATAGGTGGACCTCATAGCTTAAGAACCTGAGAGACTGGCGTGGAATGTCCTTGGAAGAACTGTTCCAAGGAGTTAAGAACTGGAAGACTTTTGCCTTGATTTCAGCCAATATTTGGAACACATGTGGCACTTGAATAATAATGACGGGATTGCAGTCTACCTGCTCACCATTCCTGTCTCCTCTGATAATTCTCTCTACTGCACCCATGTTTCCACAGTAATTCAATGGCATCAAGAGGGAAAGATGGAGAGAAACAAAGGAGGGACTGAAGAAAAGGAATGTGATTCTGGAATGGTGGATGGATGAGGAAAAGAAGGAGACAGGCAGCATAATTCCTGATTGAGAATTACTCTTGTTACTGCAAAATGATTTGTGGCAAACAATACAAGGAGGAAAATTTGAGTAAGCTGGTAATAAATTCTTCGAGCTAGAGCATCATTCCCCTTTTGCCCACACCAGATCCACAAATGACAATGAATTAATACTTGGGTAGGGGAAGGAAATGGCAGAATATGTTACTGGATCACTTTCAAGGCACCAATTTAGCTCAGTGTGCAGGTGACTTAAATGCAGGTACAAAATCAATAGAGTCTATCCCTAAATAATTCTCAGACTATAATTTGGTGAGTGAAATAACATTTGTCCTTTCTGAAAGTTAACAGGTTATTTAAATAAACCCTGAATTAAAAACATTTTATATGCAATAGTTACAATGTAAAACTATCCTCCTTGAATATCACCTTGATCTCACAGTTGTACAAAAGAGATGATCTGAGAATAAATGAATCATATCATGTTCTGCATTGCAAATTTGATGCTTTTGCATTTACACTCCATCTGCATATTAAAAGACAAGAAATGGCTTTTCATTTCTAATACTTGTCTAACCGGAAGATATGAATGGTGCAGAAGGCACCTCAGTGAGAAGGATATTTTCCTCTTGAATCATAACAAGTTGTGACACATCTAACATTGTATTGGGATTAGCACTGAATTAAAAACTGTCCTGTAATTACTCATAGACAATGTCTCTCAGATTGTATTTGCGTTTCAGGTGCCCTGTTATGTTGCAAAGATATAATATATAGTTATCTGAGAAGCAGATTATTCTGCAATTTTTAGTGACTTTTTGGTTGAAGTGATGGATCCTGGGGACTAATGCTGGAAAACAAAAACTACAGGATGTATTTAAATAATAAGTATAGATGGAGAATTAATGTGGAGAGTGCAAAAAGCTTTGGATGCTGTGATACATCTAGTGATGGCAAGGTTCCCATTCTGTGAAATTTCAGAGCTAAAATATGTGAGTAGGAGCTGGGCTGAGTGCGTGTGTATGTGTGTGTATTTATGACGGGCATGTGTGAGAGTGTGAAGCAAAGTGAATTTCCTCCTAGTATGCAAGCAACACATACAAACAATGTCAATCAGAGGAAGTAATCTTGGGAAGCAGATGGAGGCTAATGAGGAAGAGATGGGTACACAGACATCAAAGCTGCAAAAATTAATAAAGTCAATCCTCCTCTTGGCTTTCTTTCCATTGAGCTAGGGAAGGAGAAGTATTCCTAATGTTTCAACTGGTGTTTCTCTTTCTAAAATGTGTTCTTCTGACTCTCACAAGATGATGACCAAATTACACTGTTTTTGTGTGTGTGAAGTGTTGAAACATTCGATGAGAAGCCAACATGGAATTAAAGGAAAATTCCATGGGTGTCTCATTAAAATAAGTGGAGAGAGCTGCCCTAAGATATAATAAATGAATAATCCTCACATCAACATTTCTATTTTGTTGTACTTCATTTCAACAGATTATTGGCTAATACAAGTGCAGGCATTGAAAAATCCAGCGATTCTGTACTTCTAGACACTTGCCATCATTAGTACTGTAATTTGGCAAAGTGCTAAATGGGAGCTCCCAGGATGCATGTTGGCTCAAGCCACTAGCACTTGAGTAACATGCAATGAGCATCCTTTTAGTGTCTGGCCCACTCTCTCTGAATGATGAAATACCCTCTACTGATAACTGGCCATAGCAATGTTGATTTCATCAACAAAACGAATAAATATTCATGTGAGGCTACAGACAGAACTGCAGCCCTTCAGGAAAAGTCGGAAAACCTGGCTGGCAGGGCAGGTGTGGGGCCTTAATGGGAATACAGCTCCAGCCTGTTGGCTCATCCCCAGTTAGTACTTAGTTAATATCTCTCTCTTCGTGTTGTTGTATCCCCCCCATTCCCTTTTATTTATTTTTATTCTTTTAATTGAGGTGGGGAGGGGGTAGTAGGGTGGGGAAGTTAGTGGGCAATTTGGGATTTTAAAATCTGTTTTTATACATTTTTAACTGTTGTACGCTGCCCTGAGTCGGGTTCTCCTGATTGGGTGGCATATAAATTTAAATAAATAAATAAATAAATAAATAAATGTGGTTAGAAAACATTGTGTTAATGTTGAGTTGATTCATAAACTTTCAGTCTGAAATTATGAGTAACCTGTCAAAGCAACACACATCTTATCTCACACTAATGAGGATAATGTTTGAATGAGCCATTTGCATCTTTTTGGTGGAAGTATTTGCCACTGTTAGACATCAAATTCCAGAATAAGTCTAATGCCTATGCTTTCTACATCTAGTAGTCGAAAAAGTGCAAATAGCAAGTAATCAGAATAGCAGAAAAATGCTTCAGGGAGCATGCCAAAATCTATAGATTAGAAAAAATATCATGCAATTATTTTAAAGTAGGTGCTAGAGCTAATGACAAAGCTAGTGATTTGTCCAATTGAGGATAGCAATGCAAGAAGCTGCTTAAACATGAGCCATTTTAAAAACAATGATGTAGGTTTGGACAAAGTGCAGTTCTACCATCAGACCTAGGCAGCACAGCAAATAATAAGGAATGCAGGGATGAGGCTTGTGTGTTTAAAGGAAACAGGCAAAACATCAAAGAGACTTTCTTTCATGCACTTTGTGTTTTTCCTTTGATTGCCTCTAAAACAAAAAATTGTTTCATCTTTGCAAAAAGGAGGAACAAAAATGTTGTGTGTGTGTGTGTGTGTGTGTGTGTGTGTGTGTGTTCCTGCTAGGCTCTCTTGACATTTGTCTGTTGAACTGCCTGAGATTGTTTCAAACAATAGCCAACAACATCTAAGAGGGCTGGTGTGGGAATTTCAAATCTGTAAAAGGGTCTGGATTCCAGAAGAGTGGTTTTCTCTTCAGTTGTTCCTTGTGGAAATACTATGTAATGAGCTCCCAGTATCCTTTATCTTGGAGTGTTGCTTGCCTGAATTCTGTGCTTCAGTTTTGGATACTGTTGTGTATAAGAAAGTATGCCTTTAAACAATGTAACAGAATAACTACCAGCTGTAACTCTGTCAGATACTCCCACAGATTCCCCAGTAGATGAGTTTGAGTTTGAGTTACAAAACCGGGGGGGGGGGGGTTTCGGAGTGGTCCCCCACCCATCCAAGCGAGAAGAGGGGTTTTGCGTTAGCCCCCAGTGCCCCCGGTTTCCCCACAATGGAGTTCCTCCCTACCCCAAAAGCCGCGGAACCGCGGCAAGTCGCTAACGAGTATCCCTCTCCCATTGCAGGACAAGAGACCAGGGAGCAAAGAAGCGATAGCGCCCCCGGGACAAGCCAGCCAGCCTTGCGCCCAAAACGCGTTTGCAATAAACCATATTGGATGAGAGACTTCCTCTCATCCTAGGGGGGAGGGATGTTGTGTATAAGAAAGTATGCCTTTAAACAATGTAACAGAATAACTACCAGCTGTAACTCTGTAACCTCCTGTATTAGGACGCGAGCTAATGTCCACCAGATGGCAATAGCGAGCGTCCAGCTCACATGGTTCCAATTCTACAAATACCTACAGCGCGGGAAGATTCCTGCCACCACTCACCTGGACAAGAAGGGCGTGACCAGAAATGACGTCACGCAGACAGTAGCCAATGGGCTACCGAGGAGCCACATTCAAATGTATAGCCTCTGTATATATTGAGCTGTTCGTCCACCATTACCACATGTTCCCCCGGACCACCATGCAATAAAGATGTGTTAAGCCAATCCTTCGGCTGTTCCTGTGTCTTGGTTCTCATATACTAAAGATACTTTTCTCTTTTTTATATTTGTTTCTTGGATTTTCTCTGTCTCCTCCCACTATTTCTTTGGGGAGATGTCTCTCCCTTTTTTCTCTCTCATTTTGTCTTCTCACGGATTATTTTGTTGCTGCGTGGGCCTGGCATGCCTGCTGGACCCAAAAAAGATAAGGCTCCTCAGACTCATGGAAATCAAGCACGCTTAAGCATTAAATGGACTATTTGTCTCTTGCTTAATACTCAGTTATTTCTCCAATATTTGCTGTAGCAATATCAATTACACTTATATGCTTCCCCATAGCGCTTAGTGCACTCTTTGGGTGGTTCACAAATTAATTAGCATTTTGTCCCCAACATGCTGGATACTCATTTTATTGACCTTGGAAGGATGGGTGGCTGAGTCAACTTTGATCCCTCTCAGGATCAAACTCACAATGTTTTGGCTACAGTACAACATAACCAATGCAAAACCAGGGCTTATACATCTCAGGACAAAGATGTGTGCATATAAGTATTGTTCAATGGAATAGACCGCCCCCAACCCCACCCCAACACACAGATATTTGTCTTGCTGACTTGAAGCAAGGAATCTAATTGAGTTTTCAGTATTCTCATCTCATGGGTGTGTCTTGTTATCAGGAGAGCCTAAATTGATAGGGGTGAGGAGTATTCCTCATATCCCTAGTGTAAAATATATGCCTTTCTACAATAAATGTAAGAATAATAGTAGTAATAGTAATAACAATAATGCTATTAGCACTCAAAAAATTTAAAATTTATATGACACAACAGCTGTCTGTTGATAGGTGGTCTGGGCAATAAATTGATGCTATGTCCATTAGTGGAGGAAGAGTGAAGGTATAAAGAGGAGGAACCCTGGACGGTGGTGGCTTCCACCACAAAGCCTGCCCTAGAGGCAGTGTAGACCAACTGTGGGGCCACAATGTAGCACTCTGAAGGCATGTCAATAGCATGGAATATAAAGCTAGTTGTGATGGCTACATAGTACTTCTGGGATCAGAGGCAATGTGTTCCAGAAGACCAACTGTTATTGAATTTTAGTTTAAGTCAGGGGTACCCAAACTTTTCAGGCTGCAGGCCGGTCATGTGGTTGAGTGGGCTGGTCACATGGTTGTGCGGGACAGTCATGTGGCTCCTATCACCTGGAAGCAAAAGCAAAACACACTCATGCATGCACAAAACGCTGCCATAAATGCACTCACAGCTGTTGTAAACACATTTACAACAGCCACAGGTCATTTATGGCAGTGTTTTGCGCATGCTTAGGTGCATTTCACTTCCACTTCTGGGAGTGGCATGGGCTGGATGGAATGGTGCCATGGACCAGATCCAGCCCACGGGCCGTAGTTTGGGCATCCCTGGTTTAAGTAAATGAAGGCACTTGACTGTAGTATAACTAATATACTGAACAGTAAAGATCTTGTTTTAAAAAGTCATTAAGCCAAAATTATCAAACTCAAGTTCTAAATTAGAAGTGTGTACATGTCTAGTAACGATTCACTTTGAGACTACTTGCAAAGAAAGGTGCTATTTAAATGCAAATTGATTTTATATAGATGTTGTGTATGTACAATGCTGCTTCATATGAGTGTACAATGTTGCTTTAAGAGATGTATTAATGTAACCCAGCCACAATCACAATGTAACCCAGCTGTTAAAGGAACGCGAGCAAGCTGCCTATAGAGGGCAGCTGCGAGTGTTCAACTCACATGGTCATCATTCCTCAAATCACCTGCAGCCACGGGAACTTCCCGCAGCAAACAACTACTGCTGATCCACCACCAAAGATGGGCGTGACCCGGATGACGTCACGCCGGTAGCGGCCAATGAGCTACCATGCAGCCAAGTTCAAATCTGTTGTACCACTGTATATAATGTGAGATACCTCCGCCATTACCACATGTTCGTTCTGATCTTCAACCAATAAACCTGTGTTAGTCCATACTGCGACTCCTTCTATGTCTCCTGGAACAGACACCAAATTGGCGACGAGGATGGGATGGATGGCGAATCCCAAGGTCAAGGCGTACCAGTTCGATGTGAGCGAGCCCGAACAATGGGAGCTCTACGAGTGCCAGTTTCGGCACGCGATGGAAGCCGCGGGCGTCGCCGCCGCCGCGAAGATGCGCTCCCACTTCCTGGCCCAAGTGGGGCGGGCCACGCTGCGGATCCTGATGACCCTGGTGGCCCCCCGGAAGGTAGACGAGGTCCCCAACGACCGTATCCTGGAGAGATTGGGTGAGCACTTCCAGCCGCCCGTCTCAATCTTCCCAGCACGGGTCGCGTTCCACAGGTGAGACCAGCGACCGGGCGAATCCGTGTCCGCCTACGCGGCGGCCCTCAGGCTTGCAGCGGTCCACTGCCAGTGGGATGACCTGGACCAGGCCCTCCGTGACCGCATGTTGTGTGGTCTGAGGGACAAGGAGCTGCAGAGGAGGCTGATGACCCGCGACCAACGCCTCACGTTCAACGAGGTGCTGCGGGAGGCCCAAGCAGCCGAGGAGGCCAGGAGCGGGGTGAAGCTGTTCAAGTCCCGAGGGGCCGCGTCCGAGCAGGCCAAGTCACCAGTACAGGCGGCCCGGCGGACACCAGCGAAGACGGCCTGGTGGGCCCCCAAGCCGCCCGCCGGCACACCAACGTCGTCCGAGGAGTCATCCACAACAGCGAGGACGATGACGTCCAGAGGATCAAGAAGCGTGGTGAGAAGCGGCAGTCCCGAGAACGGCAGGACCGCCATTGCGACGGTTGTGGGGCATCCCACGACCGCACGAGGTGCCCGTTTCGAAAGGCCGAGTGTCACAACTGCGGCCGAAAGGGGCACATCGCCCGAGTATGCAGGCGCGGGTGAGTCGAGGACAAGAGGAGTTCCAGCCATCCCCAGACGCACCAGCGGAAGGCGACCGGCACCAGGAAGCCAGCTACGCAGCCAGCTATGATGAGGAAGGCGTGAACCGCGTGGGCCTGGAGCACCGGCGGTTTTTCGTAGAGGTACTGTTGCAAGGGGTCCCAGTGAGGATGGAGATAGACTCGGGCTCATCTTATTCCATCCTGTCCCAAAAAGAGTTCATGCGTATTCCCCCAGACAAGCGGCCCAAACTGCGGGCCATGAGGTCACACCTTCGGGACGTGCAGGGAAACGGGATCCCAGTGTTGGGGGTGGGGAACTTCAAGGTGAAGTTCAAGGGCTACTCTGAGAAACTGCCCTTAGTGGTCCTCAACGGGGGGAGGTGCTGCCTTTTGGGAACGCAGTGGTTTGCTCCCCTGGGAATCGAACTGTCCGGCATTAACGCCATCGAGACTGACCCAATGCGGGACGTGTGCAACGCGCACCCGGACGTTTTCAAGAAGGGGCTCGGGAAATACAAGGGGCCCCCGGTTTCCTTCGAGCTGGACCCAGAAATCCGGCCCATCCGCCTCAAACCAAGGAGGGTGCCCTTTGGCTTAAAGGACAAGATCGAGGCGGAACTGGACAAATTGGTGGGGCAGGGGATTTTGGTTCCAGTTGACTCGGCGGAGTGGGAAACGCCGATTGTTACAGCCCTTAAGTCGAACGGGGAAGTCAGGATTTGTGCAGACTATAAATGTACCATTAACAAGGCCATTCGGCCAAACGCATATCCAGTGCCCGTGGTCAGCCACTTGCTGGCCACGTTACATGGGGGGAAGTGTTTTGCCAAGTTAGACCTGGCTCAGGCGTATCAGCAGCTCTCCGTAACCCCGGCTGCTGCTGCCGCGCAAACGATAGTGACGCACAAGGGGGCGTTTAAGGTAACGCGCCTTCAGTTTGGCGTGAATTCGGCCCCCGGAATTTTCCAATCCCTTGTGGAATGCCTTTTAAAGGGGCTTCCAGGCATGCTCCCATACTTCGACGACGTGTTGATAACGGCGGGGAGCGAATTAGAGTTGGCAAAGAGGCTAGATGGGCTCCTTTCAGTGTTCGAGAGGGCAGGCCTTCGACTGAGGAGGGACAAATGCGTATTCTTTGCGAGGGAGGTTGAGTTTCTAGGCTTTAAGGTAACCCCGGACGGGATCAAACCCTCTGAGTCAAAGGTTGCAGCCATGAAGAACGCCCCTCGCCCCACCGCAAAACCGGAGCTACAGTCATTTCTAGGGCTCCTAAACTTTTATCATACCTTCCTGCCTCGGAAGGCATCAGTTGCGGAGCCACTGCACGCCCTACTCAAAAAGGACGCGGTTTGGCGGTGGGGGGACAGGCAGGAGAGAGCATTCAAGGAGCTTAAGTCGCTCCTGTCTTCGGACACTGTCCTGACCCATTTCGACCCGAAAAAACCAGTGGTCTTAGTCTGTGATGCGTCCCCAGTGGAGGTGGGGGCGGTCCTGTGCCACGTGTTGGAAAGCGGGAGGGAAGCCCCGGTAGCGTACTACTCTAGGTCCCTCTCAAAGGCCGAGCGCAATTACGCGCAAACTGATAGGGAGGCCCTAGCCATCATCGCCGGAATGAAAAAGTTCCATGACTTTTTATACGGCCGCGGGTTTACGGTAGTGACCGATCACAAACCACTTTTGGGGATCTTCACTACCGGTAAACCCACACCGCAAATACTATCCCCCAGAATGCTGCGTTGGGCCATTTTCCTCAACGCCTACCAGTATGAGCTGGTCTATCGCCCAGGGAAGGAGATCTCCCATGCGGACGCACTGTCCCGATCTCCCCTCCCAAGTGTAGGGGACCCCACATGCGAGGTAGAGCAGGATCACCAAGTCCTACTGATCGAGTCTCTCGACTCACCCCCCATTGTCCCGGCCGACCTCGCCAAAGCCACGGCGGCCGACAAGATGCTGGCCCAAGTTAGTTCCTGGGTTAGGAAGGGCTGGCCCATGACTCCCCCCGATGAAGAGTTCAAACCATTTTTTAGGCGCAGAGTAGAGCTGTCTCTGGAAAGGGGCTGCTTACTCTGGGGCCAGCGAGTAGTTATCCCAGAGAAGCTGAGGGCCAAGGTACTGAGACTATTGCACACCAGTCACCCCGGGATCGTGTGCTCCTAGGCTCTGGCCAGGAGTTTCTTTTGGTGGCCCCAGATAGACGGGGACATAGAGCGTTTAGTGGGCACGTGCGAGAGCTGCCAGGGTTCTCGGCCCGAGGAGTCCCGGTTGCCCCATAGGGAATGGGATACGGCCCGCGGGCCATGGTCCCGGATCCATGTCGACTTCGCTGGCCCTTTTCGCGGGTCCATGTTTCTGTTGGTAGTCGACTCCTATTCCAAGTGGTTGGAGGTAATCCCTATGAACAGCACCTCCTCCGCCGCAACCATCAAGCAGTTGCGCAAGCTTTTTGCCTGTTTCGGCCTGCCAGACGTCCTTGTTAGCGATAACGCTAGTACCTTCACGTCTGCAGAGTTCAAGACGTTTATTGAGCGGAACGCCATCAGGCACATCACCGCTGCCCCGTTTCACCCTGCCACAAACGGTCAGGTAGAGCGCCAAGTGCGCACTACGAAAGACGCACTGCGGCGCATGGGTCCCGGGGAGTTGAACCTGCATTTGTGCCAGTTCCTCATCTGCTACAGGACAACCCCCTTAGCTTCAGGATTTTCCCCAGCCGAACTCCTCATGAGGAGGCATCCGGTAACACTTTTTGACCGGATGGATCCATCCAGGGTGGAGGATGAAGGGAGAAACATAAATATAGGGGGAGGGAGCTCCAAAAGTTTTTCGGCAGGGGACCCGGTTCACTGCAGGAACTACGCGGCGTCAGGGCCAGCGTGGGTCCCAGGGACAGTCATCGAGCAGATGGGGCCAGTGTCCTACAGGGTCGAGACTAGCTCGGGTCTACTCTGGAGGAGGCACGCCGACCAACTCAGAAGGCGGGTCACTAGTGAAGGGGATTCAGCATTAGGGTCCTCCACCACCCGCATTACCCAAGGGGGAGACACGGCGGAAACCGGGGGTACAAAGGCATATCCTCAGTTCTCAGCCACAGAGGAGGATACTTTGAAAGAGAGGGATCAGTTTGATGATTATGAGTTACGGTACCAGGGGGGTGTAGCGGAGTGGTCCCCCACCCGTCCTAGCGAGAAGAGGGGTTTCAGTTCAGCCCCTGGTACCTCCAGTCCCCCCAGTCCTTTCGTGTTAGAATATACCATAGCCCCAGCTCCCCGGAGGCCAACACCCCCAAGGCAGGCATCGGGGGGGAGCCCACCCACCGCAGTCCCCGGAACTCCCAGGCAGGGAACGGGGGGTGGCGAGACCACGAGGGTCTCTTCGTCGGTCCCGAGATTCGTGCTGGGGGGGACCCCTAGCTCCTCAAGCGGTAGGCAGGAGTTCACTTCCCAACTGTTCATTCCATTCCCTTCCCCCAATGCAAGGTTACCACGGAGCCCACACCGAGCCACTAACAAGTCCCCCCTTTCCATTGCAGGACAGGACTCCGCAGAGCCAGGCTCCCCTGTATTAAGCCAAGCGGCCGCTCGCCCCAGGCGCACGTGCGGCAAGCCACAATGGTTGAGGGATTTCGTCCCATCCTAGGGGGGAGGGATGTTGTGTATGTACAATGCTGCTTCATATGAGTGTACAATGTTGCTTTAAGAGATGTATTAATGTAACCCAGCCACAATCACAATGTAACCCAGCTGTTAAAGGAACGCGAGCAAGCTGCCTATAGAGGGCAGCTGCGAGTGTTCAACTCACATGGTCATCATTCCTCAAATCACCTGCAGCCGCGGGAACTTCCCGCAGCAAACAACTACTGCTGATCCACCACCAAAGATGGGCATGACCCGGATGACGTCACGCCGGTAGCGGCCAATGAGCTACCATTCAGCCAAGTTCAAATGTGTTGTACCACTGTATATAATGTGAGATACCTCCGCCATTACCACATGTTCGTTCTGATCTTCAACCAATAAACCTGTGTTAGTCCATGCTGCGACTCCTTCTATGTCTCCTGGAACAGACACCAAAATAATGTTCACATATCTATCGAACAATGTATCAGAACTTGTACTACACTTGGATTAGTATCATACTAAATACTGAGAGCTGCCTTCTGTGCTCTTGATAATCTATTGAAGGTAATAGAATTACGCTAGGGAACAACTGGGAACCATATATCTCTTACACACTGCTAAAAATAAGGCATATTTTGTATTAACTAAGAGAAAAGCAATTAACCTTTCATAGATACGGCATATACACTTTTTTATAGCTGAGAATTATAGTTCTCTTTAACCCTTGCACTGTGCATTTGTAGCTCAGCTAAAGCTTGCATCAGTTGATATTACTAATTTAGTTGCAAGTGTGAATTTGGTATTTTACATACAAATGAACCATACAAAAATAGAGCCCTTTCTAGTCATATTAATTGACTCAATTTCCAGGAGCTGCTGAAAATAATTTTCAGCAAGACAAAGATCTAGTTAGAATATACAAAGGCTTTTGTTATCATGAGTTTTCTGAAGCGTTTGTCTTTAGAAAGAAAAACAAGTGGAAAACAAGATGGAGACATTATTCTCCCTTTAGCGGCAATTGAAAGAGAGAGAGAGAACAACTTCAATCCAACAATGTACTAGTGCAGGACTGCTAATATAGCTGAATTTTCTTCCCAATTCTCAGCTGCTTCATCTGTGTATCCTACTTGAAAACCATATATGTGGAGTTCCCAGACTTCCATGTGGAGTTTGAGGATGCACAAGTGTTGAAGGAGGAGGGCAAATGTAAAAAGGGCTATAGCAAACCAGTGTTCTCCCCCGTCCCCATCGTAGAATATTATAGGCTACAGCATTCTGGCCTATATTGTACCATAGGACACCAAAAGACTTTTTTGCCTGGTGGTATAAAAAAGTTACTAAGCTAGGCTTATTGTAATAAATAGAATAAATGATTTTATTTTATTATATATAGAGTATTTCAGGAGTCATTTAACTTCCTACTAAGAAGCTTTTTCTAACAAATTCAAAACTGATTCACCTCTGTCAGGTTTGAGTGACTGATTTAAACATATGTATGATAATACCGACTATAAAATTTAAAATGCAGTGGTACCTCGCTTAAAGAGCATAATGCATTCCACGGGATTGCTTTTTAAGCAAGTTTGCTCTTTAAGCGAAACACCATTGTAAGTGACCAATTGTGACTTATGGTGGTGGGGGATTGCGAACCCAGATTTAGTTGTTAAGCGAGTTTTGGTTGGTTTTAGTTGTTAAGCAAGGTGACCATTCAGAGAAAATTTTGCTCTTTAAGCAAGTTAGTCTCTAAGTGAGGCACTCTTTATGTGACGTTTTACTGTATAACTAAATTAGCATGAGTTTTAAAACTATATATATGATCTTGACTTGTTGTTGATATGGGCAGTTCCTCAAAGATTGGGATTTTGTTGGCTTACTGGTTAAGATGCTGAACTTGATGACTGGAAGGTCGGCAGTGTGGAATCCGTGCACACAATTGGCATAACAATCAGGAGTCTACCCCTAGGGCTCCGGTAAACATGGATCCGGTCCGGACGATTTACAGGTTTAGAACAGGAGCATATGGCCCATGACTAATCCTGTCCACCCATCTCTGGCTGAGAACTTGGTTGACCTTTTCGAGAGTCAAGCGTGCCTCTCGAGGAATGTGTATCCGGTCTGCCGGCTGCTTACCTAGTGTTAGCAGTGAGAAGAGTGGCTTTAGAAGGTCCGTATCTAGCCTAAAATACGGTCTAGCCCAATTGATATTCCCCAGAATCTGTTGCAATTCTACAAGGGTGACTGAATCCTTTAAGTTGATCTGTGGCAAAACTGGTGCTGCAAAAGAACGGAGAAGCCGATGGCCCAAGTATGAAAATGGCTCGGTTCTCTGAACTTTCTCCGGGGCAATGAGTAACCCTTTTTCCCCCAGAGTGGCCTGGAGGTTTTTAACCATTTCACTGCCGAGTTGTGGCACTGCGACCAGGATGTCATCCATGAAATGACACACTAAGACTGTGGGGTTAAGGTTTTGGAACTTTTCCAGTGCGTTGTGAACGTAAATTTGGCACAGGGTGGGTGAGTTGAGCATCCCCTGTGGCAAATATTTCCACATGTAACGTTGCGTAGGCTCTCTGTGGTTCATGACTGGCACTGTGAAAGCGAACCTTTCCCGATCCCTAGCATCTAAGGGAATGATATAAAAACAGTCTTTTAAGTCTATGACCAAGATCTCCCAACCCTCGGGGATCATGTTTGGATTCAGGATGCCGCATTGAAGTGGACCCATTGGCTGGATACATTTATTGATCTCTCTGAGATCGTGAAGGAGTCACCACTTCCCTGACTTTTTCTTGATAACGAATATGGGTGGGCGAATTCCAGGGACTGGTGGACTGTTCTCTATGTCCTGTGTCTAGCTGTTCTTTGACCAGTTGTTACAGGGCGACTAATTTCTCCCCTACTACCGGCCATTGTTCTACCCAGACTGGCGTGTTTGTCAGCCATTTAAGTGGTAGAGCCATTACTCGAAGGTAAGAGTGGCACGGTACTGCTGCAGAATGTCTCACCCCCAAAGGTTGACGTGCACTTCCAAAATGTGCAGCCAGATGACCGCTGTGCCGTCAGCTTCAGGGATTGTGACTTCTACCCAATCTTGGCTTCTAACCGCTTCTTGAACACCGCCTACCCCCTACACATTGGAGACCGGCTCAAGAGCCCACTCACGTGGCCACTGGCTCTGGCTGACCACGCTGACGTCAGCTCCGGTATCTAGCAATCCATCAAAAGGTTTTTTATTTAAAAATACCTTTATGACTGGCTGCCGTCTCCACTCTATGTTGGTTTCCACTGCCGCTAAGACCTGGTATCCTTGCACTGCCCCTTCTGTGCTTGAGCGGTCTTCCGACCCGGACTCTGAGCAGTCCCTGAGCCTTTCCTAGCTGCCTGCTGGCGAGTGACAAGGAACCATGATTAGTTGCGTTAGCGTGTCTCCCTTGTGAATGGTTTGGGGTAGGCGTGTCCAGAGTTGAACCTGGAGTACACCCGAAAAATTGGAGCCGATGACTCCCGGAATTACAAGAATTCCTCGTGTTCCTGCAATACTACGGGGCAAAACTAAACCTATATAACCTTTAGGCAGGGGTCCCATGTACTGGGAATTGACCAGATAGACTGTGCCTGGCAAGTCACATGTGACTTCGGACTGGCAAGTCAAATCTAGTCCCGCGCTGCCTCTAGGGCTGGCCTGCGCCTCCGGAATGCAGGGAATGTGACCGGAATTTAATCCAGCTCTGGCTCTCCCAGAGCGATTGAGGTCTCTGTTTGGACCTGGGCCAGAGACAAGCCCGCGCTCCAGTTTCCCGAATTCGGGCAGTTCCTGGCCCAGTGGAAGCCTTTATTGCATCGTGGACACGGGGTAGATGGAGCCTTGGGACGGCCGGTGTTTTGGCTGTTGTCCTTGGTGTGTTGGCATTCCCTAGCGAAATGACCAATCTTGCCACAATTGTGACATGCTCCTTTGGTCCTGTTCTTGGGCTTTCTACTGCCTTGTACCACCGCTGCCAACACACCCATTTTGTAGGAATCTGTACCAATGTCGGCACAAGCCCTAATCATGTCCGTGAGAGTCAGATCAGGATGATTTTCCAGTGACTGCAAGATCTTACGGTAGTCAAGGTTGGTGTTGTCTTTTGCCAGTTTCATCATGAGCTCCTGTTGGGCTTTCTCATTGTCAATCTGTCTAGTGAAGCCAACGCCGGAGAACATCTTGATTGCAGCCTTTTCCCTGATTACTGCTAATTCCATGATGACCACCATCATCTTGATCCTTTCCCTGCTTGCGGGGGAGGGGTTCAAGCAGCTTCACTGGAAGCCAACAACCTGATGCCAGGCAGAGATCTCTCTGCCCGGATACATTACAACGTTTGGAAAAGATTGGCAAACCTCGTCAATCAGTCCGATTTTTGCCTGAGGCAGACCACCGCTTCTGCCTCTATTATGAGCACTTGTCTCATCCCAGTGTGTCACTCCCCAGATGCGCGCATCAGGAACGGTGACTGTTTGGTGAAGCGGATATTTGGTCCATTTTACAAGACTGCCGTTTCAATGTACGCGCACTGGGGAACCTAAGACACAAAAGACCTACCGGCTCATGCGGCCACTCTCTACA
The DNA here is from genome assembly GCA_035047305.1 of Bradypodion pumilum. Classification (NCBI taxonomy): domain Eukaryota; kingdom Metazoa; phylum Chordata; class Lepidosauria; order Squamata; family Chamaeleonidae; genus Bradypodion; species Bradypodion pumilum. Next base: position 55,370,363 of record JAWDJD010000003.1, on the reverse strand, counting down.
CTCCACGAGTGGCGGTCAGCCCGAACTCAACTTGTGCCTGCATGACCGGCTGTTCCGCGGTCAAAGGGCCACAGCGCCGTTGCCTCGACCCCGGCAACAGCAGTTGGACTTGTAGCAACCCAGAGACTATTAATTCAATGTATGCTCACATTACTTTGCCTTCAGGATGGTTTTTTACATGTAACCAGTATACTTGGAACTACATTTCTGCAAATGTATCTGATTCCCTTTGTTTTATCAGTCGTTTGACATTGTTGCTTCCCACTAAAGACATGGTTGCCCCAAGCATAAATGTGCCTTCCCACATGCGGCACGCTCATGCCACCCAGTTAGACAGTTCATGTGATAGCAACATCAGAATTCTGAGTAAAGCTGAGTATGTCTCCTTAGCAGTCAGCTTGTTTGGCATGCCAGGCTTAGCTGTAGGCAACGCTCGGAGAATTGGTCAATTGGCTTGCGCTTTGGCAAAAGCCATTAACCACACCTCCTCGGCGATAGCGCTGCTTAATCAGGAGCAGACGGAGCTTCGCCATGCCATACTGGATAATCGAGCAGCCATCGATTACCTCTTACTATTACATCATTTGGGTTGCGAGTCTGTCCATGGCATGTGTTGCTTTAACCTCACAGACAACTCGCACAAGGTACAGAGTCAACTCACAGACCTCCATACCTTGGTTAAAAATATCAAGGAAGATGCCACGTGGGCGTGGTGGGATTCGTTATGGTCCTGGTTCCCATAGAATTGGCTACAGATGACACTCAAGGTGGTTGTGGGGCTGACAATACTGGGAACAGCTGTATGTTGTTTCATTCAATGTATTCCCTCACTGATGTCAAGGTGTCCCCCATGGAGAGAACCCCGGAATGTCCTCACTCCGCGTCAGCTGATGCCTCTCCTACGTCGAGCTGTCTGTCAGGTCCAACTAAACAAATAAAGGGGGTGTGTGGGATCCGTGCACACAATTGGCATAACTGGCCCTGACAGAACCCCGGTAATGGGTGATCACATCATTACCAGGGGTTCCTGAGGGGACAGAAATTGGAGGAGCGGAATATTAGATAGAGTTTAATTCGTCAATAGCTGATCTGACAAACTGCTCGGACAATAGAGAGCTAATGACTAACGTGCTAGGTGCGTAATAGGCAATCTCGCGCCTGCGGATTACCTTAAACCCTAGAGCCAATACTAGCCACTTGTTTACCCCGGATAACATGGAACAATGTATTTCCTCTGCCGTTAATTAAGTTGGTTAATTAACTTCCCCTGTAGACTTCCTCAATTGTGTAAACATTATGTGTGAAACCTGCAGTATCGCAATGCTTTTACATGCAGCCTAAAACATGATAAGTACTGATGATTGGTCTTCATTAAATCACTGGTCTTCGCTCCATCTTGCATCGTGTCTCATTGCTTGACCAGTCTCCTCCGGGACCCAACAGCTGCTTCGCGGTTCCGATCCAGCTTGTGCAACCCGTTTCGCAGTCCAGATCCAACATGGCAGGTCAGTAGTTCAAGACCCAAGTGCTGCATGATGGAGTGAGTTCCTGACTCTGTTCCAGTTCCGGCTTGAAAGCATGAAATTGCATGTAGAAAAATAGGTACCACTTTGGTGTTCTGTAGCAGTGTTCTGTATGCTCTGACGTCTAGTCAGGCTTTCCACATAATCATGGAAATGTCTACAGTCTCAGACAGTGCTAGCTCTTTGGCTATAAATGGAGATGAACACCAAATCCTAGAGTTGGATATGCCTGCCTTTCGAGAAAGGGTGACCTTTACCTTATTTGTTGTTGTTATTGTTGTTCAGTTGCACAGTCGATTCCGACCCTATGGACCATTGCCCAACAGGCACCTCTGTCCTCCACCATTCTCCTCAGCCCGCCCTGCTCTGTGCCCATTGCACTTAATTTTACATGATTATTATATTTTACTTTAATTTTTATAAAATTTAATGTGTATTAAAAATACAAAGTAATTACATAAAGAGAAATTACATATACAAAACATAAATCAGGAAAACATAAGATAAAAGTACAAAGATAAGATATCCATATATGTTAGAGCTAGTAAAATATTGGTGGTACCCATGATGATAATATTATGCATTTCATATCGTATTTAATCAACTATAAATTATCATTAAAAATAAGTTTGAATAACACTTCTGATTTCAAACTATCCACTCTTTTATCTTTCTATTAGCTCTCCTTTCTAAACCATCTTAATAAATTCTAAACAAAAATACGATACACCCAATGTGACTATACAATGCCCTGGAGGATGCGGAGTCATATATTCATTCATTATTTCCAAAAACTATACTGTTCCTGTACTGGCTTACTTCGGTCTCCTCCAACCCCAGCAGATTCCACAAATAAGTGCCAAATTTGCCAGAATCTGTTCTCTTTTACTGTACCCTTTTTTGGTTCAGTTCCCAAGTTAGTTTATCATTCAAAGCTATCTCCCACATTTCCCTATACCAATCTTCTATCTTCCACGTCTGATATTATATTTTACTTTGGGGGCTGAAGATTCCCCGTGCCCGGTTGGGCATCGGTGGCCTCTGGCAGAGGTTAAACCAGTGAGCAAACTCCTGGCCTCTGGCCCTTGTCAGGGCGTAAGGGGGGTGAATTAATGATAGGGATTAATTCGGCCGCTTGGAGCCTGACCGACGATTCTGCCGAGCAAGCATCTCGCAGACCTCAGTTATCCATTAGAGTAATCACTCATCCTCTGGCCAAGGTAATCCCCGGTGTAAATATCAGCCATATTTACCCTTGCCTAAGCCCTAAACAATGGTCTTCCTTGCCCCGTGTTTGCCCAAGTTAGTCAACTTCCCTTTGAGAGGTTCCCCATTAACCCGGGTATGTGAATTAGGTAATTTTCCTGTCCGATGACGGTTTCGCCACCGTTGCGCTTTTTTCCCTATAAATGATGTTGCCTTTTTCCAATAAAGTACTGATCTGATCTCGCCCCATTTGCCTCGTGTCGTCACTTGATCAGTCTCCTCCGGGACCTTAAGGCCACCCCAGTGGCCCCGATTCCTACATCTGGTGACCCCGACGTGATTTACTCGTGAGTAAAGCGACCCAGGAGAGGTCTACTCGCGAGTAACGAACCACGCGGTCCGGTTCCACGCTTGAACTGCGACCCGTCAGCCCGGAGGACAGCGCGGCGCTCCGGCCGGCAGCCAGCCGGTCAGAAGGACGGCCTGCGGCGAGGCATTCCAAGAGAGGCATTCCTGCACCTTGCTCCCGGCTTTCGGGGAGACTTGCGCTAAAGGGAAAAACGCGTTCCGCTCAGGGCAGCTGTGAGCCCCTGACAGTGCAGAGGCCGCCGAGGGCCCGTGGCAGGAGGCCACGCTCCGAGCTCCACCCAGACGATCGTCGCCGAAACCAGTTACCTTGCCCCCAGACGCGTCAACCCGTCCCGAGGAGGAAACTTCAGAGGACTACTCGCAGGTAATATGGGGACTTGTTCTCAGGGACAGAGTCCGTCCGCTAGCCAAAAAACCCGTGAGGAAGAGTTTAGAATCCTGGCCAGGGTATTTAAGTTACGCTTTCACAGCAGGGAACTAGCGAGACTTTTGGCGTACCTTAGGGAACACTGCCTGCTTTACCCAGAAGTAGGTACGTTAACCCTACAGCTCTGGGATCGGATAGGAGACTGCATTCAGCAACCCCCGAAGGCCCCAGGAGGGATAGTGTGCACATGGAGGAAGTGTAGGAAACTCTTAGCTGAGATCGAACCAGTCCGGATAGAAGCGGAAGAACCCCCGTTAGAGAAGTCATCAGTCCAGCCAGTCAAGCCGACTGCGCCCACCGCACTCTTTCCGACATTCAAGTACCAGCAGAGTAGCGCAGGGAGCCTTCCCGCGGTGACAGCTGCAGACGCCACCGAGGGAATGCAGGGCATGAGAAGCGCAGGCGCTCCTCTGACAGCTTCGGGTTCCCGAGTTACCAAGAGTCCCCTTCAGTGCACAATTGAAGAGGAGATTAGGAAGGGGGAATTGCCAGCAGAAGAGCTAGCTGAGCTCAGACAGATATGTCCAATCCGCATGGAAATGGACGCGCTCACGGGCGCACAGCAGATTGTTCATTCCCCAGTCCCGTATAAGCTGCTCATGGCTATGCGGAAGGCAATTGCAGAAACAGGGCTCCAAAGTCGTTTTACTAGGGGCACGCTTCAGCAAGTGTGCGAAACCACCATGTGGATTCCCCATGATTGGAAAGCCGTCATGAGGATGATGCTGACCCCTAGCCAGTACATGATCTGGGACAGCGAGTTCCGCCTAGAGGCGCAAACTCGGGCTGCCAGGATGGGAGGCGCGGTGCTTCCTGAGCAGCTGTATGGCTCGGGTAATTTCGAGTCAATCAATGCTCAGATCAACCTGCCTCTCGCCACTCTCGAGATGTCAGCCGAGGCAGCCTTTAGGGCTTACTTTAAGATCCCAGCCACTGGCAAAGCAGCTAAAAATTATACCTCCATTAAGCAGGGAGCCCAGGAACCCTACATGGACTTCATCAATCGCCTGGAAGAAGCCATTAGCAGGCAGATTGATAATGAGCAAGCCCAGGAAGAGCTCATGATTAAGTTAGCCAAGGACAATGCCAACTTGGACTGCCGTAGAATCTTGCAGTCCCTAGGCAATCGTCCTGACTTCACCCTATCGGACATGATTAGAGCTTGCGCCGACGTTGGCACAGAATCCTATAAGATGGGTCTGCTAGCGGCAGCGGTGCAAGGAGGGAAAAGACCTAATGGTAAGAGCAAAGGAGCATGCCACAATTGTGGCAAGATCGGTCACTTCGCTAGGGAGTGCCGATCCAAGGGAGGCGGACAAAGGTCCGGCCGTCCCAAGGCTCCGAACACCCTCTGTCCGAAGTGCAAGAAAGGCTATCATTGGGCCAGGTATTGCCAGAATTCGGGAAACCGGAACACGGGCATGTCTCTGGCCCCAGTCCAAACAGAGGCGTCCTTCACCCAGAACTCACCAGAGCTAGAGTAGAGTCCAACCCCATCCCAGACATTGCGAGGGCACAGGCCAGCCCCAAGGGCAGCACGGGACTAGAATTGACTTGCCAGGCGGACGTTACGTGCGACCTGCCAGGCACAGTCTATCTGGTCGATTCCCAGTACATGGGACCCCTGCCCAGAGGCTTTATAGGTTTAGTTTTGCCCCGTAGTGTAGCTGGTGCACGCGGAATTTTTATAATTCCAGGAGTCATTGACTCCAATTTTTCAGGCATTCTCCAAGTTCAGCTTTGGACACACCTGCCCCAAACCATCCCTAAGGGAGACACCTTAGCGCAACTGATCATGGTTCCTTGTCGCTCGCCAGCAGAGAGCCAGGGAGGGCTCAGTGACAGCTTCGAGTCCCGGTCAGAGGACCGCTCGAGCGCCAGTGAGGCAGCGCAAGGATACCAGGTCTTAGCGACAGTGGAGACCAACATTGAGTGGAAACAGCGCCCGGTTATTGAGGTATTTCTGAATAATCGATCATTCTCAGGCCTGTTAGATACCGGAGCAGATGTCAGCGTGATAAGCAGAAGCCAGTGGCCCAGAGAGTGGGCCGTTGAGCCAGTCTCCGATGTGTGGGGGGTAGACGGTGTTCAGGAAGCGTTTAGGAGCCGAGAGTGGGTAGAAGTCACAATCCCAAGGGCTGAGGGCACGGCGGTGATCCGACCGCACATTCTTGACGTGCACATCAACCTTTGGGGGCGAGACATTCTGCAGCAGTACGGTGCTACGCTTACCTTCGGGTAATGGCGTTGCCACTTAAATGGCTCACCGATACTCCGGTCTGGGTAGAACAATGGCCGGTAGTAGGGGAGAAATTGGTTGCTCTCAAGCAGCTACTTAAGGAACAGCTAGACGCAGGACATATAGAACAGTCCACCAGTCCTTGGAATTCGCCAATTTTTGTTATTAAGAAGAAGTCGGGGAAGTGGCGACTCCTCCACGATCTCAGAGAGATCAATAAATGCATACAGCCAATGGGTCCGCTTCAATGCGGCATCCCGAATCCGAACATGATTCCCGAGGGGTGGGAGATCCTAGTCGTAGATCTCAAGGATTGCTTTTATACAATCCCCTTAGACCCCAGGGACCAGGAGAGGTTTGCCTTTACGGTGCCGGTCGTGAACCACAGTGAGCCTACGCAGCGTTACGCGTGGAAATTTTTGCCACAGGGCATGCTCAATTCGCCCACTTTGTGCCAAATTTACGTTCACGACGCACTGGCAAAGTTTCGAAACCTTTACCCACAAGCCTTAGTTTGTCACTTTATGGATGATATTTTGGTAGCGTTGCCAAAACTTGGCAGCGAAGTGTTTTCTGACCTCCAGGCCAGCCTGGGGGACAAAGGGTTACTCATTGCCCCGGAGAAAGTGCAGAGAACCGAGCCCTTCTCATACTTGGGCCATCGGCTTCTCCGCTCTTTCGCCGCACCGGTTTTGCCTCAGATCAATTTACAGGACTCAGTCACCTTGGTAGAATTACAGCAGGTCTTAGGAAACATCAATTGGGCCAGACCATATTTTCGATTGGATACGGATCTTCTGAAACCGCTCTTCTCGCTGCTAACGCTAGGTAAGCAGCCGGCAGACCGGATAAAAATTTCTCGAGACGCGCGCTTGGCGCTCGAGAAAGTTAACCAAGCTCTCAGCCAAAGATGGGTAGATAGGATCGCCCAGGGGCCATATGCCCCAATCCTGAATCTGTACATCGTACGGTCAGGATCCATGTTCACTGGGGCGCTAGGAGTAGACTCAGAGAAGGGAGCGAAAATTGTGGAGTGGGTGTACTTGCCCAACACCTCATCTCGGAACATTGTTCCGCCCCAAGAACTGGTCTCCGCGGTGATCTACCGCGGCAGGCTGAGAGCTAGGGACATTTCTGGGCACGATTTAGCCAAAATCGTAGTCCCGTTCACCAAGGAACAAATTCATCAGTTAATGCAGCTCGGTGACTCGCTTCCGATAGCTTTGGAAGGGTTCACTGGAAGCTTGCCATACCACTTGCCTAAAGACCCCAGACTTGTCTCGCTTCAAACAGGAACAGTCAGCTTGTTCGAATTGCTCTCGCTGGTCCCACTTCAGGGGGCCAGAACAGTTTTTTCTGATGGTGGACGCACCTATGGTGTCCTGACCTGGCAGGAGGGCGAAGCTTGGCACACGCTGTTAACTCTCCCACAAAAGTCCGCGCAGCGGGCGGAGTTGGCAGCCGTGAACCTTGCTTTGCGCACCTTCGCCAAGGAATGTTTAAATATCATAACCGACAGTCTGTATGTTAGGAACTTGCTTCACAGTCTACCGGGAGCATACATCACTCCTGCGATAGACAAGAACTTGCTTAGTCTGTTTCTCACTGCTCAATTTCATTTGTGAAACCGCACGGAGCCGCTCTATATTGCCCACATCCGAAGTCACCAAGACCTGCCGGGTCCGATTTCCGCGGGCAATAGCAGATCGGATGCGGCGGCAAAGGAAATTCAGCAACGTTCAGTTTTGGGAGTTTTCACTACTCCAATTCAAAGTCATGCCTTTTTTCACCAAACGCCAAGGCACTCACCAGACAGTTCAATTTGCCACTTTCTCAAGCCCAGGGTATAGTACGCTCTTGCCAGCATTGTGCAGGGGCGCCGGGGGGGGGGGGCCCTCGTGGGGGGTCAACCCACGGGAGACAGAGGCCAATCAGGTGTGGCAAATGGACGTCACGCACGTGCCGCAGTTTGGCAGATGGCAGTACATGCACGTCTGCATAGACACTTTTTCCCAGTTTGTTTGGGCGACGGCGCAGAAGGGGGAGACTGCCTCCCATGTGGAGCAGCATCTCCTGTCCTGCATTGCGGCAATGGGCAAGCCACGGCACGTGAAAACGGACAACGTCCCATCCTACTGCTCTAGGCAGTTGGCCGCCTTCATGGCCACCTGGGACATCAAGCATACATTTGGCATTCCCTACAATCCGCAAGGGCAGGCGATTGTAGAGCGGGTCAATTGGACGCTAAAGTCCTATATTGACAAACAAACAGAAAGGGGGGAGCCACCAGCCCTCCCCAATTCACAGGGACAAGCACAGTTTTGTCTGAACAAGGTATTGTTCACATACAATCACCTCAATGTTTTTTCGGACTGTACGCCGCAGGAGAAGCACTTCCGCCGTTCGGAAGCTCTCCCGCGACCTATGGTCCGGTACCGAGTGCCACCGGACCCATCTTGGAGGGGCCCGGTGCCGCTCATAACCTGGGGGAGAGGGTATGCTGCAATTATGTCTCCTACAGGTGTCGTTTGGATTCCGGCTCGGTGCGTCAAGCCTCATTTGGAACCTCATGGCATGGACCCAGACCGACCCGAGTCCGATCCCGGAGATGGAGGACCTCAATCTGACCGAGGAGACCCACCAGGAGAAGCGGCGGCTGCGGACCCAAGCACAGAGGATCACCTGGGGGATGGTCAAGACCCTTTGCAGAGAGGCCCAGGACGCCCTCCAACGCGAGGAGAAGGAGCCGACACCGGAGCACTTCGTTGCAGCAGTCTTTGCCCAGATTAATGCCAACTCCATGATCTTCACCATCATCCTGGCCCTCGCCCTGCTTCTGGGAGGAGACGCTCAGGCCGCTTCGCTTCAGGCCAACGGCCTGCCGCCCGGTGAAGACCTTTCAGCACGGATGCACTACAACTTGTGGGCAAGGTTGGCGGGTCTCGTCAACCAGTCCGATTTTTGCCTGAAGCAGGACATTGGTTCTGCCTCGATCCTCAGCACCTGTCTCATCCCAGTGTGCCACACTCTCGACGCACGCACCAGGGATGGTGACTGGCTGTTAAAGAAGATTTTCGGACCGCACCTCCCTCCGAGCTTTGCAGCCTACGCTCGCTGGGGGGGATTGCGGCTCACCATGACCTTGCCGGCTGATGCAGCCACTCTTCACACCCCGCGAATGGCGGCCAGCCCGAACTCTACTTGTGCGCGAATAATTGGCTGCGCCACAGGCGGTCGGACCCAGCGCAGCTGCCTCGATACCGGCAGCAGCAATTGGACTTGTGCAAACCCAGAGACAATTGGTTCGTTACCTGCCCATATCACCCTACCCTCAGGGTGGTTCTTCACATGCAATCAGTATACCTTTAACTATATTCCTGCAAATGTATCAGATTCCACATGTTGCCTTAGCCGGTTGACACTGTTGCTCCCCACTAGGGATATGGTTACCCCAAGCACAAATGTTTCCAATGTTCCACATGCTCCAAATGTTTCAAATGTTTCTGCACCCATCAGGCACATTCGCACCACCCAGCTAGACAGCTCATGTGACAGCAGCTTTAGAGTCCTAAGTCCAGCCGAATACGTCTCACTATCAGTCAGTATAGTTGGCGTGCCAGGCTTAGCCGTCGGCAACGCATGGAGAATTGGTCGCTTGGCTTGCGGCTTGGCAAAAGCCATCAACCATACCTCCACAGCGATAGCGCTCCTTAATCAGGAGCAGGCGGAACTTCGCCATGCCATTCTCGATAATCGAGCGGCTATCGACTTCCTCTTATTATTGCACCACTTGGGTTGCGAATCCCTTCACGGTATGTGCTGTTTCAACCTCACTGACAACTCCCGGAAAATCCAGAGTCAGCTCACTGATCTCCACACCATAGTTCGGGGCATCACTGAGGGTTCCGCGTGGGGGGCCTGGTGGAGCTCCCTGTGGAGCTGGATGTGGTCATGGATCCCCTGGGGGTGGCTTCAGACGGTGCTCAAGGTGGTAGTGGGGGTGACTATACTAGGCATAGCGTTATGCTGCTTTGCGCAATGTATTCATAAGAACATAAGAACATAAGAACATAAGAACAGCCTTGCTGGAACAGGCCACAGCCCATCCAGTCCAGCATTCTGTCTCACACAGTGGCTCACCATTTCCTTCAGGGTATTCCCAAGCAGATGCCTTCACCTGCTTAGGATTCCCTGAAAATGATATTGAGAGATATCCTGCCTATCTCTCCAACCCGGAGGTTGTCCTTAAGTATCCATAATTATAGCCATTGATACTCTTGTCCTCCATGAACTTGTCTAATCCTTTCTTAAAGCTGTCAAGACTGACAGCTGTCACCACTTCTTCTGGCAGGGAGTTCCATAGACCAGTAATCCTCTGGGTGAAAAAATACTTTCTCTTATTTGTTTGAGAACTAGTACCCAAAAGTTTCATCGAGTGTCCCCTAGTTCTAGTTTTATGCGATAGGGAAAACAGTTTTTCCTTATCTACTTTGTCCACACCGTGCATGATTTTATAAACTTCAATCAGGTCACCTCTTAGACGTCGTCGTTCAAGAGTGAAGAGGCCCAACCGTTGCAGCCTCAGATGGTAAGGAAGGTGTTCCAGTCCCCTAATCATTCTGGTTGCCCTCCTCTGCACTTTTTCCAGCTCCATAATATCCTTCTGGAGGTATGGCGACCAGAACTGTACACAGTATTCCAGATGGGGCCTCACCATAGATTTATAAAGAGGCAAAATGACACTTGCTGACTTATTTTCTATACCCTTCCTAATGATCCCTAGCATTGAGCTTGCTTTTTTCACTGCTGAGGCACACTGGGTTGACACCTTCATTGAGTTGTCCACCAGGACACCAAGGTCCCTTTCCTGGTTTGTCGCAGAGAGTTCAGACCCCATCAGTTTATAAATGTAATTGGGGTTCTTTGCCCCAACATGCATCACTCTGCACTTACTAATGTTGAAACTCATTTGCCACTGTTTTGCCCACTCCCCCAGTGTCGAGAGATCCCTCTGAAGCTCCTCACAATCTTTCACAGTTTTCACTACCCTGTATAATTTAGTGTCGTCAGCAAATTTGGCTACCTTGCTTTTTACTCCTACCTCTATATCATTTATGAAGAGGTTGAAAAGCAGGGGTCCCAGTACTGAACCTTGGGGGACCCCACTCTTTACTTCCCTCCACTTGGAGAAGTGTCCATTTAGTGCTACCCTCTGTTTCCTGTCCCTTAGCCAGTTGCTGATCCAGGACAAGACCTGTCCCTTTATTCCATGACTGGTAAGTTTATTCAAGAGCCTTTGGTGTGGGACCTTGTCAAAAGCCTTCTGAAAGTCCAGATAAACAATGTCAACTGGATCCCCCTTATCCACATGCTTGTTGACACTCTCAAAAAATTCCAACAGATTAGTGAGGCATGATTTGCCCTTGCAAAAACCATGTTGGCTCTCCTTTAGCAGCGCCTTCTCTTCTATGTGCCTATTAATTCTATCTTTTAGGATGGTTTCCATCACTTTACCTGGGACACATGTCAAACTGACAGGTCGGTAATTTCCTGGATCACCCCTGGATCCTTTTTTGAAAATTGGTGTTACATTCGCTACCTTCCAGTCATCAGGCACAAAGCCTGATTTGAGGGAAAGATTATATATTTTGGCTAGGAGATCAGCAATTTCATCTTTAAGTTCCCTGAGAACTCGTGGATGGATTCCATCTGGTCCTGGTGATTTGTTAGTGTTTAGCTTAACAAGACATGCAAGGACCTCCTCCCTGGTTATTTCTATCTGGCTTAATTCTTCGGTTTCCCTCCCTACGAAGATAGGCTCTGTTTTGGGCATGTGGCCTCTGTCTTCTTCAGTGAATACTGAAGCAAAGAATTCATTGAGTCTCTCTGCAATCTCTGTTTCCTCTTTAATAACCCCTTGCCTTCCATTGTCATCTAATGGTCCAATGGCCTTCCTAGTTGGGTTCTTACTTCTAATGTACTTAAAGAAGTCTTTGTTATTTCTCTGAGTATTTTTAGCTATACGCTCCTCAAAGTCTTGCTTTGCTTTCCTGATTGTTGCCTTGCATTTGTTCTGCCAGAATTTATGTTTCTGCCTGCTGTCCTCATTCGGTCAAGCCTTCCATCTTCTAAATGAGCTTTTCTTGCTCTTGATCACTTCCCGAACAGCTCCTGTAAGCCACATTGGAGTCCTCTTGGACCTGGCAGTGGCCTTTTTCCTTTTGGGTATGCATTCCAATTGAGCCTCTGTTATTGTTTTTGTAAACAGCCTCCATGCCTCTTGGAGTGTTTGGACTCTCTCAATTTTCCCTTTCAGCTTCTTTTTTACTAGTTTCCTCAACTTTGGGAAATTTCCTTTTTGAAAATTTAAGGTCTCTGTGTTAGATTTTATCAGTGACTTGCGGTCTATGTTCAAGTTAAACATAATTGAGTTGTGGTCACTGTTCCCTATTGGATCAGTCACATTAACATCTTGCACCAGATCCTGAGTATTACTCAGGATCAAGTCAAGGATTCTTGTACCTCTAGTTGGGTCTTCAACCATCTGTCCCAGGGAACAATCATTTAGCATATCTAGGAACTTTATCTCTTTATCATGTGCTGAACAACAGTTCACCCAGTCTATGTGAGGGTAATTGAAGTCCCCCATTATAACCAGGCTTCCCTTCTTGGATGCCTCCTTTACAACATTCTCCAACTGCCAGTCTCCCTCAAGAGTTTGGGTCGGAGGCCGATAGTATATGCCTACTGTTAGACCATCCTTGTGGCCTGGTACTCTTACCCACAGAGCTTCTAATGGTGACTCCAAATCACCTAGATATTCCAATTCATACGATTTTATCACTTCTTTGACATACAAGGCCACACCACCTCCCACTTGCCCCTTCCTATCCTTCCTGTACAGTTTGTAGCCTGGGATAACTGTATCCCATTGGTTATCATCCGTCCACCAGGTTTCAGTGATACCAATAATATCAATATTCTTATTTATTGCTAAGTATTCCAGCTCCCCTATTTTGTTCCGGAGGCTTCTAGCATTTGTATACAAGCATTTATATATGCTTTTCTGACACAGTCTTTTGTGTCCAGTTGCATTGTTAGACTGCCTCTTGCATCCTTCTGCTAGAATGCTAGTGACTAGCTCCTCGCTCTGCTCAGTAATTTTTGCATCCTCCTCACTACTCAAGTACACACTTTCCCGAACCGGATGCTGCCCAGCTCCTGTCGGCTTTCCCCCAGTTATCAGTTTAAAAGCTGCTCTGCAGCCTTTTTGATGTTGAGTGCCAGCAATCTGGTCCCATCATGGTTCAAATGCAACCCATCCCTCCTGAACAGATTTGGCTTGTCCCAAAATGTTCTCCAGTTCCTGACAAATCTGAAACCCTCCTCTCGACACCACCGCCTCATCCACACATTGAGGCTTCTGAGCTCTGCCTGCCTGGTAGGTCCTGCGCGAGGGACAGGCAGCACTTCTGAAAATGCTACCTTGGAAGTCCGGGACTTCAATCTTCTTCCTAACAACCTAACAACCTGAATTTGGCTTCCTCACTGATCTCGAAGTGCCGCCCCGAGAAGGAACCTCGTGACGTCATTCCCGATCAACAGCTGATGCCGCTCCTGCGCAGAGTCGCCAGTCAGGCTCTTAATATAAAAAAGTAAGGGGAGATGAAGATTCCCCGTGCCCGGTTGGGCATCGGTGGCCTCTGGCAGAGGTTAAACCAGTGAGCAAACTCCTGGCCTCTGGCCCTTGTCAGGGCGTAAGGGGGGTGAATTAATGATAGGGATTAATTCGGCCGCTTGGAGCCTGACCGACGATTCTGCCGAGCAAGCATCTCGCAGACCTCAGTTATCCATTAGAGTAATCACTCATCCTCTGGCCAAGGTAATCCCCGGTGTAAATATCAGCCATATTTACCCTTGCCTAAGCCCTAAACAATGGTCTTCCTTGCCCCGTGTTTGCCCAAGTTAATCAACTTCCCTTTGAGAGGTTCCCCATTAACCCGGGTATGTGAATTAGGTAATTTTCCTGTCCGATGACGGTTTCGCCACCGTTGCGCTTTTTTCCCTATAAATGATGTTGCCTTTTTCCAATAAAGTACTGATCTGATCTCGCCCCATTTGCCTCGTGTCGTCACTTGATCAGTCTCCTCCGGGACATTAAGGCCACCCCAGTGGCCCCGATTCCTACAGGGGGCGGGTAGTATCACTTGCTGTTAAGTACAGGCTGTTCCAGAACAACATGAATTTTCAACCATGTGTGTTGTTAGTGTCCCAATTCCCTTGTTGTTCAAGGGTTGACCTTTATTTACAGCACAGTAATGCAATAATATATTACTAGTTCTATCATGTTTTTATCCTTCCACCTACAGTAGGAAAGTTGAATAATTAGTCAAGTTTTTATTTTCATTATTATCATTCATATTTTCTTGTGACTTACCTAAGCTGGTGTTACAGTACCGTTTAAAGCCAATATCCTTTAACAACAATAAAACAATTTTCAGGAAGGATGATAATGTGTGAATATCATTTAGTACGAAAATCCCTACTTTTTTCAACTAGACCTTACAGAATCTTACAGTCAGTATTGTAAACAGAGAATTATAGTCTGAAAAAGTAATACATCTCATACAGAAAAGAAGAAGGATTTTGGACTTTTGACACAAATGTTTTAAAAACTTTTTAAAGAGACATTATACTCTTTTCACTACCATCTAAATCAGCATGGACATGTTGTAGGCCACAAATATTGCTTCAATTTTCTTTTGAATCATAGCCAGCTCATCAGCAGTAGGGAGTAATATGATTTGTAGTCTAAGAGCATCTAAAGGGCAACATGTTGTACTAAATTCTCTACAATTTGCAGTTTGTTGCCCCATGTTTGAAATGTTTCATGCTTTGACAGTGTATCCCCCTTTGTTTAGTCATTTGCAATTTTCCCACCCAAAATAATAATAATAGTATTCTATACAGCTGTCAGAAAATTTGATAGCGTGGCTTGTTCACAGAGTAACAAAAATGTAAGGTAGAGATTGATATGAGAGTCATTAGAATGACATTTATTCTGATGAGTCTACTAAGCTTCATATTCCTGGGTCCCTGTGAGAACCCTTCATTATAACCCTAACAAACAAGCACATGGAAACAGACAAAGATACATCATTTATTTTAGTCACTGAATCCATGGATCCTAGTCTTTAGGGATGTTCACAACAGTGAAAATAGCTTTGTTTATTACCTTTCAATATAGACACAAAATAACCTTGATTAGCAACGTATTGACGCAAATAGCCAATTCTTTCTATTGTAGTTACACTAATTTTGTTTGTGCTTTAAATAACGAATTCACACACTGCCAAACACTCTGCATATTGGTATACAGCAACAAATTTGTGATAAATGCCAGGTAGGAAGCATGAAAAATCCATTGGGACATAACAGAAGAGACTGTTAATTTTTGCCCTTGATACACTGAAAAATGGATATGTTTTCATTTAAAAAAGGAAGTGCAGCCCTGAATTTAACAGTATGGATAACAAATATTTATTGCTAACATTTTTCATGTATCTCCATGGTAGCGGACCAGGATACCTCAGGGACAGCATTGTCCCTAGGACATTGACCCATCCCATGAGAGAAAACCGAGAAGGCACCCTTCGGGTACCATCTGTTGGGGAGGCTCACCTCTCCAGCACAAGGAAAAGGGCCTTCTGGGTCATAGCCCTCACACTATGGAACCTCCTCCTGGTAGAACTATGCCTCTGCAAAATAATGACAATTGTTATACTGTACTACCTTTCCTTTACTTCAGAATGTTAACTTGTCACTATGCAGGAATACAGAAAACGAAAGTATTTTATTTATCAACACCAAATTATATTATTCACATATTGTTTTGATACATTTTTACAATATCGGATCCCCATACAAATAGGTATTTGAAGATATGTGCACTAGGAGAAAGATTATTAGAAAATATATTAATCATTTCTTCAAACTTCAATTTCTTGGAGATTTTCTGTTTTTGATATAATTTTACGTTTATAAAACAAATAAAAAGGTAAAGGTAAAGGTTTCCCTTGCTCGAAAGCCAGTCGTATCCGACTCTAGGGTGCAGTGCTCATCTCTGTTTCTAAGCCGAAGAGCCAGCTCTGTCTGCTTCTGCAGACGTTTCCGTGGTCATGTGGCAGGCATGGCTAGATACCGGAGCGCACGGAAAACAAAAGAATTAATATACTGTATTTTCTGGCGTATAAGACTACTTTTTAACCCCGAAAAATCTGTGCCAAAGTCGGGGGTCGTCTTATAGGACAGGTACTTAACTGCAGCTTGTTTCCCCTTGCTTCATATGTCCGGCGCATATGGTGGGGGGTGCCGCGGCCGAGCCCCTGCTCTGTGCGGGGAGTATGAAGCAAGGGGAAGCAAGCTGCACACATCTTCCTGTACCTCGAGGAGGAAAACGTGAGCGTTGATTGGCTCTCCACCAGAACCTGCCCATTCGACTCAGAGGGCTGTGTGTCTTCGGGTTGAGTGTGGGTTAATTTTTATTTGGTGTGCATTGGAAGAGAGGTAGTCTTATACGGCAAGTATATTCCAAACTCTATATTTTAACTGGAAAAGTTGGGGGTCGTCCTATACGCCCAGTCGTCTTATACACCGGAAAATACGGTAAATAAATGCTCCAAAGCCTATTATATTCATTGCATGCATGTCTGTGTTTACTGTGTTGTTTTTTCTGCTGTGATTTATATGGGTTTTTGCTATCTACAGCTCCAAATTAACACCAGCTTAAAGCTTGATTTATCCTAGCATTTATTATAGTGAAGGGAGTAACAGTAAACAATGTAAATTTCAGGAGTCACTTAATTGGAAGGAAATCCGAGGAGTCACAGATGTGTGTTACAAGTGGTTTTGTACTTTCTTCCAGCAGATGTTTCCAGATTATTTAATACAGATGACAAGATTGTTGAGGTGCTGAATTTATGTGACCCTCAGAATAGGATTATATTTCAGATGCACTGTGGCATGTTTTAGTTCTACTCACACTCATTCTGATCCCCTGATAGCAAAATTCCTCTAAGCATTAGTCCATTTGTGGCCATAACATCTCCTTGGAAATACGAAGAGTGCAGCTGCTGCCACTGCATAAATTTATGTGTGTTAGGAGAGAACTAGCATAATATAAGGACTTCAAAGGGTAATATTCAGGGAGAATTTCCTCAAGTTCCCAGGAGTTGGTCTTGCTTTTCTTTGGGCACTGAATACTTTCATGTAACCTGAACACATCTGGAAATATGAGGGAATTTAAGATTTGGACAAGACGTTTGTGGTTGAGGCAGAGGTAGAACTGTAGTCATCAAAGCCTCAAACCTGTGCACTCCACCAAAGGAAAAACCGAGACAGGGAGCAATGCTCTTGTAGCTACCAAAAATATAGTATCTGTTTATTTCCCAGGGTGTAAATAGGAGGATGCTAGACACTCATCCTAGCCTAGCAAACAGACTATGCCACTGTTCTACCTTTGACTATGCCACTGTTCTACCTTTGAGTCTAAACTGCTCTCAGGGACTACTCATACAGAAGATTTGTGTGCCAGATCTTAAATGGGAAATGAGTAGTATTCTAGTCATTTTGTTTCTAAGTCAGTAGTGGTGAACCTACTGTGAGAGATGGCACTCGGAACCTTCTCTGTGGGCACCCGTACAGTCATCCCAGCACAGAGTTTGCCCCGTCCCTCTGCCCAACAGCCCAATGGGAGCACGCCCTCGTGCAGCACAGAGTTCACCTGTTGCCCTGCAGCCCAGTGGAAGCATTTTCTCCCTTCCCCCAGCACAGAGTTCACCCTGCCCCTTTGCCCAGCAGCCCAATGAGAGCATTTCCTTCCTCCCCTGTTGCTGTGTTGGCACTTTTCAATAAATAAGTAGGTTTTGGGTTGCAGTTTGAGCACTCGGTCTCTAAAAAGTTCACCATCTCTGTTCTAAATTTTCTCTTTCTTCCCCTCATTACTGCTGAATACTAGAACTATACTCGTTCCCACTCTTCTGGCTCCCTAGAGGCTGTTCTGTCATGCATTAATGATTACCGTATTTATTCGTGTATAACGCGCACTCGTGTATAACGCGCACCCCTAATTTTCCATGAAACCTCGGTATAAAATTTTGTTTCACACCATGCATTGTAATTGAATGCGTGGTGAAAAAGCTTGTTCATAAGAGCTACCTCCAGGCCACGCCTCGTCTCCCGCGCCACCCAATCAGATCCCGTCAATTTCTTCAAAGCCACGCCCCCGCCTCCCCTTCACCCACCGCAGCAATAGACAGCCGACCCAATTCTAAAAAGGAAGTAAAAGAGGCTTGCGACGGGGGTGGGACTCTGGGAGTGAGGAGGCGTATGGCGGGAAATGGCTGGAGGCGGAGGCCATGCCTCGTTCTGCTGGAGAAAACCACGCCGGCGCCGTCCTTGTAGGGTGGGTGACGTCATGCGCTCACTGAGTCTCCCGTGTGGGCGAGGAAATGAAGCGGCACAACCCTATTTGTGACGCACACTGTACACGACAAGGTGACGTGAACTCGCGGGAACTCACCATTCGCGCCCTCAAGGGACCGGCCGCCACTGCCACACCAGTCCTCGTTTATAACGCGCACCCCAACTTTGATTTCTTTTTTTGGTATAAAATTTTGCGCGTTATACATGAATAAATACGGTACATTATTCTAGACCTCATGCATGTGGATTTCCACTGAGCTCACTTTTGCTTTTTTGTTTCTGCCATATTTCTCCACCACCAGGAATTTGGTGGCTGAGAGACGGGGTATAATTTCATTAAAATTTAAGAAACATTCTTATTTTGGGAATTCCATAAAAGCAAAAGTCTCATTCATTGTTTGCAACATTGCTCAAAATTTGTCTCTATTAGTAAGGTCAGGTGGGAAGTTTATAGCTGACAAACAGCAGGTGAGATTCCTATTCCTTTATATCATAATTAGGTAACTGTTCACTCCCCAATGTTTTAAATTACAATTCCCATCTGCTGTACACAGTGGGGCCAGCGGTAGAAGATTGTGGGAGAAGCAACTGAAAGCACCTTCAGGGTCAGAATCTCTTCACCTATGCTTTACATCTTTTCCCGCAGAGCTGGGTCAAAGCTGGTAATACAAAAATAGTTCCCCTTTGCCAATATTTTAGTCAAAACAGTCTCAGCACAGTGTGATAGCCTGTTACTTGCCCAAGTACTTATGTTTTTGGTGGTGGTGGTGGTGGTGGTGGTGGGTGCAATTGTGTCATTTTTTGTGCCACTTACCACAGCAGCGGGTGGGTTTGTGGAGCACTTTCACTCTGTTTTGGGAATTTTTGCCGCATTTCTGCTGTGTTTTGGCAGCTCAAACACGATGTTTTGGGACTTCCGGTGGTGGTGGTGGGAGCTTCTGGTGGTGTCCGGGTTCCCACCATGGAACCTGGAAGTTCCACAACACATTTAAGCTGCCAAAGCATGGTAGAAACGTGGCAGAAAATTCTCAAAATGGAGCAAAAATGCTCCAAATACTCTCCTGCTGCCATGGGATGCGGTGGAAGCTGTCAAAGCAGCCAAAAATTGTGTGATTGCCACTGCTTCTGCACAAACTATCATTTTGGCACTTCTGGTGGTGGTGGTGAGCTTCCAGCGGTGCCTGGGTTCCCACTGTGGCCTGTATTAATTAGCACCATGGGCTGGATTAGGCCCACAGGCCATAGGTTGGGAACCCCTGGTCTAAGAGATCTCAGGACCGGCATGAAACCAGGACACCAAACAGTTTTTTTTATTAAGCTATGTGTATACACACATGCACACACACAAAAGAAGTGCAAAATGACAAGCTGGTGATCAAAAAGCCACAACCGAACTGGACACAGTGCTGAAGATGAGATCTAACCAGTGACAAATAGAGAGAAATTAGTACTTCACAGCATTTGGAGACTATAATTCCATTAATGCATCCTAAAACAGCATTGGCCTTTTTTTGTTGCCTGGGCTTCCTTCTCCTTTCTATATGTGTGAGTGTTTTTTTCTTAATTTTCAGGTCCTTGTTGAGCTTTCTATGAAGCCAGATTGGTCATTTTTAGCAGGGTCATATTTGACAGAATTTGCCTCCAAATAGATATCAGGATAATTGACATCTTCCATTACATCATGTCTCTTTGAAATCTTGCAATTTGTTTTTCAATAATTTCATCCACATCTTCTCCTTGATCGAGTAATTGTTAGTAGACTATAATTACCATGTCCCTGGTTTTTTTTGTGCCCCAGTTACATTAATCCAGAAACTCTTGATGAGATGACCAAGCTTACCCTCCTGTATTTCTGTGTAGGGACATGTGTTTTTGACATACAGTGAGATTTGACTTCCCTTTTTATTTTATTTTTTTATTTCCTTTATACACTACCACCACCGCCCCAATTGGTGCAAGCATCACTCCGGGAAGCTTGCAACAGTTTTATTTTTTCTGTTCTTTTTGAATAATTAATATCCTTCAATCCCGCTCATTGGAGTCATCCCAATAAGTCATACTTACCCTCCTGAGCAAAGTTTACTCATTCTTCTCACCTTCTTCCCATACGCCTGCCATTCATATATAGACACTTGAGATTGTCCAGTCTGCTTACATTCAGCCTTTTTACGCAGACTATTATAGGATTAGTTGTTCCATTGCAGGCGCACCCCCCCAAAAAAGGACTCAGACACTGGTATAAGTGGATAACGGCATTGGGCCACATTTATTGATTCATGCCCTAGTCCGAATTATAAATTTCAATTGGTACTCAGCCAATTAGGAACCATGCATCCTAAGGGTTTAAACTATGAAACTGATTTAACCTGCTTTTTGTAAGTACACAGGAATCAGAACCATGGTGCTCCTTGTAAGTAAAACAGTCAGTACACAGGTGGTAATGTGAGCTTGCAGATTCAGTCAGGAGCAGGCAGCAAGTTGTATTTAAGAGATAGGACTCTAATGGTATGCAACGTCCTTAGCAACCATAGAGAAATTACAGAAGAGACAGAGAGGACGCGAAACACAAGAGTGGTAAGCTTGGGTAAGCTTGGACTGGATAATGAGCATGGGGGCTTGCAACTGGTTTGAACATATAATATTGTAACAGACATGTGTTTTGTAACCTTTCAGATATTGCAAAAACTCCCCTGATGAAATTTATTGAATGAAATGTCTAATTAACCGGATAGACGTCGGGAGTTTGGGGCCAATTTATATGGGAGTTTGACTTCCCAACTGAATATGAGTTTATGAGCTGTTTTGGACGAGAGATAGAATGCAAGTGCGGCGCCAAAATGGCCGCCGCGCCCTTTGCGGGCCCCCCCATAGGACGAAGGCATCCGGGTAGTTAGGGGCGTGGCCAGCTCCCTTATAAAAGGGGTGGCCATGAGGCAGCCGAGCTGCCATTTTGCGAAGCGACGGAGCGGAGAAGTTTTTCCCTCTTACCTCCGTCGCTTTTGGCTTTTACCGGGAAGCCTTTTGGCTGCTGAATTCTCTCGTTTCGGCTTCCCATCGATTGGCTGAGATGCCCTCGAAGAAGAAGGCGGCTGCGAGCGCGGCTAGTGAGGTTCCCGGAGGGCCGCGGCCGCGCCTCCAAGCGGCCGCCTTTGCCTGCACCCACCGGGACCGGTGGAATGGGGGTCTTTTTTCCCTGGCCGGAGACTGCTGGCCCACGCTTGGGTCCAGTAGGGGCTGCGGCCCTCGGCCCGCGAACGGTAGACACCGTTCCTGATGTTGCCCATTCCGCTGGCCCTTCCTCTATAGGGGAGCAGCTCGCCCCGGGGCCTTCCAACCTTGGGGGGTGGTCCGGTCCCCTTCCCCTGGCAGGTTGCTACATCGGCCTTAACGGGCCCGGGTGTGGGGTTATGGCCCTATTCGGGCCCCGGGGTACAGGGACCTGTACCCATGCCTGCAGTAGACGGGCCGGCTGGCCCCCCTTTTTTCTCCCTTGTCAGCGTTGAAGCCTTATTGGCCCGTGTTGCGGCCCTCGAGGCATCCCTGGCCCGGGCTAGCCACTCTGGTGCTCCCTTTGGGGTTCATTTCGACGCGTCGTCTGCTGGGCAGCGGCAGGCGATGGGATGGGTCGAGCTGCTTGAGGCGCATGGCACGGCCTCGGCCACTGCCTTGCAGTTCCCCAACCTACGGCCGGTGCGGGTCAGCCCCCAGTGACGAGCTCTACGGCGGTCGTGAGCTCCGACGCCCCCGGCGGGCCGGAACCCCCGGTGGGGGCGGCCCGCGGGGGTGCAGCGTGTGAGTATGCGGTTCAAACTAGTGCACCTACACACGTGGCCATGTTGGGGGGGCTTTCCAAGGGCTTTGGCCTCGCGTGGGTGGTGCGGCGGTACAGCCGCTGACGCCCCACCCGGCGACGACAACTACCACCCAGGGCCCCGTGGTGGTGGGGTGTTTCCTACCCTGAGGGGAACGTGTTGGGTGGCTGGGTTGGTCCAAGCCCCTTTTCAGATGCCCGCAGTCTCTGCGGTGCCTGTATCGGCCTTGCCGTCAGCCGGGTATTCCTTACTGCTGGGTGACCACTTGCCACAGGCCACCGGAGAGTAAATTTGGCGGGGGGAGTACGTGGATTTATTCTCACTCATAAACAGAGAGCCCACCAAGGAGGAGAGCGCGGGGCAGAAGGGGTAGGATAGTAGCAGGCACGTCGTCGCAAGCCAACAAGTATGTGGGCCAACTGGTTGCCAGCCTACCTCATAGGCATGGCGGTGTACCCCTGGGCCCGGCCGGATTTGGCAATTCCGATGGTCCACTATTTGGACAACGTATACCGGGCGATGGTTGACTTTTCGGGCCCATCGTGGTTGGCTTATGACGAGGAATGCCGTAGGCGGATTTCCCCGCACCCCGAGATTAGGTGGGATGAGCCATGCCAGAGGCGGTGGCTTTTGTACGTGACCCCCACGCGCCTTGCTCAGGGGGTTGCAGCCCGCCTGCTGTCCTGGACTTTCTTGTCCAATGGTTCCTACAATGGGGAGAATTGCAAATACAGACCGGAGTGTCCCACATGTGTGGCCCCCATGCGGCCCCTGCCTGTCCCGGGCTCGGAGGGATGCGGGGCAGAGGGAGGGGCGGACAGGGGGCTGGCAAGACTGCCGCAGATGGATCTAGTCCACCGAAGGGCTCCCTCCCCGATTAAGGTGGGCATGTTGGAGCGTTGGCTCACATTGTACCCGAAGGGAGAGGACGCGGGTTATCTCCTTCAGGGTTCTAGGCAGGGGTTCCGGATCCCTTTCTGGGTAATAGGTCCCCTCAGGATGCCCCCAATCTTTGATCCCTTAGGGGGAGGGAGGAGGTGGCTGCTGCCAGCTTTGACAAGAGGGTCTATGCGGGCAGGGTCGTTGGCCCTGTCCCTGCACCCCGTCCCGGGGAGCATATTATTTCAATGATGCCATGCCTTTTGGCTGTTACATTCGGGCTCGGTATTCGAGCGTTTCACCACTTTCCTAGAGTGGGCTTTTGTCCGCAGGTCAGGGTCCCGGTCTGTAGCCCATTCCCTGGATGGTTTTTATTCGGGGCTGAACGGGGCTGGGACACGTGCACACGTCTCCTCAACGCATTTCAGACACTAATGGAGGAACTCGGTGTCCCTTTAGCGCCCGAAAAGACCGGGGGCCCATCTCCACAGCTAGTATTCCTGGGGTGGAGAGTGACACGGTAGCGCAGGCTTCTAGGTTGCAGTGAGATAAGGTGTCAAGGCTAGTGGCCCTTATCTCAGACTTGCGGGCCGAGCGCATGGCATCACTGAGGGAACTGCTGGTGCTACATGGTCACCCCAATTTCGCTGGCAGGGTCGTCGCTCCGGGCAGGGCATTTGCTCGGTGCTTGTGCGACGCCATGGCAGGATTATCCGGGCCCCACCATAGGGTTAGGCTTACCCGGGGTATCAGGGCAGACATGCTTGTCTGGTTGCAGTTCCTGAGGGAGTTCAATGGGGTCTCATTTTGGAGGCATGACCTCCTGGCTTCCCCTCAATTTCAGATTCAGTCTGATGCCTCGGGATCCCTGGGTTATGGGATGTACTTCAATTGGAAGTGGGCCTATGGTGGGTGGCCACCATCCTGGGCAGGCACGGGTCGCCTGCGTGGTCTCACGTATCTGGAATGTTTCCCTATCCTGGGTGCTTTGATGCTATGGGGCAAGAGGTGGGCCAACTCGGTTGTGCATTTTTGGCGTGACAAGGCGGCTGTTGTCCGCATCGTCAATGCACAGAATTCCAAATCGCCCGGGGTTATTGACCTAGTGAGCTAGTTTGTGTCGTGCAGCCTGTGCCTCAACATTCTCTTCAGGGCCAGGCATGTCCCAAGGGTTGATAATGATATTGCTGCTGCTTTGTCCCGTCTGCAGATCTCCCGGTTCCGTGCCTCGGCCCCGGATGCGGAGGAATTTCCCTCGCCACTCCCGGACGAGAGATGGAACGTTGGCAAGGAGAGGTGACCCGGGCGATTGGCCTCTCACTAGCGCCATGCATGAGTAAGGCGTATCACCACGCATTTAGTTCTTTCAGAGCATTCTGTACCCAATTTCGACTGCCAGGAACCTGGCCGATCCCAGTGGCCCATGTTCTGCGGTTCATGGTTTACCTGTATGCCCGGGCCTTGCACCACGCACCATAGCATCTCAGCTGTCAGGGTTGGCTTTTATGGCCAAAGTGGGAGGTCGTGTGGACGGCACCAATGACTTCCGTGTGAGACATGTTTTGGAGGGGTGGGTGCGCATGCGCGGGTGTTTCCCGGGCGACCGCCACCCAATTTCCCAGGTGTTTTTTGCCCGATTGGCCCGGGGCTGGCCTGGCCTCTGTTTTGATAGATGAGGCAGCCCATTTCATGCGGCTACTACGGTGGCCTTTTTGGGGGCGCTCCGCATTGGCAAGCTTGAGATGCTGAATAAGGCGGATGCAAGATTTTCCCAAGGATTTTACCAATTGGCCCGGGGCTGGCCTGGCCTCTGTTTTGATAAATGAGGCAGCCCACTTCATGCGGCTACAATGGTCGCCTTTTTGGAGCGCTCCGCATCAGCGAGCTTGAGATGCTGAATAAGGCGGATGCAAGATTTTTCCAGGGGTTTTTACCCAATTGGCCCTGGGCTGGCCTGGCCTCTGTTTTGATATATGAGGCAGCCCACTTCATGCGGCTACAAAGGTGGCCTTTTTGGAGCGCTCCGCATCGGCGAGCTTGAGATGCTGTATAAGGCGGATGCGAGTCGTAGGGCACTGGAACTCGAAGATGTCTGTGGGGACAATATTGGGCTCAGTTGGGGATACGCTCCTCTAAAGCGAATCAGCACGGCGTAGGCAGTGGAGTAGACTGCTACGATGTTCCCCGACAGACATCTGTCCGGTTGGTGCCCTACAGGATTTCCGTGCACTGTGTGGCACGCACCATGGCACATTTTTTCTGTCACCAAGGTGGATCTTCTATTACTAAGTTTCAATTTGGGGGGTGCCGGGAAGGCACTAGGCAGTGTTGGCCTCTCAAGGGCTCGTTGCGGCACCCATTCGTTCCGGATAGGGGCGGCTTCTGCTGCAGTTGTTTTGGGTACTCCAGGGCTGAAATACGCCGTATGGGGGGGTGGGGGTCACAATGTTTTCAGTTTTGTCTTCGCCCTCTTCCACTGTTAGTACCAGTTTTAGTCACTGCACTGTTTCTCCCCCCCTCCCCCCTTTTTTTACTTGACAGACCCTGGGTGTCGTTTTACACCGGTGACAGTATGCCTGGTGGGCCGTAGCCACTTGCACTGGGCAGCGCGTTACGCTGCATGGGGCAGCGCGTTACGCTGCGGCGACAGAGTGGGTACCCGACGGGGATAGGGTGCATCCGCACGTCCCAGGTGCTATGGTAAGCGCGGCATGTTATGGCGGGAACTGTTGCCATCCCTTTTCTACATCAGGGATGCTGGCTCGCCAGATGTCCTGGTTACGTACCTTGGGGGTGATGGTTTGGGGCGGGTCACTGGCCTATCGCGGAAAATTGCGGTTCGAAGTGACCTGCCCTACTCACATTATGTGTGGCTTGCCACATCCCTCAATTGGTCGGACACGATACCGCGGTATGCTTACAGGGGGGCGTTTGGCCTCAGGGCTCTGACTGAGCCGACGCTCCGTGAATGGGGCTATTGCCCGGTTCCTTTTGACAAGGGCGGGGGATGCGCCATTAGCCTCCCCGCCATCAGTCTGCAAATTTACGAGCTTTACTCAGGGGATGGGGCCCATCTGTCGCAGGGAGGTATGGACCTCTGGATTAGTGGGCTGGCGAGCAGGCCTGTCGACCGAGCTGACGGTCTTGGGGGGGCGGTGAGCCTTTTTGGAAGCCTCCCCGTGTGGCGGGTATCACTGGTAAGGTAAACATTATGACCCACAGGTATCCGGCAGGTTCGCAATTGACTGGACAACAATAGACAGGCATAAGTTGATTAAACGTTGTCCGGTCAACGACGAACTAGGCGACGGGGTGATGGCGATAGCTAGCCAGCATGCATCACCCCGTGATTACACGGATACGCGTCAGAGGGTGGGGTCATTAGTTAGATATTGACTACGGTCAACAATTTGTTTGTTGTCAACAAACAAATTGATACAAATTGATACATTGTAACCAATTGCCGTTGGCAATTTTGGGGTGGTACCTTACCAGTGTTACGTCAGCCTGCTTGCCTTAAGAATTATGATTGGTCGTTTTACCAATAGAAATTTATAATTCGGACTAGGGCATGAATCAATAAATGTGGCCCAATGCCGTTATCCACTTTTACCAGTGTCGGAGTCCTTTATTGGGGGGTGCGCCTGCAATGCAAGCGCGGCGCCATAATGGCCGCCGCGCCCTTTGCGGGCCCCCCATAGGACGAAGGCATCCGGGTAGTTAGGGGCGTGGCCAGCTCCCTTATAAAAGGGGTGGCCATGAGGCAGCCGAGCTGCCATTTTGTGAAGCGACGGAGCGGAGAAGTTTTTCCCCTCCACCCCCTCCCTAGTTAACAGTGTGATAGTTTGGTCGCTTCGGGGCCGGGTGGGAATTTTTGACTGGGACCCACTATTGGCTTTCGGGTCCTGGTTTTTTCGCCCATCCCACACTGTTGCTATGGTTTGATATAGGGGTTTCTGTGATGCTGTTGACTTTGGTCACATGGGCGGGTATCACTGGTAAGGTAAACATTATGACCCACAGGTATCCGGCAGGTTCGCAATTGACTGGACAACAATAGACAGGCATTAGTTGATTAAACGTTGTCCGGTCAACGACGAACTAGGCGACGGGGTGATGGCGATAGCTAGCCAGCATGCATCACCCCGTGATTACACGGATACGCGTCAGAGGGTGGGGTCATTAGTTAGATATTGACTATGGTCAACAATTTGTTTGTTGTCAACAAACAAATTGATACAAATTGATACATTGTAACCAATTGCCGTTGGCAATTTTGGGGTGGTACCTTACCAGTGTTACGTCGGCCTGCTTGCCTTAAGAATTATGATTGGTCGTTTTACCAATAGAAATTTATAATTCGGACTAGGGCATGAATCAATAAATGTGGCCCAATGCCGTTATCCACTTTTACCAGTGTCGGAGTCCTTTATTGGGGGGTGCGCCTGCAAAGTGAAATAGAGGAATGAATCATTGTTTCATATTGTTACAAAGGACATAGAGAAGAAGTTGAAGAGAACATATTTGAATTTGGTTACTATTGTCAAGATTACAAAAGGAACTTGAAGACTTTTGGTGCAGAGAAGTATCTGAGTTTGGGTTCTGTTTGATGACATTACAAGTTAATATACAAGAGTTTGCAAAATAAAAATAACATTAAGAATACAAAGACCTTATAAGAAGATTCGTTTATTATTATCTTCATCATTTTTGGGCATACACAAACGGTACATTGTGTTTGTATCCTTTTCTCCGTTTGGCCATTTTTTGCTGTGCATAGCAGGGTTGTGGCAGGCCACACATAATGCAAATAAGCTAGGTCACTGCAGATTGTATGTTTTAAAGAAAGGCCAGTGACCTGGCCCAAGTCATTGCCCCCGAGGTGCAGCACCAGGACATCAGGCGGTTCAGCATCCCTGATGGAGAAAAGGAATGGCAACAGGTCCCGCCATAACATTACCATACCACCTGCTACATGCGGATGCATGGAGTCCAAGCTGGGGTCCCCACTCTGTCGCCGCAGCGTACTGCGCTGCCCAGTGCACATAGCTGTGGCCCACCAGCCATACTGCCACCGGTGTGCGGCGACACACAGGTCTGTAAAATAAAAAGATACAGGACAGTGACTTAACTGGTACTCATACTTGAAGAGGGCAGACATATAATTCAAAACACTTCGATCCCCACCTCCCCATATGGCATATATCAGCCTCTGAGTACCCAAATGCAGCTGCAGTAGAAGCAGCTCCTATTCTAAAAGAATGGGTGCCGTAACGAGCCCCGGGGAGGCCAACACTGGACAGTGCCTTACCGGTCACCTTCCAAAATTGAAATTTAGTTAGGGGAGACCCATCCTGGTGGCAGAAAAACGGGCCAGGGTGCGTACCACGCATTGCAAGGAACTCTTGTAGGGCACCAACCGGACAGATGTCTGCAATGGAACATCGTAGCAGTCTTACACCACTGCCTACACCGTGCTGATCAACCTTTGAGGACCGTATCCTCAACTGAGCCCACTCATTGGAAACATAGACATCTTCGAGTTCCAGTGCCCTACGCACCGCATCCGCCTTAGACAGTAACACCAGCTCACTGATGCGGAGCGCTCCAAAAAAGGCCACCGTGGTAGCCGCGTGAAACAGAGCTGCCTCATACCTGTCAAAACACAGGTCATGCCAGCCTCATGCAAGGTAGGTAAGAACCCCTAGAGAAATAGGGTGGCGATTGTCCGGGCGGCGTCCACGTTCCCGTGTCCACCCCTCCAAAACATGTCGTATACGAAAATCATTCGTGCTGTCAGCAGAGCCCCTCACTTTGGCCATGAATGCCAGTGCTGACAGCCTGGATGCTATGTTGCGGGGAGCTAGGCCCTGACTGTGTAGGTAGACCATAAATCGGAGAACGTGTGTAACTGGAATGGGCCACATCTCGGGCAACCGGAGTTGCGCACAAAAAGTCATAAATTGACTAAATGCATGGTGATACGCCTTACGCGTGCAGGGCGCCAGCGACATGCCGATCGCCCGGTTCACCTCTCCTTGCCAAACATCCAAATCTCATCCGGGAGCGGCGAGGGGAATTCCTCTGCGTCCGGAGCCAAGGCACGGAACCGGGGGATCTGCAGGCGGGATAAAGCATCAGCAATATCGTTATTAATACCTGGCACATGTCTGGCCCTGAAGAGCACATTGAGGCGTAGGCTGCGCAACACAAACTGGCGAACTAACTCCATGACCCTGTGTGATTTAGATGTCTGGGAATTGACAATGTGCACTACCGCAGCATTGTCACACCAGAAATGAACCACTGAATTGGCCCACTCCCCGCCCCATAGCATCAAAGCTCCCAGTATCGGGAAGAACTCAAGGAATGTAAGATCGCGTAAACGATCTGTGCCCCTCCAAGCTGGAGGCCATTGGCCGTAGGCCCACCTCCCCTCAAAGTAAATCCCATAGCCCAGGGACCCCGAGGCATCCGACTGAACCTGGAACCTAGGGGAAACCAAAAGGTCAGATCTCCAAAATGATACCCCGTTGAAGTCCCTCAGGAACTTAAGCCAAACGAACAAGTCAGCCCTCATGCCCTTGTTCAGTCGGACCCTATGATAGCGCCTGGATAGGCCAGTCATGGCGTCGCACAAGCGTCGAACAAAAGCTCTGCCAGGCGCGACCACCCTGCAGGCAAAGTTTAGGTGACCATGGAGAACCTGGAGGTCACGAAGTGACACCTTGCGTTTGGCCAGTAAGGCCAAAATCAATGCAGTGATCCGGGTAACCTTATCCATGGGTAACCTGGATGCCTGCGAGACCGTGTCAATTTCAATCCCCAGAAATGTGAGCTTAGTTGATGGGCCCTCAGTCTTTTCGGGCGCTAAAGGGACACCAAGTTCCTGCATTAGCGTCTGAAATGTGTTTAGGAGACGCGTGCACGTGTCCCAGCCCCGTTCACCCCCGAACAAGAAATCATCGAGGTAGTGGGCTACAGACCGGGACCCAGACCTGTGAACAAAGGCCCACTGAAGGAAAGTGCTAAAACGTTCAAATGCTGCAGCCAAAAGGCATGGCTTTATCAACATAAAATTTCCCTTGGAATTTAAAACCCAATAACTCAAAGTCACCCGGGTGCACTGGCAACAAACAGAATGCTGACTTAATGGCACATTTGGCCAGAAGTGCACCCGGGCCACAAGAGCGCACCATGCGCAGGGCCTGGTCGAATGATGTGTACCTGACCGAACAAAGGTCATCAGGAATGGCATCATTGACCAAATGGCCCGCCGGGTATGACAGATGGTGAATTAAACGAAACTCCCCAGGGGTCTTTTTGGGCGCAAACCCTAAAGGGGAAACCTTCAGATTGGGAAAGGGTGGCATAGGGAAGGGGCCAGCAACACTACCTGCCTTAACCTCCTTAGCAATACTAATGGCGGCCACCTCCTCCCTGCCCTTCAGGGAAAGTAAATTAGGGGCATCTTGTGGGCACCGCTCCCCCCTAAATGGGATGTGGAAGCCCCACTGGAAACCTTCGAGGAGGTACCTAGCATCCTCCCTCCTCGGGTAAGTTGAAAGCCACCGTTCCAACATAGTGACGTTAACCGGGGAGGGGGCCTTTTGAGTGACCAGCTCCCTCAGCGGCAGGTCTGCCCACTCCTTGTCCACCTCTACCTCTGCCCCGTGGCCCACCAGCTCGTGGACACGCAGCGGCGGCGTGGGGGCCAGCGCAAGAGGGACACTCATGTTTGTATCGGCACTGTTTTCTATTGCATACACCATTGGCCGAGAAGCTCCAACACAGCAGGCAGGCTGGAACCCTCTGCCCCGCCAGCTGGCGGGGGGCCTGAGTTGGAGCAGCTCGCTGGACAGCATGTCCACAATGGTACCTCTCCCCAGGCGCCGGGCGCGTAGGGGTCATATACAAAAGCCACAGCTTCTGACAGGGCTCATCCCACCTCATCTCTGGGTGTAAGGGCACTCTCATTCTAAATTCCTCATTGTAAGCCAACCACGATGGGCCAGGAAAATCCACCATTGCCCTGTAAATATTGTCCAAATATTGGACCATAGGAATGGCCAGGTCAGGCCGAGCCCTGAGATACACCGCCATTTAGATGAGATATGCAGGTAACCAGTTGGCCCATGTGTGTGGTGGCTTGCGACGGCGAGACAGCTCTTTGTCCTTCTCATCCTGCCCCTCTTTCTCCTCCTTGGTGGGTTCCCTGTTCAATAAGGAGAAAATATCGACGTACTCCCCCCGCCAAATCTTTTCCCTCGTTGCCTGGGCCAAATGATCCCCGAGGGGCAAGGAATACCCGGCTGTCGGCAATGCAGACACCAGTACAGCATTGACACGGGGCATCAGGAGGGGAGCCTGGATCGCACCTGCGACACCCGGTGCAGCCCCGGGGGCAGAAACCCCCCCCCCCTGTTACGGCAGTATGAGGCCAAGCTGCACCCGGGTAAGCCAGGAACTGATGCCCACCCGCCCCGACATTGCGCGGCCATGGCCACTGGAACCCAGCCCCGGAAGAGGAGTGTGATGTGGGCACATTAGCTTGAACCTGATACTCACTGGGTGCACCCCCGTGGGTCGCCCCCACTGGGGGTTCCGGCCCGCGGTGGGCGTCGGAGCTCGCGACCGAAATCGAGCTCTGAGGACACATCCGACCACTACCTGTCTGTAGTGCCTGAGGTACGGGGAGCTGCGAGGCCACAGCGGGCACAGGCCTGCGCGCCTCAAGCAACTCAACCCGACTGGCCGCCTGCTGAAGGGTGGCGGCTGTCGCGGTCACCGGCTGGCAAAAGGGGGGCCCCAGATGGCAATGACGCCCCCCCCAATGGGGTTATTGGTGATCCCTAGGGATGCCTCTAGCGCCAACACGCGGGCCAGTAATGCATCCACCGTCGCAGATCCCCCTGCATAAAGGGGGCCAGGTGGGCCGGACGGCCCACTGGGTAATGGTGCAGGGCCCATGACTTGAGAGCCCGGCCCTAAATATGGCCATGCCCAAAACTCCGGCCCATGAGGGGCCGGGGGTAAGCCCTGCTGTGCAACCGTACCAGGCCCTCCCCCCTGCTCAAAGCCCATGGCCGGTAACTGCGGGCCGGGGGCCGAAGCCCCAACCGCACCCGGCCCTCTCCCCTGCTCAAAGCCCATGTCCGGCAACTGCGGGCTGGGGGCCGGAGCCCCTGAAGGGCCGGTCTGAGGCTGGAGAGCCGCGGGCCATGGCATGAGCTGCCCCATCCCACCGGTCCCGGTGGGTGCCCCCGTTGAGGAGTCCTGTTGAGGGGGCGCAGTCGCGGTCCTCTGACCCGACTGCAGCCTCCTAGTCGGGCGAGCCGAAGTCGCCATAGCCTTCTTCTTAGGAGGCATAGCAAAGCAGATCCCTTTCCAGGGATCGAAACCGATGGCTGGGAAGCCGAAGATTAAAAGAGGCAAAGATTGCGCTAAGATTTCTGCCGCCCAAAAGGCTTCCCCAGCAAGACGAAGAGCGACGGAGAAAAACTTCTCCTTCTCCGTTGCTTTCACAAAATGGCAGCTCGGCTGCCTCGTGGCCACCCCTTTTATAGAGGGGTGGCCATGCCCCCCTAACTACCCGGATGTCTGAGTCCGGGTGGGGGGGGCAAAGAGCGTGGCGGCCATTTTGGTGCCGCGCTTTCATTTACTGCATGAATATGAATAAAGTAGAGAATTATATCTTCATCGAGATGTTGTGTTCTGTAATAGATTAAGACATTAAGAAAAAATAGGTGATCATTTTAATGTTATTATACATTGCTGTGAGTTAGATAAGAGGTTTTGGGTGGGGTGGGGGAATGCATTTAGCTGTGAGTAACAACCATGAGAAACCAAAAGAAAGAAATGATAAACTATTTCTGAGAATTTCATATCTAGGCAACCCTGGAAAGGATCGCCAAAAGTCATGAGGGCACATTAAAGAATATCTAGATATTGTTTGGGGTACTTCATTTTATTAAAAGAATAGAACTGTTAAAATAGATTTAATTCAAATGTTCTTTGAGGTATGGAAACAAGTATGTTTATTTATTTATTTAGTACTCGCATTTCTACTGCCGCCCCCTCACCAAGGCAACTCCAGGCGGCTTACAACAAATAAAAACTTACAAAAATATTAAAAATAGCATTAAAATTGAATTATTTAAAATTAAGAATTTTTTTTAAAAAATGCCCTCCCAATACCATATACTAAAACTGACAGTTCCATGATAAAAATCTTAGCATACTATATATAATTATCAATTAACCACTTAGTGGTCAAAATGCTGAACTTGATGACTGAAAGGTCAGCAGGACAGAAGTCTGGACACCCGAGTGCTGCACAATGGGGTGAACTCCCATCTCTGACCCAGCTCCTAGCAGTTCAAAAGCAAGAAATTGCAAATCAATAAACAGGTATTGCTTCAGTGGGAAGTAACACTGTTATGTGCACTCTGGTGTCTTAGTCATGCCTGCCACATGACCACAGAACCTTCTGCAGATGCAGACAGCTCTGACTCTTTGGCTATAAACAGAGATGAGCACCGTACCTTACAGTCAGATATGACTGGCTTTCCAGCAAGGCCATCCTTTACCGTTACATAATTATCATGGAGAAGATTTGGGATGAGTGGCTGATACCATTCTTCAAACGGATCAAGGGATGTCACAGTAAAAAATGATAGTTTGGTTTCTGTCTCTCCGAACAGCCAGATAAGATTTAATGGGATTAATTTACAGGAGGGTAGATTTCAGATGAACATTACAGGAACTATCTAATGATAAACTCAGTTTGCCAAAGGAACATGCGTGCTCCTCTCAGGGATGTCTTCAAACAGAGACTGGATGGCATCTCTGTCAAGTAAAAGTACTCTGTCTTTGGATTCTCATTCCCATAAAGATGGAAGGGAACTCTCAGGCTATCTATTCCATGGAGTTAGACTGCATGACCTATGGTGCCTCTTCAGTTGTCTGATTCTAATGCACAACAGATGATAAATTGCTCTCCCCTTACAAAAATAATGCATTTGACAAGGAACTATACAACCTAAACCATATGCATGTTAAAATGAGATACTGTGTTTCCTGCTCAAATTTGCAAACACAGGCTACGTTTTGCATGGAGCAATCCATAAATATTAGAAGAAATGCCTGTTGATCTAATTAGCTAGGAAGCCTGTTACTGAATATCCTCTGAAGACTTAATTTGACGGAGATGACTAATCAGTCAACAATATGTTATGCATGAACTCAGCGGAATTCATCTAAAACAACAACACAAGAGAAACATCAGCAAACAACATGTCTTCCTAATTCAAGGGCATAGCTTGGTTTTACAAAGTTAGTGGGAAGTAATAGTGGAGGAGTTAATAAGCATGCCATTGTTATATACCTATGGGTCTCTTAAACTAGCTCCGCATGTGGGACTTATCATGCACATAGCTCTGTTGGAATTTATTGAGAAGATTATCATGTCTGGCTCCCATTAGCACTAACGGGAGGATTGCGTGTAAATGTCTGGCAGTCTGATCAGAGGATAAAGTCCTTGGAGTGTGGAAAATAAGAAAACAATGAAATTACCATCTCGTCTTCTATCACTGATAGAATTTCATATGAATAGTCAATACGCAATTATTTTTCCATCAGAAATGTTGTATATATAGAAATATGTTAATTCCCTTGTTGACCCTATCTTTTCTGTTTCATTTTATGTTTTGTTGCTGCTACTACTGTTATTGTAGTTATTTTCCTCCTCTACAAACACAGAACAAGAATGTGACTTGAACAAAACCAGCTGAAGTTTCAACCCATTTTTTCTTGTACAGGGAACCCTACTGAACTTTGCTTTCTCTCAGGTGGCAGAACTAGTAACAAGCATGAAAAGAAATGAAACATATTTACTATGATAGCCAAAGAGAAGAACCAATATCAGAATGTGAGTATGGATGATAGCAGAGTATTTTTTTTTCTTAATGCTTCAGTTATTAACACTGCATTAGATTCCTTCCTGCTGAGTTATACTGTACCCAAACAACTCAACAAAAACTACCATTTAAGAAATATGTTTGAAAAACAAAACTAGATGTGATCTGTCAAAGCTGTTACAATCTAGGGAAGTGCTATATACATTTGTTGTTGTTCAGTCACACAGTTGATTCTGACCCTTTGTGACGCCATGGACCATTGTCCTCCAGGCACCTCTGTCCTCCACCATCCTCCTCAACCCACCCAGCTCTGTGCCCATTGCGTCTACAATACCATCCAGCCATCTCATTCTTGGCTGCCCCCTTCTTCTTTTGCCCTCAAAATTTCCCAGCAACAAGGCTTTCTCAAGTGAATCCTCTCTTCTCTTTTGATGTCGAAAGTACTTTAGCTTCATCTTTACTATTTGACCTTCTAAGGAGCAGTCAGGGTTAATTTCTTCTAAGATTGACCTATTTGTTCTCCTCGCTGTCCAGGGGGCTCTCAAAACTCTCCTCCAACACCACATTTCAAAGGCATCTATTCTTCTATGCTCAGCTTTCCTAATGGTCCAGCTCTCACAACCATATATTACCACCAGGAATACCATTGCTTTGACTATGCAAATTTTTGTTTGCAAGGTGATATCTCTACTTTTAACTATGTTCCCCAGGTTTCTCATCACATGTCTCCCAAGAATTAGTCACCTTTTTATTTCATGGCTGCAATCACCATCTGCAGTGATCTTGGACCCTAAGAAAGTAAGATCTGTCACTGCTTCTACTTCTTCCCCATCTATTTTTCAGGGACTGATAGGGCCTGTTGCCATAACTGTATCTTGGTTTTCTTGATGTTGAGTCTCAAGCCAGCTTTTGCACTCTCTTCTTTCAACCTTTAGGTCTTTCTCACTTTCTGCCATTAGGGTGGTATCATCTACATATCTCAAATTGTTGATGTTTCTCCCAGCAATTTGATCCCAAATTGTGATTCCTTCATCCCTGCATTGCACATTATGTGCTCTGTGTATAAGTTGAATAAGCAGGGTGATAAAATGCAGCCTTGTCTTACTCCTTTTCCTATTCCAAACCACTCTGTCATTCCGTATTACATCCTAACTGTTGCTTCTTGACTCATGTACAGATTTCTCATGAGGCCTATAAGGTGTTCTGGTATTCCCATCTCTTTAATTACTTGCCACATTTTGTTGTGGTCCACACAGTCAAAGGCCTTGGTGTAGTCAATGAAACAGAAGTAGACTTGTTTCTGATATTTCTTTGTTTTCTCCATGATCCAACATATGTCGGCAATGTGGTCTCTAGTCCCCCCTGCCTCTTCAGAACCCAGCCTTCACTTCTGGTAGTTCTCTCTCCACGTGCTGCTGTAGTCTATCCTGTGTTATCTTGAGCATAACCTTGCTAGCATGTATACTGATCTTTTCCAATCCTGTGGCCATTGTTTTGTTTTCCAAATCTGCTGGCATATAGAATGCAATAATTTGATTTCATTATCTTTTAGGACTTTGAAAAATTCAACTGGGATACCATCATCTCCATTAGCTTTGTTGTTTGCAGTGCTTTTTAGGACCTTTCTGACTTCACTCTCTAGGATGTCTGGCTCAAGTTCAATGTTCTTATCCTTGTGATTATTAGGGGTATTGAGGTCCTTTTTGTAAAGTTCCTCTGTGTACTCTTGCCATCTTTTCTTTAGCTCTTCTGCATCAGCTAACTCCTTGCCGTTTTTGTCCCTTATCATGGTCATTTTTGCTTTAAACGTTCCCTTGATTTCCCCAATTTTTTGAAAAGATCTCTAGTCGTACCCCTTATGTTGTTTTCCAATATTTCTTTGCACTGTTCATTTAGGTAAGTTTCCTTATCTCTCCTTACTTTTCTTTGAAAGTCTGTATTCAATTGATTGAATTTTTTCCTTTCTCCTGTTGTTTGTGTTTCTTCTTTCCTCTGTTATTTTAAGTGCCTCAACAGACAGCCACTTTGTTTTCTTATGCTTCTTTTCTTTTGGTATGGTTTTCCTTGCTGCCTCCTGTATGATGTCCCGCGCCTCTGTCCATAATTCTTCTGGCACTCTGTCTATCGAATCAGCCATTAAATCTGTTCCACACCTCCACTGTGTATTTCTTAGGGATGTTGTCTAGGTCACACCTGTCTGGCCTAATTGTTTTCCCCATTTTCTTTAGTCTAAGCCTGAATTTTGCAATCAGTAGATTATGATCTGAGCCGCAGTCTGCTCCAGGTCTCATTTTACTGACTGTATGGAGGTTCTCCATCTTTGGCTGCAGAGTATGTAGTCAATCTGGTTTTGATGTTGGCCATCTGGTGATGTCCATGTATAAAGTCACCTCTTGTGTTACTGGAAGTGGGTGTTTGCTATGACCAGTGTGTTATCTTGGCACAACTCTATCAATCTTTGCCCTGCTTCATTCTGTGTTCTAAGACCAAACTTCCCTGTTATTCCATTTACTTTTTGATTTCCTACTTTGGCATTCAAATCTCCCATAATACTGTATATTATCTATATACATTATTTATATACTAGATCAGATAATTCTTTTACTTCAGATTTGGAAGAGTTACTTTTTTGGGGCTCAGGATCCTACTAACAGCATGACCACTGGTCATTGTGGCTGGAGGACACTTGATGTTATGGTGCAATACAGTGACTGTTGTAACCTTATGTCAATAGTGATATTGCGATTCTACTTACGTCTGCTCTGATTACTTGGCAGAGGTTCCCCACATTTTTAAACAAAGGTGGTTCTCATCACAAGCTACTTGATAAATGAGACTGAACCAGGATTTTACTGCTGCTTTATTGGGTTGAGATATCCTACTCACCCTACCCAGTCATGTGCTGTCCATGTTTTGAACTTGGGACCTTCAGAATGAGCCATATCACTAGAACAGAAGTAGCAAACATATAGTCTGGAGACTATTTCTGCCTTGTTTTGAATGTTGCAGGACTGCATAACCCTTTCATATCTCCTTGATTCACCAGAATATCAAGGGATAAGTTGCTGCTTGTTGCAACTCATTTTCCATTCATTTCACTGCCATGTTCTTCTTCTCCAAATTCAACCAAAACTTTTCACAATTGGGTCTTCCTATCTTTGGGGGGGGGGGGGCTTTTTTACTCCTCTCTTTCATATCTGTTTTCACAAATTCTCTCAGAAAATAATTGGTTGCAAAAAGCAACTTGGTGGTGCAGTTATAGACCTTAGAAGACACGAAATTATTATTTAGTGAAGGGAATTGTTTAAAAAATTCAGCATTTGGATATCCACATTTTCCATCCTTTACTTAAAGCAATTTTTACTTCCTTTTTTACCACTCCTGGTCTTGAGAGAGATACTAGGCAACTAGGGAGACACAAAGTTCTTGCTTTTCTTTACAGCAATAAGGTAGTCAAATGTCTTGTCTGTTGAAATATTATTCTTTGCAAAGTCAGTACTCCTATTTCTTTGTTCTCTGACTAATGCTGTAAAACAAAAATCTTTCCCTCTGTTGTAGATCCAGACAAGTTATTGTGATTCAGCTCATGTACTCAGGTGATCAGTGATAAGTGTTAGCTGCAGACATTTGCTTAGTAAAGCATACATTTTGAGGACAATGGAGGCCCATCAGCTGAGCCGTATAATTTAATATGGGTTTTCTTTTGTTTTTAAATGTTTTTTAAAAAACAGCAGGCATTCTCAACCTGCGGTCCATGGGCCAGGTGTGGCCTATGGCACCATTTCATGTGCCCCCCCCAACTCCATTACACCAGGAAGTGCCATGTGGTGGAGGAAGGGCAAAATGGCCATCTGGCCCTCGAAGCTGTCTGAGGGAGTGTGACTCAGCCCCCGGTTTAAAAAGGTTGAACACTCCAGCCCTACAGATACTGTTAGACCACCATCTCTGATCATCCTTAGTCAACGTAGCCAATTAAGAGAGATGAAGGGGGTTGCAATTCAACATCATTTGGAAGGCTACATAACCCCCAGCCCTGAAGTAAGTTCTAGATTCTAGAACCATGATGGCGAACCTTGGCACTTCAGGTGTTATTGGACTTCAATGCCCAAGTCAGCACTCCTGTTGATCAGAACAGATGGGGTGCCAAGGTTTGCCATCACGGTTCTAGAATATCACTTCCAAGGGTGGGGTGAAGCAACCTTATCAGAATATTACAAAAGCAACATGTTCCCAATGATCAGTACTGCTAAAGAGAGGGCTTTTCTTTTTCTTTTAATCCCCTGCTGTAAAAATTGATACTTAATTCCTTGCACCAGTAGTCAATTATCCATTCAATATTACACATATTTTACATGGATTAGTTGATTTACCAGTCAGAGAAGCAGCCAGTTTTTTTTTGAGAGCTTGCTTAGCAATCACCAAAACTTTCCTAAAACAGATTATTTTTCACTTGAAATAAAAGCAACAGCAGCAAATGGATCCCTCATCCTTCTAGTATGGGATTTTAAACTTTGCACTTATCCCACTTTTTAAAGGAAGTCTGGGGCAGTTATTTGCAATGGAAATAACTCTTGGTGTTATAGACTCCTTGCTTTGGGTGAAAATGTTTCTGCATTGAAGTGGCATAATTATAGGTTACTTTCTGCAGATAAATGAAACTATTGCACTTCAATACTAAGTCTTAATTGGAGAGGTTAGTGTTAAATGGTGGCAGGGGTGCTTAACCAGTGGTGAGATTCAATTTTTTTACTACCTACTCTGTGGGTGTGGTATGGTGGGCATGGCCAGGGGAAAATCCCTGTATTATTTCAAAACTTGGATGGGCAGGGCCAGCCAGAATTTCTGCTACCAGTTCTGGCTAAATGGTGCGAACTTGCTGAATCCTACCAGTGTGCATAACCTATTAAAAGATGAAATAATATTACTGGAAGCTAGCAGTAGTTGCAATTCACCACCCCAGAAAAAAGGAAGCCCATCATCATCATCATCATCATCATCCAGATCAACAATTTGGTTCACAGTTGAGGACTGGAATAAAATTAACAGTTCACGCCCTAACCAAGGACCTAAGAGCTGTTAAGGTAATGTCTGAGTCCCCAGTAGAGGGTTTTTTTTTTGAGAGTTAGGATGTTCAAATCAGATAAGTCCAAAATTTCCAAATATCTAAGCAGTCCTTTAGGTACTGCTCCAAGGGCTCTAATCACTATGGGAACAACAACAGATTTCTTCTGCCATAGACGCTTGATTTCAATTTGCAAATCATGATATTTTGTTATTTTCTCCAGTTGTTTGTCTTCAATTCGTGCATCTCCTGGTATAGCAATGTCTATAAACCAGACCTTCTTCTTTTCCACATCAGTTATATCAGGTGTGTTGTGAGGCAGATGTCTATCTGTTTGAATTTTAAAGTCCCACAGTATCTTGACCCTCTCATTCTCTAATACTTTCTCTACTTGATATTCCCAATGATTTTTACTGCATTCGAATTCAAACTTCTGGCAAAGTTTCCAATGGATAATTTTTGCAACCCTGTTATGATGGTGCAAATAATCAGTCTGTGAAATTTTGTGCATCCACTGATCAGATGATCTACTGTTTCATCCTTTTCATTACAAAGCCAGCATTTGCTATTGTTGGATATGTGCTGTATTTTTGTCTTCATGAAATTTGTTGGCAAAACTTTTTCCTGAGCTGCCAAAATAAATCCTTCAATTTCCTTCTTCAAAACTCCTGTTCGTAACCATCCCCATGTCAATTTTGGGTCAGCCTTGACTTCTATATTTTTAAAATACTGACCATGCATTGGCTTTTCCAGTTTGCAGCTCGACTGTCTATCCTTTCCTTTCTGTATTCAGATTTCTTCTTCATTACTTGTAAAAGTGCTCCTTTGTTCACTTCCTGAAGCATAGGCTCTTCACTTTTGCCAATGTAGTCATTCATGGTTTTCTTTCTCTACTGTCTGTTTCACCTGTTTGAGTGCCACCCTCAGCTCTTGGTATGTACAAATGATCGACATCACTTTTTAGGTGCAGGGCATGATGCACAGTCATTAGTTTCCTTGTTTTTCGGTCTAGGCTGCCTAATTCCATTTGGGTCCAATCAGTAATCCCAGCTGAATAACGTATAACAGGCACTGCCCAGGTATTAATTGCCTTGATGATATTGCCTCCACTCAGGTTTGACCTCAGGATTTTCTGGACTCGCTTTATGTATTTTGAAGAATTAGTTATTCCAGAACTCCCAGGTACTTGTATCCCTCTCTGATATTATTGCTTTGAAATATTCTACATTATCTAACTCAAATCCATCACCTTTGACAATTTTGTCTGCCTTAACAGTAATTGTTGCACACTTATCAATTCCAAATTGCATTCCAATATCTTTACTAAATTTATTTGTAGTTTCCAGCAGTGCTTTTAATTCAACTTTTGTCTTTCCAATAATTTTACATCATCCATATAAAGCAAATGTGAAACCATCAGTCCTTTCTTAGCCAATACATATCCACAGTTTTTTCTATTTAGAATACAGTGGAACCTCATACAACAGTCGTCCCATATAGCAACATAATCGTATAACAATTAAATTTTTGGGGGAAATGGTGTCCCACATAACAATTTTCCCTATGGAAAAAATTGTACAACAATTTTTCAATGGGAAAAACCACTTAGCGAAAAAAAATCATTGTACGATGCATCCCATAGGGAAAATCGCTATATGATGCATGCAGTTGTATAGCAATTGTTTCATACAACAACGAGCCCTGTGGAATGGATTAAAATCATTGTATGAGGTACCACTGTAGTTGTCAGTGGTGCCATTAATAGCACAAATAGCAAAGGTGATAGTGAGTCCCCTTGAAAAATTCCATGCTTAATTCCTGCTTCACCAAATTCTTCTCCACAGGCCATTAACTTTACTTGCCATAGCTTCATTGAAGCCTTCATGAAACTTTGAATATTGTTGCTAATTCCAAAAATGTCAAGACCTTTCTCAATCCAGCTGTGTGGAACAGAATCATATGTCTTTTTATAGTCAATTCAAGCCATAAACAAATTTGTTTTCCTTTTTTTTTTTTTTTGAATTCTTCAAAACCAATTTGTCAATTAATAGCTGGTCAATTAATAATCTATCTGTTGTTGTTGTTGTTGTTGTTGTTGCATTTCTATACCACCCATTTGGAAA
The DNA here is from genome assembly GCA_035047305.1 of Bradypodion pumilum. Lineage (NCBI taxonomy): Eukaryota > Metazoa > Chordata > Lepidosauria > Squamata > Chamaeleonidae > Bradypodion > Bradypodion pumilum. The sequence continues at coordinate 55,328,322 of JAWDJD010000003.1, read as the reverse complement.
ATTTCCCAAACAGAGGCTTCCCCTAAACATCCCCCCCTCCAAATTGGGAATCATATGCAGCTCTAATGCCATATTTTGGGCATGACTTACCTAGTTATATTCACCATGCTATTTCCTATCATGTAGGATCTCTATTTGAAGCAGGATGAATGCAGCAAGAACCTATTGGTTCTCATCTGTCTTTTTCTTTGTATAGAAGCTAAACTATACAAAGCTCTCAATTTGATCTGCTGATTGCAAATTCTTTATGCCTTCCAGTCTCGTTCTCATGAACTAAACAACAATTTACAAAACTTTAGCTTAAACAGGCAGAAACATTTCAGCATTGCATAAATGCAGTAAATGAAAGCCATTTCTGCAGGAGATAGGAACCTGTTATTATTTACATGAGCACTTTGAAACAATATTATTTTATTATGTTGTTTCATGGGCCGTGATGCTTCAGATGGAAAAATACTAAGTTGATCAGTCACTGAAACTTTGTCTTAAATTGTTGCTTACCCATAATGAGCAAAATAATGTGTAAATAAAAACACAGCATGTTTCATTTTATTGCTCATCGTAATGAAAGGGATCATAGGGGTCCAACATGGGTGACTGTCTGACAAACAGTAATCATTTGCATCCAGATAAAATTGCCCTAGAGAGACTTTCCTCTTTTATTATTACTTTTCTGAGCTGGTGGAAACTATTTTATCTGGAGATATGTTGGTTTCATGCCATTGCCCTCTTTGCAGAGTGAAGGGAAGAAAGCGAAGTCTGTGACAATCTTGCATACTATGTCATTAGCTACTATTCATGTCTGTGTATACATTCTCCCGCCCCCAGGAAAAATGCCATTGGCATGAATTTGTTTAAGGTGGACCCCAGCTTGCCATGAAGTGACCCACATACATACACTATGATCATGGAGCCATCTCCTTCAGCACCTATGAAATGAGACATGCAGGATTTGACACCAGGACTGCAATGGCCTGCTGCAGCCTTGAGGATATTGGCAAGGTGCGCCTTCACAGCCAGCATGGCCTCTTCTACCTCCATGACCATTGGGAATCAGAATAGTAAAGTTGTTCCTCCTTTGCTCATTTTGCCGTTGGGCCCAATATGATGGTTTCCAGTGGCATTTCCTCCACTCAGGTGACCATCACCCCACCTAAAGGGGCTCATCCACCCATAGCTGTTGGCCTCTTTAGGGAGTCAGATTATTTACTGCCACCCAACACTCGGCATTGTGTTGCTGGCTGTACAGTCTACTTCATTACCATAGTGGGATGTCCAGATAGACAGTAACACAGAGATCAAATCACAGCTATTTGTGCATTTTTGAGGCAACTATGGGACAGAACAAAGAACTCATGGGGCACCGTGGCACCTTCTACAGATCCTTCTTGCTGAATTTGGCATTTATGTAGTTAAAATGGAGTTCAAACTGTAGCACATTGCCTGGGCTTTGTACTTTCAAATTTTCTTCTCTCCTAAAAGCTTGGTACATGCCTGGAAGAGAGCATCTGTATTTTTGCAGATGAATGCTTGCAATCCTGTAAATATTTTCAATGGTACAGCGGTCTTCCTCCTCTCATCCCAAAACATGTGGTCATGTAACTGGCAAAGTTCATAGAAGGTGTCTTCTGCTTCACCTTTTCTTTTTCTTTTTCCTTTGTGGTGGAAGTTGGTATTTCTAGCAGAATTAACTCTGAGGTGTAATCTCACTCTGCTGATGGGAATGGGATTTGGGAGATCCCAAAATACATAACTACTGGTGTGGATGAGAACAAGGATCAAGTTAGAATGTCTCCAAAACAGCATAAAGAAGGATTGGACACCAATCTGTGTGCTTTTCTTCAATACCAGATGGCTATAGGCTGATGGATATCCCTAAAGCAGTGGTTCCCACACCCCATTGGGGAGGGGACTTCAATTCCCAGAAGCCTAAGTCAGTACGCTGGCCAATCAGTGCTTTGGGGAATTGACTTAGGGTTCTGGGAACTGAAGTCCAAAAGCTAGTTTAGAAGGAACAGAGCAATACTTTTTGGTAGCACTAGTGTAGAATGACAGAGGTATTCTAACCCTTCCCCATTCACTGTTTTCTACAGAAGGCTTTAGAACATATTAGACTGTTTTAGGGGCTGGTGTATATCCCTAAAGGATATTGCAGCTACAAGACATTGGGCCAAGTAAACTGAACCAGTTGCCATCCTGTCAGGGTTAACTTTCTGACTTGCCAAATGTGAAACCTCTGTTGTAAGGGTTTTGAGTCTAGGTTCTGGTGTTGTTGTTTTTTAAATAATAAAGCATATTGTTATGTATGTATGTGTGCATGTTCATTGTACTGTAAAGGCAAGAATGTAACCACTCCAAATACAAACGATCTCAGCTGTAAAGGAACGCGAGCAGACAGCCCATAGAGGGCAGCTGCGAGCGTTCAGTCTCACATGGTTCACATTGCTCAATCACGGACAGCCGCGGGAAAACCTTCCCCGCATTCAGCAGCAGAAGAAAGATCTGCATTCAGCAGCAGGAAAAGAGGCGTGCCTGGGCGAGGCCATGCCGGTAGCAGCCAATGAGCTACCGTGCTACAAGATTCAAATGTAGAGGGCTACTGTATATATTGAGATGTATCACCGCCATTACCTCATGCTTCACTGGAACACCATGCAATAAACCTGTGTTAAACCAACCCTTCGGTTGTCCGGTTGTCTTTGGTCCCATACACTAAATTGGCGACGAAGGTGGGATATGGCTGCCCACGGGACCAAGACATGCGCCGGCTACGAGATCAGGAAGCCGGGAGACTTGGAGCTGTTTGAGATAGACTTCAACGCAGCGCTGGTGGAGCTCGAAGTCTCAGATGAGGCCAAGAAGAGGGCCATTTTCGTCCGCATGCTCGGACACGAGACCAAGAGGACCTTGGTGGACCTGATCGCGCTGAGGAAGGTGGGCGACCTCAAAGCCACAGAGCTCCTGGCGGCGCTGCGCGCCCATCTCCGGCCAGCAATAGCGATGTTCCCCGCTCGGAGCGCGTTCTGGAGGCGAGTCCAGGCGCCCGGGGAATCGGTCGCTGAGTTCGCCGCGGCCCTGTGGCTGGCCGCCGGCCCATGCAAGTGGGAGACTCCAGACGTCACCCTCTGGGACTGCCTGCTCTGCGGTCTGAGGGACACAGAGACTCAGCGCGCGCTGATGAAAAGGGAGCCGCCTCCCACGTGGCACAAGTCCTCGACACGGCGCAGGCCGCGGAGGCCACGACTGCCGGGGTGCAAGAGCTTCAGGACTGGCGCCCGAAGCCCGCCAAGGCAGAGAGCTCGGTGCGCGCGGCCCGGCGAGCTTCGAACTCGTCTGCGGAGAGCGGCGATGACGAGGACGTCCGGAGGGTCCAGAGAGAGGGCCGGCGCTGCGACGGCTGCGGCGCCGCCCACGCCCGCGCCAAATGCCCATTCCGCAAGGCCGAGTGCCACAACTGCGGCCGGCGCGGGCACATCGCCAAGGTCTGCCGGAAACGGCGCGAGCAGACCGCTCGGCGAGGCAGGACCGCACCACGAGGCCAAAGGACGGCACCCGGACCACGAGGACGCGGGACGGCGTAGGGCGCATCTCCGACGACAGCGAGGACGACGCTCCGGTTTGCAGCGTTTCCACGGAGCACCCCCGTTACTTCGTTGAGGTAGTAATACAAGGGGGCCCTGTTAGGATGGAGGTGGACTCGGGGTCTTCATACTCTATTATTTCCCAGGGGGAGTTCATGAGAATTGCCCCCCGCGTGCGGCCCAAGCTCAAAGCGTTGAGGGCCACACTGAAGGACGTGCAAGGGAACCGCATCCCAGTGTTGGGGGTTGGGAAGTTCCAGGTCCAGTTCAAAAAGCACACCGCAACGCTTCCCCTAGTCGTCCTCAAGGGAGGTAAATGCAGCCTCCTCGGGACCCAATGGTTCCAGCCCCTGGGGTTGTTCATTGGGGGGGTGCACGCCGTGGGAGCACACGCCACCGGGACTGATCCAATACAGAGCGTGTGCGACGCGCACCCCGAGGTTTTCAAAAAGGGGCTCGGAAAATTCAAGGGCCCCCCAGTGACTTTCGACCTGGACCCTGGAGTACGTCCAATCAGACTTAAACCGCGCAGAGTGCCCTTCGCACTAAAGGACAAAATAGAGGCGGAGTTGGACAAATCGGTGGGCCAGGGGATTCTTGTTCCTGTTGATTCTGCGGAGTGGGAAACTCCAATTGTAACAGCGCTCAAGGCCAACGGGGAGGTCCGCATATGCGCTGATTACAAGTGCACCATCAATAAGGCGATCCGCCCTAATGCGTATCCGGTGCCGGTAGTCAGCCACTTGTTGGCCAGGTTACACGGGGGGAGGTGTTTCGCTAAACTCGACCTGGCCCAAGCCTACCAGCAGCTCCCGGTGACCCCCGCCGCAGCTGCCGCACAGACCATAGTCACCCACAAAGGGGCGTTCCAGGTATCGCGCCTCCAATTCGGCGTGAATTCGGCGCCCGGGATCTTCCAGTCACTCGTGGAACGCCTCCTGAAGGGGTTAGAGGGGGTGTTACCCTACTTTGATGACGTATTGATTACAGGGGGGAGCCGGGCCGAATTAGCAAGGAGGTTGGGAAAGGTCCTGACAATATTCGAAAAAGCGGGGTTGCGGTTGCGGAAAGACAAATGCGTTTTCTTCGCAACTGAGGTTGAGTTCCTAGGGTTCCGTGTTACTCCCGAGGGAATCAGGCCATCCCAATCCAAGGTGGCCGCCATCAAGAAGGCCCCTCGCCCCACCTCCAAGCCCGAGTTGCAGTCGTTCCTTGGACTGCTCAACTTCTACCACTCCTTCCTTCCGCGGAAGGCAGCAGTAGCGGAACCGCTACACAAATTGTTAAAAAAGGACGAGGCATGGAAGTGGGGCGACGACCAGGAGAGGGCTTTCAATGACCTGAAGCGACTCCTGGCATCAGATGCGGTACTGACCCACTTCAATCCCAAACGCCCAGTGGTCCTGATATGCGATGCATCCCCGGTGGGGGTGGGGGCGGTGTTATGCCACGTACTGGAGAATGGGAGGGAGGCCCCGATAGCGTTCTACTCTAGGTCCCTGTCCCAAGCGGAGAGAAACTATGCCCAGACAGACAGGGAAGCACTAGCGATAATTGCGGGGACTAAGAAATTTCATGATTTTGTGTACGGCCGCCCCTTCACCATAGTGACTGACCATAAGCCCTTGCTAGGCATTTTCACCGCAGATAAGCCCACACCCCAAATCCTGTCCCCGAGAATGCTCAGGTGGGCCATTTTTCTCAACGCGTATCAGCACGCGTTGGTATACCGGCCCGGGAAGGAGATCAGCCATGCGGATGCCCTGTCGAGGTCCCCCATTCCCCGGGATTGCTGCCACGTGGGCGAGGTAGAGAGGGACCACCAGGTCTTAATGATAGAGGTCCTAGACTCCCCTCCAGTAGTACCGGCCGACATCGCTAAAGCGACCGGCAAGGACAAAACGCTGGCCACAGTTTGCTCCTGGGTACAGAAAGGGTGGCCCGTGTCTTCCCCAGCAGCGGAATTCGACACATTTTTCAAAAAGAAACTAGAGTTGTCCCTAGAGAGGGGTTGCCTTTTGTGGGGACAGCGGGTAGTGATCCCCATGTCGCTCCGGCCGAGGGTGCTTAAACTGCTGCACGTCAGCCACCCGGGGATCGTCCGCTCTAAGGCACTGGCCCGCAGTTACTTTTGGTGGCCCCAGCTAGACGCCGACATCGAACACATGGTCGGCACTTGCGAAGCGTGCCAAAGCTCCAGGCCAGAAGAGGCCCGCTCGCCACATAGGGAGTGGGACGCAGCAAGGGGGCCCTGGTCCCGGGTACACGTAGATTTTGCTGGCCCGTTCAGGGGAACGCTCTTCCTCCTTGTAGTGGACGCGTTCTCCAAGTGGTTGGAGGTCATTCCAGTCTCGAGCACCTCCTCGGCCACAACAATTAAGCAGTTACGGAGGGTCTTTTCCACGTTCGGTTTACCCGACACCCTCGTCAGCGATAACGCTAGCTGTTTCACGTCCGCCGAGTTCGGGGCATTCATGGAGCGCAACGCCATTCGGCACATCACCTCCGCCCCCTTTCACCCAGCCACCAACGGCCAAGTAGAGCGCCTCGTGCGCACCACGAAAGACGCGCTGCTGCGCATGGGCCCCGGAGACCTCGACCTGAAATTGTGCCAATTCCTGCTAAGGTACAGGGTCACCCCATTGGCGTCAGGGTACTCCCCCGCAGAGCTGTTGATGCGCAGGAAGCTGGCCACGGGAATCTCCAAGCTAGACCCCACGAGAGTAGAGGACAAATTGTGGAACATAGGGGTGGAACCCACAAAGAGTTTCAGCGTAGGCGCCCCGGTGCACTGCAGGAACTACGCCAACGTGGGGCCAGCCTGGGTGCCGGGCACCGTAATAGCACAAACCGGCCCCGTCTCATACCGCGTGGAGACCAGTACAGGCTTCCTGTGGAGGCGACACGTGGACCAACTCAGGCGCAGGGTCCCCGGAGAGCAGGATGGAGACGAAAATAGCATCGAATCAGCGTTAGGGTACTCCCCCACCCGTTTAGCCCAAGGGGGAGGAAAAGGGGAACATGGGTCCCCACCAAGGGGGGAGGAAAGGGAATCGATCCACAGAGATCTTTTGTGGGAGTCCGCGGCGGAAAGGAAGAGCCCCGACCACACACATACCCCTTGGAAGTTTCCCCGAAACACAGATGCCCATAGAAGTTTAGACGTTGATTTACAGTACCAGGGGGAGTTAGCGGAGTGGTCCCCCACCCGTCCTAGCGAAAAGAGGGGTTTCTGTTCAGCCCCTGGTACTTCCAGTCCCAGTAGCCCCTGTGAGTTAGAATGCAATATAGCGCCCATTTCCCGGAGACCGACACCCCCAAGACGGGAGGCAGCAGCGAGTCTGCCCACCACAGTCTCAAGGTCCCCCGAGCGGGGATCAGAAGGTAGCAGAACCACAAGGGCGACCTCATCGGTTCCGCGGTTCACAATAGGAGGGTCCCCGGGGTCCGAGAGCAACAGGCAGGGGTTCACCTCCCAACTGTTCATTCCATTCCCATCCCCGGGGGCAAGGCAGGCACGGACGCCCCACAGAGCCACTAACGAATCCCCGTTTCCCGTTGCAGGACAAGCACCCGCGGAGTCAGGGATCACAGGCTCTCCAGTACTAGGTCAGACGCAGGCACGCCCCAAGCGCACGTGCGGCAAGCCACAATGGTTGCGGGACTTCGTCCCATCCTAGGGGGGAGGGATGTTATGTATGTATGTGTGCATGTTCATTGTACTGTAAAGGCAAGAATGTAACCACTCCAAATACAAACGATCTCAGCTGTAAAGGAACGCGAGCAGACAGCCCATAGAGGGCAGCTGCGAGCGTTCAGTCTCACATGGTTCACATTGCTCAATCACGGACAGCCGCGGGAAAACCTTCCCCGCATTCAGCAGCAGAAGAAAGATCTGCATTCAGCAGCAGGAAAAGAGGCGTGCCTGGGCGAGGCCACGCTGGTAGCAGCCAATGAGCTACCGTGCTACAAGATTCAAATGTAGAGGGCTACTGTATATATTGAGATGTATCACCGCCGTTACCTCATGCTTCACTGGAACACCATGCAATAAACCTGTGTTAAACCAACCCTTCGGTTGTCCGGTTGTCTTTGGTCCCATACACTAAACATATCCAAAGATTGTTACTTACCAGGTCTTTTAAAGACACTTTACATGTAAATTCAAATGAATAACTCAGAAATATAAATTCAATCCAGCTGAGAAGGAATGGGATTAATACGTTCTACACCCTGAAAGGTCATGTAGCATTATTAAACCTAGTCAAAAGTTATATATTTTTAATAATATTAAAAAAAAAACAAGATTCCAGAGGAATTTTTCTTTCTGCTACAGCCACAGCTGTACAACTCTGTAGGAGAACTGCCAGAGTATTTTTACTATGTAAAAATAATAGGTAAAAATGAGCAAAGCAGAAAATGGAGAAAAGCTTCCTCTTGAATAGAATAAACAAAATGACTGAGCTGAATTGAACATGTCATCCAGTAAATGTCTATATACAAATCCTCAAGGTTATTCAGGTATCTGCAGAAAAATCATTTAGAACTAAAGACCACAAAAATGTGTCTGAAGCTCCTCATGCAGGCTTGGCAGATGCTTTTTGACAGGAGAGGGCAGAGGCTGATATGAAGCTACTGGTAAATCTCTGGGTGATTTGCAGTAGATGAGCAAAAACCTTGACTCCTGATTGTTTAACAAGAACCAAGAACAAAATTACTCTTCTGGGTCAGATGAACAGCCTCCAAGGATCATAGAAGCACTTCCAGATGTAATCTCGGGATGTTCGGCCAAAATCCTACAGAAGACAACCATCCAAGTAGAGGCAATTGTGCAAACAGCTTTCCCATTTTCTGATGTAATTTGTTATATGGCATGGGGCTATGTTTTCAACCCGATGGTGAGGGGGAGTTTCATGTATGGCCAGTTTAGTGTAAGGGACCAAAGACAATGAGACAGCCGAAGGGTTGGCTTAACACAGGTTTATTGCATGATGATCCGGAGGAACATGTGGTAATGGCGGATGAGTAGCTCAATATATACAGCTGGCTATACATTTGAATGTGGCTCGTCGACAGACTATTGGTTGCTGCCTGCGTGACGTCGTAGAAGGTCACGCCCTTCTTGACCAGGTGAAGAGGTGGCGGGGAATCTTCCCGTGCTGCTGAACCAGGTGAATATGATCCATGGGAGCTGGACGCTCGCTACTGCCCTCTGGTGGTCACTAGCTCGCGTCCCCTTATTAGGTTTACATTGATACAGCTGATGGTTATAATGTTGCACACAGAAAGGTTACATTGATAACACATGGCACAGATACATTGTTAAAGGCACAGCTTTACAGAACATAACATCCCTCCCCCCTAGGATGAGATGAAGTCTCTCAGCCAAGATGGCTTGTTGCATGTGCGTTTGGGCCGTGACGAGGGCTGACCCCCCCGGGGGCGTTATTGCTTCTTTGTTCCCTGGACCCTTGTCCTGAAATGGGAGAGGGAGACTCGTTAGTGTTTTGCCGCTGTCTGGCGGCCTTAGGGGAAGGGAAAAACTCCATTGTGGGCAGACCGGGGGCCGTCGGGGCTAACGAAAAACCCCTCTTCTCGCTTGGACGGGTGGGGGACCACTCCGAAAACCCCCCCGGTTCTGAAAATCAAAATCTAACTTGGTGGGGGTACCCGCATTTGTGGGAACCTTCCGCGAGATATGTATGGGGTCGGGTTCCTCCTCCTCGGAAAGATCCCCCAGGATATCTATGAGGACATCCTCCTCCCCCCTTGGTGGGGGCCCGCGGTCCCCCTTCCCTCCCCCTTGGGCTAAACGGGTGGGGGAGAACCCTAACGCTGACTTTGTCCCTGCTCGGTCTGCGCCCTGCTCGTCGGGGACCCTGCGTCGGAGCTGGTCCGCGTGCCGCCTCCACAAGAGTCCCGTATTGGTTTCCACGCGGTACGACACGGGGCCGGTTTGTTCCACGACTACGCCCGGCACCCAGGCTGGGCCCGTGCTGGCGTAATTCCTGCAATGCACGGGGGCGCCTATACTGAAACTCTTTGTGGCCTCTAGCCTGATGTTCCTTCCTTTGTCCTCTACCCTCGTGGGGTCTAGTCTAGTAAGGATGGTGGTCAGTTTCCTACGCATTAAGAGCTCTGCGGGGAGTATCCTGACGCCAAAGGGGTCACCCTGTACCCTAGCAGAAACTGGCAGACTTGGAGGTTCAGATCCCCAGGGCCCATGCGCCACAACGCGTCCTTCGTGGTGCGGACGAGGCGCTCTACATGGCCATTGGTGGCCGGGTGAAAAGGGGCGGAGGTGATGTGCCGAACGGCGTTGATCTCCATGAATGCCCTAAACTCGGAGGACGTGAAACAACTAGCATTGTCGCTAATTAACGTGTCGGGTATGCCGAACGTGGAAAAGAGCCTCCGCAAGTGCCTAATGGTCTGGGCCGAGGAGGTGCTCATGACTGGGATAACCTCCAACCACTTGGAGAAGGCGTCCACTACAAGAAGGAACTGGGTGCCTCTGAACGGGCCCGCGAAATCAACGTGCACCCGGGACCATGGCCCCTTAGCCGCGTCCCATTCCCTGTGGGGAAGGCGGGCCTCCTCTGGTCTGGAGCATTGGCAACTATCACAAGTGCCGACCATGTGCTCGATGTCGGCGTCCAGCTGGGGCCACCAGAAGTAACTCCGGGCCAGCGCCTTGGATCGCACGATACCGGGGTGGCTGACGTGCAGCAGTTTGAGCACCCGCGGCCGAAGGGAAGTGGGAATCACCACCCGCTGCCCCCACAAGAGGCACCCCCTCTCTAGGGACAGTTCTAGCTTTTTTCTGAAAAATGGTGCGAACTCCTCCGCTGGAGAGGACGCCGGCCACCCTTTCTGCACCCAGGAGCTAACTGCCGCTAACGTCTTGTCCTTCTCTGTTGCTTTGGCAATGTCGGCGGGCACTACGGGGGGCGAATCCAGCACCTCTATCATGAGAACCTGATGGTCCCGCTCCCCCTTGCTCACCTGGCTGGGCGTTAGGGGAAGGGGAGACCTAGATAGGGCGTCCGCATGGCTGATCTCTTTCCCGGGCCGGTAGACCAACGCGTGCTGATACGCGTTGAGAAAAATGGCCCACCTGAGCATCCTCGGGGACAGGATCTGAGGGGTGGGCTTATCTGCGGTAAAGATGCCTAGCAGGGGCTTGTGGTCCATCACAATGGTGAAGGGGCGGCCGTACAGAAAATCGTGAAATTTTTTCGTCCCCGCGACTATTGCTAGTGCCTCCCTGTCTGTCTGTGCGTAGTTTCTCTCCGCTTGGGACAGGGACCTGGAGTAAAATGCTATCGGGGCCTCCCTTCCGTTCTCCAACACGTGGCACAGCACCGCCCCCACCCCCACTGGAGATGCATCACAGGTCAGAACTACTGGGCGTTTGGGGTTGAAGTGGGTCAGTATGGCGTCGGACGCCAGGAGGCTTTTTAGCTCGCTAAATGCCCTTTCTTGGTCATCGCCCCACTTCCATGCCTGGTCTTTCTTTAGCAGTTTGTGTAGCGGCTCAGCCACTGCTGCCTTTCGGGGGAGGAAGGAGTGGTAAAAGTTGAGCAGCCCTAGGAACGACTGCAACTCGGGCTTGGAGGTGGGGCGGGGGGCTTTCTTATTGGCTGCCACCTTGGACTTGGATGGTTTTATTCCCTCAGGAGTCACACAAAACCCTAGGAACTCAACCTCGGTTGCGAAGAAGACGCATTTGTCCTTTCGCAACCTCAGTCCCGCCTTTTCGAATATTGTCAGGACCTTCCCCAACCTCTTGGCCAATTCAGCCCGACTCCCCCCCCCCGTTATTAACACGTCATCAAAATAAGGCAACACCCCCTCCAGTCCCTTCAGGAGGCGTTCCACGAGTGACTGGAAAATTCCTGGCGCCGAATTCACGCCGAATTGGAGGCGCGTCACCTGGAACGTCCCCTTATGGGTGACTATGGTCTGCACAGCAGCTGCGGCAGGGGACACCGGAAGCTGCTGGTAGGCCTGTGCTAAGTCGAGCTTAGCGAAACACTTCCCCCCGTGTAACCTGGCCAGCAGATGGCTGACTACCGGCACCGGATATGCATTCGGGCGGATCGCCTTGTTGATGGTGCACTTGTAGTCGGCGCATATGCGGACCTCCCCATTGGCCTTTAGTGCGGTTACAATCGGAGTTTCCCACTCCGCAGAATCTACAGGAACAAGGATCCCCTGGCCCACCAACTTGTCCAGTTCCGCCTCTATCTTGTCCTTAAGTGCGAACGGCACCCTGCGTGGTTTAAGGCGAATTGGGCGGACCTCCGGGTCCAGGTCGAAAGTCACTGGGGGCCCCTTGAATTTCCCCAGTCCTTTTTTGAAAACTTCGGGGTGCGCCTCGCACACCTCCTGAATTGGATCAGTCCCAACGGCGTGCATTCCAACGGCGTGCACCCCCCCAATAAACAACCCCAGGGGCTGGAACCATTGAGTCCCGAGGAGGCTGCAATCTCCCCCTTTGAGCATGACTAGGGGAAGGGACGCGGCGTGCTCCTTGAATTTGACCTGAAATTCTCCAACCCCCAACACTGGAATACTGTTCCCTTGCACGTCCCGTAGTGTGGACCTCAATGCTTTGAGCTTGGGCCGCTTGTGGGGGGCAATTCCCAAAAACTTCCTCTGGGAAATGATTGAATATGAGGACCCCGAGTCAATTTCCATCCTAATGGGAACCCCTTGGACTAGTACCTCAACAAAGTAGCGGGGGTGTCCTGTAGACACGCTGAACACTGGGGCGTCGTCCTCGCTGCTGTCGGAGATGCGGCCCACGCCGTCCTGCTTCCACGTGGCCTGGGCACCGTCCTTGGGTCTCGTTGGGCGGTCTTGTCCCGCAGAACGGTCTGCGGAGCTCCTCCGGGTCTCGCGCTTCTTCCTGCACACCTTGGCGATGTGCCCGCGGCGGCCGCAGTTGTGGCACTCGGCCTTCCGGAAAGGGCACTTTACGCGGTCGTGGGCCGCTCCACAGCCGTCGCATCGCCGGCTCTCCTTCCGGACCCTCCGGACGTCCTCGTCATCGCTGCTCTCTGTGGACGACCTCGAAGTTCGCCGGGCCGCCTGTACCGGAGTCTCTGCCTTGCTCGACTTCGGCCGCCAGTCCTGAAGTTCTTGGACCCCGGCCTTCGTAGCTTCTGTGGCTTGGGCCGCTCTGACGACCTCCTGCAACGTGGGAGGCGGCTCTTGGTTCATTAATGTGCGCTGGGTTTCGGCGTCGTTCAGGCCGCACAGCACACAGTCCCGGAGGGTGATTTCGGCATTCTCCCATTTGCACGGGCTGGCCGCCAGCCGCAGGGTCGCCACGAATGCGGCGACCGTCTCCCCGGGCGCTTGGACTCGCCTCCAAAACGCACTCCGAGCGGGAAACATCGCCGTGGCGGGCCGGACGTGCTCACGCAGCATCTGGATGAGTTCCTTGGCCTTGAATTCGCTCACCCTCCTCGGTGCAATCAGGTCCACCAAGGTCCTTTTTGTTTCTTGTCCGAGCATCCTGGTGAAGATGGCCCTTTTCTTCGCCTCTTCCGTGACTTCGGACTCGATCAGTGCAGCCTGGAAGTCCATCTCGAAGATCTCCCAGTCGCCCGGTTTCCTGATTTCGAAACCGGCGCATGTCTTGGTCCCGTGGGCTGCCATATCCCACCTTCGTCGCCAATTTAGTGTAAGGGACCAAAGACAATGAGACAGCCAAAGGGTTGGCTTAACACAGGTTTATTGCATGATGATCCGGAGGAACATGTGGTAATGGCGGATGGGTAGCTCAATATATACAGCTGGCTATACATTTGAATGTGGCTCGTCGACAGACTATTGGTTGCTGCCTGCGTGACGTCGTAGAAGGTCACGCCCTTCTTGACCAGGTGAAGAGGTGGCGGGGAATCTTCCCGTGCTGCTGAACCAGGTGAATATGATCCATGGGAGCTGGACGCTCGCTACTGCCCTCTGGTGGTCACTAGCTCGCGTCCCCTTATTAGGTTTACATTGATACAGCTGATGGTTATAATGTTGCACACAGAAAGGTTACATTGATAACACATGGCACAGATACATTGTTAAAGGCACAGCTTTACAGAACATAACAGCCAGCAAAACAGGTAGGGTCACTTCTTATCACCAGTTTCTCATTATGCTACGTGATCCCTACAAGATTCTGGTCTTAATGAGTGAGCGAGTGTGTGTTTTTTGAGAATTCTTGGAGAACAGCGAGGTTTCAGGAAGGGAACAAATATTGTCCCATTGTTAAAAAAACAGAGAGGAAGGGGATCATAGTGTCTGTTTGGAGCTGATACCAAGGAAGCTTCTAGATCAGATAGCAGTCAGTGTGAACACCTAGGAAAGGATGCAATTATTACAAAGAACCAGGGTGAGTTTCCCAGAACCCCCCAACAAGCAAACAGTTATATTTATGCCAAATTGAACTAATCTCTTTTTCAGATAGAGTTACTATTCTTATAATATGTAACATAGGTGCTGTTCTGCTATTCTGTGATACCAAAGTGCTGATATGTGGTTCATTTTCATTAATATTCACACAATAATTTGCATGGGATCTCGTTTTATCCAACAGGAAAGTGTTGGGGAAAAGCACTGGCTGGCTGGAGTGGATCATGTGATTGCCATTGGTGTGGAATTTCATCATAGGAGTGAATTCTTCATGTATTTAACATTGATATAGTCCTCTGCACATTACGCAGTGTCACCTGTGCCTAGATCACAGCTGGGAAGACACCCTGTAGCACCAAATATTAATGAAGTGAAGGTTAACAAGTTTATTCATAATAGGTTTATTCAAAGACACAGCATCTCAATGGTTTTAAAGCCCAGACAGCAACAGGCAAGTATTTTTTATTTTTTTATTTATTATATTTGTATGTCTGCCTTTTTCACCTAGGTGACCCAAGGCGGCTCACAGTGTCAGTTAAAACAAACCCGACCCCCATACAGTAAAATCGACTATTAAAACTATCTAAAACATTTAAAACATCCCTAAAACAGCCCTAATCCCATTAAAAAGGGGCACCTAGGCAGGAAAAAAGAACCCTGGGTAGGGCTAAATAAGCCAGCAGGGCTGGGTTGTGGTGCTAGATGCACCCCACACCTGTTGGCAAAGCCATGTTTTTAACACCTTCCTGAAGGGGGGCAACTCTGCCTGGAGGCGCAGTTCTGGTGGCAGGAGGTTCCATAGAGCTGGGTTGGATACTGAGAAGGCTCTCTTCCTGGTCCCAGTGAGGCATGCCTCCCTAGCTGATGGGGCCACCAGAGAGCCCCTACGGTCTGCCCTCGTAGGATGGGTCAACAATCTTGCGGCAATGTGGTCTCTTAGGTATCCTGGTCCACTAACATGAAGTATCAGGGATGCGTTGTTCTCCAGCAATATGTGAATCCCAACCTCTTCCATTCCCTGAAATTATCTTTGAAGAGGACAGCAGGATTTTGTGCCACCTCCTCAGTCTCATGGTTCTCACAAGGGTCACAGATGACTGTAGACTTGCTCACATATCAGGAGTAGAAAGTGCTGGTAAGAAGTGTCCCCATTTTCCTCCACTGGACTTATCCTTTTAAAGGGATTGTGGCCAGGATTGGCAAGACTGATCCTTCAAATGCCATGAAGGCTGAAAAAGGGAAGCCTTTCTCAATCTCTTCTCTCCTCAGCCCTCCCTCCCTAGTGGGAAATTTTGCAACTCAAATACCTCCCCACTTACAGAGTCATCTGCACGTAGCAGTATGACTCAGGACTGACATCTGAACATCTTGTCAATGACCTATTTTGGCAGCCCATCCTCTTTCCTGCTCTAACTTTGAGCCTGGCCTATTCTAGAGATTGATATCTAGATGGACTCACATACCGACTTTGGACCCAAAGCTGGTGTTTGAGTTTGCAGTTGTTGGCTGTAGCAGTTGATACTATCCTGCATCAGGGAAAGAGAATTAGTATGAAGACTAGACTTGCTGTACAGTACAGAGGGCTGGACAAAGAGTGTATGAAGAAACAGCAGATTTCACATTTCTCTGAGAAAAGTACTTGCTTTGTTTATTACAAGGGGAAGATGTCATAGTAAATTGACTAGAAATTGAGGCATCTTGTCAGAACAATTTGGTCATGTACATTGAAGAGTTGACCAACAGCCACTGTGTCAGATTACATTTTTGACAGCATTTTTGATCAGAAATTAATGACCAGAATGGATGCTTCAGGAATAAATTTTAAGGTAACAGCTTGGGGAAAAAATCTGGCAAGTAAATTACAGCAATACAGCTGAAAAGAGTAGTACTGTAAATAGGGCAGAGTGCACTTTTCAGTTGAGGAAAATTGTGACTGACAAGATGCAACATTGAGTCGATTTGTATTTAACATTTACAGTCTATGTAGTGGGTTTCAACCTTTTTTTGGCTTTGCCTCTCTTTAGCATCTCTAAAATCCTGAAGACTTTCCCCTCCTATCTTAACCTATAAAACCAAGGGTTCCGTTGGAACTTGGTATAGGTTCCTAAGCCTCACCCTAATAACCCACACCCACCATTCGTGCACATGGATGAACTGAGTCCGCAGGTCAACGAAGGATTGAGAAAAGCAGCAGTGGGGCAAGAGCCCCACAAACGTGAAGAAAGGGAAACAACTTCATTTCCTAACATTCTTTGCGCCATGCCGCACCACAGCCAATCAGGCTGAGAGGCGTGACCACAAAGAACATTGAGAAACGTGCCACAGCCAATCAAAAATAAGCTTCAGAAAAAAACTGCAGCATGAACTACGAATCCCAGAGTGTTCTGTGCTGCACAACCCCTCAGCCATTCAGGCTGAGGGACGCGAGTGCAGAGGAGGCTGGCAAAGCATGGCATGCCAAAGTTAAAAAATAAACCGCTAGGAGGGAAAGACTTTCAAAGACCCAGCGGGACTCAGGAGGTAAGCGTGGTAGTGCCGATTAGGGAGTGGGGGGCAAAGCACGGCCCAGGTAATGATGCTGTCCCCCCGCCCCCCTAGCCCACCCTTCCTAACCCCCACGACCACGCTTACCTCCTGGCTCTGACTGGGTGTTTAAAGGTTTCCCTCCTAGTGTTGCCTTCTATGTCTTGCCCTAGCTTCTCTGTGGGCTGTCTGGAAAGGAAGCTCCTTTCCAAGCAAACCCAGAAAGAAGCAAACCCCCTCCCTGCTGGAGATTTCTTCTCCCCAGGAGCCAAAGGTGTCTTTGCCTCCTGAAGAGAAAGAATTGCTTCTCTCTGGGCTGCCTGGAAAGGAAACTCCTTTCCAAGCAAACCCAGGAAGAAGCAAACCCTCTCTCTGCTGGGGATTTCTTCTCCCCAGGAGCCAAAGGTGTCTTTGCCTCCCAAGCTTCTCAAAAAATAATAAAAATAAATACATAATTTATTTATTTTTACTTAAAACACAAAAACAAACAAAAACAACACCAAAAAACAATACAAAGTAAACAAAAACACAATAAAAAACCAAACAAAGTCAAAAATACAAATTAAAAAAACCCACAAAAGAAAGAAAATAAGCCAACTCACTAAAACACGTCCTACCTCCACGAGGACCGGAAAAGAAATGAATAAAGAAAGTACTTACTGGAAGAAGCTCCACCCAGAGGCCAGGAGAGAAAAAACAGTCAAAATACAAGAACCCCTACCAGCACCACCTGCTGGCCACAATAGTAAAAACAATTCAAAAACACACAACAGCCCCAAACAAAAGGCCACAAGAGTAAAAACAAATCAAAAAAATAACACACATTCACAATTTTACACAAAAGGTCACAAGAATAAAAACAAGTCAAAAAATTACACTAAAAACACACTTTAACACAAATCACAAATATATGTCAATAAAATACAATAGAAACTTTTTAAAAATCCTGTGCTGAGTTTTAACTCAAAATAAAACCCAAAAAATCTAAACACATTTTAAAAACATTGAATGTAAAAAACATTTACTTTCACATTATTTAAATTATTACCTACAGTACAACTATTTAAAAAAAATTCCAAAAATTAAAACATTATTCAGTTACATAAAACAATTTGAAAAAATTATATCATACTTTGTTCTTTTATTAATCCTCAAAAAACCCCAATAAAGCAGATCACAGTTTATAACAGCCAAGCCAAATTTTTTTTACATAAATAAACATTGTAAAAATTTAAATTACAGATTAAGCAATTTTTTAAAAAACATTAACACAATTTAACATTCCAACACAATTTAAAACAGCCCGGCAATGCCGGGCAACCTCTGTTACTGACATATAATTCCTATTATTCCAAAAGTTAACTCCAATTCAGCTTGTGGAAGCCTAAAACGCCACTCACTGTTAATAACTCATTCTCAAATGTTCCCCCTTAAAAATCTAATTGCACTCCCTGTGGGGGCAGGGGGCATGTAGGGAAACTGCAGGACTATAGGCTGGAAATAATGTGCTTTATACATAATTGTAAGAGCAAAAAAAAATTTAAATTTAGCTGAACAATGCTGTATAGTAGAGTAACTGATATAAGGATAATTATAGTTCTGCAGACAGAAGCAGCCAATGTTATGGATATTTTCTAGGCAGGAGCATGCTGTTTGGAAGAGAAAGGACAAACTTGAAATAAGCAGCCCATATTCAAATAGGTTTATGCCAGATATATTTTCCCACCAATAACCAGCATTTGAATGGTATAAGAGATTTCCTAGAAGAATTTTTATGCCTACATTTTTAAATGAAATGATTTAATTCACACTTCCTTGGTTAATAATGCAGCACAGAAAACACTTGATTGTAAATTTGTAAATTTTGTAAACTTTGTAAAAATTGTAAATTTCCTAATGCAGTGCTTAGTTCAAAAATCATGAGTAAAGACAGTATGCATTAGAGAACATTGGGGCAACATATGTTTAAAATACCTATGTAAAAAGATATACAGAAAACTACTTAAAATCTGTGTATTGAAACAATTTTGCACTCTAAAAGAAAAGAAATGTAGAATGTGCATATTGGACAGAACAAAGATATGAATTAATCCATGCAGAAACTAAAGAATGTAAATCATGGTTTGTCTCATGAAAGCTTGTACTTTATATGAAAACTGTGATATTCTTCTCCTTACCAGAAAAGATGGCAAGGAATTTTTTGGTGCCCTAGAGAGATTTGCTTTGTTGAGATTTATACTTTTCTAAAAGTGACTATATTTGCGCAACATTCTCTCATTTTACACCAATTTGCCCAAATTAGGATGTCTATAACGGCTCTTCAAAACTCTGAAGTGCTAGATTGGCTATTACCATCTTTCTTTGCAATCAGTCAGTCCTTTTTGCAAACATCATTCATCAATGAGGAACATTATAAGATAGATATTATGCAAATTAAAGACCTTTGTGAGGGAGGGGAGACTCTTCATCTAATTAACAAGAGGAATGAAAAATTCTTACAGAATTTTAGAATTCTTCATTTAGGAATTCTGGACACCATGTTGAGGCAGTCTGAACAGATGAGAACAAGGAATTTAGCAACTATTTGTTTCCATTGTTAGATCGCTATCTGCAGAAAAGAAAGCCAAAGAAGACTAAATGAGGAACAGCCTGTTTGTCATCTTTGTAATGGCCTAGATTTTTGTGGGGTGACTGGAATGAGGACTGTAGTGGTGTAGAAGCAAAAATGGTGCATTTTGCTATCCTCACCTGTTGTAGATGAAACAAGTGAGAATTTATCTTTCTTGCTGAGTTGGAGATGAATAAATCAAGCTATTTCTCTGAAGGAATTTCTCTTTCCTGAAAGCTGCCCTTAGCTGTCAGCAAGCTGATGGGAGGAGACCAGATAGTAACAACTCGGTATAAATATCTATAGAAGCAATGCTATGTGAGGGGGAAGATATCAATCCATATGTCTCTTTTTGAATGGTAAATCTTAAACTTCCACTCAGAATGTTTTATATACTTCAAGGAGAAACAGGAGGGAAAACATTTGGGAAATTTCCCAAGTCATGTCTAGTCAGTCCTGAAGGTACATACTTTGTACAGACAGTAAGACAAAGCAGTTGAATAAGTACTAATATTTTTTCCTGAGACCCTACTGGTAGGGTAATTAACTTAAGCAGCAGATTTAGAGTTTTCTTACAAGATCACAGTTTGTCAAAGTACATACCGTATTTGCTGGGATATAAGATGTATCGGAGCATAAGACATACCCCATTATTAACAAAATACCCCACTATAGTCCACTATATACAGTATAAGACATACCCCATTTCCCCAGTATATTTTAAGGGGGAAAAGTGGGTCTTATATGCTAGTAAATAGGGTATACACTTTTACCACCACTGGAACCTAACATGGATTTTCTGGTTTAGGTACTAACATTTTTCAGCCCAGTTGCCAGATCCTGCTCCCAGTAACATTTATTTTACCATTCCTCCTCAAATACAAAAACAAACTGAAGAGAAAAACAAGGGATCAACTGCTAGAGATAGTGCAGGGAGAGGTATGTTATATTTCACATCTCTCATGCAAGATGTGCAGCTGTGCTTAGGCATAAAATAAAGCAGCTGCTTCATCTAAATATGCAATGCTTCTGTTAGCTGAGGCATGTCATTCATTGCTTATTTTGGAGTAAATCCAATCATAATTAACCAGGTGACAGTCAGTTGTATATAGAAGGTATGCAAAGACAAGATCTGAATCACAATCTCTTCTTTTTTAGGAGCACAAGAAGTTGCTTAAAGTGCCCAAAATCCTGTTGGTCAGTGTTGTAAATTGCACTAGAGTAGGCTCATTGAATCAATAGAGATTTGGTGACTCAACTCCTCTTTAAGTGTCAGTGATTCAAAAGACCCTGCTCTAACTGTAACTTAATAATGCTAAATTTTGAACCAATGCCATCCAAGTCTCCATTGATTCAATGTAGTGATTTAGTGCACTAGCCAACAGAATTTTGGCCACTGAGACAGACTATTTCTCCTTCTAGCCAATATTGTTAACTTTGACTGACAGCAGTTCTCCATGGTTTCAGACAGGATTCTTTTTTTTTTTTTAGACATAACTGAGATTCTTTGTATACCCTGATGATCTCCAATTCAAATCCTTACCAAACTCTACCTTTCAGAGATCATAAGTGTTGTTGAAGGTGCATTATTATTTGCTTACCCTTAAAAATATTTTCTACAATATGCTAGAAAATTATGTATCTTGGCTTCCTGTATCTGTTCATACGTGTTTCTAACACAAAACAGAAATAATGGGAAATAAAAGGCCTGGGCAAATATTATATTCTGAATGTTATTAAGGCATTGTTTGAACTTATTGGAAAAAATAGCTTGTTATGCTTAGATACTTTAGAACAGGATTAGTAAAGAAAATCACGGATTCCAATAATAAGGAATATTTTGACATATTTTGTAATCAGAAAGATACATAGCTACAAACAGGCAAATGATATCTTAATCTTATTGTTGTTCACTCACACAGTCGATTCCAACCTCCTGTGACCCCATGGACCATTGTACACCAGGCACCCCTATCTTCCACCATCCTCCTCAACCCACCCAACTCTGTGCCCATTTAAGTTTTTATTGCCTTTTGCTTAATTTGAGGTTCTAGCAGAAGAATCTTATGTAAGTCCTGCTTTATTCAATGTGTCTTGAGATTCCATGAAAGCAGGAATAGGATTGCAATCAAAAGATTCATTTCTTTTCATATTTATATCTGTTTTTATTCAATAAAAGTGTGTGATCCTTCCCAAATAATTTCTCTTTTTTGTCCATTGCAAGGCTTCCAGAGGGCAGTAAATTCAAGTGTGGATAGCAATAAGCAGATCAAGTGTAATTTCCCTGATAATTAGGATAATTAGGGTTGGCTGAAGTAATGATTCAGTGCTTCAAAAAACCGTCCGTTTATGGAAGTAGGATATTATGCTATTGTCTTCAGCAGTGGTTCCCAACATGGGGCCTATGCCCCACAGGGGGACTTCAATTCCCAGAAGCCTAAGTCAGTACTTTGGCTGATCAATGCTTTGAGGAATTGACTTAGGCATCTGGGAATTGAAGTCCAAAAATCAAAGGTTGAGAAACACTGGACTACAGAATATCCTGGGATGTTCACTACCATCCACACTTGTCAAAAAATAGCCATGGAAATGGCTCTATGTTCTGGATTTTCCCTTCCTTGTGTCTGTGAACAGTACTGATTGAATGGTACTATTCTCTATGTTAATGTAGACCATCTTGACTGCTACCATTGGTGTTATCAACATTCAGGCTGGCCTTGTAAAGATTAGCAATCTTTTTCCTGTTAGCAAAGGGGGCATTAGATTGTGGAGCAATATTGGGTCATTTTCAGATATGTTAAATCCTGATACAAATGCCCAATACTCCACATTCATAAACTGGAATTATTTTATTTAAGCTTTGGATTCCCTGGTTCTTTTTAAAACAGAAGTTTAAGTATATATACACCACAACCAAGGTCCAACGGAAACTTTGCTCATATAGAATTGTCCAGTAAAAGATGGTACCAGAAGATGAGTACATGATCTGTCCTATGATTGCTGGGTGAGAGCAAAATTAAGAACAGCTGTGATGTGGTTACAGCCCCTCTATGCCAAAATATTTTGAAGGTGTTGTGTATGGAATAGTATGGAATGTAACCACTACATTATGCCTTTAAGTGAATATAACCGGTTCTACATGAAATGTATACTTAAGCCATTTATAAAGAACACATTGTATCCAGCTGCTATTGTAATGCGAGCTTGCTACCAGAATTGGGAGCAGTGAGCATTCAACTCACATGGTACAAATTCCCCAATCATTCACAGCCGCGGGAAACCTTCCCGCCATGGACACACCTGGACAAGAAGGGCAGGACTCCGGATGATGTCACGCCGACAGTAGCCAATAGGCTACCATGCAACCAGATTCAAATGTATAGTAACTGTATAAAAGGAGTTGTATTGCCACCATTACCTCGTGTTCGAACTGTACATCATGCAATAAAGTTGTGTTAGCCAGCATATGGCTGCTTCTATCGTCTTGCTTCCCTGAACACCAAATTGGTGACAAGGATGGGATATGGCTTCCCACGGGAACAAGACGCAACCAATCTTTGGCATCAGCCAGCCGGACCAGTGGGAATGGTTCGAAATGCATTTCCGCAGCACGCTGGTGATAGCCGGAACCACCGATGAGGGAAAAAAGCACGCCCAGCTCATCATGATGTTGGGGTACCATGCTGTGAAGCTCCTGGTGAACCTGGTGGCACCGAGGAAGGTGGAAGAGGTCCTAGTCAAACAGCTCCTAGCAGCACTGTGGGAGCACTTCCAGCCGACCGTCTCCATCTTCACGGCCAGAGCTGCCTTCGGGAGACGGGACCAGCGCCCAGGTGGGTCTGTGGCTGAGTTTGCAGTGGCCCTCCACATGGCGGCAACCCCATGTGAGTGGGCAGACCTGGAAACAGCCCTCAGGGACCGTTTGCTCTGCAATCTGCATGACGAGGAGACCCAACGAAAGCTGATGACCCGTGGCCATGACCTGACGTTACAAGAGGTCCTTAAGGAAGCAGAGATGGCTGAAGCCACGAGAGCCAGAGTCAAGCTGTTCAAGGCAAGGGCCCCACCAACCGACGGGGCATTGACTCCAGTACAAGCGGCCTGGCGGGACCATCGATCCCCAGCATCACCCTCCTCCTCCTCCTTAGAGGCCAGCGAGGATGAGGGCATCCGAAAGGTGTGGAAGGCAGCGACCGAGAAGCATGGCAAAGAAAGTCGCCATTGCAATGGCTGCGGGGCGTCCCATGACCGAAGCAAGTGCCCCTTCCGAAAGGCTGAGTGTCACAACTGCAGATGGAGGGGCCACATCGCCAAAGTATGCAGACGACGGTGCGGAGAGTACAAGGGCCCAGCGGAACGTCCCCCGAGGAGACCGGACGGAGTCAGCAGAGTTTCTGACAACAGCGACCTAGAAGTGCACCGCGTGTACCAGCGGGTTAGTGGCAACAGCAGTGCGGTTGTTCACAGCGTGTCCTTGGGGCACCCCCTTTTTGTTGAGGTACTGTTGCAAGGGGTCCCAATTAGGATGGAAATAGACTCGGGGTCTTCCTACTCCATCATATCCCAGTGGGAGTTCCTGCGTATTCCCCCCAATGAGCGACCTAAGCTCAAGGCCTTAAAGACTCATTTGCGGTAGTTCAAGGGGTCGGAATCCCAGAGTTGGGGGTGGGGGAATTCAAGGTATGATTTAAACACTATAGGGAGAAGCTGCCCTTAGTAGTCCTGAAAGAGGGGGGTTGCTGTCTCCTGGGGACGCAGTGGTTCAAGCCCCTGGGGATTTCAATAGAGGGTATTCATGCCATCGGGTCTGACCCCATCCAGGACACTTGTAATGAACACCCAGCAGTATTTGAGAAGGGGCTCGGGAAATTCAAGTGCCCCCCAGTTTCATTTGACCTCGACCCAGAAATCCGGCCCATTTGGCTCAAGCCAAGGAGGGTCCCATTCACCCTCAAGGACAAAATAGAGGCAGAACTGGATAAACTGGTGGGCCAGGGGATTCTGGTTCCAGTGAACTCTGCGGAGTGGGAAACTGCTTTGAAGCCTAACGGGGAGGTTAGGATTTGCGCAGATTATAAATGTACAATAAATAAGGCAATCCACCCAAATGCATACCCGGTGCCGGTTGTTAGCCACCTATTAGCCACGTTGCACGGGGGAAAGTTTTTCCCTAAATTGGATTTGGTGCAGGTGTACCAACAGCTGACCGTAACTCCAGCTGCTGCTGATGTGCAAACAATTGTAACCCACAAAGGGGCTTTTAAGGTCACGGGCCTGCAGTTCGACGTAAATTCTCCCCCCGGGATTTTCCAGTCCCTCATGGAATGTTTGTTAAAGGGGCTCCCCGGGGTTCTCCCATATTTTGATGACATGCTGATAACACGGGGGAGTGTGTCGGAACTGGCTAAGAGGTTGGACAAGGTTCTGTCGATATTCGAAAAAGCGAGGTTGAGGTTAAAAAAGAGCAAGTGTGTGTTCCTAGCGAGGGAGGTTGAGTTCCTTAGGTTTAAAATAACCCCCAATGGAGTAAAGCCCTCCGAATCTAAGGTTGCGGCTATCCAAAATGCCCCTTGCCCCACCGCAAAACTGGAGTTACAGTCATTTCTTGGGCTCCTGAATTTCTATCATTCCTTCCTGCCAAGGAAGGCATCAGTTGCGGAGCCACTGCATAAGTTACTTAAGAAGAATGCGGTTTGGCGGTGGGGAGACAGTCAGCAAAAGGCGTTTAAAGAATTAAAGTGGCTTCTATCTTCAGAAGCGGTCCTGACCCATTTTGACCCCAGAAAGCCTGTAGTTCTAGTTTGCGACACCTCACTGGTAGGGGTGGGGGCGGTGCTGTGCTACATGTTAGACAATGGGTGGGAAGCCCCAGTTGCGTTCTACTCCAGGTCACTTTCACAGGTGGAGTGCAACTACATGCAAACGGACAGGGAGGCTCTTGCCATAGTCGCTGGTACAAAGAAGTTCCACAACTTCCTGTATGGTCGACCGTTCACCGTTGTGACTGACCACAAACCCCTACTAGGCATTTTCACCACAGGCAAGCCCACACCACAGATTCTGTCCCCCAGAATGCTTTGATGGCTATCTTTCTCAATGCATACCAGCACACGCTGGTCCATTGCCAGGGGAAAGACATTAGCTATGCGGATGCTCTTTCCAGGTCACCCCTGCCACAGTTAGGAGACCCTGAGTGTGAGGTGGAGCGAGACCATCAAGTGCTTCTGATCAAAGCCCTCGACTCACCCCCGATAGTTCCAGCAGACCTCGCCAAAGCCACGGCGAAGGATAAGACCCTTTCCCTAGTGAGCTCCTGGGTTCAGAAAGGGTGGCCAATGACTTCCCCTGGGGAGGAATTCACGGCTTATGTTAGAAAAAGGGATGAGCTTTTCACAGAAAGGGGCTGCCTCCTATGGGGCCAGCGGGTGGTCATTCCTGAGTCACTGAGATCAAGAGTGCTCAAGCTACTGCACATCAGCCACCCCGGGATCGTACGCTCTAAAGCGTTGGCCAGAAGCTATTTTTGGTGGTCCCAAATGGATGCTGACATAGAGCACATGGTCCGCAAGTGCGAGAATTGCAAAGCTCTCGACCTGAGGAGTCCTGACTTCCCCATAGAGAATGGGACACGGCCCGAGGGCCGTGGTCTCGGATACATGTAGATTTCATGTGTCCTTTCAGGGGAAGCCTGTTCTTGCTAATTGTAGATGCTTACTCCAAGCGGTTGGAGGTAATCCCGATGTCCAGCACCTTGTCAGCCGCAACTGTAAAGCAATTGCGCAAGGTGTTTAGTTGTTTCAGGATACCAGACGTGCTTGTGAGTGTCAACAGCAGTAACTTCATGTCTGTGGAATTTCAGGCATTCATTGAAAAAAACGCCATTCGGCACATCACCTCTGCCCCTTTCCACCCCACAACAAACGGCCAGGTAGAACGCCAGGTTTGAACCACAAAAGAAGCACTGCGGTGCATGGGCCCCAGGGACCTGAACCTACAACTGTGCCAGTTCCTGCTGTGCTATAGGGTGACGCCACTTGCATCAGGACTCTCGCCTGCAGAGCTCCTCATGCGCAGGAAACCTGTAACACTTCTAGCTAGGGTGGATCCCACACGGGTGGAGGATAAAGGGAGGAACATAGAAATAGGAAATACCAAAAGCTTCGGAATAGGAGAGCCTGTCTATTGCAGGAATTACGCGGCCGCAGGACCGGCCTAGGTCCCGGGAGTAGTCATTGAGCAAACGTGGCCAGTTTCATACTGTGTGGAGAACAGCACAGGTCTATTCTGGAGAAGGCACGCCGATCAACTCAGGCGTAGGGTTACCGATAGGCAGGACACAGACATGCAGCCACGGGATTCAGCGTTAGGGTCCTCCCCCACCTGTTTATCCCAAGGGGGAGACACAGGGTACCCTTTGGGTACAAATGCAGATCGGCGATCCTCACCTGGGGGGAGGGGGTTGATACAAGCCCATACCTTTTGGACACCAGGGATACTTTGGAAGAGAGGGATTAATTTGTCGGGGAGGAAGAGTTTGATTTTGAGTTTCAGAACTGTTTTTTTTCTTTGGAGTGTTCCCCCACCCGTCCGAGCGAAGAGTGGGGTTTTTCGTTAGTCCCAGTAGCCCCCGGTTTCTTGACATTAGAGTTCACCCCTACCCCACGTTTCCAGTCAAGGGCCCCCCAGTCAGGGCCGGCGCAAACGCGAAACCCCAGTTCCCCACGTTGTCAATCAGGGGCTGCACAACCACAGCAAACCGCTAACGAGTTCATCCCTCCCATTGCAGGGCAAGAACCAAGAAGCGCAAGGGCCCCCGAGCCAAGCACAGCAGCCACACGCCCCAAACACATGTGCGGGAAACTACATTGGTTGAGGGACTTCATCCCATCCTAGGGGGGAGGGATGTTGTGTATGGAATAGTATGGAATGTAACCACTACATTATGCCTTTAAGTGAATGTAACCGGTTCTACAGGAAATGTATACTTAAGCCATTTGTAAAGAACACATTGTATCCAGCTGCTATTGTAATGCGAGCTTGCTACCAGAATTGGGAGCAGCGAGCATTCAACTCACATGGTACAAATTCCCCAATCATGCACAGCCGCAGGAAACCTTCCCGCCACGGACACACCTGGACAAGAAGGGCAGGACTCCGGATGACGTCACGCCGACAGTAGCCAATAGGCTACTGTGCAACTAGATTCAAATGTATAGTAACTGTATAAAAGGAGTTGTATTGCCACCATTACCTCGTGTTCGAACTGTACATCATGCATTAAAGTTGTGTTAGCCAGCATACGGCTGCTTCTATCGTCCTGCTTCCCTGAACACCAAAGAAGGGTTGTTTTCAACTTCAATGGATAAGCTGGGTGTCAGTTTGACATGCTTGAGGAGGACTACCGGCCTTGGGTACTGAAGTCCACAGTGAAGGGTTGACTCAACGAAGGAAGCCACAGCTGTAAGTTTGCAGGACCTGAGCAATACTTACTGGAAAAGACAATATTACTGGGGGAGGGGGGGGATGGAAGAGTGAACAACCACATATAAATTGCTGTTGGTGTGCAAGATCTGAGCAAAGCAGTTAACATGGTGGCACATAACAACTTTGGAGTTCTTTTTTCTCAATTACCAAACAGTTGCACAGTGACAAGATGGGAGGCATGGACACTAAACCTCTGCTAACATCAAGTAATTTCACATATTGAACAAATGAGCTTTGGGATATTTGTTCTCTATACTTTTAAAAACTTCTTTTAAATATTTCAGAAGCAGAACCACCTTTTAATACCTGGAAGGAGTTAAATGTTTCTTTTGTGAATATCAGCAAATTAGGTCCTCACTGACCCTGACTGGCAGGGTCAAATGTTCAGATTGCCCCAGAGCCCAACTTTGAAAATTTGGAAGCTCCATGATAGTAAATTCTGCAATGCAGTTCATAGCATTTTGTTCTTTTGAGAGGACTTTGCAAATGATACATGTTCAACCCCTATAGCTTGGATTATTTCCAAATAAATAAAAAAGCAGGGGACACCAACCATTCTCTATCATAATAAGCAAGACTGGGCTTGTCAGTTTATTTGTTCTGTTTTAAACCTAAGGACACAAAAGGCCATTTGTTTCATCAAGGGCAGGGAACAGTTTTACTTTTAAAAGAAATCATGACTCAAAACCCTTTTGCCCAAATTCCCTCAGCTGTAGCACAGAGCAAGGGCTATATATGTGCCAAGTTTGGCGCAGCTCTGATGTCTAGTTTCAAATTTCCAACGTTTCAATTGGGGTATTCCTCATTTTTAGAATTGCTTTGTATAACATTATTTTGCGCTGCTGCACAATAACTTAGCTGTACATGCAGCTATAATGTATAGATTCCACCCACATCAGTGTACAGTAAAACCCCAGGTTACGAGTGCCCTGAGTTACGTTTGCCGTGGTTTACAACAGCAAATTTAATTAAAATAATTCCCTGGTTTAAAATGGCCACTGCCCACTCTACACAAAGTCACAATGCCTGGGGGAGGTGCACATTTTCGGCTGTAGCGCTGCCCAGGCAGCTCAAAGGAAGGTGAGAACTGAGCGGATAAGATCTCCAGAATCTCCCTGTGCTGGCAGGGGCAGAAAATGGGCTCAACGTGTGCCTCCCCCAGGTTGGAATGGAGCAGATAAGGTCACCAAATGGTGCGGGAAAGGTAGGGTGATCACTTTGCATACCTGTCAACTATCCCATTTCCCTCGGGAAAACCCCTTATTTTTACCGCTCTTCCCGCCCCTCCCACTTTATTAATTTCCCCAAATTTCCCCTAATTTTTCAAAAAAATATCCTGACCGGAGCCCTCACAGGCGAAGCTGCAGTATTTTTTTCCGGCCACCAGAGGTCACTGTGTGGCAGGCTTTTCGCTTGTGGAAGGAGAGAGAGAGTGTGTGTGTGTGTGTGTGGGGGGGGCGTTCTGTAGTTTCCCCTTTCTCTTTCCCTTTCCTGCCAGCCACATGGTCCTGGAGGCTTCGTTTTGGCTGCTGGGAGCAGGAGTCTACTCTAGGTGAGTGATATATTTCATATATGCAGGGGCAACCTCATGCTTTATTGAGCTGTTTCTGCCCTGCCTCCTGGCTGGAGGATTTTGTTTCTAGAGTTAACTTGGGAGGGGGGTTGCTTGATCACTATATGAGAGAGAGAGGGGGGGATTAATCCCTTGCTCCTCCAACCTAATTGGGGGGGGGGGGGTTGCCTGATCACTATATGAGAGAGATAGGGGCGGGGGTTCCCTTGCTCAAAAGCCAGTCGTATCCGACTCTAGGGTTCAGTGCTTATCTGTTTCAAAGCTGAAGAGCCAGCATTGTCTGCGTCTGCAGACATTTCCGTGGTCATGTGGCAGGAATGACTAGACACCAGAGCACATGGAACGCTGTTACCTTCCCACCAAAGTGGTCCCTATTTATCTACTTGCAATTTCTTGCTTTCTTGCTAGGATGGCAGGAGCTGGGAGAAAGACAGGAGCTCATTCCATCCTGCAGTACTTGGGAATCGAACTGCTGACCTTCTGCCTCCCAGTCAGCATCTTAGTCACTTAAGCCACTGACTAAACAAGCAAGAAAACAAAACAAAAGTCCCCCAAGAAAATGGGGAAAGGGTTCTTTGGCCCACACAGCTTTGTGCCCATTGCATCTACAATACCATCTAGCCATCTTATTTTTGGCCACCCCCTTCTTTTGTCCTCCACCTTTCCCAGCATCAAGGCTTTCTCAAGTGAATCCTCTCTTCTCATTTGATGTCCAAAGTACTTTAGCGTCATCTTTACTATTTGACCTTTAATGATCAGTCATGGTTGATTTCTTCTAGGATCGACCTATTTCTAACACCACATTTCAAAGGCATCTATTTTTCTGCGCTCAGCTTTCCTAAAGGTCCAGCTCTCACACCCATACATTACCACCAGGAATACCATTGCTTTGACTATGCAATTTTTTGTTTGCAATGTGATGCCTCTACTTTTAACTATGTTCCCCAGGTTTCTCATAGCTTGTTTTCCAAGCATCAGTCGCCTTTTTATTTCACGGCTGCAATCACCATCTTCAGTGATCTTTGATCCTAAGAAAATAAAATCTGCCAGTCGTATCCAACTCTAGGGTGTAGTGCTCATCTCCATTTACAGCCAAAGAGCCAGTGCTGTCTGTGTTTGCAGAATTTTCATGGCCATGTGGCAGGCATGACTAGAGCCCAGCAAGTCACATGGCTATATTTGGTCATGCCTACAGATTTGGCCACACCTACAGAGGGGTGTGGCCAAAATTTCCCTTATTTTCAAATCCAAAACTTGACAGGTATGTTGCTTTGTTGCTTTTGTGGATGTGGAGGATGATTGCGTCTGGCATTTTTTGGTTTTTTAGTGATTTGTGTGGGGTTTTTTTGTATTATTTTGAGTCTGGTCGGGACTTTTTAAATTTTCAATGCATTCCTATGGGAAAACATGCTTCGGGTTATGATTTTTCACATTACAATGGTGGCTGTTGGAATGGACCTCCGTCATAACCCGAGGTTTTACTGTACATCCCTTCCATAAGCACCTTGGAGAGCAAATGAAGTAAAATTGGGAAGAATTGGTGGTGGCTGTTTTCTTTTTTTAATAAGAAAATGGAAGTTATAAAATTATGTCCAGCTATGAGTGTCACAAGATCACATTTGAACCATCTATTATTTTCATTCTAACTTATCTTAAACAGTTCTGGTCCTCCAAGCCTGAATCTATGCTGGTATTTGTGCATTTCTAAATATCATGAACTCTTGTTTTCACTTAAGTGGGAAAATGCAATGGAGCATGTGTTCACAGAATCATGAATTTTACGAGGTGTGGTATATGTGAAACAGAACATCTGGCATGCCAAATTACATGTTTGATACATGTGCTCCTTCCTCCAGCCTGTGCTCCTTCACCCCAGCCCGACCGGTCAGCGGGGAAGTGGGAGCACCTGTGGACGGCCCCTGCAGCTTGAAAGCACCACTGCCACCTTTGCCCTGATGTTCCGTGCTCCTTCCCCCGGGCCTGGCCAGTCAGCGGGGAAACCTGTGGATGGCCCCTGTGGCTTGAAAGTGCCACCGCCACTACTGCCCTGAGGCTCCGTGCTCCTTCCCCTGGCCTGGCCGGTAGGTGAGGAAGTGCAAGCACCTATGGACAGCCCCCGTGGCTTGAAAGCACCACCACCACCACCGTCCTGAGGCTCCGTGCTCCTTCCCCCCAGCCTGAATGGTCGGCGGGGAAGTGGGAGCACCTGTGGATGGCCCCCGTGGCTTGAAAAGGACCCCTGCCGCTTCTCCCGTCTGCCCATTCCATTGGCGCGGGGATGGGAAAGCGGACACAGCTGAGGAATCCATCGCCTCCTTCCTGCACCTGCCCGGCCGGAGGGTAGATAAAGATGTTGGGGCTACAGGGGTGCCTTTACGCTTGCATTTGGGGGCTGGGGAAGGGACAGAGAGCCAACTCTTTGTATTGTATTGTTCTCTTTACACTTGTACTGTGTATGGACTTTGACTGTGGAAATTGACTTGATACTGATATGTAACTTTGTAACTTGTATTTGTAATTTGTATTTTTATTGTATATTCTCTATTGTAAGCCACCCTGAGTCACATTTTTGTTGAGTAGGGTAGGATATAAATCTAATAAATGAAATGAAATGTCAAGTTGTTTCCTTCCTTGTATTCTAACATGAGTTAGTCTTGTTGTGTAGCATATAAAAAGGTAAAGGTTTTCCTTGCTCGAAGGCCAGTCATATCTGACTCTAGGGTTCAGTGCTCATCTCTGTTTCAAAGCTGAAGAGCCAGCGCTGTCTGCTTCTGCAGACGTTTCTGTGGTCATATGGCAGGCATGACTAGACACTGGCGTGCACGGAACGCTGTTACCTCCCCAACAAAGTGGTCCCTATTTATAAAGTACAGAAGTACAGAAGGGACATCAAAAGTGTTAACAGTGACTGTCTGCTGGCAGAGTGATAACTAAAAATGGGGAAATTGCTCAACTTTTCATACTGAACTCTTGGTCTATGGATTTGTGGCAAATAGCTGTGCCAGCAAAACTGATATTAAATTTGAAATTAGCTAAAATCAAAGCCAAAATAAATAGTTGTATACAATGTGCCATGATTTCAAGTAACATATTTAAATCAGGAGCATACACAGCAATAACTCTTAAAAGCCATCCTTAGATTACAGAAAGAGATTAAAAATACATTATTATCATGAAGGACTATGCAGAAAATCTCAAAACTGCCACTTACTTTTATACCAGCAAAAAAAGAGAAATATTTAAAATAGTCTGCCTTCCATTGATGCTAGTCGCTGACCATAATAAAGAGACAGATGGATGGACAGATAGATAGATAGATTCATTCATTCAGTCAGTCAGTCTAGGTTCTATCAAATGATCAGATATTTTCTTGTCTGGTTTTGTTACTTTCCCCTTTTCTCTTTCTTCTTAGCTTCTTTCACTCTGAAACCCATAATTTGATATAAACTTTAATAATTAAATAAATGAAGTTTGTGGCTTATT
This sequence comes from Bradypodion pumilum, assembly GCA_035047305.1. Taxonomy (NCBI): domain Eukaryota; kingdom Metazoa; phylum Chordata; class Lepidosauria; order Squamata; family Chamaeleonidae; genus Bradypodion; species Bradypodion pumilum. Next base: position 55,295,654 of record JAWDJD010000003.1, on the reverse strand, counting down.
TGCCTTTGCCATCATGCACCTCAGTGTCACATATGGCTCTCTGAACTGTCTTTATATCCCAACATATCACTCTGTTTGTCGGCTGCCCATTCTCCTTAGCCATTTCCCCCCAAAGACTTTAACATCTATCAGTCCCTCAGTACAGTCTGTCTGTCCATCAGTCCATCCATCCATTCAACTACAGATTGTAGGAAGGCTAGTTAACCAATTTATCTGCCATAATTCAAAACCAAAGAAGAAATAATGGGAAATATGAAGTATACATATTCTGTTCTCAACAATACTGAGTTTCACATCTGCTAAATGGAGTAGACTGTGATATTTAACAATTTTTCTAACCCTGAAGTCAATTTTTAGTTACTTGTACTATGAACAAACTCTAGGTGGTGCTAGTGGTTTATGCTCAGAGATAGCTGGCTTATTTCTGCAATTTTTAGAATGAGCCAGTATTCCCACCCTGCACCCCCAGCTTTCAAACAATCAGGTATTCTGGTGAAGAGAGGTACAACTTGCAAGTATAATCTAATCGTGGTTCTTTTTCACAGGCGAGAAATGTGAAGTCTGTTGTACTTCACAGTCTGGAGATGAAAAGAGGACACACATTAGCAACTTCTGTCTTCCTTCCTTCCTGTCAGGTACTTTAATGCCTGTTAGGCTCACTTGCAGGCACTTATTTGCTTAAAGGCAGACAGCGAGGGACAGAGTGTGATGCATAATGCTTTCTTTACAGACATTAATTTACACAATTATATTACATGCGAGAGGAGTCAGAGACTGGTTTTCGGCAATGGTGAGCTATCCGCACTGATTGATGTCACTATTATCCTGTCCTTATCTTAAAGTGTAATTAGGCATTTTGGAAAGTGTTAGCTGTGCAGAGGGATGGTTTGCTTCCTGAATTACCCTCGCTAGGCAGGTGTATGTTTCTTTGTGTGTGCTCTCCTTTAATTTGTTTTAATGGAGGAAGGAGACAAGCCTTTCTCCAAAAGGCAAAGTAAGCTATGCATTACAAGGCATGGAGAATGAATTGCTTACCTGTAAACAAGTTAATCAAAACACACAGGGGAGGTCCCTGAATTGAAGAGGATCATTGTCATGAAGGTCGCAGCATCTATGTTTTGCATTTATTGGTTTTCTGCCCACACCTCATTTTCCATGCGGTACACAAACATGCCAGTACAAAATATATGTTCTCATGCTGCTGGTTTCAGGTGATGAAATACATTGCGACTTGACTAAAGCAAACGTGGATATTCCATTAGCTTAAAAATATACAAAATGAGCAATAGAAAAGGGCCCTCATGAGAGATATACTAGGGATGGTTAAAGAAATCAGTTAAGATGCTGAACTTGACAACAGTGGGAAGGTAAACAGCAGTCTGTGCGCTCCCGTGTCTAGTCATACCTGCCACATGTCCACAGAAACGTCTGCAAATGCAGACAGTGCTGGTTCTTTGGCTGTAAACAGAGATGAGCACTGAACCCTAGAGTAGGATATGACTGGTTTTCGAGCAAGGGCAACCTTTACCTAAAGAGATCAGTATAAATAATTTAATCTGAGGCAGTAAGAAGCCAGTGGGGAAGGAAGGAGCTGAAACAACTGGGGATATGACTGAAGGTGTGACCCCCCTCTCCTTCCTGCAGGTATATTTATAGCAGATACCTGCCAGATACCTCTGCACCATGCAAAATGAGGTGCTTAGCATTGTACTTGGAGTTGCACAAGAAGCCATGTGTTAAGATATGAGCACTGAGCCGCCAGCAGAACTGCAAGGGAGCCCTCCCTACAACTTTCCTTTACATCTTAACATCTCAGCCATGTTGTGAGGCAGAAACTGCTTTTAGCCGTCAACAGAAGAGATTGGATAGTTCTAGTGGTCATGATCATGACAGCTACAGAGCAACAGTGGTAGCTGAAGGTAACACTAATGGAGGAGACAACAGCAGTGACAGTCAAACTAGCTTGTGTTAGTACTGTGAAGTAGGTGGGAAAATGCAGCTCTTGCTGAATTTTCCTTACCATGAAACCTGAGGATGAGAGAGCCCAAAATAAAAAAGAGTGCTAAAAATGAGCTTCCCACATCAGAAAGCATCCAGTCAAATAGCAATGGAAGATCAAAGGACCAGTATGAATAATTCTGCTGCTAATGGCACTACTTGATTGAAGCCAAAAGGATATCTAGTGGCTGACATGCACTAAAGTGACAGGAAAGTCTGATGCTGCACCTCACATACCAATGTGTGAAGTATACACCAATGTGAGAAGTATGAATCAAAATGAACTGGAAATAGTAAAGCAAGAAATGGGATATATAAACATTGCAGTGTTTGGTATTAGTGAACTAAAGTGGACTGCAAGGGGATATTTTCAGTCAGACAACTATAAAGTGTTCTACTCTGGAAGTGACAAACTCAGAAGAAATGGGGTGGCCCTCATACTAAGGCAAGATGTACCACAGGTAGTTAGGGGCCCTAATGTGAAGTTTGATTGAATACTATCAGTCAGACTTCATGGGAAACCTATCAACATAACCATCATTCAAGTATATACTCCAACCACAGATGTTGAAGAACAGGAAATTGAAGCTTTTATGCAAGCATCCTAGAGGAGATTGATCACACACCTGAACAAGACATGATTATAATCATAGGGGACTGGAAGGCAAAAGTAGGGAACAAATAAGAACCAAAGGTTGTTGGAAAATTTAGCCTAGGGAACAGAAACAAAGCAGGAGAACAATTCATAGAGTTCTGAGAAGGCAGCAATCTGTTCAGTGCAAACACATGCTTCAAGTGATGTCGTGTCCTGCCCTATAAGCAATAGTCCAGGCAATGATGAACAGAACAGCAACAGGCTTTTATTAAACAGTCTTTCAGATAAAGCTTACAAGGCGCTCCGGACACAAGATGGCTATACGTCCCATGAAATCAGTCCCTCCGGACTCTGCCATAGAAGATTGGCAAAGACTAAGCTATACTAGTAGTGATAGCATGTGGAGGAGACCCAAGCTTAGCACGTACTGGCTACTTGTGTGGAATGGGTAGTATAGATCCAGTCCGGCCCCACCCTTGTTTACCCATGGGGCTTATATAGTGTCTCCCCGGCAGTGGCTCCTTGATACAAAGTAGCGACCCAATGGACAATCCTAACCAACCAATCATAACATGATATATATGTATTAACCAATGAGGAACAGGATCCAAAACTGTAACCAATCACAGAACTCTGATTAGCATAATAAGCGCACTCAGAGAGGGAGATTTCGCACCAACTTTAGCTCCTAATTTGGATGGCGGGAAACCGCCATTTTCTTCTTGCAAGGTGCTGCCCGTGCAACTTGCAATTGTGCCTTAATACACAGCAAGTGATTAAACAGATAACTGTACTGGTGGATATCCCTCAATGGTCAATACAAAAATCAAATAGACTATTTAATTGGAAGCAGAAGATGGAGAAGCTGTATTTTCTCTGCCAAAGCAAAATTATGAGTAGATTCTGGCATTGATCGTGAACTGTTAATACCCAATGTTACAGTAAAGCTGAAAAAGAGCTCTAAAATAATTGTTGTGCCAAAGTTTAATTTAAACAACATTCCTGATTAATTTCAAGTCCATATAAAGAATAGATTCTCAGTAGTAAACTCAGTTGACAGGTAACCAGAAGAACTGTAGTCTGAAACCAGAGATGCTATTAGGGTAGAATGCAAACAGTTCCTCTACTAAAAAATATAAAAAAAAATTGGTTGAATTAGAAAATATAATCAATTATTATATTTGTGTTTGAAGATAGTACAAAAAGAGGAGGTCCAATTGGTTGACTCCCTTAAGGAACCACAGGTGTTAGTTTGCAAATGCTGAGCAGGGCTGTTAGGGACAGGGCATTTTGGAAATCTCTCATTCATAGGCTGACCATAGGTTGGAGATGGCTTGATAACATGTGACAAACAACAACAACAAACTTATAGCTCTAACAGCCATGAAAACAATTGAATAATGTCTGGATAAACATAAGCCTTCAGTTGATGGCAGAAAAATCTGACTAAAATAGGATCAGGCGCAAATGCAGATGTGGTCAGAAAAATGAGAAATGAAGCAAAGGTGATATTGATAGATTGTTCCATTCCCACATTGTTATTCATTTCAGGAATCTCCAGTGACTGTTTTAAATTTTTATGAAGGGCTGGTATGATCTAGTTAGATCATGCTAAGCATTCCTCTGAATACTGCCTAACTGAGTTGAGTCATACATGTAGCTCAGTGGTTCCCAATGTGGGTCCCATGCCCCACAGGGGGACTTCAATTCCCAGAAGCCAAAGTCAGTGCATTGGCACATCAGTGCTTTGGGGAATTGATTTAGGATTCTGGGAATTGGAAGTCTAAAAACCAAAGGTTGGGAAACACTGAGGTAGACAGATGTTCTGTTCTAAAATTGAAATTTATGACAGTTTTTTCAGGGAATGTTTTGTATATGTGCATGATGAGACTGTAGTGAAGCTGATTGAACTTAATTACTGTATTTAAAGAGACTTTAAATACAGTTGAGCGTGGCACTGGCCATTCAGATGTTTTTGGACTGCAACTCATAACATAGGTCAACCTTGGCTATTTTAGCCAGGGTAGATGTGAGCTGTCATTTGGAATCGGCTGGAGAACTTCTCTCTCTCAAGATTAGAGGACACTTTAATAGCACAAAAAATCTGACTGAGAGGTACCATGTTAGGAAAAATGGAAGAAAGAATAAAGAGGAGGAAAGAGGAAAATGTTGTATACTCAATAGCTTTTGGCAATAATATGTATGCTGGAAATCTCAGCACAAATTGAACTCTTTTCCTGAATGAGGAAGGAAACTTTCGGATAAAGCAAAAGGTTATGGTTGAAGCTATTTATAAAATAAATAAATAAGGAAATTTAGACCATAAACCACTGCCTTTACTTACTGAGAATATGAGCACATTGATACACTCATGTTATAACTTAGCTTCCTCATGCATCTCCTCGCAGTTGTACACATCCTTTATGTATAACACTACTCCTCCACCCTTACTGACTAGTCTTTTATCTTTGGATAAGTTGTATTTTCAGTTACTGCATTTCAGCTTTGTCCTGTCAGGTTTCCACAATAGCTATTACTGTATATTACATTTGCAAGTTCAAGTGTATCATATTTTTCCCCTTGCTGTTTGTATCCTCCGGGTGTGATTCAAGGTGCTGGTTTTGACCTTTAAAGCCCTATATGGCAGTGGGCCAGGATACCTGGGAGACCGCATCGTCCCAAGAGTGTCTGCCCATCCAACCAGAGCAGACCAGAGGAGCTCCCTAGTTGTGCCTTCAGCTAGAGGGTCTTGCCTCTCTGGCACGCGAAGAAGGGCCTTCTCTGTGTGTGCACCAGCCCTCTGGAACCTCCTGCCAACAGAATTGAGGTTACAGACAGAATTGCTGCCCTTCAGGAAAGGTCTGAAAACCTGGCTGGCAAGGCAGTTGTGGGGTCTTAATGGGAATACGGCCCCAGCCTGCTGGCTTATCTCCAGCTAGATGCCCAGTTAGTGTCCCTCCTTCTGTATTACTATATTCCTCTTATTCCCCTTTTAGTCTTTTTAAATGGTGTTGGGGTAGGGTGGGTGATTTGGGGTTTTTAACCTGTTTTTAACTGTTGTACACTACCCTGAGTTGGGTTTGCCTGATTGGGCATCATAAAAATTTAAAAATTAAATTAAATTAAATTTATAGAGTCATCTGAAGCTATGAGGAATTCATCTCAACTGCTTCCCAACTTCCTATCCATTGGTAATTTCTACCATCTTGGTTTCTAGTGCATACTTATTTTTGTCCCTCCTACCTGTTATCTCCCTATCCTGTTCCTTCAAAAGAGGGGGAGATGTCATGTAATAAGCAGAAAGACTTCTACAACTCATGGGGCATCCAGCACCACCTCACCAAACACTAAGAAAATCCTTCATGTTAATCATGCATTTATCTTTTAAACTAATAAAAATGAAGGCACAAGGGGATTTTGTGTGTGCATGTGCATGAATAAAATGTAAGCAGTACATCTTCCCCATCACTGTTAGTGAGTGAGAAAGTCATTGTTTCTCCAGAATGATTTTGATGTCTGCTGTGATTCTGAATTTGTTTTTCTTCTCTGTGAGCTTCCATCTGTAATACTGTCTGATGCATTTTTACATCTTACCACAACTTGCCTTATGATGAGAAGCTAGACAAGATAATATATTCTAGCAGAACCGGAATTAGTTTTCCTTAATAAACCCTCATTTTCTTTGAAGGATGATGATGGTGATGACAGCGATGACAATGATTAGATTGTGCAGATTCACATATTCTGGCAAAAGGCAGAGGGCAAACCTAGTTCATTCATTCTTCAGAAATATGAGCATAAAGAATGAGCATATCTGTATAACAGAAGTTGGAACGAATAAGGTTGGGGGAGAAGAATTACATTCTTCTCTACTTATTTCTTGATAATGAGAATAAATGCCTTTAGATATTAGAGGAAACACAGTGAGAATGTAAATAATGCATTACTAATGCATTAAGAGAGACATTTAGATTTCACATAGAAATTACAAGCATTTAGCCTTTGTTAAGTTTTTGATGGGAAATGATGAAGGAACATTGAAGGCATTATGTGCTTGTTAATGAACAAGATAGGGTTGCTAGGCTCTTTCTTTTAAAATTCCATAGCGAACATGCATATACTGTAGGTATAATAGAATATTAAAGACAGCTCATCATATTAAATTACTCTCTGGGCAGTTCACAAGTTAATTAGCATTTTGCCCGCAACATTCTGGGTACTCATTTTACTGACCTCTGAAAGATGGAAGGCTGGGTCCACCTTGAATCCTGGTCTGGATTGAACTCACAACATTCTGGTTGCAGTGCAGCCATTTAACCACTGCACCACCAGGGCAGATATGCAAAATTACACAGTTAAGGTGAACACCATAGCTTATGCATCTAAACATGAATTTGCATGTGAATCAATATGACTGAGTCCTCTTTGCTCGAGCAGAAACTACTTTTTGTTTCACTGATGCCCATAATTTTCCTTCATTCAGAATGGCTTTCTTACATTTACTCCTAAAATTCAATTCTATATTGGTAGATGGCAAGCTGGGAGAAAAAAATGCACTGTATCATTATTTTTTATTCCCAGAAAGTAGATCATCCGTTTGCCCTGCTATACATGATGTGATCATAGCGTCATGATAGACTCAGAGCCTGGAGCCATTGAGAATATCAAACTTTGTAGCTTCTCCATACTGTTCCTCAGTTTGTTTGTTTTTTAGCAACAAGAAACAGACATACTGTTTATGAAACAAACTAAAGATTTCCTTGATGCAATTCCAGATGTAGGCCATTCCATAGGTTGGAAACCACTGTAAACCACTTTCAATATGGTACAAACTCTTCAACCAGCATTGGAAAATGTAAGAAAACAAAGAATGACATAGAGCAGTGATGGTGAACCTTGGCACTCCACCTATTCTTGAACTTCAGTTCCCAGAATCCCTGATCAGCAGGAGTGCTGACTTGGGCTTCTGGTAATTGGTTCAAGAACAGCTGGAGTGCCAAGGTTCACCATCACTGACATAGAGGAATGGAAAGAGTGGAAGATAGAGTACTTATGCATGTATACCACCCTACTTGGGGTACACAGAAAAAGACTCCTTGAAGATCATAGTATTGTTGAACCACAATTAGACATACCCCAGGTAAGGCAAAAGGAACTATAGAATGAGTTCATCAAAAGATTGCTTCATTTTGGCAGTTTCATGTCTGACCTAGACATGGAAGAAGAAGATTACCCAACTTGAGAATGTGAACACATCCTCTACTGATTTGTCCCTCTATTGCTGTGTGCCCTCCCTTGACACCTGAAGGGTAAAAGAGAAAGCAAAAAAGAAGATTTCTGTGTGCCCAGTTCTTCACTCCCAGCTGTGCTTAGTGCCTTTGTTTTGGAGACAACATAGGAAATCCACTAGTGCTTTCTTACTCTCTTATGCACACACCCCGGCATGCATACACACCCCACTTTGCAAGTCTTGTGATACTTCCTGAACTTAGATTTGGGTCTGGACATTTTAAGGAATAGAATGTGATGCCTCTTATCTGGCAATATTAAATACATGGATGTAGTTATTCAGGCACATTTGCAAGTAGCGCGGGCAGTGCCTTTGCAAGAGGAAAATGGTGGTTTTCCGCCATCCAAATTAGGAACAGAAAGTGGCGCGAAAACCCCTGCACAGGGTGCGCTCATTATGCTAATCAAAGTCCTGTGATTGGCTACAGTTTTGGATCCTGTTCTCCATTGGTTAAATACATATATTCCCTGTTATGATTGGTTAGTTATGGTTGTCCAGTGGGTTGCTACTTTGTATCAAGGAGCCACCACCGGGGAGACATTATATAAACCCCATGGGTAAACAAGGATGGGGCCGGACAAGATCTATACTTCCCTCTCTGTACAGGTAGTGTTATGTATGTATGTATGCATGTTCATTGTACTGTAAAGGCAAGAATGTAACCACTCCAAATACAAATGATCTCAGCTGTAAAGGAACGCGAGCAGACAGCCCATAGAGGGCAGCTGCGAGCGTTCAGTCTCACATGGTTCACATTGCTCAATCACGGACAGCCGCGGGAAAACCTTCCCCGCATTCAGCAGCAGAAGATAGATCTGCATTCAGCAGCAGGAAAAGAGGCGTGCCTGGGCGAGGCCACGCCGGTAGCAGCCAATGAGCTACCGTGCTACAAGATTCAAATGTAGAGGGCTACTGTATATATTGAGATGTATCACCGCCATTACCTCATGCTTCACTGGAACGTCATGCAATAAACCTGTGTTAAGCCAGCCCTTCGGCTGTCCTGTTGTCTTTGGTCCCATACACCAAATTGGCGACGAAGGTGGGATATGGCTGCCCACGGGACCCAGACATGCGCCGGCTACGAGATCAGGAAGCCGGGAGACTTGGAGCTGTTTGAGATAGACTTCAACGCAGCGCTGGTGGAGCTCGAAGTCTCAGATGAGGCCAAGAAGAGGGCCATCTTCGTCCGCATGCTCGGACACGAGACCAAGAGGACCTTGGTGGACCTGATCGCGCCGAGGAAGGTGAGCGATCTCAAAGCCACAGAGCTCCTGGCGGCGCTGCGCGCCCATCTCCGGCCAGCAATAGCGATGTTCCCCGCTCGGAGCGCGTTCTGGAGGCGAGTCCAGGCGCCCGGGGAATCGGTCACTGAGTTCGCCGCGGCCCTGCGGCTGGCCGCCGGCCCATGCAAGTGGGAGACCCCAGACGTCACCCTCCGGGACTGCCTGCTCTGCGGTCTGAGGGACACAGAGACTCAGCGCGCACTGATGAAAAGGGAGCCGCCTCCCACGTGGCAACAAGTCCTCGACACGGCACAGGCCGCGGAGGCCACGACTGCCGGGGTGCAAGAGCTTCAGGACTGGCGCCCGAAGCCCGCCAAGGCAGAGAGCTCGGTGCGCGCGGCCCGGCGAGCTTCAAACTCGTCTGCGGAGAGCGGCGACGACGAGGACGTCCGGAGGGTCCAGAGAGAGGGCCGGCGCTGCGACGGCTGTGGCGCCGCCCACGCCCGCGCCAAATGCCCATTCCGCAAGGCCGAGTGCCACAACTGCGGCTGGCACGGGCACATCGCCAAGGTCTGCCGGAAACGGCGCGAGGCCACAAGGAGTTCTCCAGACCGCTCGGCGAGGCAGGACCGCACCACGAGGCCAAAGGACGGCACCCGGACCACGAGGACGCGGGACGGAGTAGGGCGCATCTCCGACGACAGCGAGGACGACGCTCCGGTTTGCAGCGTTTCCACGGAGCACCCCCGTTACTTCGTTGAGGTAGTAATACAAGGGGCCCCTGTTAGAATGGAGGTGGACTCGGGTTCTTCATACTCTATTATTTCCCAGGGGGAGTTCATGAAAATCGCCCCCCGCGTGCGGCCCAAGCTCAAAGCGTTGAGGGCCACACTGAAGGACGTGCAAGGGAACCGCATCCCAGTGTTGGGGGTTGGGAAGTTCCAGGTCCAGTTTAAAAAGCACACCGCAACGCTTCCCCTAGTCGTCCTCAAGGGAGGTAAATGCAGCCTCCTCGGGACTCAATGGTTCCAGCCCCTGGGGTTGTTCATTGGGGGGGTGCACGCCGTGGGAGCACACGCCGCCGGGACTGATCCAATACAGAGCGTGTGCGACGCGCACCCCGAGGTTTTTAAAAAGGGGCTCGGAAAATTCAAGGGCCCCCCAGTGACTTTCGACCTGGACCCTGGAGTACGTCCAATCAGACTTAAACCGCGCAGAGTGCCTTTCGCACTAAAGGACAAAATAGAGGCGGAGTTGGACAAATTGGTGGGCCAGGGGATTCTTGTTCCTGTTGATTCTGCGGAGTGGGAAACTCCAATTGTAACAGCGCTCAAGGCCAACGGGGAGGTCCGCATATGCGCTGATTACAAGTGCACCATCAATAAGGCGATCCGCCCTAATGCGTATCCGGTGCCGGTAGTCAGCCACTTGTTGGCCAGGTTACACGGGGGGAGGTGTTTCGCTAAACTCGACCTGGCCCAAGCCTACCAGCAACTCCCGGTGACCCCCGCCGCAGCTGCTGCGCAGACCATAGTCACCCACAAAGGGGCGTTCCAGGTATCGCGCCTCCAATTCGGCGTGAATTCGGCGCCCGGGATCTTCCAGTCACTTGTGGAACGCCTCCTGAAGGGGTTAGAGGGGGTGTTACCCTACTTTGATGACGTATTGATTACAGGGGGGAGCCGGGCCGAATTAGCAACAAGGTTGGGAAAGGTCCTGACAATATTCGAAAAGGCGGGGTTGCGGTTGCGGAAAGACAAATGCGTCTTCTTCGCTACAGAGGTTGAGTTCCTAGGGTTCCGTGTCACTCCCGAGGGAATAAGGCCAGCCCAATCCAAGGTAGCCGCCATCAAGAAGGCCCCTCGCCCCACCTCCAAGCCCGAGTTGCAGTCGTTCCTCGGACTGCTCAACTTCTACCACTCCTTCCTTCCGCAGAAGGCAGCCGTGGCGGAACCGCTACACAAATTGTTAAAAAAGGACGAGGCATGGAAGTGGGGCGACGACCAGGAGAAGGCTTTCAATGACCTGAAGCGACTCCTGGCATCAGATGCTGTACTGACCCACTTCAATCCCAAACACCCAGTGGTCCTGATATGCGATGCATCCCCGGTGGGGGTGGGGGCGGTGTTATGCCACGTACTGGAGAACGGTAGGGAGGCCCCGATAGCGTTCTACTCTAGGTCCTTGTCCCAAGCGGAGAGAAACTATGCCCAGACAGACAGGGAAGCACTAGCGATAACTGCGGGGACCAAGAAATTTCATTATTTTGTGTACGGCCGCCCCTTCACCATAGTGACTGACCATAAGCCCTTGCTAGGCATTTTCACCGCAGATAAGCCCACACCCCAAATCCTGTCCCCGAGAATGCTCAGGTGGGCCATTTTTCTCAACGCGTATCAGCACGCGTTGGTATACCGGCCCGGGAAGGAGATCAGCCATGCCGATGCCCTGTCGAGGTCCCCCATTCCCCGGGATTGCTGCCACGTGGGCGAGCTAGAGAGGGACCACCAGGTCTTAATGATAGAGGTCCTAGACTCCCCTCCAGTAGTACCGGCCGACATCGCCAAAGCGACAGGCAAGGACAAAATGCTGGCCACAGTTTGCTCCTGGGTACAGAAAGGGTGGCCCGTGTCTTCCCCAGCAGCGGAATTCGACACATTTTTCAAAAAGAAACTAGAGTTGTCCCTAGAGAGGGGTTGCCTTTTGTGGGGACAGCGGGTAGTGATCCCCACCTCTCTCCGGCCGAGGGTGCTTAAACTGCTGCACGTCAGCCACCCGGGGATCGTCCGCTCTAAGGCGCTAGCCCGCAGTTACTTTTGGTGGCCCCAGCTAGACGCCGACATCGAACACATGGTCGGCACTTGCGAAGCGTGCCAAAGCTCCAGGCCAGAAGAGGCTCGCTCGCCACATAGGGAGTGGGACGCAGCAAGGGGGCCCTGGTCCCGAGTACACGTAGACTTTGCTGGCCCGTTCAGGGGAACGCTTTTCCTCCTTGTGGTGGACGCGTTCTCCAAGTGGTTGGAGGTCATTCCAGTCTCGAGCACCTCCTCGGCCACAACAATTAAACAGTTACGGAGGGTCTTTTCCACGTTCGGTTTACCCGACACCCTCGTCAGCGATAACGCTAGCTGTTTCACGTCCGCCGAGTTCGGGGCATTCATGGAGCGCAACGCCATTCGGCACGTCACCTCCGCCCCCTTTCACCCGGCCACCAACGGCCAAGTAGAGCGCCTCGTGCGCACCACGAAAGACGTGCTGCTGCGCATGGGCCCCAGAGACCTCGACCTGAAATTGTGCCAATTCCTGCTAAGGTACAGGGTCACCCCATTGGCGTCAGGGTACTCCCCCGCAGAGCTGTTGATGCGCAGGAAGCTGGCCACGGGAATCTTCAAGCTAGACCCCACGAGAGTAGAGGACAAAGGGCGGAACATAGGGGTGGAACCCACAAAGAGTTTCAGCGTAGGCGCCCCGGTGCATTGCAGGAACTACGCCAACGCGGGGCCAGCCTGGGTGCCGGGCACTGTAATAGAACAAACCGGCCCCGTCTCATACCGCGTGGAGACCAGTACAGGTTTCCTGTGGAGGCGACACGTGGACCAACTCAGGCGCAGGGTCCCCGGAGAGCGGGACAGAGACGAAAATAGCATCGAATCAGCGTTAGGGTACTCCCCCACCCGCTTAGCCCAAGGGGGAGGAAAAGGGGAACATGGGTCCCCACCAAGGGGGGAGGAAAGGGAATCGATCCACAGAGATCTGTTGCGGGAGTCCGCGGCAGAAAGGAAGAGCCCCGACCACACACATACCCCTCGGAAGTTTCCCCGAAACACAGATGCCCATAGAAGTTTAGACGTTGATTTACAGTACCAGGGGGAGTTAGCGGAGTGGTCCCCCACCCGTCCTAGCGAAAAGAGGGGTTTCAGTTCAGCCCCTGGTACTTCCAGTCCCAGTAGCCCCTGTGAGTTAGAATGCAATATAGCGCCAATTTCCCGGAGACCGACACCCCCAAGACGGGAGGCAACAGCGAGTCCGCCCACCACAGTCTCAAGGTCCCCCGAGCGGGGATCAGAAGGTAGCAGAACCACAAGGGCGACCTCATCGGTTCCGCGGTTCACAATAGGAGGGTCCCCGGGGTCCGAGAGCAACAGGCAGGGGTTCACCTCCCAACTGTTCATTCCATTCCCATCCCCGGGCGCAAGGCAGGCACGGACGCCCCACAGAGCCACTAACGAATCCCCGTTTCCCGTTGCAGGACAAGCACCCGCGGAGTCAGGGATCACAGGCTCTCCAGTATTAGGTCAGACGCAAGCACGCCCCAAGTGCACGTGCGGCAAGCCACAATGGTTGCGGGACTTCGTCCCATCCTAGGGGGGAGGGATGTTATGTATGTATGTATGCATGTTCATTGTATTGTAAAGGCAAGAATGTAACCACTCCAAATACAAACGATCTCAGCTGTAAAGGAACGCGAGCAGACAGCCCATAGAGGGCAGCTGCGAGCGTTCAGTCTCACATGGTTCACATTGCTCAATCACGGACAGCCGCGGGAAAACCTTCCCCACATTCAGCAGCAGAAGATAGATCTGCATTCAGCAGCAGGAAAAGAGGCGTGCCTGGGCGAGGCCACGCCGGTAGCAGCCAATGAGCTACCGTGCTACAAGATTCAAATGTAGAGGGCTACTGTATATATTGAGATGTATCACCGCCATTACCTCATGCTTCACTGGAACGTCATGCAATAAACCTGTGTTAAGCCAGCCCTTCGGCTGTCCTGTTGTCTTTCGTCCCATACACCAAAGGTAGCCAGCAACGTGCTAGCCTAGGTCTCCTCCATTATGCTACAATCCTAATGTAGCTAGGTATTGCCTCCTTCCTTGGCACACTCCAGAAGGACTGATTCCTTTGGGATTGTAGAGCCATCTCTGTGTCTGGAACACCTTGTAAGCTCATCTTGAATAGACTGTTAAATAAAGACTTGTTGCTATTTTGTTCATTGTTGTTTCGACTATTGCTTGCAAGGGCCGGACATAACAATGGAACATGCATTTCTCTGCGTATATTTGCTCAGAATCCTCTTTTATAGACTGGCTTTGCTGTACTCAGACATCACATTCAATGAACAAAGTACAGAACCAGATGATGTTCCTTAACATGGAACAAAGGGTTGCAGTCCCAAGCCCTTCTGACCCAAGGTAAGATCCTATTTTCCAGCTTCTCTGATTGAAATGTGTCTGGCAGTATACATTTTATTAAGTGCACATTAACCTTTCAAGAATAGAAGCTCAGCAGCAAGGTAAAGGTAAAGGTCACCCTTGCTTGAAAGCCAGTCGTATCCAGCTCTAGGGTTCAGTGCTCATCTCTGTTTCATAGCTGAAGAGCCAGTGCTGTCAGCATTTGCGGACATTTCTTTGGTCATGTGGCAGGCATGACTAGACACCGGAGCACAAGAACACTGTTTACCTTCCCACCGAAGTGGTCCCTGTTTATCTACTTGCAATTTCTTGCTTTCGAACTGCTAGGTGGGCAGGTGATGCAATTACCCTTATATACTGATGGTTATTCCTCATGCCTCTGGTGACCCCACCCTTTCAACTCCCCACACCCAGTCAAAATGGCTACCTGCTGGCACTGCAAAGCCATAGATGTTTTGGTGTCTTGCAAGGAAGACAATAGAAGGAGCCACAGTAGGGCTAAACAACTTTATTGCATGATGGTCAGGGTGAACATGAGGTAATGGCAGACAAAACAGCTCTATTTATAGTACACTGTACATTTGAATATCACGGTGTGGTAGATCATTGGCTACTGTCCGCGTGACATCATAGATCGTCACGCCCATCTTCTCCAGGTGCTGTGTGGCGGGAAGGTTTCCCGCTCTTCAGGTATTCGGGGAATCTGTACCATGTGAGCCGGATGCTCGCTACTGCCACCTGTGGCCACTTAGCTCGCATCCTTATACAGCTTGCTACAACGTGTCTCTGATTAGATACAATTGGATACATTGACTGGATACATTCTGTTAAAGGGAAACTTGTAACATTCATTCAATACATAACACCCCTCCCCCCTAGGTAAGGACGAAGTCCTTCAGCCACTGAGGCTTCCCGCATGTTCGCTTTGGGTGAGTGGCAGCTGTGCTTTGACCTGGGGTCCCTGCATGCTCTTGATTACTCTGTCCTTGTCCTGCAATGAGAGAGGGTAACTCGTTAGT
This sequence comes from Bradypodion pumilum, assembly GCA_035047305.1. Taxonomy (NCBI): domain Eukaryota; kingdom Metazoa; phylum Chordata; class Lepidosauria; order Squamata; family Chamaeleonidae; genus Bradypodion; species Bradypodion pumilum. The sequence continues at coordinate 55,280,337 of JAWDJD010000003.1, read as the reverse complement.
GATTGGCTGCGAGTTCTGAGCCGAGGACTGGGGAGGTCTGGTTGTAGGAGTAAACCCCAGGGACGTGAAACCGGGGTCTCCAGGGACTAAAGCAAAACCCCGCTTGGATGGGTTGGGAACCACTCCAAAAAATCCCCCTGGTTTCCTAGCTCAAAGTCTAACTCTTCGAAATAATAAACTTACCAGTCATGGAATAAAGGGACAGGTCTTGTCCTGGATCAGCAACTGGCTAAGGGACAGGAAACAGAGGGTAGCACTAAATGGACACTTCTCCAAGTGGAGGGAAGTAAAGAGTGGGATCCCCCAAGGTTCAGTACTGGGACCCCTGCTTTTCAACCTCTTCATAAATGATCTAGAGTGTTGTGTTCTAATGGTTTTACCTTCCACATGAATTACAATGTATCTGAGCCAATGTAACCTTGCCTATAGCAACAATGTAACCTTCAGCTGTATCATATAAACCCTGTAATAGGACGCGAGCTAATGACCACCAGCTGGCAGCAGCGAGCGTCCAAGCTCTCTTGGTCCGAACTCATCAAAGGCAACAGCGCGGGAAGCTTTCCCGCCACCACCTACACCTGGACAAGAAGGGCGTGACCCACAATGACGTCACGCAGACAGTAGCCAATGGGCTACCATGGCACCACGTTCAAATGTATCCCTACTGTATATAAAGAGCTATCGATCCGCCATTACCTCATGTTCCCTCTGTCCACGATGCAATAAACCTGAGTTAACCCAGCCCGAGGCTGTGTCCTGTGTCTTGGTTTCATACACTAAATTGGCGACGAAGGTGGGATCAATGGATTCCCAAGGAGCAGCCAGGGCACAGAGCGGGTTCAACATCACCAAACCGCAAGACTGGGAGCTGCTTGAGATGGACTTCCATGCGGCGCTGGTGGAGCTCAAAGTCAAGGAAGACGATGAGGAGAGGAAGAGGGCCATCCTCACCCGCATGCTTGGAATGGAAACCAAGCGGACGCTGGTGGGCATCATCGCTCCAAAGAAGGTGAGCGAATTTAAGGCGGACGACATCATGAAGCTGCTACGGGAGCGCTTCCAACCCGCGAGGGCGATGTTTCCCGCTCGGAGCGCGTTTTGGAGGCGAGTCCAAGCGCCGGACGAGTCGGTCGAGGCATTCGTGGCCGCCATGAGGGTAGCCGCTGCCCCCTGTAAATGGGGCAGCATCCTAGAAATGGCCCTCAGGGACGGCGTGCTGTGTGGCCTGAAAGACAAGGAGGTGCAGCGCAGCTTGATGAATAAGGAGCCGCCACCCACGCTGGCAGAGGTCGTCGCGGCCGCAGAAGCCGCAGAGTCCACGAATGCTGGAGTGGACGAGATGCACCAGTGGCGTGAGTGGCGTCCCAGAGCCGGCAAGGCGGAAAGGTCGGTGCACGCAACTCAACGGGCCTCAAAGTCGTCCTCAGAGAGCAGCGACGGCGAGGAGGTCCAGAAGGTCCGAAAAGGGGGGCGCCGCTGCGATGGTTGCGGAGCGGCCCACGAGCGTGCGAGGTGCCCGTTTAGAAAGGCCGAATGCTACACCTGCGGCCGTCGGGGGCACATCGCCAAGGCATGCAGAAAACGGAAGGAGGGCCGGAGGCAGTCACCAGACCGTTCGACCAGGCCGGACCGTTCAGCGAGGCCCAAAGATGGCGTCCAGACCACGAGGAAGCAGGACGGCGTGGGCCGCGTCTCGGACAGCAGCGAGGACGACGTCCCAGTGCTCAGTGTGTCCGCGGAACAGTCCCATTATTTCGTTGAGGTACTAGTACAAGGGGCCCCCATCAGAATGGAAATTGACTCGGGGTCCTCCTATTCCATAATTCCCCAGAAAGAGTTTTTAAAAATCGACCCCCACGTGCGGCCCAAACTTAAAACTTTGAGGTCCACGCTACGAGATGTACAGGGGAACAGCATTCCGGTGTTGGGGGTCGGGAAATTTCGGGTTGAGTTTAAGAGACACTCTGCGGAGCTGCCCTTAGTTGTCCTCAAGGGGGGGAGTTGTAGCCTCCTAGGGACACAGTGGTTCCAGCCCTTAGGCCTGTTTATAGGGGGAGTACATGCAGTGGGGGTGGACCCAATACAAGCGGTGTGCGATGCGCATCCCGCCGTTTTTGAAAAAGGACTCGGAAAATTCAAGGGACCCCCTGTAGCCTTCGACCTAGATCCGGAGGTCCGCCCGATAAGACTCAAACCGCGCAGAGTGCCCTTCGCACTAAAGGACAAAATAGAGGCGGAACTGGACAAATTGGTGGGCCAGGGGATTCTTATTCCTGTTGATTCCGCGGAGTGGGAAACTCCAATTGTAACAGCTCTGAAGGCTAACGGGGAGGTGCGCATTTGCGCTGATTATAAGTGTACGATTAACAAGGCGATCCGCCCTAATGCTTATCCGGTGCCGGTGGTCAGCCACCTTTTGGCTAGGCTAAATGGGGGAAAGTGTTTCGCTAAGCTCGACCTGGCACAAGCCTATCAGCAGCTTCCCGTAACACCCGCCACGGCCGCGGCACAAACGATAGTCACACATAAAGGAGCGTTCCAAGTGTCGCGGTTACAGTTCGGCGTGAACTCGGCACCCGGCCTTTTTCAGTCGCTAGTGGAACGCCTCCTGAAGGGGCTGGAGGGGGTGTTACCTTATTTTGATGACGTATTAATAACAGGGGGGAGTGAGGCCGAACTGGCACGGAGATTGGACAAAGTACTAACTGTGTTCGAGAAAGCGGGGCTGAGACTGAGGAAGGACAAATGTGTTTTTTTCGAAACCGAGGTCGAGTTCTTAGGGTTCAGGATTACACCCGAGGGTATCAAGCCATCCAAATCCAAAGTAGTAGCCATCAAAAAGGCCCCTCGCCCCACATCCAAAACCGAGCTACAGTCATTCCTGGGGCTCCTCAATTTTTACCATACATTCCTTCCGCGGAAGGCGTCCGTGGCCGAACCGCTTCATCGGCTGCTTAAAAAAGAGGAGACTTGGGTGTGGGGTGACGAGCACGAGAGGGCGTTCAAAGAATTAAAACAACTCTTGACCTCTGACGCAATTCTAACGCATTTCGACCCCAAACGGCCGGTTGTCCTAGTCTGTGATGCGTCACCGGTGGGGGTGGGGGCAGTACTTTGCCACGTGTTGGATGACGGAAGGGAAGCCCCGGTTGCATTTTATTCAAGGTCCCTGTCCCAGGCAGAGCGAAATTACGCACAAACCGACAGGGAGGCATTGGCAATTGTAGCGGGGACCAAAAAGTTTCACGATTTTTTGTATGGCCGCCCGTTCAAAATCGTGACGGATCACAAGCCCCTGTTAGGGATTTTCACGGCAAGCAAGCCCACCCCGCAGATCCTATCACCGAGAATGCTGCGATGGGCCATTTTTCTCAACGCTTACCAACACGAGTTGGTGTACCGGCCCGGAAAAGAGATCAGCCATGCTGATGCACTTTCGAGATCCCCTTTGCCCTTGTCGGACGATCAGAAGGCTAGAGTAGGAAGAGACCGCCAGGTGTTACTAATTGAGGTTTTAGATGCACCCCCAATAGTACCAGCCGATATTGCGAGGGCGACAGGCAAGGACAGGACACTCGAGAAAGTCAGCTCATGGGTACAAAAGGGGTGGCCGGCATCGTCCCCAAGCACGGAATTCGACCCATTCTTTCGGAAAAAGCTAGAGTTGTCCCTAGAAAGGGGGTGCCTATTGTGGGGCCAACGGGTGGTGGTTCCTGCAGCCATGCGGCCGAGGGTGCTCAAACTGCTGCACGTCAGCCATCCGGGCATCGTTCGTTCGAAAGCGCTGGCCCGCAGTTACTTTTGGTGGCCACAGCTGGACGCGGACATTGAGCACATGGTCGGCACTTGTGGGGCTTGCCAGGGATCCCGACCAGAGGCGGCCCGCCTCCCGCATAGGGAATGGGACACAGCAAGGGGGCCGTGGTCCAGAGTACATGTAGATTTCGCTGGCCCATTCCGAGGAACCATGTTTCTCCTGGTGGTGGATGCGTTCTCCAAGTGGCTGGAGGTTATCCCAGTAAAGAGCACGTCCTCCGCCACAACAATTAGCCAGCTACGGAGGGTCTTTTCCACGTTCGGTTTACCCGACACTTTAGTCAGCGATAACGCGAGTTGCTTCACCTCCTCGGAGTTCGAGGCATTCATGGGAGCAAACGCCATTCGGCATGTCACATCCGCGCCGTTTCACCCGGCCACGAACGGCCAAGTGGAACGGTTGGTGCGTACAACAAAGGATGCGTTGCGGCGCATGGGCCCGGGGGACCTAAATCACCAAGTATGTCAGTTCTTGTTAGCGTATAGGGTGACCCCCTTAGCGTCGGGGTACTCGCCGGCAGAACTCTTGATGCGGCGGAAACTGACCACACTTCTGACCAGGCTGGACCCGACGAGAGTCGAGGATAAAGGAAAAAACATAGGATTGGCAGTCTCGAAAGGGTTCGCCGCCGGCGACCTTGTTTACTGCAGGAACTATGCAAGCGCAGGGCCAGCCTGGGTGCCAGGAACAATAGTAGAACAAACAGGGCCAGTGTCTTATCGGGTGGAAACGAGCACCGGCCTCCTCTGGAGGAGACACGCTGACCAACTGAGGCGCCGAGTGAGTGAAGGGCCGGTCAGTGGGGCACAGCAACAGGATTCAGCGATAGGGTTCTCCCCCACCCGTTTAGCCCAAGGGGGAGAAAATGAGGGACATCAGTCCGAATCCGGGGGGGAAAGCAGTGATCCCGACTCATATCCTTTTGATACCCCAGTTCTATCAGAGCCCGGGGGGAGGGAAAAGGAATGTGCGGCCGCCGCCGCGTCCCCCGAATGTAATTTTGATTTTGATTCTGGTCTTGCGAGCCGGGGGGTTTTTCAGGAGTGTTCCCCCACCCTTCCAAGCGAGAAGAGGGGTTTTTCGTTAGCCCCCAGTCCCCCCGGTTCTTCCCCGAGAAAGAGCATACCCCCCAACAACGCCGTGGAGCCGCGGCAAGTCACTAACAAGTCCCCCTCTCAAATTACAGGGCAGGAAACCAGGGGACAAAGAGGAGGTAGCAAACCCGGGGAAAGGCAGCCCGCATCGAGACCCCAGCGTGTTCGAAATAAACCATCTTGGCTGAGAGACTTTGTCTCCTAAGGGGGGGAGTGTGTTGAAGTGTGGGCTCGAGACATTGTCTCGTCCTAGGGGGGAGGGGTGTTGTGTTCTAATGGTTTTACCTTCCACATGAATTACAATGTATCTGAGCCAATGTAACCTTGCCTATAGCAACAATGTAACCTTCAGCTGTATCATATAAACCCTGTAATAGGACGCGAGCTAATGACCACCAGCTGGCAGCAGCGAGCGTCCAAGCTCTCTTGGTCCGAACTCATCAAAGGCAACAGCGCGGGAAGCTTTCCCGCCACCACCTACACCTGGACAAGAAGGGCGTGACCCACAATGACGTCACGCAGACAGTAGCCAATGGGCTACCATGGCACCACGTTCAAATGTATCCCTACTGTATATAAAGAGCTATCGATCCGCCATTACCTCATGTTCCCTCTGTCCACGATGCAATAAACCTGAGTTAACCCAGCCCGAGGCTGTGTCCTGTGTCTTGGTTTCATACACTAAATAGAGGTAGGAGTAAAAAGCAAGGTAGCCAAATTTGCTGACGACACTAAATTATACAGGGTAGTGAAAACTGTGAGAGATTGTGAGGAGCTCCAGAGGGATCTCTCAACACTGGGGGAGTGGGCAAAACAGTGGCAAATGAGTTTCAACATTAGTAAGTGCAGAGTGATGCATGTTGGGGCAAAGATCCCCAATTACATTTATAAACTGATGGGCTCTGAACTCTCTGCGACAAACCAGGAAAGGGACCTTGGTGTCCTCGTGGACAACTCAATGAAGGTGTCAACCCAGTGTGCCTCAGCAGTGAAAAAAGCAAACTCAATGCTAGGGATCATTAGGAAGGGTATAGAAAATAAGTCAGCAAGTGTCATTTTGCCTCTTTATAAATCTATGGTGAGGCCCCATCTGGAATACTGTGTACAGTTCTGGTCGCCATATCTCCAGAAGGATATTATGGAGCTGGAAAAAGTGCAGAGGAGGGCAACCAGAATGATTAGGGGACTGGAACACCTTCCTTACCATCTGAGGCTGCAACGGTTGGGCCTCTTCACTCTTGAACGACGACGTCTAAGAGGTGACCTGATTCAAGTTTATAAAATCATGCACAGTGTGGACAAAGTAGATAAGGAAAAACTGTTTTCCCTATCGCATAACACTAGAACTAGGGGACACTCCATGAAACATTTGGGTACTAGTTCTCAAACAAATAAGAGAAAGTACTTTTTCACCCAGAGGATTACTGGTCTATGGAACTCCCTGCCAGAAGAAGTGGTGACAGCTGTCAGTCTTGACAGCTTTAAGAAAGGATTAGACAAGTTCATGGAGGACAAGAGTATCAATGGTTATAATTATGGATACTTAAGGACAACCTCTGGGTTGGAGAGATAGGCAGGATATCTCTCAATATCATTTCCAGGGAATCCTAAGCAGGTGAAGGCATCTGCTTGGGAATACCCTGAAGGAAATGGTGAGCCACTGTGTGAGACAGAATGCTGGACTGGATGGGCTGTGGCCTGTTCCAGCAAGGCTGTTCTTATGTTCTTATGTTCTTATGAAATCCTCCTCTTCCAAATTGTTCCTGTAACCCAGGGGGTCAAAAGGATGTGGGTTTGTGTCATTTCCCTCCCCCCTGTGGTCTGCATCTCCCCCTTGGGATAAGCGGGTGGGGGAGAACCCTAACGCTGAATTCTCTGCTTGGTCACTCCTGTCTTGCCTGTCTACTATCCTCCCCCTGAGCTGGTAGGCATGCCTCCTCCAGAGGAGTCCTGTGCTTGTCTTGACATTGTAGGAGACTGGCCCCATTTGCCTGACCACTACTCCAGGCACCCAGTTAGGTCCGCCGGCCGCATAGTTACGGCAATGCACTGCCTCGCCAATCTCGAAACTCTTGGTGCCCCCCATTTCTATATTTCTACCCGTGACCTCCACCCTGGTTGGGTCTAGCCTCCAGAGGATCGTGGCAGGTTTCCTCCACATGAGGAGTTCAGCGGGCGACAGACCTGACGCTAAGGGGGTAACACGATATCTTAATAGGAATTGGCAAAGTTGCAAGTTCAATTCCCGGGGCCCATCCTACGCAATGCGTCCTTAGTTGTTCACACCAGGCATTCCGCTTGACCATTTGTAGCGGGGTGAAAAGGGGCCGTGGTTATGTGGTGAATTTTGTTAATCTCTATGACGCTGTGGGAGGGGTGACCTAGAAAGGGCGTCGGCATGGCTGATCTCCTTGCCGGGATGGTAGGTCAACACATACTGGTACGCGTTGAGGAAAATGGCCCATCGCAGCATCCTTGGGGACAAGATCTGCGGGGTTGGCTTGTCTGTGGTAAAGATTCCTAACAGGGGCTTATGGTCGGTCACGACTGTGAATGGTCTGCCATAAAGGAAGTCGTGGAACTTTTTGGTTCCCGCAACAATTGCCAGGGCTTCCCTATCTGTTTGTGCATAGTTGTGCTCTGCCTTGGACAAGGATCTCGAATAGAATGCCACCGGGGCTTCTCGCCCGCCCTCTAACACATGGCATAGGACTGCCGCCACCCCCACCGGTGAGGCATCACAGACTAACACAACGGGTTTGCTGGGATTGAAGTGGGTCAAGACAGCCTCGGAGGATAGAAGCTGCTTGAGCCCTCGGAATGACCATTCCTGGCTGTCCCTCCACTGCCAAGCCACATCTTTCTTGAGTAGTTTGTGCAGCGGCTCTGCTACCAATGCCTTTCCCGGCAGGAAAGAGTGGTAAAAATGTAGGAGTCCTAGGAAGGACTGTAGTTCGGCCTTGGTGGTGGGGCGAGGGGCATTCTGCACTGCCGACACCTTTGACTCTGCTGGTTTGATTCCCTCCGGGGTTATCCGGAAAACCAGAAACTCTACCTCTTAAGTGAAAAACACACACTTATCTAATTTTAATTTAATTTAATAGTCATATTTATATATGCCGCCCACTCAGGCAGAACCCGACTCAGGGCGGCATTACAACAAGTTCTAAAAACACATAAAAACACTTTAAAAGCCCCATATCCCACCCACTTTAAAAAACTCATATCCCACCCACCCATCCCACCCACTATAAAAAGAAGAAGAGAGAGTTCTTAATTGTTTACATAAGCCAGCAGGCGGGGACCATGTTCCCATTCGGGCCCCACACCTGCCCTGCCAGCCAGGTCTTCAATCCTTTCCTGAAGTGCAGCAATTCTCTTTGAAGTCTTAGATCTGTTGGCAGGAGGTTCCAGAGAGTTGGTGCAGACACGGAGAAGGCCCTCCTTCGGGTGCTGGACAGATGTGCACCCCTAACTGATGGCACTATTAGAGAGCCCCTCCGGCCCGCTCTTGTTGGACGGGCAGACACTCTTGGGACGATGCAGTCTCTAAGGTATCCTGGCCCACTGCCATATACGGCTTTAAAGGTCAAAACCAGCACCTTGAATTGCACCCGGAGACAAACTGGTAACCAATGCAGCTCCCGAAGTAGTGGTGAGGCATGGGCATATCGCCCACATCCCATCACCACCCGGGCTGCCACATTCTGGACCAGCTGCAGCCTCCGAATGGTCGTCAAGGGCAGCCCCATGTAGAGCGCATTACAATAGTCTAGTCGGGAAGTGACCAGAGCATGGATGACCATAAGCAAGGAGCCCCGGTCCAGGAGCGTGCGCAACTGGCGAATCAAAAGCCCTCCTGGCCACAGCCGCTACTTGTTCTTCTAGCAGCAGCCGCGAGTCCAGAAGGACCCCCAAGTTGCGCACTGGGTCTGTCTGGGGCAAAACAGCCCCATCCAGTACCAAAGATGGTAACTCCCTGGATAACACAGGGCCCCTTATCCACAGCCACTCTGTCTTGCTGGGATTCAGCCGAAGCCCATTGGCCCCCATCCAGACCCCAATGGCCTCCAGGCATCCGGATAGGATTTCAACAGCATCACTGGGGTCCCCATGGGCCGAGATTACAACTGAGTGTCATCCGCGTACTGATGGTACCGCACCCCGTGGGAACGAATGATCTCACCCAGTGGCTTCATGTAGATGTTAAATAGGAGAGGAGAGAGCACCGAGCCCTGAGGCACCCCATACTTGAGGAGCCTAGGGCTGGACCTCTCACTCTCTAACCACACCGACTGGGTACGGCCCTCCAGAAAAGAGGAAAACCAGGACAACACAGTGCCCTGGGTCCCCAATCCTTTGAGCCGTTCCAGAAGGATACCGTGGTCGACGGTATCGAATGCTGCTGAGAGGTCAAGAAAAGCAAGGACGGATGGATAACCCCTGTCCCGCTCCCGCCAGAGATCATCCATCAGTGCGATCAATGCCGTCTCTGTACCATACCCGGGCCTGAATCCTGATTGAAAGGGGTCTAGATAATCCGCTTCCTCCAGGACACTCTGCAGCTGGCGTGCCATCGCCTTCTCCAAAACCTTACCCAGAAAGGGCAGGTTGGAAGGACAGCTGGGTCAAGGGATATTTTCTTCAGGAGGGGGCACACCAAAGCATGTTTTAGCGGTGCAGGAAATACCCCCTCCCGTAATGATGCACTTATCCTTTCTCAATCTGAGCCCCGCTTTTTCGAACACGGTTAGTACCCGGTCTAACCTCTTGGCCAATTCCTGTTCCCCACCCCGCCATTATCAAAACGTCGTCAAAGTAAGGGAAAACACCTGGGAGCCCTTTCAACAATCTTTCCACGAGGGACTGAAAAATTCCTGGAGCTGAATTTACGCCAAATTGGAGGCGCGTCACTTTAAAGGCTCCCTTATGAGTAACAATGGTTTGAGCGGCGGCTGCAGCTGTGGTCACCATTAATTGATGATATGCCTGTGCTAAATCTAGCTTGGTGAAACACCTTCCCCCGTGCAAGGTTGCTAAGAGGTGACTTACTTCCGGCACCGGGTGCGCATTTGGGCGAATTGCACTTGTAGTCAGCACAGATTCTGACCTCCTCGTTAGCCTTAAGTGCCGTAACAATGGGGGTTTCCCATTCGGCGGAGTCCACGGATACCAAAATCCCCTGACCCACCAGTTTGTCCAGTTCAGTCTCAATTTTGTCCTTTAGTGTGAAAGGCACTCTCCTTGGCTTGAGCCTGATGGGCCTGATGTCGGGATCCATGTCGAATGAGACTGGGGCCCCCTTGAACTTCCTGAGCCCCTTCTCGAAGATGGCAGGGTGCACGTTACACACCTCCGTGATCGGGTCAGACTACACGGCGTGTATGCCTCCAATGAAAACCCCCAGGGGGCCAAACCACTGTGTCCCTAGGAGGCAGCAGGACCCTTCCCTTAAGACTACTAGGGGCAACTGCGTGGCGCGCCTCTTGAACTTCACCTTGAACTCCCCTACCCCCAACACTGGGATACTTTTCCCTTGAACATCGCGTAGATTAGTCTTTAGGGCTTTCAGCTTGGGGCGTGACTTTGGTGGAATACACAAAAATTACCGGTGGGAGATGATGGAGTACGACGACCCCGAGTCTATCTCCAGCCTAACAGGGACCCCTTGAATCAGTACCTCAACAAAATAATGGGGGTTCCTCAAAGGCATGCTGTGAACCACCTGGTCGCGGTCATCAGGAACTTGTCGAGACACGCGCTGCTCCTGGGGCTCGTCGTCGTCGAAGATTATGCTGACCCCGTCTGCTTTCCATTGGGACCGTTCCACCTGGCCCTTGCCGTCGTCTCGACGCCACCTGCAGACCTTTGCGATGTGCCCACCCCGCCTGCAGTTGTGGCACTCCGCCTTCTGGAATGGGCACCGGCTCTGGTCATGGGATGCCCCACATCCATCGCAGTGGCGGTCCTCTCTGGCGTGGTCTCGAACCTTGGGCCTCCTCTGCACCCACTGCACATTGTCATCCTTGCTGAATTTGGAGGTGGACGTGGTGGACTCGGAGGGCCCCTGCTCTCCATGGAAGGAACAGCTGTTTACTGGGATCGCCGGCGGGGGCCCCCCAACCGCGGTGGTCCTGGCCCGGTACACCCGTTCGCCTTGTTGCACTGACTCGGCGGCTTGGGCAATTCGCAGGACATGCTCAAAGGAGATGCTCTTGTCCTTGGCCAGTAGTTTTTCCTTGGCCCCCTCGTCTCGCAGGCCCAGCAGAAGCCTGTCTCGCAGTGCCTCGCTCAGGGATGCTCCCCACCGGGAAGGCATGGCAGCCACCCTCAGGGCTGCCAAGAAGTCGGCCACAGACTCGCCGGCCCACTGGCACCGCTGCTGAAAGGCCAGCCTTGCCAGGAACACTGACACTTTTGGGCGAAAGCGCTTCCTCAGCTCGGTGAGGATCTCGTTTACGGGTACCTCCCTGAGTGGCCTCGGTGTCAGGAGGTTCGTTGCCACCTCTAGCGTTTCCAGGCCACACTGGGCCAGCAGGAATGCCCGGCTCTGGGCTTCCTCCTCGATGCCCTCAAGGTCCATTGCATATAGGAACTGCTGTTCGTAGAGTTCCCATTTCTCTGGCTTCGTGGTGTCGAAGGGCGCGATGTTCACTTTTTGGGATGCCATTCCACCTTCGTCGCCAATTTGGTGTCTTGCAAGGAAGACAATAGAAGGAGCCGCAGTAGGGCTAAACACAACTTTATTGCATGATGGTCAGGGTGAACATGAGGTAATGGCGGACAAAACAGCTCTATTTATAGTACACTGTACATTTGAATATTCCGGTGTGGTAGCTCATTGGCTACTGTCTGCGTGACGTCATAGATCATCACACCCATCTTCTCCAGCTGCTGTGTGGCAGGAAGGTTTCCCGCTCTTCAGGTATTCGGGGAATCTGTACCATGTGAGCCGGATGCTCGCTACTGCCACCTGTGGCCACTTAGTTCGCATCCTTATACAGCTTGCTACAATGTGTCTCTAATTAGATACAATTGGATACATTGACTGGATACATTCTGTTAAAGGGAAACTTGTAACATTCATTCAATACATAACAGATGTCCATGTAGATCTGCTGACCTCAGGATAGGGGGTAAATTAAATGGAGTGATACTTAGCGAGGGAAAGAGAAGAATTTATTTCTTCATGGTCATCCTATTGTGCGGTGTGTGTTTTCTTCAAAATACGTGGACCTGATCTAAGACAAGAAGGGAAAAATCATACCTGTACATTACATTCCATTTTTGCAATTTTCAAGATAAAATCTGCTGGCTTTGAGCCAGCATCCCTGAATTCTCTTTAATAGATATCTCCTTTATAACTGCATCTGGGAAATCCTAAGTAGGGTGTGTGGTGTGGTGATGCAAGTCTGTTCTAGATGCTCCCTAGCTTTGTTTGAGTGGTGCAAAACCCTGACAGAACTAGGCTTCAAAATATTTTTTTAAAAATGAAATAACAATGCAGCTGCCCCATGTTATGAGCAGTATTTCCCCCTGGAGCTTTCTCCATTAGATTGGCTTTTTGTTTCTCCAGGGATGGGCTGATTTTTTTTTTATATCTGTTTTTCAGCTGCATTTATTTATGATGATTGTTCTCTGCTCTGAAACAGATTTAGCAAAGAGTCATAGTTTCATTTTGCTGCATGAGTACACTAAATCCTGTCATGAAGCTTGACCAAAACAGCTGGAAAGTGACACTGAAATTGAAGCTACAGAGCTACCTCTTTAATCTGGTGAGCAGTTTATATAAATGCTGTTTACATAAAATGAATCCCCAAACAGACAAGCTTAAAGATATTAAATCCGGGCTTTGTCAATGATGGGCAAGCTACAGAAAACAATCCCTGGTGTGTATGCTTTACTTTAAACTAACAAGGTTATCGTCCTCAAAAAGCCTCTTAGAGTATGCTTAATTAAAGCCAATGGAGAAAATAAGGAAGCAAAAGAGGAAATTAGACTTTGGTTGTTTTTAAAAAAGCAATACACACACACACAAATGGCATTTATAAATGGCATTTATGTATTTGTGCAAAGGTATTTCAGTGAACGATATCAAAAAGGGACAATGCACAATTATGTATCATAGTGAGCTATAGAAATACATCTGTCATAACCTTGACATCTTTATTGGCATTGCACAAGCATGGATTGACTCTGAATTTCAAGAGAGTCCCACCTCTCATTTGCCCATCAGCACAGCAAGTGCTGCTTTTGTTTGCAGGTGATTGATTTTAGCAGCACCAATATTTTCATGTATCAACAACTCAAGAGATCCATAAATATTGATATTGGTTGGCTGGTTCTCCTGCCCAGAAATTCTGTATAATCTCTATGTAAACTCTGAATTAAGTATTTTGATTCTTCCTTGGAATATGAATGCCATTATTTATTTATTTATTTTGAATCACTAGAGGAAAAGGAAAACTTCTTTGTCACCATATCTGCCAGCTCAAATGCCAAGAGTTTGAAATGCCACTGGTGTATGATATTGGCTTGCAAACATTTTGCTATTTGCTCTACTCTCGCTTCTGTGTGGTGAAATATTGCTCAATGTTTCCTTATAACCAGCCTAAAGAAAGTGGAATATAAATGTTGGAACAAATGATTGAAGATGACAGCTGGATCCCAAATGATAGGAATACTACCTTCAACAGAAGAACCTCTGTCAATGCCTGGGCTTACAGGCCTCTTGTGAGAGGTGTTTTAGTGATTTTTCTTATAAACTAATGTTTGCTTACAAGTCAAGGTCAACACACAGTGCAAGACAGATTAGAATTGAGGTCTGTGTGATGAGCAAGCATTTTGCAAAGAAAGTGGAATGTGAATAAAGAAGGATTAATTCAGCAAAACAAAAACACTATCTAGGAATTATGAAAGTGAGTGTAGTTAACAGGGAAAGAAAGAAAGTGAAGGAAAGGCACAAAGTATTTAATCACATTTTTATAGTGTTGGCATAGGGCTAGTGACTTAGATCCTTGTTAAACAAGCACTCTTTCCACTTACGGATAAGACAGATACAGAAGAAGATTTCAATGGCAAAAGGAAGAGAAGGTTATCTTAATTGAGTCTTGCATCTCACAGTCCATTCTTCCCAAGGGTCTTCCTCTCTCCCTGGAGCAGATGAGGATCAAGGGTCAAAGGGGATACAAGGCAAGGAAGGAAGAAACGGCATTCAAGGGAAAGTCAGTCATTCTCTCATATATACTTTTACTTTGTTTTGAGGAGGAGTTTAGACTCAATACCCTTAAACTCCCACTTCCAACTTCATTATGATTCTATGATTCTCAGTTTTTTAAAATTAAAACAATAGCTTCATCTATGCTGTATATAATTTTCACAGCAATAGACTGAGAAAGAACTTGTGGGGGATATATATTTCCCCTTCCTTCTTCTTGTGCCGTATCCAATTCCAAATATTGGAGATCATCATGGTGATTAGCCATGGAGATTGTCCTGAGAATACAATGCAGAGGCCTTCCATTTGCCTTCCACATCGCAGCATGACACCTATATCACTGATCCAGTCCCATAAGTCACTTTCTGGTCCTGAACCCTTTTGGTGCACAAATTCCTCATTGGCCCCAGGCCAGTACAGATGAAGCTGCTGCCTTCCATCAAGATGGATTGAAGTGGGATTTAATCAATTTAGGCGCCATCACCCTTCCCTGTGGATTTTGCCAGCCAAGGCGGTTAGTCATCAGGGTTGTCAGGTTAGTTAATGGCCTCCTAATGTTTGGCGTTGCATCACTGGCAGTATGGTCTGTTATATTACCATAGCAGTATAACATGGCTAGACTTTCATTCCTACTTTAGGAATACAAGAAGGTTAAGTTCTTCTACCTAGGATGGTCATCCTCTTCTACCTAGCATGCATCTTCAGGTGGGAAACACATGGAGTGGTGAGGGAGGAAGGGAACACCTGCCAGGCCAACCATATCAGTCAAATCAACTCTGGTGATCAGTGATTGACAGATGTCACAGTCAAATCTCTATACTGTCTCTTCACAACCTTGCTTAGCTCCATCCCTACAAAAGCAATGTATGCTGCAAATTTCTTCCAAGACCTCCCCAAAAACAACAACAAAAAAAAAACCCAAACCTTGCCAACAGTTCCTTTTTAAAGAATAAATAATATGTAAGGCCAATCTTTTGCCCATTTATGTGAAAGGTTGCAAACTTAATCCATGTTGAAAGGTCGCTATGCTTTTTATAGGGTCCAGACAAATAGGACTTTTTAAATAGCCATTTGCTAATTTCCAGTAATATCCAATAGGTGGCATCAAGATTCAGATTTTCAAAGTGAAAATTTGATTTGTAGCATATTCAGATTGGGTACCTTTCATCGAAAGAACAGTCTATTAGGATATTTTCTTAATTGACAGAGTTGGATCTAAGTTAGTTCTCATGGTTGGTGCAGAACCCTAGCTTATAATTAGGGAAAAACAACTGCTAAAGCCTGAAACTGTATCCAACCATAACAACTCATCCCTTTGCTACAAATATTTGAATATTTGTTGTGACAATTGCATTAAAAAATCAAGGTAAAATTGAACATTTCTCACCAGGTAAAATGATGAAGCCAAATGTGTTTTAATAAAACCAGCAAAATGATCATTCCAAGACCTGGGTTTCACTTCTAGATTTCACCTACAACTCTTGAGTTCATGATGGCTGCATCAGAGTGGAGCAACTGATTTTCTTACAGTATTTTAAGAGCGACAGAGAACAATGAAAAGCCGTAGCAATACTGTGCTTCACTGGGTATCCAAATTATTTTCAGGTTGGTTGTCTGGCATATATGTAATATATGTGTTGCATTCTCTTTCATACTACTGAAGGATGCACTCGGGTTCTTTTGCATGCGTTATTTCCCTCTTAAATTCTCCTAATGGTCTATGGAAGGTAAATATAGTTAGAATTTCTTTTTTATTCTGCAGTCTGTTATTCTGTTGGAGGCAGTGTGGTACTGTGGCTGGTTCTGACCAGTTCTGGTGAACTGGCAGTAGAAATTCCAGGTCATGCCCACCTCTCCCCCACCCATCGCTGCCAGAAACGCGTCCCATTTGTTTCACCCAGGGCCGAAGGTGTGCTTTCATCTCTGCACTTCCCTTGCACCTTTGGTCCTGGGCGAGGCAAATGGGATGCATTTCCAGTGGCTCTGGGAAGAGGAGGTGGCCAAGAGGTGGGCGTGGCCTGGAATTTCTACTGCCAGTTCGCCAGAACTGGTCAGAACCAGCCAAAGTACCACACTGCCTCCAACAGAATAATAGACTCCTCCTCATCTCTGCGAGCAAAGAAAGAGAGCAAGGTAGGTTTCTTTTTTCTTTTCTTGGGGGCAGGGCAGGGCGGGGGTTGAGGCCACACCGACATATAGCTATACCCACAGATAGCCACACCCACCAAGTGGATAGTAAAAATTTCCACAGTGCATCACTGGTTGCAGGTCACTAAAACAAGGGAAAGGGAAAAAACTAAAAATCATATATATTTTTGGATTAGTGCTTATGCAGGCATGGTATTTTCTATGTTCTCTTTTGTGATAGGAATATAGATGAAATTTGTATGGTTCAGATTTTAGTATAAATTATGTTAATTTGCACATTCAGGGAGTGAAAGAAAATGCAGCTATTCTTCATTTTTCACATTTCTCAAACTTTGGTCCAGCTGAGGAAATGTATGCCTTAAAAGGAATTAATTGGAAAAATAATGTTGATCATTAGCATCCCAAATGAGGTATACTGCATATGAACACTGCTTGCAGAATTTGGCATATTGCAAGAAAGAGAACATCAGTGCGATACAGTGGTTGAAGTGCTGGACAGGGAAGTTCTAATCCTGAGTCACCCATAGTGTGGTGGAACACCATCTTGTTGGAAGTGAAATTGATCATTCCCCAAAAGTGTACAAATTGTTAGTGTAATTTAATTCAACTTTGAAAAGTAAGACATACATAACATCTCTTACAAACTGTATACATTTTTGGTATCCTCTCTATTTTGATTTAGATTCCTGCCTTAAACAGGGGTTTGGACTCAATGACCTTGCAGGTCATTTTCCATCTCCATTATTCTGTGATTTTTCTACAAGATTCTGTGATATGATTCTGGCTAAAATAGTGTCAGGCATTTTGTCCTATTGTAATAGCAATCTTCAACCTGTCATATACTGTACTGTACAGTTATGCACTAATGAGAAAACAGACTTCTACTGATTTGTGTCGTAGCAAGAAGGCAATTGTTCAACCAGTAGATGGTATTTTCTGGGCTGTCCAATGCACATCCAGTTCTCCTCTACTTGCACAATCAGTAATGTGAATGGGTGCATGACTAGTTGTGTGGCAGCCAGCAAGGAGGAAGTTACTTGCATTAAGTGTACTTATGCACATATTTTTCTGCAAGACACATTTGGCCAGAGACTCTAAAAAATGCAAGTACATGCAGGACTTGGAAAAATTACTTTTATGGACTACAGCTGTCAGAATCCCTAAGCTGCCATGGCCCGGAAAGACTAATAACTTCTCTGAGCTCTGCATTATGTACAACATCACAAAATTACACCTGGATTGTCATCTACTTTAATAAAGCTACAACTCATTCCTGTCTTTAGGTGGTTTAGTGTGACATACCTATTTCAGGCAATAAACTAATTGTTGGTTTGTGGTTGTTCCTATCCTCCAAAGGACTAAAGTTATGCTGCCCTTATCCAAAACTGTTCTTAGCTACCTTGACAGAAAGATGGGACATGAAAGGTATTGCTGAAAACCAGCATTGCTTTTAGCCATGTTTGAAGGAAGAATGAGAACAAAAGGCTTTGTTGTAAAGGATTGAAATAAAAAATATATTGACAGCTCCAAATCAAATGCTTATTCACTCCAGAATCTGGAGATTTATGTTATGGTGACAAATGCATTTTGGGAAACTACTTGTATTTTGTTCTATCTCTTCTTACTCTCTGGCCAATCAGATTATCTGGGTGACCTTGAATACCATTCTTATAAGACAGAAGAGTGTTTTGATTCCAAAACTTTCAACGCTTTAAGAGAGAGATATGAAACTAAATTAGCTCCATATACTTTCTCCCCCAGTCTGGCCAGGTTATCTCGCTATCGTAATAGAGTAGACCATACTGCCAGCGACTCAATGTTGAGTGTCAGGCGGCACTTAACTAACCGGACAACCCTGAGGACTAACGGCCTTGGGTGCTGAAGTCCACAGGGAAGGGTGATGGTCCCCAAGTGGATTAAATCCCACTTGAAACCATCTTGATGGAGATCAGCAGCTTCATCAATACTGGCCTGAGGCTGAGGAGGACTTTGTGTGCCAAAAAGGCTCAGGATCAGAAAGTGACTTGTGGAACTGAATCAGTGGTATGGAGGTTGTGCTGCAATGCAGAAGGCAGATGAAAGACTACTGCATTATATTCTCAATACAGTCTTCATGGCTGATTGCCATGATGATCACCAATATTTGGATTCAGATAGGGCAGAAGAAGAAGAAAATATATACTCAAGTATAAACTGTTTTTCCCCAGCACCGAAATGTGCTGAAAATGAAAGTGCGGTGCCAAAATGGCCGCCGCGCTCTTTGCGCCCCCCCACCCGGACGCAGACATCCGGGTGAGTTAGGGGGCATGGCCACCCCTCTATAAAAGGGGTGGCCACGAGGCAGACGAGCTGCCATTTTAGAAAAAGCGACGGAGAGGAAAAGTTTTCTCCGTCGCTCTTCGTTTCTTCTGTCTTCGGCTTTTTAGCCATTTCGGCGCTTGCGATCCCTGGAAAGGGATCGTCTTCTCTTTGCGATGCCTCCCAAGAGGAAGGCCACGGCGACCAAGCCGCGGCCAAGAGGGAGGAACTTGCCGGGCCCTGCGCCTGTTAGGGGACAGCATTCAGGTCGGAGGACCGCGACTGCGCCCCCGCAACAGGGCACCGCATCACCTTCACCCAACGTTACCGGTGGGATGGGGCAGATTGGGGCATGGCCCTCGGCTCTCCAGCCTCAGGCTGGCCCTACTGGGGCTTCGGCCCTCGGCCCGCAATTGCTGGCCATGGGTCAGGACAACGGGGGAGGGTCTGGTGCGGTCACTCAGCAGGGCTTGCCTCCGGCCCCTCATGGGCCAGAGTTTTGGGCATGGCCCTATGCAGGACCTGGCTCCCAAATTGGGGACCCCGGTGTATCACCCAGTGGGCCGTGAGGCCCACCTTGCCCGCCTTATACACGGGGTTCTGCGACAGTGGATGCATTGTTGGCATGTTTAGCCGTGCTGGAAGCATCCCTGGGGATCACAAACAACCCCTCGGGGTGGTGGTGGTGGTGGTTCACTGCTGACTGGGGCCCCCTTTTGCCTGCCTGCCACTTCGACGGCTGCCACTCTGCAGCAGGCGGCCAGTCGGGTTGAGCTGCTGGAGGCGCGCCGGCCCATACCCGCCGCTATCTCGCAGCTCCCCGTTCGTCCTGAATTACAGCCGGGGAGTGGTCAGATGTGGCCCCAGAGCTCGATTACGGTCACGAGCTCCGATGCCTGCCGTGGGCCGGAACCCCCAGTGGGGGCGGCTCACGGGAGTGCACCCAGTGAGTATCAGGTTCAAGCTAATGTCCCCACATCACAGTCCACTTTCGATGTTAGTTTTCAGTGGCCATGGCCTCATCACGTCGAGGCGGGTGGGTATCAGTTCCCAGCTTACCCTGGTGCCACTGGGTCCCATACTGGCACAACATTGGGTGGGTGGGGGGTTTCCGCCCCCAGGGCTGTACCGGGCATCGCAGGGACTGTGCAGGCACCGCTGCTGATGCCCCGTGTGAATACTGTGCCGGTGTCGGCATTGCCGACGGCAGGGTATTCCTTGCCCCTCGGGGATCATTTGTCCCAGGCCACGAGGGAAAAGATTTGGCGGGGGGAGTATGTCAATATTTTCTCCCTATTGAACCGTGAGCCCACCAAAGAAGAGAAGGAGGGGCAGGGTGACAGAGACAAAGAGCTGTCTCGTCGTCGTAAGCCACCGCGCACTTGGGCCAACTGGTTACCCGCATATCTCATTTATATGGCGGTGTACCTCAGGGCCCGGCCTGATTTGGCCATTCCTATGGTCCAATATTTGGACAATATTTACAGGGCGATGGTGGATTTTCCTGGCCCATCGTGGTTGGCTTACGATGAGGAATTCAGGATGAGGGTGCCCTTACACCCGGAGATGAGGTGGGATGAGCCATGCCAGAAGTTGTGGCTTTTATACATGACCCCCACGCGCCCGGCGCCTGGGGAAAGGTACCATTGTGGCCATGCCGTCCAGCGAGCTACTCCAACGCAGGCTTCCCGCCAGTTGGCGGGGCAGGGGGTTCCAGCCCGCTTGCTGTGTTAGAGTTTCTTGGCCAATGGCGTATGCAATAGACGGCAGTGCCGATACAAACACGAGTGTCCCTCTTGCGCTGGCCCCCACGCCGCCGCTGCGTGTCCGCGAGGCGGTGGGTCACGGGGCAGAGGTAGAGGTGGACAGGGAGCGGGCAGAACTGCCACTGAAGGAGCTGGTCAGTCAAAAGGCCCCCTCCCCGGTTAACGTAGTTATGTTGGAGAGGTGGCTCTCGACTTACCCGAGGAGGGAGGATGCGAGGTACCTCCTCGAGGGTTTCCAGTGTGGTTTTTGTATCCCATTCAAGGGGGTGCGAGGACCCCAAGATGCTCCTAATTTGCTTTTGCTGAAAGGTAGGGAGGAGGTGGCTGCCCTAAGTATTACCAAGGAGGTAAATGCAGGGAGGGTAGCGGGTCCCTTTTCTAGGCCTCCCTTTCCCAATCTTAAGGTTTCCCCTTTAGGTTTGGTTCCCAAAAAGGCCCCTGGTGAATTTCGACTAATTCACCATTTATCATACCCGGCGGGTCATTCGGTCAATGACACCATTCCTGATGACCTTTGTTCGGTCAGGTATACGTCATTTGACCAGGCCCTGCGCATGGTGCGCTCTTGTGGCCCGGGGGCACTTCTGGCGAAATGTGACATTAAATCGGCATTCCGGTTGTTGCCAGTGCACCCGGGTGACTTTGAGTTATTGGGTTTTAAATTCCAAGGGAAATTTTATGTAGATAAAGCCATGCCTTTTGGCTGCTCTATTTCCTGTTCAGCATTTGAACGTTTTAGCACTTTCCTTCAGTGGGCCTTTGTTCGCAGGTCTGGGTCCCGGTCTGTAGCCCATTACCTCGATGATTTTTTGTTCGGGGGTGAACGGGGCTTGGACACGTGCACGCGTCCCCTCACAACATTTCAGACGCTAATGCAGGAACTGGGTGTCCCTTTAGCGCCCGAAAAGACCGAGGGCCCGTCAACTACTCTCACATTTCTGGGTATTGAAATCGACACGGTTGCGCAGACATCCAGGTTACCTATGGATAAGGTCACACGGATCTCTGTGATGATTTTGGCCTTGCTGGCCAAACGTAAAGTGTCACTTCGTGAGCTCCAAGTTCTACATGGTCATCTTAACTTTGCATGCAGGGTGGTCACACCTGGCAGAGCTTTTGCTCGACGCCTATGTGGCGCCATGATTGGGCTATCGAGGCGCAACCACACGGTCCGACTGACCAAGGGCATGAGGGCTGACCTGTTGGTTTGGCTTAAGTTCCTGCGGGAATTCAATGGGGTATCATTTTGGAGATCTGACCTTTTGGTTTTCCCTGGGTTTCAGGTTCAGTCGGATGCCTCTGGGCCCCTGGGATATGGGATTTATTTTGAGGGGAGGTGGGCCTACGGCCAATGGCCTCCAGCATGGCGGGGCACGGATCGTCTATGCAATCTTACATTCCTCGAGTTCTTCCCGATACTGGGAGCTTTGATGCTATGGGGTGAGGAGTGGGCCAATTCAGTAGTTCATTTTTGGTGCGACAATGCTGCGGTAGTGCACATCGTCAATTCTCAGACATCTAAATCGCCCAGGGTCATGGAGTTAGTTCGCCAGTTTGTGTTACGCAGCCTACGCCTCAATGTGCTCTTTAGGGCCAGACATGTACCAGGTCTTAATAATGATATTGCTGATGCTTTATCCCGCCTGCAGATCCCCCGGTTCCGCGCCTTGGCTCCGGACGCAGAGGAATTACCCTCGCCACTCCCGGACGAGATTTGGACATTTGGCAAGGAGAGGTGAACCGGGCGATCGGCATGTCACTTGCGCCCCGCACGCGTAAGGCGTATCACCATGCATTTAGTCAATTTAAAATTTTTTGTGTGCAACTCCGGTTGCCCGAAGTGTGGCCCATTCCAGTTGAACAAGTTCTACAATTTATGGTTTACCTACACAGTC
Organism: Bradypodion pumilum; assembly: GCA_035047305.1. Classification (NCBI taxonomy): domain Eukaryota; kingdom Metazoa; phylum Chordata; class Lepidosauria; order Squamata; family Chamaeleonidae; genus Bradypodion; species Bradypodion pumilum. The sequence continues at coordinate 55,258,102 of JAWDJD010000003.1, read as the reverse complement.
AGGGCCTAGCTCCCCGCACCATAGCATCCAGGCTGTCAGCACTGGCATTCATGGCCAAGGTGAGGGGTTTTGCTGACAACATAAATGATTTCCGTATACGACATGTTTTGGAGGGGTGGACGTGGGAGCGTGGACACCGCCCGGACACTCGCCACCCAATTTCTCCAGGGGTCCTTACCCACCTTGCACGAGGCTGGCATGACCTGTGTTTTGACAGGTATGAGGCAGCTCTTTTTCATGCGACTACCACAGTGGCCTTTTTTGGAGCGCTCCGCATCAGTGAGTTGGTGCTACTGTCTAAGGCGGATGCGGCTCGTAGGGCACTGGAACTCGAAGATGTCTATGTCTCTAATGAGTGGGCTCAGTTGAGGATACGGTCCTCAAAAGTCAGTCAGCACGGTGTAGGCAGTGGTGTTAGACTGCTACGATGTTCCATTGCAGACATCTGTCCGGTTGGTGCCCTACAGGAGTTCATTGCAGTGCGTGGCACGCACCCTGGCCCGTTTTTCTGCCACCAAGATGGGTCTCCCCTGACTAAATTTCAATTTTGGAAGGTGACCGGTAAGGCACTATCCAGTGTTGGCCTCCCCGGGGCTCGTTACGGCACCCATTCTTTTAGAATAGGGGCGGCTTCTACTGCGGCTGCATTTGGGTACTCTGAGGCTGATATACGCCGTATGGGGAGATGGGGATCTAAGTGTTTTGCATTATATGTTCGCCCTATCCAGGTATGAGTACCAGATAAGTCACCGTTCTCTACATTTTATCTTACAGACCCTGTGTGTCCCCGCACACCGGTGGCAGTATGGCTGGTGGGCCATAGCTATGTGCACTGGGCAGCGCAGTACGCTGCGGCAACAGAGTGGGGACCCCAGCTTGGACTACGTGCATCCGCATGTATCAGGTGGTATGGTAAGCACGGAATGTTATGGCGGGAACTGTTGTCATTCCTGTTCTCCATCAGGGATGCCGAACCGCCTGATGTCCTGGTGCTGCACCTCGGGGGCAATGACCTAGGCCAGGTCACTGGCCTTTCTTTAAAATCTGCAATTTGCAGCGACCTAGCTTATTTGCATTATGTGTGGCCTTACACAACGCTGCTATGGTCGGACATCATACCGCGTCACGCTTACAGGGGGGGTATTAACCTCCATGCCCTTGACCGCGCTCGCCGCTCGGTGAACAGGGCAGTTGCCCGGTTCTTTGCAGACAAGGGTTTAGGGTGGTTCATCCGACACCCCACCATTAGTTTACAAAATTATGATCTTTATACAGGGGATGGGGTCCATCTGTCGCCTAGAGGTATGGACCTCTTTTTGGAAGATTTGCAAGCAGGCCTGTTGACCGAGCTGACGGTCTGGGGGGGGGGGGCGGTGAGTCTTTATTGAAGCCTCCCCGTGTGGCGGGTAGCACTGGTAAGGTAAATATTTATGACCCACAGGTATCCGGCAGGTTTGCAATTGACTGGCCAACACTTAGACAGGTACAAGTTTAATAATGTTGACCGGTCAACGACGAACCAGGCAATGGGGTGATGGCAGGAGCTCTTCAGCATGCATCACCCCGTGATTTTACGGATACACGTCAGAGGGTGGGGTCAGTAGATAGTTTATTGACTACGGTCAACAATTTGTTTGTCGTAACAAACAAATTGATACAAATGGATACATTGTAGCCAATTGCCATTGGCAATTTTGGGAGGAACCTTACCAGTGTTACTGCAGCCTGCTTGCCTTAAGAATTATAATTGGCTGAGTACCAATTGAAATTTATAATTCGGACTAGGGCATTATTCAATAAATGTGGCCCAATGCCGTTATCCATATACCGGTGTCTGAGTCTTTCTTTGGGGGGTGCGCCTGCAAAAGCAGACTCGGCTTATGCTTCAGTCATCTCTTGACAGGCAGCGATGCTGCAGCCAGGTGGGGTGGGGTGGGGCGTGGCGTGGTGTGGCATTGCGTGGCGTGGCGTGGCGGGGTGGGGCAGGTGGGGCGAGTTACTTTTGGAGTGATCTTCCTCACCTATTCCTTTCCCACAGCCTCCTGGCAGCATTGGGGGGGGGGGAGAGTGAAATTGCTCCTTTTGGAATGATTTTCCTCACCCGATCCATCTCCCGGCAGCTAGTGGCAGCAGGATCAGGGGAAATGGACTTGAAAGGAGCTCTCCACCTCCCAAAAACAGATGTCCTACACACACCACAACTACTGGTCACCAGCAGTGGAGGTGGGGGAAATGTAGTGGAAAGAACTCTCATTTAAAGTCCCTTTTTCTCCAGCTGCTGGGATGGGGGAATGGACTTCAAAGGGGTCCTCTTTCCACCCCACTCCACCCCCAAATGGGATTCCCACCCTAACCCACAGCCACTGGCTAATAGCAGCCGGGGTGGGGGAAATGGGGTGGGAAGAGAGCTCATTTAAAGCCCATTTTCTTTCTTTCTTTCTCTACCTTTTGTGCAGGGAGTGCAGGCTTGGCAGTGGATTACTCTGGCTTCTTTCTTTCTTTCCTTCCTTCCCTCCCTCCCTCTCTTCCTTCTGCACACTAGTAACTGCTGCATCTCGCACCCTCATCTTATTCTTGAGTCAACCAGTATTCCTGGTTTCTCAGTTAAAATTAGGTACCTCGGGTTATATTCGGATTGGCTTATACTCAAGTATATAGTGTACTTTCACCATCCCATGCAAGAATTCCATGTAACATATTTTATCCAATGCTGGAATAGCGATGGCAACATCAACCTTCACTAGGAGAGGAACAAGAAACATGCAGAATTTTACACTGTTTAGCAATCCACAGTAACTCATAATTGAAACAGAGAAGACAGTGTACCATCTAAAGAGACTACAAACATTAAATAATGTATTTATTATGGCTATCATAACCAATGTTGTTTTCTGCAACTCAGAAGAAAACTCTGCTGCTTCCCACAGTTTTCTTACCTGTATAATGAAGACAATTTGAGCTGACAGCTGATAAAACCAGCCCTTTACAGAACGAGAAAATTTACCTGTATTCAGCTGAAACTGAAAAGCCAATCCCTGAGTACATGTTAAGCTCACAAGAGAATTAGGGAAATTTAAACGAGATGGAAACGGTGGCATTCACATAAATACAAACTTTTCATTGTTATTAATTTTTATTAAATTTTTCAGACAAAAGTACATCATATAAAAAATAAGACCAAGAAAAACATACATAAGAAAAAATACATAATACAATTGCATACAAATTATATCTGTTTGAATTCTAACACCATATTACAATTAAACAAATTCATTAATACACCTATACGTTATTAGCCTATCCTTATAAATTGCAAGTAAAACTTTTTAACATAACTTTAAATATGGTGTGATATTTAATACATAAGTTCATTAATAATACTAACACAGTACTAAGTAAATAGTATATAAATAAAAATAACAAAAAAAATTAATACACCCTGTGATATTTACATTGCCCTGCAGAAGTCAGGATGTCTTAATATTTTCCTTCCAAAAACTACGCAGATCAGGTAAAGGTTTATTTATTTCATCCCCTCTAAATGAGTAATCCACAAAAGCCTGCCATATATTCCAAAATCTGTTCTCTTTGATGATACCTCTTTTTTTTAATCTCCCAAGTTAATTTGTCATTCAATGCTAAATTCCACATTTCTTTATACCATTCTTCTATTTTTATACTTATATCATTTTTCCAATTCCTAGCAATACATTGTCTATCAGTTGTGAGCATCATTTCTAATAATTCTTTTTCATCCTTATTTAAATTAAGGCATTCCACATCCATTAGCATGGTAATACTTGACCCCAGTTTATTTCACCAATCTCTTTCTCGACTTTTTTTCCAAAAGTCTTTAACCACAGTACAGCTCCACCACATATGTTCATAAGTACCAATTTCCTCTTTGCATCTCCAACATATTTTATCTTTTTTGTTATCAGTCTGGTGCAATCTCACTGGGGTCAAATACCATCTCTACAACATTTTACAATTATGTTCCTTTATTCTAACTGACAAAGTTCTTATTATCCTCTTTTTCCATTTATGCCTCCATGCATCATTTTCTATCTTTATATTCAAATCCTGCTCCCAACTTGTTTTTAAATCCTCCTGTGGATTACCTTCCTTATTCAAAATTATGTACAATTTACTGACTAAACCCTTAATATTTCCATCTCCCTTTCTTAATTTCAGAATCAACTCCTCAAATTCCATCTTTTCTCTATCCAACTCAGGTTCTCTCAAGTATTTACCATTCCATTTATTTACCAACACAGTCTGAAACCAATTCAAATTCATTTGCCCAAACAAATTTGTTCTTTTATCAATATCTATACAGGTCTGTAACCAGTGTTTCAGCAGGAAAACTTCATTTTTATCCAATACTTCTTTTACCCTTTTATCTATCTTTATTGGAAAATTTGCCATATCCTCCATTTCAATAATTGGTGAGATATTCGGGGCCAGAACCTTCTTTACTTTTTCCCAGGAGCTCCAGTCCCTTCATCATTGTGTTTTTGGTTGCAACTTTTCCAGTGTTAACTCTTTAAAAAACCATTTTGCCTATATGCTTATAGTCCTTCATTTCAATTTCTTCCCATATTGTCTTTTCCCTAGCCAAGATCTTTACAACATTCTTAATTTGAAAAGCTCGATAATATACCAACAAATTCAGCATCCCTAATCTACCTTCTTTCTGGGATAAATACCATTTTTTTGATAATCTAGACCTCTTTCCACCATTCCAAAATTCATTAATCAATTTTTGAAACTCCTTAATTTCCTTCTCTTTCATTTGAATTGCTGAAGCATCAAATAAAAAATTAAGTCTAGGTAAAAGCAATTCTTCCAAAACATGACAGTTTCAACTTTTGAATTTTTTTATTTTTACTTTAATTTCATTTTTCAAACTGTCATAGTTCAGTCTCTTGAGCTCTTCAAAGCTACTTGAAATATTTATCCCCAAGTATTTCAATTTGTCTTTAATTTGAATATTACCCATTCCTTTTATCTTCTTCTGATCTTCTTTTCCTAGATTACATAACATCATTTCCGATTTATCCCAATTTATCTTCAATCCTGTGATATCCTCAAAAACCTTTAAATGCGCTTGAATCCTAGCTAATGCCTTCTCAGGGTGCTTAGCAATTATCAGGGTATCATCAGCTTATCTTAGTTCCCATAACCCCCTCTATTTCCCCATCTTCTCTTATAGCTTTTGCTAATAACTCCATTGCCATAATAAACAAAATCGGAGATAATGGGCATCCCTGTCTCGTACCTGCTTCTAAATTTATCTCATCAGTAACCTCATCATTTACTCTTACAATAGCTGTACCTTGTTGATATAGTTGATCAATTATCCTTCTAAATTTATCACCAAATCCATAACATTCAATTATTTCCTTAATTGAAGCCCATTGCAATGAATCAAATGCCTTAAAAATATCTAAAGATATTAATCCTACTTTTTCCTTTGTTTGTCTCACAGTATCTAATAAATCTACCACTCTTCTTGTCAAATCCGCCATATGTCTCCCCTTCAAAAAGCCCCCCTGGTCTACATTTATATAATTGCCAATAAAATGATTTAGCCTATTTGCCAATATCGCTGTAAAGATCTTAGCATCTTGATTAATCAACGAAATAGGTCTATAAGATTCCACTTTTTCCAAGTCCTTTCCAAGTTTTGGCAACAATACAATCGTGGTCCTTTACCATGAAGTTGGAATTTGTCCCCCTTCTAATATATAGTTATACAATTTCACCAATTTTGGAACTACTATATCTTTAAATTCCTTATAAAAATCAGCAGGTAACCCATCTTCCCCAGGTGCTTTCCCTGTTTTCAAACTAGCTAGTACCTCTTTTTCTATTATTTGTTCCTCCATTTTATCCTTATGTTCCTGTTTTATACCACCATCTTTTTGCTTCTCTAATTGTTCTTTAAGCTTATCCACATCTATCTCTTTTTTGCATATAACACTTGATAAAAATCTCTCACAATTTTACATTTATCTCTAGTCTTATTACATCTCAATCCTTGTTCGTTTATTAAAACTCCAATTTCTCTTTTTTCTCTCTTTTCTTTAGCTGCTCTTGCTAATATTTTTGAATTTTTATTGTTGTATTCAAAATATTCTCTTTTTAAATAAACAAGGTCCCTTTTCACTTTTTCTATGTCCTTTCCTATCAACTCGCTCTTCAATCTTTGCAAATTATCGAAAACCTTCCTATCCCTTGTCCTTACATGTTCCTCCTGTAACCTCTTTATTTCAGTCTCGATTTTATCCTGTGACATCTTAAATGTTTTATATCTACTACTAGCTAGCCTGATGCTTTCCCCTCTAAAAATTGACTTCATGGCATTCCAGACCATATTAAATTTTACCTCATCATTGTCATTCCAATGCCAACTTTCATTCCAACTCTCTGTGATTTGTTCCTTACATTTGTGGTCCTTAAATAGTTTATCATCATATCTCCAACTCCTTCTCAAACCCTCAATCTTCAAATCCAACACCACTTTAGCATGGTCTGATTCTTTAAAAATTCCAACTTCTATTTCCTCTAAATTTCTAACCATATTCTCCGTTACAAATATATAATCTATTCTGGAGTATGATTTATGAACCTGTGAAAAGTAAGTATATGCCCTTTCTGCCCCCTTAAGCTCTCTCCAATTATCTTTCAAACCTAAGGATAGCATCCAATTATCCAATGTCTGTCCTTTAATACCTTTTCCACATCTTGATATATTTGTACTATCTAAATTTGACCTTACTAAATTAAAATCCCCAGCCACAATCATCTTTGTTGTTCTCTCCTTTACCAATATTTTGTAAATTTTTTCTAAGAATTGAGTTTGATATTCATTTGGAGTGTATATATTTACCAGAGTTAATTCCTCATCATCAATTTTCCCTTTTACTATCAGGTAGCTACCCTCTGGATCTGAAATGCTGTTTATTATCTCAAACCCCAGCCTGGTCGAAATCAAGATTGCCACTCCTCTTGCCTTTGATGTACCATATGCCCTCTCATAATGTTGCATCCACCCTAAAAAAAATTTGTTCGTATCCTGAGATTTTTGATGATTTTCCTGCAGAAAGACTATATCCGGTCTGTCCTTCCTCAAAACTGATTCAATCCTCCTTCTCTTAACCGGAGACCCTGTACCTTTCACATTCCACGTTAACAATTTAATACTCCTCATAGTTTATTGGACACACTCTTCTTTCACCTCTGAGTTCTCCATTGGGTGTGCTACCTTCTAACCCACAATAATCAAAACAATACTTGCCAAAAAAACCACTAAAAACACTCAATTCTAACCTCCCCACTTCTTTCTTCAAAAAAGTCACCTTCATCTTCTGAAGAGGGGAGGGGGGAACATGGAAGATGTACGTGACAACAATAGCTCCAGCGCTATTCTATTTATTCAATCTGTTTATAGGACCATCCTTTAAAGCACTTAACTTCAATCCTTTCACCTATTTCCCTTCTTTCTGACCTTTACTTGCCCCTGCATCCACTAACACCAGTGATTGTAAATCAACTTCAGTCTCTCCTGATTCTTCTCCTCCTACAGCTCCCTCCTCCTTTGCTCCTCCATAATCTCTCCTTATTGCTCCAGACTCCAACAAATCCCTCCTCAATGCCAGCCATTCTCTTGAAGATGCCTTCACCAAATCATTCAAACACAGATATTCCAATGCATCAATCTCTGCATCAATCACGTGCATTCTCCTTCCATGAAAAAATCTTAACTGTTGTGGAAAATGACAGTTATATTTTATCCCTTTTTCCATCAACATTTTTGTTACTGGCTTCATCTAATACCTCCAACCACGTTCCTTCATTGAGATGTCATTGTATACTTCCACATCGTTCCCATCAATTTTCAAAATGCCAGAAACAGCTTGTTTTAGTTCAAAACTGAGAAAGATGTTTCCCATTCATGATGCAGTAATAGCTGGTAGTCAAAAAGATATATATATATCTTTGCGGCACAGGGCAAAAGGTTAGAATCCACGGAAGGAGTATGGATCATACATGAAAAGAAGGGAGGGCAGTTTGTTGAAGACCAAATAGGAGACCTTCCCATTGCCTTTCTGTCACAAGAGTTTGGGGTCCTCAGTTCTGATTTTGATTAAGTGCATGAGGGGGTTGTTTTATTGTCTTAATGATGTTTGTTTCACTTTTATTTTATTTTATTTTTTTTAAATAGTGTAAACCACTCAGAGAGGGAGTCCATCCCAGATGGTTGTGAAATAAGCAAGCAAGCAAGCAATACTAAGATGCCTAGGCCTGTTATCCAACTTAGTATAAAGCTGATTCCTATGTTCTTCAACAAGCCATCAAGCAAATAAACAAACTGGAATTGGCCCTGAAAAATGACAAGTTCTTCTATGCTACTTTGAAGAAAACTCCTAGTACAAGTCCTAGCACAAACTCTATTCTGCTGCCAAGAGAGTTATATCCCTCTCTGTAAAACAAGTACTAAAGAGCAAGGGCATGCTGTTCCATAAGCAGGCTTCCTCTTTTGGCTCTGCTACCAAAGGATAGAGAAAATGAAAGGAAAATGAAAGACTGGCTGAGGTCTGCACAATGCCCTTGTTGTTTCGGAAGAAGAATCTAAGGTATTGCAGTAGTTTTATCCTCTCAAAGAATTGTTGCTATGTGCTGGACTACAAACATAAAAGACTTGTTATGATTCTTTGTCTTGGAGAATGCTTGCTCTTCCCACCTTAGTCTCTTGGGGAGGTCATATCTAATACCAAAAAGGCAACCTTTGTTCCTGGTGAGAACAAAGGTCTCTTGTCCTAAACAAACTTTAAACTCAAGCTTAGTCTTCCTTTGCCAGCATGTTGCAAAGATGCTCAGGAGTCTGTTTATAGCAAAACTTTACCGGAACAACTATGTGTCAGCAACCTTTTGGTGTGGGGGAAATGAACACAATATTTTGTTGTTCTCTCTTTTTTTCCGGCCAGCATACTTTTATTCTAAATACACACAGAGAGAAGTTAGCTTCATTGAACACAATGGGATATTTGTCTGCACAAACATCTTTAGGATGGCCCTTTAAGCTGATTAAGAGCTTTTTAAAATCTGTTTTATTCTAAAAGAAAACATAACTAGATAAGTGGAGCCCAACATAATATGCATTTAATATGCAGTAAATAGTCATACCTATTTCCCACTGATTACACTCCATAGTGAGTTAAGTTTTCAGGTAATGAGCGGAACAATGTTACATTTTAAACGCAATATAATGAGTGGGAATGTCCTTTATAGATGTGACAAGTGACACTTTACATTTACTTTAATATTATATTGAAAGGACAATTTAAGGTATTTCATGAAGAATTTTAATGGGAATTTTAACATTATTTTAGCTATTCTGTTTTGAATCCTAAAGGAAATCTAAGGAATATTTCCCCTTTAAAAAGTAATGGAAATGTAAAAAGCAACACAATAAGTATCTCATTTTGTTCCACATCAGTGGGTAACTGAAGGACTCCCCCTTCCCAAAGTAATTTATTTCCAATATTTGTTTCTGTGCTGAAGTAATTCTTTAGTACTTTAACAAATAATGGAAATGAATTTATTTGACAAAGTAACTTAGCAAGGTAAAGGTCACCATTTCTCAAAAGCCACTCGTATCTGACTCTAGGGTTCACTGCTCATCTCTGTTTATAAGCCAAAGAGCCAGTGCTGTCTGCCTTTTCAGACATTTCCTTGGACATGTGGCAGGCATGACTAGACACTGAAGTGCATAGAACACTGTTTACCTTCCCACTGAAGTGGTCCCTGTTTATCTACTGGCAATTTCTTGCTTTTGAACTGCTAGGTTGGCAAGAGCTGGGACAGAGATAGGTGATCATTCCGTCATGCAGTACTTAGGTTTTGAACTGCTGACCTTCTGCCTCCCAGTCAGCATCTAAACAACTTGAGCAAACTCTATCATAAATTTCAACCAAGACGCTAAAGGAAATCAGAGTAATCATGTAGTTTGCCAAAAAAACAACAACAGAAAGTCCCTAACCCTCCAAAATGAAAAATTTGGCAGGAAGACATGGATTTCTTCTTCTATGTCTATGCCAGACGTGAAACTGCCAAAATGAAGGTACCTTTTGGTGAGTTTGTTCTGTAGTTCCTTTATCATAACCTAATAGGAGAAAGATTAGCTGGCAACACACGGGAGCCCAGCTGAGCCCGGCCGAGCCTAGCTGAGGACCATCACCGAAGAGCCTTTAAAAGCTGCCACCGCCACACCCGATGCCAGTTCTCTGGCTCCCCCCTCCCCCTTGGTGATAGCAGGGGTGGGGAGAGAGAGACTGCCCCAGTTTGGGGCGACTGGCGTGTTTTTAAGATCACACCGATGTCGGAGCCGCTGGACTTGCTGTTCTTCTGCCCTTGGTGAGAGCAGGGGCAGGGAGAGAGACAGGGACATGGAGCCCCTCCTCTTGGTTTGGCAAACTGGGAGGAGTGGTAGTACCTGTGTCGGCTCCTGTGGAGGATAAAAGAGCTCCTTCCCTGGCCCGGCTATGGCCGTGGGAAAGTCGAGCTCATTTGGGTTCCAGCGGCACGGACTGTAAAATTTGCCACTATTGCCTTGTCTAGCTCCTTCCCTGGCCCAGCATGTGTTACGGGGATGTTGAGCTCTTCTTATATTGTATTTTGTAATATTGTACCTTGCACCTTGGAATTGTATTGTATTTGTTACGCTGTGTTTTTGGATATAGATTGTTTATTTTTATTATTGCTATTTTCCTCCTTTTTTTCTTAATTGTATATTGTTTCTTTAATATGTTGTAATGCTGCCCTGAGTTGGCCTTGTGCTGAGTAGGGCGGGGTACAAATTATTATTATTATTATTATTATTATTATTATTATTATTATTATTATTATTATTATTATTATTATTATTATTATTATTATTATTATTATTATTATTATTATTATTATTATTATTATTATTATTATTATACCTTCCACATGGATTACAATGTATCTGAGCCAATGTAACCTTGCCTATAGCAACAATGTAACCTTCAGCTGTATCATATAAACCCTGTAATAGGACGCGAGCTAATGACCACCAGCTGGCAGCAGCGAGCGTCCAAGCTCTCTTGGTCCGAACTCATCAAAGGCAACAGCGCGGGAAGTTTTCCCGCCACCACCTACACCTGGACAAGAAGGGCGTGACCCGCAATGACGTCACGCAGACAGTAGCCAATGGGCTACCATGGCACCACGTTCAAATGTATTACTACTGTATATAAAGAGCTATCGATCCGCCATTACCTCATGTTCCCTCTGTCCACGATGCAATAAACCTGAGTTAACCCAGCCCGAGGCTGTGTCCTGTGTCTTGGTTTGCATACACCAAATTGGCGACGAAGGTGGGATGATGGATCCCCACGGAGCAGCCAGGGCACAGAGCGGGTTCAACATCACCAAACCGCAAGACTGGGAGCTGCTTGAGATGGACTTCCAGGCGGCACTGGTGGAACTCAAAGTCAAAGGAGACGACGAGGAGAGGAAGAGGGCCATCCTCACCAGAATGCTTGGGATGGAAACCAAGCGGACGCTGGTGGGCATCATCGCTCCGAAGAAGGTGAGCGAATTTAAGGCGGACGACATCATGAAGCTGCTGCGAGAGCGCTTCCGTCCCTCGAGGGCAATGTTTCCCGCTCGGAGCGCGTTTTGGAGGCGAGTCCAAGCGCCGGACGAGTCGGTTGAGGCATTCGTGGCCGCCATGAGGGTAGCCGCCGCCCCCTGTAAATGGGGCGACATCCTAGAGATGGCCCTCAGGGACGGAGTGCTGTGTGGCCTGAAAGACAAGGAGGTGCAGCGCAGCTTGATGAACAAGGAGCCGCCACCCACGTTGGCAGAGGTCGTAGAGGCCGCGGAAGCCGCAGAGTCCACGAATGCTGGAGTGGACGAGATGCACCAGTGGCGTGAGTGGCGTCCTAGAGCCGGCAAGGCGGAAAATTCGGTGCACGGGAAGTCCGGACAGTCGGTGCACGCAACTCGACGGGCCTCAAAGTCGTCTACGGAAGGCAGCGACGGCGAGGAGGTCCAGAAGGTCAGAAAGGGGGGTCGACGCTGCGAGGGTTGCGGAGCGGCCCATAAGCGCGCGAGATGCCCGTTCAGGAAGGCCGAGTGTTACACCTGCGGCCGTCGGGGGCACATCGCCAAGGCATGCAGAAAACGGAAGGAGGGCCGGAGGCAGTCACAAGACCGTTCGGCCAGGCCGGACCGTCCAGCGAGGCCCAAAGATGGCGCCCAGACCACGAGGAAGCAGGATGGCGTGGGCCGCGTATCGGACGACAGCGAGGACGCCGCCGCAGTGTTCAGCGTGTCCGCGGGACAGTCCCATTACTTCGTTGAGGTATTGGTACAAGGGGCCCCTATTAGGATGGAGATTGACTCGGGGTCCTCCTATTCTATCATTCCCCAGAAAGAGTTCTTGAAAATCGACCCCCACGTGCGGCCCAAACTTAAAACGTTGAGGTCCACGCTACGAGACGTACAGGGAAACAGCATTCCGGTGTTGGGGGTCGGGAAATTTCGGGTCAATTTTAAGAGACATTCTGCGGAACTGCCCCTAGTTGTCCTTAAGGGGGGAAGTTGTAGCCTCCTAGGGACACAGTGGTTTCGGCCCTTAGGTTTGTTCATAGGGGGAGTGCATACAGTGGGGGTGGACCCAATACAAGCGGTTTGCGATGCGCATCCCGCCGTTTTTAAGAAAGGACTCGGAAAGTTCAAGGGACCCCCTGTAGCCTTCGACCTAGACCCGGAGGTCCGCCCGATAAGACTCAAACCGCGCAGGGTGCCGTTCGCACTCAAGGACAAGATAGAGGCGGAACTGGACAAACTGGTGGGCCAGGGGATTCTTATTCCTGTTGATTCCGCGGAGTGGGAAACTCCAATTGTAACGGCTCTAAAGGCTAACGGGGAGGTGCGCATTTGCGCTGATTATAAGTGTACAATTAACAAGGCGATCCGCCCTAATGCATACCCGGTGCCGGTGATCAGCCACCTTTTGGCCAGGCTGAATGGGGGAAAGTGTTTCGCTAAACTCGATTTGGCACAAGCCTATCAGCAACTTCCTGTGACCCCCGCCACGGCCGCGGCACAAACGATAGTTACACATAAAGGGGCGTTCCAGGTGTCGCGTTTGCAGTTCGGCGTGAACTCGGCACCCGGCCTTTTTCAGTCGCTTGTGGAACGCCTCCTGAAGGGACTGGAGGGGGTGTTGCCTTATTTTGATGACGTGTTGATAACAGGGGGGAGTGAGGCTGAACTGGCAAAGAGATTGGACAAAGTACTAACCGTGTTCGAGAAAGCGGGGCTGAGACTGAGGAAGGACAAATGTGTTTTTTTCAAAACTGAGGTCGAGTTTTTAGGGTTCCGGATCACACCCGAGGGGATTAAGCCGTCTAAAACCAAAGTAGCAGCCATAAAAAAGGCCCCTCGCCCCACATCCAAAACCGAGCTACAGTCTTTCCTGGGGCTCCTCAATTTTTACCATACATTCCTCCCGCGGAAGGCGTCCGTGGCCGAACCGCTCCATCGGTTACTTAAAAAGGAGGAGACATGGATATGGGGTGACGAGCACGAGAGGGCGTTCAAAGAGCTAAAGCAACTCCTAACATCTGAGGCAATCCTGACGCACTTCGACCCCAAACGGCCAGTGGTCCTAGTCTGTGATGCATCCCCGGTGGGGGTGGGGGCGGTGCTTTGCCACGTGTTGGATGACGGAAGGGAGGCCCCGGTAGCGTTTTATTCAAGGTCCCTGTCCCAAGCGGAGCGCAATTACGCACAAACCGACAGGGAGGCGTTAGCAATAGTAGCGGGAACCAAAAAATTTCACGATTTTTTGTATGGCCGCCCGTTCAAAATCGTGACCGATCACAAGCCACTGTTAGGGATTTTCACGGCAAGCAAGCCCACGCCGCAGATCCTGTCCCCGAGAATGCTGCGATGGGCTATTTTTCTCAACGCATACCAACATGAGTTGGAGTACCGGCCCGGGAAGGAGATCAGCCATGCTGATGCACTTTCGAGATCTCCTTTGCCCTTGTCGGACGACCAAAAGGCGAGAGTAGAAAGAGACCGCCAGGTGTTGCTAATTGAGGTCTTAGACGCACCCCCAATAGTACCAGCCGACATTGCTAGGGCGACAGGCAAGGACAGAACGCTGGAGAAAGTTAGTTCATGGGTACAGAAGGGGTGGCCGGCATCGTCCCCGAGTACAGAATTCGACCCATTTTTTCGGAAAAAGCTAGAGTTGTCCCTAGAGAGGGGGTGGCTTTTGTGGGGCCAACGGGTGGTGGTCCCTACGCCCCTGCGGCCGAGGGTGCTCGAACTGCTGCACGTCAGCCACCCGGGCATAGTTCGTTCAAAGGCGCTGGCCCGGAGTTACTTCTGGTGGCCACAGCTGGACGCGGACATTGAGCACATGGTCGGCACTTGTGAGGCGTGCCAGGGATCCCGACCAGAGGCGGCCCGTCTTCCGCATAGGGAATGGGACACAGCAAGGGGGCCATGGTCCAGAGTGCACGTAGATTTCGCTGGCCCATTCCGAGGAACCATGTTTCTCCTGGTGGTGGATGCGTTCTCCAAGTGGCTGGAGGTTATCCCAGTAAAGAGCACGTCCTCCGCCACGACAATTAGCCAGCTAAGGAGAGTCTTTTCCACGTTCGGTTTACCCGACACTTTAGTCAGCGATAACGCTAGTTGTTTCACCTCCGCTGAGTTCGGGGCATTCATGGAGGCAAACGCCATTCGGCATGTCACATCCGCACCGTTTCACCCGGCCACGAATGGCCAAGTGGAACGGCTGGTGCGTACAACAAAGGAGGCGCTGCGGCGCATGGGCCCGGGGGACCTGAATCACCAAGTATGCCAGTTCCTCTTAGCGTATAGGGTAACCCCCTTAGCGTCAGGCTACTCGCCGGCAGAGCTCTTGATGCGGCGAAAACTGACCACGATCCTGTCCAGGCTAGACCCGACGAGAGTCGAGGATAAAGGGAAAAACATAGGGTTGGCAGTCTCGAAAGATTTCGCCGCCGGTGACCCTGTTCACTGCAGGAACTATTCCAGCGCAGGGCCAGCCTGGGTACCAGGGACGGTTGTAGAACAGACGGGGCCAGTGTCGTACCGGGTCGAGACTAACACCGGCCTCCTCTGGAGGAGGCACGCAGACCAACTGAGGCACCGAGTGAGTGGGCCAGTCAGTGGGGCTCAGAAACAGGATTCAGCGTTAGGGTTCTCCCCCACCCGCTTAACCCAAGGGGGAGACAGCAGCGGACAACAGTCCCAAGCAAGGGGGGAAGGCAGAAGCAGCGGCCCCGACTCATACCCTTTTGATACACCAGTCCTATCAGGGGCCGGGGAAGGGGGAGAGGAGTTCGCGACCGCTGCCCCCGATTGTAATTTTGATTTTGATTTTGCGAGCCGGGGGGGGGTTTCAGGAGTGTTCCCCCACCCATCCAAGCGAGAAGAGGGGTTTTTCGTTAGCCCCCAGTGCCCCCGGTTCCTCCCTAAGAAAGAGCACACCTCCCGACAACGCCGCGGAGCCGCGGCAAGTCACCAACGAGTCTCCCTCTCCAATTACAGGACAGGAAACCAGGGGACAAAGAGAAGGTAGCAAACCCGGGGAGAGGCAGCCCGCATCGAGACCCCAGCGTGTTCGAAATAAGCCATCTTGGCTGAGAGACTTTGTCTCCTAGGGGGGGGGGAGTGTGTTTAAGTGTGGGCTCGAGACTTTGTCTCGTCCTAGGGGGGAGGGGTGTTGTGTTCTGATGGTTTTACCTTCCACATGGATTACAATGTATCTGAGCCAATGTAACCTTGCCTATAGCAACAATGTAACCTTCAGCTGTATCATATAAACCCTGTAATAGGACGCGAGCTAATGACCACCAGCTGGCAGCAGCGAGCGTCCAAGCTCTCTTGGTCCGAACTCATCAAAGGCAACAGCGCGGGAAGTTTTCCCGCCACCACCTACACCTGGACAAGAAGGGCGTGACCCGCAATGACGTCACGCAGACAGTAGCCAATGGGCTACCATGGCACCACGTTCAAATGTATTACTACTGTATATAAAGAGCTATCGATCCGCCATTACCTCATGTTCCCTCTGTCCACGATGCAATAAACCTGAGTTAACCCAGCCCGAGGCTGTGTCCTGTGTCTTGGTTTGCATACACCAAAATTATTATTATTATTATTATTATTATTATTATTATTATTATTATTATTATTATTATTATTATTATTATTATTATTATTACTACTACTACTACTACTACTACTACTACTACTACTACTACTACTACTACTACTACTACTACTACTACCACCAGGGTACACCAGATTAGTGGTTTAAAAATACCAAAATCTATGAGGAACCTCCTTCTTTGTGCCCAAACATATGGATGATATGGTATAACAACTGAAATGATTAAGAGTTGAACAGATTTTGGGTAAAGCATTAAATAAGTCTCCTTCAACATGCAGCAATACAATCACCTACTTCAACATTCCACAAATGATGACTGGATGACAACAGGTTGCACATTCCTGATAATAAAATATCAAGAAAAGGACAATAAACACTGTAATTATCAACCAATTTATATGCCGTCCTACAATGTTTAAGCGCCTCACAGGAGTTATTGCAAGATCAATATATAATTATTTATTTGAAAACTCCCTGTATTCAACAGAATAGGAAGGAAACTTTAAAAAGTAAAATTTAAAAAAAAAAACAGTTGCTGATTGACAAGATAAAAAAACAAATCCTAACATGGTGTGGATAGATTATAAAAAGGCATTTGACTCATTGCTACACATTTGGATTAATACCTGTCAAAAATATTTCATATTGGCAAAAAATATTCAGAGGTTCCTGAAGAAAAACCATGTAAAAATGGGTTACTGTGAAGAAATTGGTAAGTTAATATCAAAATAGGAATATTTCAAGAGGCTTCTTCATCACTGTTACAGTTTAACATCTTGTTAATCTCCTTGTTTCCTTACCTTGGATACCTTGGAGTCATTATTCATCTAGAAGTCCATACACCAGTAGACATCTCCACGATGACATTCTGCACATGCAAATGTTCCTGGGAAATCAAGTCCATCCGTGTGTGGTTTTTTTTTTTAGCAATTTGGATATCACGTTACCTGCTGGCTAGGCAAACCATGATGTGTGCCCTCCACTATCACCTCATACCTGTCAACCATCCCAATTTGGCCAGGATTACCACGGAATTTGACGCCGGTTGACGTCATAACCCGCCCCGCGCTGCCAAACCCCCATAATTTGGCAGCGGGGGGGAATGCTTTCCACGCATGCATGGAAGCGCTCCGACGCTTGCACAGCCCCTACGCAATCGGGGGAGCACTTCCACGCATATGTGTAAGGGTTCTACACAAGTGTAAAACCCTTCCACGCATGCGTGGAAAGAGACCTGCGCACAAGCAATCTGCTCAGGTCCCATTTTTTCCAGAGCCGCGGGATGACAGGTATGTATCACATTGCCCAAGGGATCTGATGGAGGATGCTTTGGTGAGTCTTAGGTGTCTGTCTGTTTGGATCTGAATATACTACAAGATCTTAACTTTGTCAGTTTCTAAAAAAATAAGCATTTAGATCTTGCTATGTTGTACATTCTTATTGTTATTTATTTGTTGTATTTGTAGGTCACCTTTCTCCCAAAGGGGAACTCAAGGTGGATCACCCGGCCTAACATCATTGACAAGAGATGGGCAACACTTCCTAGTTAGACTGCTCAAGCCCCAGCGCCTCAACAAGGCTCTCACCTAGCAGGGAATCTCCATGTTAATACTTCTTAATAAAACTGGATTGGGCTACCATATTTCAGTTCTAGCAAGAAAAATCAATCATCTGTTATACATGGATGATGTAAAAGGTTATGAAAAAAGTCTCACTCAGATTGAGTCACAGTTAAATATGGTGCAAATATATAGCAAAGATACTGAGATGATAATTTGCACTTGACAAACATGCACATCAACATTGTGATCCACCTTGAGTTCCCCTTTGAGAGAAAGGTGACTTATAAATACAACAGATAAATAATAATAATAAGAATGTACAACATAGTGAGATCTAAAAACTTAATTGTTAGAAACTGACCAAGTTAAGATCTTGTAGGAAATTCAGACCCAAACAAACAGACACCTTAAGTATAATACAGCAGAAACAACAGTAATATATGAAGACATGTCTGGATAAATGACATTACAACTCCAGGGATGCCAGAGTTGAATATAAAGAATTGGAAAAAATAATAAAATACAGAAGCCTAGCAATAGAAATAGAAATAGCTTCATTATGGGTGAAACACCCTCCTGCACTTCCCCTAAGGTCAACAAAGTCCTCGGAACAATATTGTAGAGCTTTGTAAAATATCATAATGAACTGTAAATCTCTGAAATAACACAATCAGAAGATGTATAAAACCAGAAAAAATTCTATAATTTAGGATGGATTCATCTAACTCAAGTTTCTGCCTGTTTTGCATATTTAGAAGTCCCTTTTATCCTATTTCTGCATGTATCAAATCTGTATTGTTTTCTTAGAAAATCACATAATAGATGTTGGCTTCAAATTTTGTTGTTGTTCAGTCACACAGTCGGTTATGACCCTTCACATCCCCCTGGACCACTGCCCTCCAGGCACCTCTGTCCTCCACCATCCTCCTCAACCCGCCCAGCTCTGTACCCATTGCATCTACAATACCATCTAGCCATCTCATTTTTGCCTGCCCCCTTCTTCTTCAAATAAACACTTACCATATTTTTTGGACCATAAGATGCACCACCCCCCCAAAAAATGGGGGGAAATGAGGGTGTGTCTTATAGTCTGAATGCTGTCCAGCAAGGCTGTTGTAAAAGACCTCCACCGAAGACGTCCACCGCCACCGCCAAAGCTGTTCCAGGGCTGGGGAAAGAAGGGCTGGGGAAAGAAAAACATATATTCGGTGGACCATTACCACAGGTGGCCACAAGAGGGCGCAAATCACAATTTCCCATTTAAATGCATTGGAAATCAATTTCTTGTACAGTATTCTAAAGCTTTTCTGTTTGTATGTTCCCAATGTATTTCAGTGGGAAACCAAACCTGTGCATAAAAATAAAGGGTTTCATCTACCTTCCTTGCCTTTGTCTCTGCTCCATGTGGTCAAAATGGAGGGGGAGCCATGCTTTCTGGTTGTAGGGAGAGCAAGAGGCTAGGCTAGAGCATCACTTCCTGCCTCAGTGTAATTGGCTTGCCCGACCATTCCCCCTGCAGCGCCACCACTGGTTGGTGGTGAAAATACAGTACTATTTGGTTCAGAATATTTTTTCTTGTTTTCCTGCTTTAAAAACTGGGTGCGTCTTATGGTCAGGTGCATCTTATAGTATGAAAAATGCGGTAATATACATTTATCTCCTCTTGCTATGAGCTTTCTAGTCATACTCGTCTAGTGTGCTCAGAAACATTAAGACCTTTGTTTTTGCATGTATCTAGAGAAGAACTCATAACTCTTCCTAGCTTACTCCTGCATCTGCTTCCCTCTCTTGTTTTTTACTGGTCAGATTTTAGATTGCAAGCATCTCAGACAAGCCCTCTTGCACTCTATAAAATGTTATACATTGTAGACAATAAAAATAAATAATGGACAATAAATAAAAACAGCCAAAACTATTGGCAACCCAGTGAAAGCTAGCAAGTAGTCTTCAGGATGAGATCACAGATCTTATTGGCCTAAAATCCTCTAAACAGAACTTTCTTCTTGTTGTTATTCTGCCACATCCGAATCTGAATATTTGGTGATCATCATGGTGATCAGCCATGAGACTGTCCTGAGAATATGATGCAGTGGCCTTTCATCTGCCTTCCACATCTCAACATGACACCCGTACCACTGGTTCAGTTGTGAGCCACTTTTTGGTCTTGAGCCAGTATTGATGAAGCTGCTGCCCTCCATCAAGATGGATTCAAGTGGGATTTAATCCATTTGGGGACCATCATCCTTCCCTGAGGTATCGGCACCCAAGGCCATTAGTCCTCTGGGTGGTAAGGTTAGTTAACCGCCACCTGGCACTCAATGTTGAGTCACTGACAGTATGGTCTACTCTATTACCATAGCAGGATAACCTGGCCAGACTGGAAGGACCTATTCAGTCCAAATAACCAGAAGGGAGATTGGGGAGGTAGTGCCAGAGACGTTTGTCTATCCCCTTTGATTCTCTGACCACTACTTCCTCCAACACCAATTAGCAAATTGCTATTCTTAGGGTTTGTAGATCAGTCTCATCACCATCTCTTAACATTCCTGTTTCTTTAGGGATCAGGTGTACTGTTTCTCCTCCCCCATTGGCTTCTTGGGTACATGTCTATCAAATTAGAATTAGAGTTTAGGCTTCTCTCTCTCTCTCTCTTGATTGCAGTCTCAGAACAAAAGTTGGTTTTTTGATGTTTTAACTGCTTCTCCTGCTTTATTGACAATCTGCTGTGGGTCTGACTGCCCAGATATCTATACAGATATCTTTTTCATGTAATGAATACACACAACAGATCTAAGGTGTGGATAACCACAAATGATGCCTTGTGACCAAATATTATCTGTGTAAGATACTTTTTAGTACAGACATGGGACCAGTGGCTTTACACAATGCTTTAAAATCTGAAAGTTGGCAAATAAGCCATTGTGTGTTCACAGCATTAGTTCTAGAGACAATGAGCTCAAACCATCATGTTAAAATGGACATTCTCATTTTCTCTGTCTCTGCCTCTTTCCAGACACCCAGCCAAGACACACCTCTGCATTCATCATTTAAAAAAATATAATTGTGACCATAGTTGCTATTTTGTGCTTGGTGGAATATAATGTTTCCACCCTTCTTTTTAGCCTAGCTTTTAGCTGTTTTCTTGTTCAAGTAATTTCTTATGGGACCAGCAAATGTCACTATTCCAGCCAAAGAGGCCTGCAAAGGTCAAATAAAATTCCAACAGTAAGCTTCAGGGACATTTTAAACCTGAGGCTGTTTATAAAAAGGCCTTTAGCATTGTAGTCATTGTGTATTTGCTAATAGATTTCATTTCATGTGTCACCTTTCACCCAGTAATGCAGTCATTACTGTTAGAGAGAATAAAAAAATAGAAATCTATTTTAAGATAACAAAATGTTGGGTAGAATAGATGAACCCCACAGGATGCAATGGAAGTATTACACAAATAAATAGCTACTATACATCTTTTTAAAGCTGGTTTCCATTTAAAATAACCTTTTAAAACAACTTTATTTCAAAAATTTGCATTGCCCCTTTTCTCTTGCCCTTTCTGAAATACAAGCATGCAGCCTGAAGGGGAGAATCATTTGGGAGATTTCCACAAAACTGAGAATTAAAGTTCCTGATCAGATGGAGTAAATTCTTTATTATTGATTTCCAAATGTGAAAGATGACAGAAGTGGGAGGTGGAGCTAATACTTTCTGAGTCCTAATCTGTTCAGTTTAGGACTGTCCCATATTATTTGCCACTGTAGTTCACTTAATTGGGCTTATTTTCAAATATATATTATTTGGCTGTAAGTCTTCCAAGCATATTAATTAAAGGCAAGTCCCATTCAAATCAGTGGGATTTTTATCCTAATAAACACACTTACAATTGTTCAGCGGAAATGCAAAGTAGTTTATCCTGCAGTAAAATAAGATAACTATTCTGCAGCATGAGTGAACTGCAAGACACAACACAATGAACCAATAGGAGTTAATGTGTTTCTGCTTTACAATATTTGAAAGTTAGTCATAGGAAATAAAGATTGATTTCCATATCTGATTCTACTTATGTTCCTTGAATGTTTGGGTCATGGTTTTGTTCTGTTGCATCTTGTACTAATATTCATGCTTTCAAAAGCTGTACATTGTGATGAAATGAGAAATTCATAAGTACTGATAAAGAAAAAGACAGAGATGGCATTTCGGATCTTTCACTGTTTCCTTTAGTATTATGTTACAAGGAAACCCTACATATTTAAAAGTTCACATATGCCTTATAAAATGGTCAAAGTAAGATAAGCCACCCTGAACAAAAAGATGCAATATGTACTCTGAATACAATGAATTGTGCCATAATCTGGGCCAGCACTTGACCTAAGGGAAAGATCATCAAGTCTGAAACCAGAGTGACAAGATTGTAAATATCCTGTTGGTAGAATTTATCCATATGAAAACTTTCACCCTTTGGTTCTCTTTTCCCTTGGATAGTCTTGTTTGGGTGAATTCATAGAGGCTCAAGATCTAAAGAAATAAAAAGAAAAAAGAAAACAAGGAGAAAGAAGGGAAGGAGGGAAGCAAAGCAACATAAATGGTGGTGATATATAGACAGATTAGAGGAAATATATTATATGTTCAGTACTGTAGATGTAGAAGGGTCTATAGTCTCTATGATGTGTAGAGAGGCAGGGAAAGCCAGAAAGGAACAAATAGAAAAAAAGCCCACAATATAAGACAGATAGTAAGACTCATGCCTTATTATAGAAAGGAGATTAAAGCTCTAGCTACACTGGGAAGCCAATTGGAGCAACTCAGAGTGCTGCAGCTTGATTTGTAGCCTATTCTACATTTCTTTTCAGATTAAGCACTCACATGGAGATCATGGATTTTTTTGATGCCCGTGTCCACAATGGCCTCTGAATCCAATAGGTTTTATCTGTGCCACAACTCCTCATCCTTTAATCTAATCCATTGCCAATTCAAGGCTGTCATTTTATGTTCACTGTAAAGCCAGTGGGCTGTTTAAAGTGTTGCATAGTGCTGTATTAGGAAAGAGGGAATGCTTTTCAAAGTTCTTCAGAATATATGAGCACTTACACATACTGCCAATACATAGTTGTCCAGTGTAGTTTGTCAGAGTTGCTTATAATTGATAGCAATAACAGAACATTCCTATCATTACTAGCATTGAAAATTAAAGAGTGCCTCTTTAGCAAGTCAGTGGCCAAAGTCCTGTTGCTTAATTTAGTAAATTACATTAGAGTAGACTCATTAATTGATGGGTATTTGTTGAGTCAATGTAACCAGTGAGTCAATGGACCTACCCTAGTTCAATATACTGCACATAGCAAAAGTTTCATTGTGGGCATGGATCTGGCTGGACTCTGGAGGATGGTAGATAACAGAAGAGCTTAGTGTTCATGCAGTTGTGAAGAGTTGGAATCCACTTTGTGACTGAACAACAACAAGCAACAGCTTCGCCAGGGCAACTCATGCTAGATTCCTACTGCCTTCAACTTTCTCCAGCATTATTGCCTTCTCCGGTGGATCTTGCCTTCTTGTGACACATCCAAAGAATCATAGCCTCAATATTACTGAGTAGAATTTACTGTGCAATAGAAGTTCGACTTTCTTAAATCAGTGGTAAGGATCAAAGTACAAACAAGCTTTGGTTCTATCTCAGTTGCTCAATCTGTCCAAAATCTAGAAAAAGTAAGGCTGCTTAAAGTGTTGTAGCATCTCAAAAAGACTTAACAGGATCTAGTTCAGGAGTTCTCAACCTTTTAAAGCCAGTGGCCGGGTCACACCCCCTCAGACAGCTTTAGGGGCCAGACAGCCATTTTGCCTTTCTTCCACTACATGGCATTTCCTGGTGTGGTGGAGGCGGTGTGGGGACAAATGAAATGTCACCACAGGCTGCATCTGGCCCAAGGGCCACAGGTTGAGAATCTCTATTATTCAGTTTGTTTCCATGACACACTTGTGAAACAGGAGAGGGAGCTCTCACTACATCCACTGGGAAGAAAAGGGAAATTATTCTTTGTCCTTAACAAACTGGAGAGGAAAAGGGAATTGGCACTGTTAAATTCAGAGGGGCAGCTGTGGGTCTTGTTGCCATGCGTTCATTCATTTACTGATATCTTACTGAAGAGGACGTCGTTTGTTGAGAGAGCACATGCTTAGTATCCACAGGAGGTCCCAGGTTTAATTTCTCACAAAGAAATATAGCCTGGACCCTGCATAGCTGCTGCCATTCAATATAGAATAGAGGAGCCCTGGTGGGACAGTGGTTAAACTGCTGTCCTGCAACACAAAGGTTGTGAGTTTGCTCCTGACCAGGGCTCAAGGTTGACTCAGCCTTCCATCTTTCCAAGGTTGGTAAAATGAGAACCCAGAATGTTGGGAGCAAAATGCTAATAAATTTGTGAACTGCCCAGAGAATGCACTAATTGCTATAGGGCAGTATATAAAATTGATTATTTTGCTTTTGCTTTAGGGTGGGAGTTCTCAACCTTTTTAAGCTGGGGGCCGGGTCATGCCTCCCCAGACAGCTTTGGGGACAGGACAGCCATTTTGCCCTTCCTCCACCACATGGCACTTCCTAGTCTGGTGGAGGCAGTGGGGGGGGGCACATGAAATGGTGCCATGGGCCACATCTGGCCAGTGGTGGGATTCAATTTTTTTGCTACCTACTCTGTGGGTGTGGAATGGTGGCTGTGGCCAGGGGAAAGCCCTGTGTTGCACCCAAATTAGGTCTACTTTATTTCAAAACTTGGATGGGTGGGGCCGGCTGGAATTTCTGCTACTGGTTCTGGTGAACTGGAGTGAACCTGTTGAATCCTGTCATCGTGCTATCGCGGATCGGGACCCTGGTAAAGTGAGGGGGTGTCTCACAGTAAGCTGTGCTCAGTTTATTTCGGTACGCACACTCCCTCCTGCAGCAATTATCGGACCCTCACAGAACCTATGCCCATCCATGGAGCCGGGCTTCTCTTCCACAGGGAATATGCGATTTCCAGGTTGGGTAACATGTAAGGCAGAGAGTCTTATGGTAACAAGATTAGCCTCTAAATGACTGAGTTCCACTCAGACATGTAGCAGCAAAGTTTTATTTCAAAGTAACATCTGAAAAGACAAACTACAGAACACACACAGAATATAAGTTAGTCATAATTTCTTTCCCTTTGGCATGATCCTGGGCAGGAAAATGCTCTCGTTAGATATTTATTCTCTTCTCAGAGTTAGGGGGAATTGTATTAGCGAAACTTGGGTCTCTAGCTAACAAATCCAGTAGTAACTTACAATTTGAGTAGGTCCACTAAAGCAATGAAACCTATATAGGTTCTGACTCCCTAAATTCCCACAAACCAATGGGCCCACTCTAGTTATAACTTATTACAGCATTTCAGCCAATGATTTTTTTTTTTATGTAAAAATCCTACCATGTTTTCCAGGCTCCTTCAGGATCAAGCAGTTCCAGGTAGAAGTAGCCTTTGGTCTTTCCCCTCCTCCTATTCATTTTCCCGGTAGTATTATGGTTATTTGCTTTCCCTCACTAAGTTAAACAGTCAAAAATGTCATAACTGTTTTGCACAGAGGAGTTGCCTGACTGTTTGATCATTCTGATTACTCTTCTCTGCATCTTTCTGAGAAACAAATATTAATACCATATAGTTGATAGCAACTAAAAAAAAATACAAGATAGTCTGAATATTATGCATATCTGAACTGTCTATGTGACATTAATTATATTCAGTTCTTCCCCTCCCAAAAAAACCCCAACAAAACTTCTAGTTTATGAATTTGGGATATTGTATACATCAGTGAATGTGGAATATTGTATACCCCCTTAGACAGCTGAGCGGGCCAAACTGGTGCTGTAAAATGCATCTACGGCTGTCTTAAATGCATCTATGATGGCTGCGGACTCATGTATGGTTATAGTAAATGTGTTTACGATGGCCTCAGAGTCATTCATGACTGCCATAAATGTGTTTATGTGGCCATAAATGAGTCTATGGCTGATTCTGGCAGTGGCTGCAGGGGTGACTGGAGTGAGGTGAGGGACCATAGGTTGCAAACCCCTGGTATACATGATTCAAAATGCCAGGAAATGGCTCAATATTGCTGCACAATATTGTGCCCACGTTGCCAGCAAAAGGATTCCAAGTTTTACACAAAAAAGGCAGCCTGAATGTTGACAAAACTTGTGGCAGTAGTCAAGATGATCTACAGGATATCCTCTTGTGCTCACTACCATTCACACAGAGAAAGCAAGCAAGGGGAAATCCCAGAAGCAAACTCTTTTTTTTCATAAGTTAACCCAGTTCTCACCCAAACACAAAGCAATTGCTTTCCACCAGTATGAAATGTCATGGCAAATTTGGCACCTAGCAAAATTCAGCTATCTGCTCTTCCTGTGCCAAATTTGGGTGTTGATTTGAAGCTTAAAAGTTTGGGTGTTTATCTGAAGCTTAAAAGTTGCCAAAAAAAAATTCCGTGGTCGGACTCCATTTTTAGAATTGTTTTGTGGAATGTTCTTTTGTTCTGAACATCACTGCACCTCAGAAAGATATTAGGCTTGTTTCTCCCTCTTGGACGCACACCTTAAGGTGATGGGGGTGGGGGTGGGGGTGGGTTGAATTTGTGAAGGAATCTTTAGTGTATGGGACCAAAGACAACAGGACAACCGAAAGGTTGGTTTAACGCAGGTTTATTGCATGGTGTTCCGGTGAAGCATGGGGGTAATGGTGGTGGTACATCTCATTATATACTGAGGACTATACATTTGAATCTTGCAGCACGGTAGCTCATTGGCTACTGTCGGCGTGGCCTCGCCCAGGCACGCCTTACTCTCGCAGTTGTATCTTCTTCCTGCTGAATGCGAGTATCTTCATTCTGCTGAATGCGAGTATCTTCATTCTGCTGAATGCGGAGGCATTTCCCCGCGGCTGTCCGTGATTGAGCAATGTGAACCATGTGAGGCTGAACGCTCGCAGCTGCCCCAAGGGGTTGCTTGCTTGCGTTCCTTTCAGCTGAGGTACATTGTAATTGTGATGGATACATTTATATCTTGATAGCTTTACAGTACATTGATATGCATACATAACAGAATCTGAGGGCAATACTGTCAGAAATCTAGACTCTGTTATGAGTCTAAACTGTTATTAGGATTATCCAATATGGAATGGTCAAAGATGAAAAAAATAGATTAAGATGCAGCTGTCATTTCCATTAATTAATGGCCGCATCAGCAGATGAGGATTGTAGTGGTGGTGAGGGTTTGGAAAGGCAATGACTGGGTGGCAGCTGTAGCAGAAGATGACACTTGCAAAAGATATTTAATGGAAAATGATAGTGATACTCAAGCTAGTACTGTGCAGTTGCAAAGTTGAACCAGCTCTGAGTAATTTATATCTTTAAAAAACCTATAGAGAGATCATTCCAAAAACAAACAAAGCCCCCAAGAGATTGTACTGCATGTCTCTGGTCCAAAGGTAACAATCAACTATCAGGGAAGAATAAACAATAAATATGATTTGTGTTGTCACTAATAAAGCTACTGGATCAACTTTGAAATGGTATTTGCTGATAAGAAAGGAGGATGGCAGATGACAGAGGACCCTGATTTGCTGTGGTCCATGGGGGTTGCAAAGGGTCAGAGTTGACTGTGCAACTGAACAACAAAATAGCTTCAAGTAATTGCTGCTTTCTACCTGTAATAAGATATACATATCTTAAATTGTTAATGTTTCTTTCACCAGTTTTCACATCACCAGCATCTGAATCTAGTCCAGCTTTCTGTATGATGTGCTTCGCATACAGATTGAACACATAAAATGTGTTCTTGTTTGACTCCTTTTCATATGGGAATCCATTCTGTTTCTCTATCCTAATGCTAGCTGCTTTTCCAGAGTATAGATTACATATACATCATTACACTCAGCTATTGAGGCATAGCCATTTCTTTTAGATCATAGTTTTATTCATCCACACAATCAAAGGCTTTGGTATATTGGACTTTTTCTGAAACTCTTTAGTATGCTCCAGCAGCCAGTGGCTAATCTCTTATAGTGCAACATGTTGTACTAGAGTAGGTCCATTTAATCAGTGGGGATTTAGTAAGTCAAGATTTCTTTAGGCTCCATTAATTAAAATGGTCCTGTTCTGTGAATTACTTTAGCTAAATAGGTCCATTTAAATCAATGAAGCTAATCAACATTGACTAACCAACTCCCAACTGATTTAATGAGTCTGCTCTAGTGTGACTTACTATGCTAAACAAGAGGATGTCAACTAGTGTATACAATATGATCTCGAGTATTTCTTCCTCAGCCTGAAAATTGAGCACTTATCTCTCCATATAGGGTAAAATATTTTTGTTGAAACACTTTGAGCATTACTTTGTTTGCACAGTATATTAATTCAATGATCCCATTTTGGCAAACTGTTCTGATGGAAATATTAACTAATCAGACCAGAATATACTGAAATAAAGCATGATCAATATATGAACATTTAGCAACCCATATTAAAATACAGTACTGAGCCAAGAAACGAGGAATAAGTGGCAGGAAATAATTTGGCCTGTTGGACTTTAATCTTTTAAGATATATAATTATAGCCAATGGGTTAGAAAATAGTTATTAAGTATATTAGAATATGAAATTAGTGGATGTAAGCAAATAAGAAAATTGTATTATTGTTACTGTTATAATTTAAGTTTTTTTTTGTTGCTATGAAGCTACTTGGTTTATGGTATTATGTATTATGATTGTCAATAAAGAAGGGGGAAATGATCCTAAGGTTAAATGCCTATAGAAAGGTCAAATCGAATAAACCATGGCAAATTTTACTAAATAGTATTGAGGCTATTATACTTAAGTTTAGACATATAATGAGAAGAGAAGTTAAAAGTCACAAGAAAAGAGAAAAAAATGAGATACATTAACTTAATTTTAAAACTGTGAGCAGGATCATTAATGACAGGGTTTTTTAGAGCAAAAAGACAATGGCCAAATGGTGAAATGCAGAAGAGATGAACAAACCGTTTGCACAGAAATGTAAAAATGTTCAAATGATTTTAATAAAGAAAACTGAAACTCCTTCTAGGTAACTAAAGTCTTTCAAATAAAAATTATTTATCTTTCTTCAGATAACCATATAAGTTCAAACAGTTCATGTAACTCAAAATACTTTCTTCAAGGTATTATCCTTTGCAGGCGCACCCCCCAAAGAAAGACTCAGACATGGGTAAAGGCATTGGGCCACTTTTATTGAATAATGCCCTAGTCCAAATTATAACTTTCAATTGGTGTATTCATCCAATTGTAATTCTTAAGGCAAGCAGGCCGCAGTAACACTGGTAAGGTTCCTCCCAAAATGCCAATGACAATTGGCTACAATGTAACTATTTGTATCAATTTGTTTGTTGACACAAACAAATTGTTGACCGGAGTCAATAAACTATCTACTGACCCCACCCTATGACGTGTATCTGTCAAATCACAAGGTGATGCATGATGTAAAGCTCCTGTCTTCACCCCTTGCCTGGTTCGTCATTGACCGGCCAAAGCTATTACACCTGTACCTGTCTAAGTGTTGGCCAGTCAATTGCGAACCTGCCGGATACCTATGGGTCATAAATCTTTACCTTACCAGTGCTACCCGCCCAAAGTGACCAAAGTCAAAGAACCCCTTTGCTCAAACACTAGCAACAGTGTGGGATGGGCAAAAAAGCCAGAACCCAAGGGCCAGTTGTAGGTTCAGGCCAAAAATTCCCACCCAGCCCCGAAGCGACCAAAATATCACACTGTTCACTAGGGAGGGGGTAGAGGGAAAAACTTCTCCTTTCCATCGCTATTCTAAAATGGCAGAACGGCTGCCTCGTGGCCACCCCTTTTATAGAGGGGTGGCCATGCCCCCTAACTCACCCGGGTGTCTGAGTCCGGGTGGGGGCCCCCCGCAAAGAGCACAGTGGCCATTTTGGCGCTGCGCTTTCATTGCAGGCGCACCCCCCAAAGAAAGACTCAGACACCGGTATATGGATAAAGGCATTGGGCCACTTTTATTGAATAATGCCCTAGTCCGAATTCTAACTTTCAATTGGTGTATTCATCCAATTGTAATTCTTAAGGCAAGCAGGCCGCAGTAACACTGGTAAGGTTCCTCCCGAAATGCCAGTGATAATTGGCTACAATGTAACTATTTGTATCAATTTGTTTGTTGACACAAACAAATAGTTGACTGGAGTCAATAAACTATCTACTGACCCCACCCTATGACGTGTATCCGTCAAATCATGAGGTGATGCATGCTGTAAAGCTCCTGCCATCACCCCTTGCCTGGTTCGTCGTTGACCGGCCAAAGCTATTACACCTGTACCTGTCTAAGTGTTGGCCAGTCAATTGCAAACCTGCCGGATACCTATGGGTCATCAATCTTTACCTTACCAGTGCTACCCACCACACGGGGAGTCATCTATGAAGACTCACCGCCCCCCCCCCAGACCGTCAGCTCGGTCACCAGGCCTGCTTGCAAATCTTCCAGAAAGAGGTTCATACCTTTAGCCAACAGGTGGACCCCATCCCCTGCATAGAGATCGTAATTTTGCAAACTAATCGTGGGGTGCCGGATGACCATCCCCAAAGCCTTGTCTGACAAGAACCGGGCAACCGCCCTGTTCACCGAGCGGCAAGCACGGTCAAGGGCATGGAGGTCAATACCTCCCCTGTAATTATGACGCGGCATGATGTCCGACCATAGCAGCCTTGTGGATGGCCACACATAATACAAATAAGCCAGGTTACTGCAGATCGTGAATTTTAAGGAAAGGCCAGTGATCTGGGTGAGGTCATTGCCCCCGAGGTGCAGTACAAAGACATCAGGCGGTTCAGCATCCCTGATGGAAAACAGGAATGGCAACAGTTCCTGCCATCTCATTCCGTGCTTACCGTACCAACGTATACGTGCGGTTGCACGTAGTCCAAGCTGGGGTCCCCACTCTGTCGCTGCAGCATACTGCGCTGCCCAGTGCACGTAACTGTGGCCCACCAGCCATACTGCCACCAGTGTGCGGGGACACACAGGGTCTGTAAAAGAAGAAAAGAGAATAATGACTTAACTGGTACTCATGCCTGAAATGGGCGAACATACAATGCAAAACGCATGGATCCCCATCTCCCCATCCGGCGTATATCAGCCTCAGAGTACCCAAATGCAGCCGCAGTGGATGCAGCACCTATCCTAAATGAATGGGTGCCGTAACGAGCCCCGGGGAGGCCGACACTGGTTAGTGCCATACTGGTCACCTTCCAAAATTGGAATTTAGTAAGGGGAGACCCATCCTGGTGGCAGAAAAACAAGCCAGGGTGCATGCCACGCACTGCCAAAAACTCATGTAGGGCACCAACCGGACAGATGTCTGCAATGGAACATCATAGCAGTCTAACTCCACTGCCTACGCCGTGCTGATCAACTTTTGAGGACCGAATCCTCAACTGAGCCCACTCATTAGTGACATAGACATCGTCGAGTTCCAGTGCCCTATGAGTCGCATCCGCCTTAGACAGTAGTACCAACTCACTGATGCGGAGCGCTCCAAAGAAGGCCACCGTGGTATCCGCATGAAAAAGAGGCACCTCATACTTATCATAACACAAGTTATGCCAGCCTCGTGCAAGGTGGGTCAGTACCTCTGGTGAAATTGGGTGGCGAGTGTCCGGGCGGCGGCCACGTTTCCGTGTCCACCCCTCCAAAACATGTCGTATGCGGAAATCATTCACGCAGTCAGCAAAACCCCTCACTTTGGCCATAAATGCCAGCGCCGACAGCCTGGATGCTATAGTACGAGGAGCCAAACCCTGACTGTGTAGATAAACCATAAATTGTAAAACCTGTTCCACTGGAATGGGCCACACTTCGGGCAACTGTAGTTGCACACAAAAGGTTCTAAATTGTACAAAAGCATGTTGATACGCCTTACGCGTGCGAGGTGCCAAAGACATGCCGATCGCCCGGTTCACCTCTCCTCGCCAAATGTCCAAATCTCGGCCGGGAGTGGCGAGGGGAATTCCTCTGCTTCCGGAGCCAAGGCACGGAACCGGGGGATCTGCAGGTGGGATAAAGCATCAGCAATATCATTATTAATGCCTGGGACATGTCTGGCCTTAAACAGCACATTTAGGCGTAGTCTTCGTAACACAAATTGGCGAACCAACGCCATAACCCTAGGCGATTTAGACATTTGAGCGTTGACAATGTGCACCACTGCCGCATGTCACACCAAAAATGGACCACTGAGTTGGCCCACTCCTCGCCCCATAGCATCAAAGCTCCCAGGATGGGAAGGAACTCAAGAAAGGTAAGATCGCGGAGGCGATCCATGCCACGCCATGTGGGAGGCCATTGGCTGTAAGCCCACCTCCCCTCAAAATAAATCCCATATCCCAGGGAGCCGGAGGCATCCGACTGTACTTGGAATCTAGGTGAAACCAAAAGGTCTGATCTCCAGAAAGAGACCCCGTTAAAATCCCGTAGGAATGTGAGCCAAACCGAAAGGTCAGCCCGCATGCCCCTGGTCAGTCGGACCCTATGGTGGTGCTTTAACAAGCCAGACATAGCGTCACATAGGCGCCGGACAAATGCTCTGCCGGGTGTCACCACCCTGCAGGCAAAGTTAAGATGTCCATGAAGTACCTGCAGCTCACGAAGTGACACTTTACGTTTGGCCATCAATGCCAAAATCATCGCGGAGATCCAGGTGACCTTATCCATGGGTAACCGGGATGCCTGTGCGACCGTGTCAATTTCAATACCAAGAAATGTGAGCGTAGTAGATGGGCCCTCGGTCTTTTCAGGCACTAAGGGGACACCCAGTTCCCGCATTAGCGTCTGAAATGTAGTGAGGAGACGCGTGCATGTGTCCGAGCCCCGTTCACCCCCGAACAAAAAGTCATCGAGGTAATGGGCTACAGACCGAGATCCTGACCTGCAAACAAAGGCCCACTGAAGAAAAGTGCTCAAACGTTCGAATGCCGAACATGAAATAGAGCAGCCAAAAGGCATGGCCTTATCTACATAGAACTTCCCTTGGAATCTAAAACCCAATAGCTCAAAGTCCCCAGGGTGCACTGGCAGTAATCGGAATGCCGATTTAACGTCACCTTTTGCCAGGAGGGCACCAGGACCACAAGAGCGCACCATCCGTAGGGCCTGGTCAAATGACGTATACCTGACCGAACAAAGGTCATCAGGAATAGCATCATTGACAGAAGAACCCGCCGGGTATGATAGATGGTGAATTAAATGAAATTCACCCGGGGTCTTTTTAGGTACTAGCCCCAGAGGGGAGACCTTCAGGTTAGGGAAAGGCGGTTCGGAAAAGGTGCCCGCTACCCTCCTGGCCTCCACTTCTTTGGCAATACTCAAGGCAGCTACCCCCTCCTTACCCTTCAGGGAAATTAAATTGGGGGCATCTTGGGGTCCACGAACCCCTTCAAACGGAATACGAAAGCCCCACTGGAAACCCTCCAGAAGGTACCTCGCGTCCTCCCTTCTTGGATAAGTTGAGAGCCATCGCTCCAGCATATACACATTAACTGGGGAGGGGGCCTTTTGACTGGCTAGCTCCGTCAGAGGAAGCCCTGCCCGCCCCCTGTCCATCTCTACCTCTGCCCCGTGACCCACCAGCCCGCGGGCACGCGGAGGTGGCGTGGGGGCCAGCGCAAGAGGGACACTCATGTTTGTACCGACACTGTCGCTTATTGCACATGCCATTAGCTGAGAAGCTCCAACACAGCAAGCGGGCTGGAACCCCCTGCCCCGCCGGCTGGCGGGGAGCCTGTGTTGGAGCAGCCCGCTGCACAGCATGGCCACAATGGTACCTATCCTCAGGTGCCGGACGCGTGGGGGTCATGTACAAGAGCCACAATTTCTGGCAGGGCTCATCCCACCTCATCTCTGGGTGTAGGGCCACCCTCATTCTAAATTCCTCATCGTAAGCCAATCACGATGGGCCAGGGAAATCAACCATCGCCCTGTAAATATTGTCCAAGTATTGGACCATAGGAATGGCCAGATCAGGCCGGGCCCTAAGGTATACCGCCATATAAATAAGATATGCCGGCAACCAGTTGGCCCAAGTGCGCGGTGGCTTACGACGACGGGACAGCTCTTTGTCTCTATCGTCCTGTCCCTCTCTCTCTTCCTTAGTGGGCTCACGGTTCAATAGGGAGAATATATCCACGTACTCCCCTCGCCAAATCTTATCCCTCGTGACAAATGATCACCCAGGGGCAAGGAAAAACCAGCCGTCGGCAAAGCCGTCATCGGCACATTCTGTATAGAGGGCATACGCAGCAGGACCTGGATAGCCCCTGCGATGCTCGGCACTGCCCCAGGGGCGGACACCCCCGCCCTTAACGAGGGACCATTTTGAAACCATGGGGCACTGGGATAGAATGGTAACTGATGCCCACTCACCTCAACTTGATGAGGCCAGGGCCACTGAACCCCACCACTGTAAGTGGGCTGTGGTGTTGGTGCACTAAATTAAACCTGATACTCACTAGGTGCACCCCCGTGAGCCGCCCCCACCGGGGGTTCCGGCCCACGGCGGGCGTTGGAGCTCGCGACCAGAATCGAGCTCTGGGACCACCCCTGACTGCTCCCAGTCTGGACATCGGAACGAACGGGGAGCTGCGAGATACCCGCTGGGGCCGGCCGGACCATCTCAAGCAGCTCAACCCAGCTGGCCGCCCGCTGAAGCGTTGCGGCCGGCAAGGTAGCCGGGGCCATCGAAGGGGCCCCAATGGAAAGAGTAGCGCCCCCCTCCGAAGGAGGCTGTGCAATGCCCAAGGATGCTTCCAGCACTGCTAACCATGCTAACAGAGCATCCACTGCCCCAGAGCCCCCAGCATAAGGCGGGCCGGGTGGGCCGGACGGCCCACTAGGCAGTTGAGGAAAAGGTAACCCGAAAGGCGAGCCAGGGCCAGAATAGGGCCATGCCCAAAACTCTGGCCCATGAGGGGCCGGAGGAGCAGTGGGTTGGACACCTGCACCAGGCCCCCCCAGGCCACCCTATCCCATGCCCGGTAAAGGCGGGCTGAGGGCCGAAGCCCCAGAGGGGCCGGCCTGTGGCTGACCAGCTACCAAGCTGGAGCCAGGCTGCCAAGTGTCAACCTGACCAGCCCCACTGGTACCAGTGGGCAAGGCTGGCACATTGCCCTGCCGAGGGGGTGCAGCCCTGGTCCTCCTGTCCCAAAGGCTGGTAAAAGTTCTTCCCCTCGGCCGCGGCTTTAGCGCCGGGGCCTTCCGCTTGGGAGCCATGTCTCCCTAGGAGAAGAAAGGCAGGATCTCTATCCAGGGATCGAACTCCAAGTGTTTAAGCACCGCGGTAGCCAAGCAATCCAAGGCTCCGCTTGCTTCAATCCTCCTTTCCCAGCCGGGAAACTAATTGCAAGGGCTCAATAGCCGAAGAGTACAGAGAAAAACCTGCGACGGAGAAAACTTCTCCTCTCCGTCGCTATTCTAAAATGGCAGCTCGGCTGCCTCGTGGCCACCCCTTTTATAGAGGGGTGGCCACGCCCCCTAACTCACCTGGATGTCTGAGTCTGGGTGGGGGGGCATTTTGGTGGGGGGGGGCATTTCATTTTGTTCAGTTTTGATGCCATCAGCACATGAGGGTGTAACCACGAGGCTATCGGCATGAATATTGTTTATTATAAATTTAATAAGAACACCCTGAGGAAGCTGTATGGGAAAAACCTGGATATACCAGAATGGCTTAGGTGTCTATGATACTGTCCTCAAGTTTTGTGTCTACTGAACAAAAAGGATAATACCTTGAAGAAAGTATTTTGAGTTACATGAACTTTGAACTTACATGGATATCTGAAGAAAGATAAATAACTTTTATTTGAAAGACTTTAGTTACCTGAAGGAAGGAGTTTCAGTTTTCTTTATTAAAATTATTTCAAAATTTTTAGTTTTTTTTAGAGATCATTAATTCATAAGTCAGAAGTGACTTGATGGCACATAACATAGCAAACATTCAGCTGTTCTAAACCTCAAATGTCAAAAGAATTTTAGCTAGAAAATTAAATCCACTTATCTGGAGAAAACTTTACTGAATACCATGGGATTTATATTTCACTTGATGCCAACAGGACCTCCAGATGTTATCAGACCACACCTCCCATTGGCAGCATTGGCTGTGTTACCAAAGGCTGCAACAAGATACAGAGCCAACCTGGCCTACGTAATTAGGGTCATGGCATAGTATTAATGGCTTGACCAAGTAGCGGGAGGGTAACAGATTTCTTAGATTTTGAATTGATGAATAGAAAGTCCACTTGCCCAGTCAAGATACATTTTTTTGGGGGGGGGGGGGTTATGGGGCTTTGTAAAAACCAAAGTAAAAAATGATAGCATCTCTGTTGGTCTTAGTAATAGGTACACAATATATAGTCTTGGAATTTTTCCCTTTTCAGTTTGTTTATTCTATATTGGTTGTTTTTCTCTTTCTGTATTATGTATTAATAAAATAAACATATTTTTAAATGGTTTTGCAAAATCTGATTTTCTTTTAGCTCCTTCCAGTTGTCTTGACTATATGCATAAGGTAAGGCTGCTTATAGCTTTCCTTAACTCTCAGTAACTATGACCACAAACAGATGGCCATGAAGCAGATGTTAACACCACAACTGAACTGAGAACTTGTCAGATTTCTGAGAATGAATGGTGATCATGTGTGATAGTGAGATATATTTCCTCTCTGGGTGCTACAGTAACATGCTAGAGCCAGAGAATCCAGAAGTACTTCTGTCAATATGATGCCTGTCTTTCAAGAGAAAGTTTACTCTTAAAATCTGTCACTCAGAAACCTTTTATGAGTTCTATACATTAATGACATTGTTATCTAAATTAACATTGTGAAACAGTCTTACTTCACATCATTGAACAAAGTGGATTTCTCATGTTCACCAGAAATTACTCTATGTATTCACACACTTTGTGTTTCAATTATACTAGACATTGAGATTTTGTAACATATTTTTCCCAATAAAGGAAAGTTTGTGAATGGTTTAAAACTGTTCAAGCATGGCATTATACAGTTTGCAAGAACATACGTTTTTTCCACATAGTATATCAGCACCCCACCTATTCTTTATGAAGTTCAGTGACTGGAAGACATTAAAGACTTTAGATCTTCAATTGCAGGTTAAATACCTACCTGCCTGCCTGCCTGTCAGCCTGCCTGCCTGCCTGCCTGCCTCCCTATAAGGTCTCTCTTGCTCTAAAGCCAGTCATATCTGACTCTTGGGTGTGGTGCCCATCTCTGTTTACAGTTGTCCTGACTTTGGCTGTTGACAGCCAAAGAGCCAGTGCTGTCTGCATCTTCAGATATTTCCGTGGTCATGTGGAAGGCATGATTAGATACCAGAGCACGTGGAACACTGTTACCTTTCCCACAGAAGCAGTGCTTGTTCATCTACATGCAATTTATTGCTTTCAAACTGCTAGGTTGGCAGGAGCTGGGATAGATGATGGGAGCTCACTCTGTCATACAGCACTTGGGTCCTGAACTGCTGACCTGGCAACCTTCTGGTTGTCAAGCTCAGCATCTTAAATACTACATCACCATGATCCTTCTCCTACATGTATACAGCCTCAAAATATTTTTATCCAAGGGCTTGGGAGTTGGATTCCTCACTGTGCCTCCTTGGCAGATCTGCAGTTGTTGTTGTTGCTGCTGCTGCTGGCTTCTCAAGCTGTATGTCCAGTGGTGGGACTCAATTTTTTTACTACCTACTCTGCGGGTGTGGTATGGTGGGTGTGGCCAGGGGAAAAATCCTGTGTTGTTTCAAAACTTGGATGGGTGGGGCCAACCACATTTTCTGCTGCTGGTTCTGGCAAACTGGGGTGAACCTGCTGAATCCCACCACTTTGTATGTCCTACTTTTTCAAGTGCTCAGTGGTCCTGAGATGTTTTAGAATCAAACAACACATTACAAGGCTTGAACAAAGTGTAGCTTGCTCTCTTTCCCCCTCTTTTAAATGAAGTATTGACTGCCTTTAATTTCATAAATTCACAACTGACTGAAGCTCAGCTAATTGAAAATCATTTCAGCATAGGGATTGTTGCAAAGTACTGTTCTACTCCTATTTGAATTCTATGAGGCTTGGTTTCTCCCAACTCCCACCCTTTCTTTGCCTTTTTCTCTGGCTTCTCCATTGGCAGATCACTCTTGGTACATCTCTTATATCTGCTGGCAGAAGAGCATTTCTACCAGTACATTGTGCTTAGGTCTAATCCTCACCTGATGCAGCGAGCACATTTTTTGAGCTAGGATTTTGGGGAGAAAATGTCACTTCATTTCAGGATGTGATCAGGCACCTGCAAAGGTCCATAGCTGATCTTATAGGAAAGGGTTGTTTTAACAGGAGTGGTTTTTGCTATAGTAATCTGTCAATCTCCCAAGGAATCTCTCCAGCCTGGGCACAGCAAGTAGAAACCTTTCAAATGAGCTCAGAAGGTCCAACTTGCGCACAGATATCAGTTGGGCTAGAGTGAATTTCCTGTGTGCCATGTGTTCTCTGGGAAACAGAAGGCCCTGGACAACCATTCCACAAGTTGCAATTTATTTCCTTTACTTTGTTTCTTAGAGCAATTTCAGATTTAAAATTATACATATTTGCCTCTAATTTCTGTGGTGGGGGGGGGGGAAGTAAAGAGATAAAGTTAAGGGCACCACAAAAATGTTGGGGTCATGAAGGAAGAGGATAGACTGTGAGTAATACATGTGTCACCATCAGATCTTCTCACTAAAGTCTTACAGAATATATAAGAGAACATGAGTCCCGATTCAAAAGTCAGTTATTATAATGCTTTAATAATAGGTACATGTACAGACAATGGAATTATTGCATATGTAAGGATTTATTCTTACCTAAGCATTCTTTGCTGCTCTCTGCCCTGTTTACGTGTGCCTTTAGAATGATCTATAAACCAACTCAGCCTGGGGCAGTTTTGGAACATCACAACATTGCTTAGATTGACAACTTAGGCATTTCCAACATACGTCCAAATAAATGTAACTCCTGTCTGCCAGATTCCTGTGTAACCCAGATGCTGATGTATGCTACCTCCTTTCATCCTAAAACCTCATTTCTCTTTTTTAAT
Organism: Bradypodion pumilum; assembly: GCA_035047305.1. Lineage (NCBI taxonomy): Eukaryota > Metazoa > Chordata > Lepidosauria > Squamata > Chamaeleonidae > Bradypodion > Bradypodion pumilum. The sequence goes on along the minus strand of JAWDJD010000003.1, from coordinate 55,219,110 downwards.
GTATAGTGCCAACAAATCTAAACAAACCAAAAGACTAAATTAGTAATATACCATTTTCCCCCTGGTTGCAATGCTTTGCATTACTATAGACAGAAGACATAAGGACTGGGGCAGTCTGAAAACAGTAGTCCATAAATTTACTTTTTCCAAGCTCTTAATAGGGAGAAGTAGGAGCCATAGTTCAGTAGATTGCTTCCATAGGCCCCTGGTTCAATCTTCAGCATTATTTATTATTATTTATTGTATTTTTTATATTTATACTCCACCCATCTAGGAGATTTTCCTAATCTCAAAGCAGGGCTAGAAAGGCAAACACTTCCTGAAGCCTAGGGAGGTGTTTCCATTCTTCAGGCAAGACAATTTCCTGTATCCCTAGTAAAGGTAAAGGTTTCCCTTGTTCGAAAGCCAGCCATATCTGAATCTAGGGTTCAATGCTCATCTCTGTTTCAAAGCAGAAGAGCCAGCATCATCTGCTTCTACAGACATTTCTGTGGTCATGTGGCAGGCATGACTAGACACCGGAGCACACAGAATGCTGTTACCTTCCCACCAAAGTGGTCCCTATTTATCTACTTGCAATTTCTTGCTTTTGAACTGCTAGGTTGGCAGGAGCTGGGACAAAGACGGGAGCTCATTCCATCCTGCAGTACTCAGGAATCGGACTGCTGACCTTCCGCCTCCCAGTCAGCATCTTAGCCACTTGAGCCACTGCAATCCCTAGTAGGAGGCTATCAGGAATTGTAATCTCAATTTCTAAGAAGCTCTACAACTCCTAAGCTATAGAGCATTTCCCTTTCATATACAGTACATCATAGGACAGTGATGGTGAACCTTGGCGCTCCAGATGTTCTTGGACTTCAATTACCAAAAGCCCAAGACAGCAGTCCTGCTGATCAGGGCTTCTGAGGATTGAAGTTCAAGAAAACCTGGAGTGCCAAGGTTAACCAGCACTGTCATAGCACAACTTTATATATTTCAAAATGCATGTCCTGTATTTGCTTTCCAATAAGCTGGGGGGGGGATGGGTATAGAATGCAATATGAAATAAATTTTACCTTTCAATAAAGTTAGTGACTAAGTAAAGTTAGTGACTTTTCTTACAAGAAGCTAAGGAAGTTTCAGCAGCAGCCAGTCCTCACTTAACATGAATCATGAAATCCATGCCTAGCATTAAGCAAAGTTGCTTTATTCAGCAAGTGGTTTGATCTGAACAGATGTACTAGTAACTAATAATACAGACTTTTATATTATATTTTCAAAGACACTGAATCACAATAATCCTAGATAGATAGATAGATAGATAGATAGATTAGACAGATAAGGATCGTGATTATTTGCTCTTCACATCTGTGAACAGCAAATCTTTGCTCAGCCCTGTAATCATTCAAATATTAAACAAATATTCTTGATTTGATAAGTTTTGCCCATTTGTCTAACTCTAAAGAATCAACTTTATAGGAAGTGTGGGTGTGGGTGGAGGTGGGTTTGTGGACGTATACAATGTTTCTGTTTCAACATATATTCAGTTTCAATTAAGTTCTAGAACAAGGCATATTAATCTGTTTTATTCCATGCTGAAGATTAGTTTTAGGGCCAGCTGCAGAGCTTGTGGTGACTGCTTGCTATTCAGTGAATTACTCAGCATATGCCTACATTACAGGATTACTCAGTTGGCTGTGTAATTCTGAAAGCACATTCATTGTTTGTCATAAACAACTTCCTTTGCTTCAGCAAACTTCACTTGCCAGTAACAGGACAACAGGTCTGTCCAATAAGATGTCTGGGGGAGCCATAGTAACAAATTGCTAGTGAAAATAATGTAACTGTAATTTTTGTCATATAATGATGCCTTGGGACAGCCATTACAGTCTGCACAGAATTGTAGGTAAGCAAGGGGAAAAAAGGCAGAAGAAGGGAACCGCAACAAATAGTGGTAAGTGTGTGAGGTTCCCTTAGATATATATCTCATTTTTATATTAAATAATTAGAAAGAACATCTTAAAAGGAAATGGGGACCAAATGAGCTTTTTTCTGTCTGCAGTTGACAACCATTTCCTGGATTTAATGCTGACACATTTCATGGACAGAGCTAGTGGTTAGAGCATTGGACTAAAACTTATGGCAAGTTCCTTGCGTGGCTGTGACATTCGTTGAGTGATCTTGGATCAGTCACATTCTCAAGGCCATTGTGAGGATAGAGTGGGGGAGAAGAGCCATTTACACCTCCTGAAGCTCACTGGAGTAAAGTAAAGGTAAAGGTCTCCCTTGCTCGAAAGCCAGTCGTATCAAACTCTAAGGTTCAGTGCTCATCTCCGTTAATAGCCAAAGAGTCAGCACTGTCTGCATTTGCAGATGTTCCCATGGACATGTGGCAGGTATGACTACACATGGAATGCTGTTTAACTTCCCACTTAAGTGGTACCTATTTATTTACTTACAATTTCCTGCTTTCAAACTGCTAGGTTGGCAGGAGCTGGAACAGAGATGGGAGCTCACTCCATTATGCAGCACTTGGGTTTCAAACTGCTGACCTGCCAACCTTCCAGTCATCAAGTTCAGAGTCTTAACAACTAAGCCACCACAGTCCTTTCATTAAGGAAAGATATAAATATAATTAATGGTGTGAGCAAGGGAATTCCCCCCCCCAAATAGTTTTGTTTACCAGCTACTTATGATTTAATGTGAATATTCCATACATGCAGTGTGTTACAACTGCAAAGAAATTTATGACTCTTTAGTCCAAGCCCATCTTCACAGCAGAAAATGATTTCTGGCTGTTCTTCATGCACAATATACAAATTAAATACACATCACTGTTCCATAATGTACAGGTGTGAACAAATTCTTCAAGCCTTTTTGTTATACATTACATCTTACAATGGACATCATCCATCATAGTATACGTGCTTCTAGAGTAAATTTTATGTTGTATAAATGTGATTATTTGAAAATGGCAAAAAAGACTATTGCTAACTAACTTAGTTACTGCATCTGTTGCAGAGTAAAAACAAAATCTCTACATGGACAATACACCTTTATAAGCACCAAGTCAAGTGCCACACAAGTATGGAGACTTTCAAGTACTCTGGAACTTCTCAACTGGCTAGGGGGTGCAAAAAAGGAAAAAATAGGATAAAAAAACATGAAAGTCTCAAATATAGGCCACATGTTATTATCAGGAGGTCTGTCAGTTAATCGTAGCTCCAAAACAGATACTGCAGACTAAGTGAAAATATTGGTTGGGGTATTGGTATCAGGTTGCACTCATCAACACACACTGGAATGAAGAAACAATGATATGTCTTCGTGTCCCCATAACAGAAATTTGGTAATAAAAATTGATACCAATGTTAGCAGGATGTGAACATATCAGAACAATATTTTAAAAATCATACCCATCAAAAGTTACTGTTTCATTAACAGCTCCCTGAACCAGAAATAACAGGAATGACTTGAAATCAGGTTGATATGAAATTAGTTGTCAATAAATACATGTTCCGAAAAGACATGCTTCCTGCATGATGAGGGACATCATGCAGGAAGCAGCAAAGAAAACCATACCAAAAGAAAAGAAGAGTAAGAAAGCAAAGTGGTTGTCTGATGAGGCTCTTAAAATAGCAGAGGAAAGAAGGAACGCAAAAGCCAAAGGAGAAAGGAAAAACTACAATCATTTGAACACAGAATTTCAAAGAAAAGCAAGGAGAGATAAGGAAAACTACCTAAAAGAACAGTGCAGAGAAATGGAGGAAAACAACAAAAGAGGCAGAACCAGAGATCTTTTCAAAAAATCGGGGAAATTAAGGGAACATTTAAAGCAAAAATGACCATAATAAGGGACAAAGAAGGAAAGGAGCTAGCTGATGCAGAAGAGATTAAGAAAAGATGGAAAGAGTACACAGAGGAACTCTACAAAAAGGACCTCAACACTCCTGACAATCACAATGATGAAGAAGTAGAACTTGAGCCAGACATCCTGGAGAGCGAAGTCATAAAGGCCCTAAAGAGCACTGCAAACAACAAAGCTAGTGGAGATGATGGTATCCCAGTTGAATTTTTCAAAGCGCTAAAAGATGACGCCGTCAAATTACTGCATTCAATATGCCAGCAGATTTGGAAAACAAAACAATGGCCACAGGATTGGAAAAGATCAGTATACGTCCCAATCCCAAAAAAGGGCAATGCCAAAGAATGTTCAAATTATCGAACAATCGCGCTCATCTCACACGCCAGTAAGGTGATGCTCAAGATAATACAGGATAGACTTCAGCAGCATGTGGAAAGAGAATTACCAGAGGTGCAGGCAGGTTTCAGAAGAGGCAGGGGGACTAGAGACCACATTGCCAACATACGCTGGATCATGGAGAAAACAAAGGAATACCAGAAACAAGTTTACTTTTGTTTTATTGACTACACTAAGGCATTTGACTGTGTGGACCACAACAAGATGTGGCAAGTAATTAAAGAGATGGGAATACCAGAGCACCTCATATGCTTCCTGAGAAATCTGTACATGAACCAAGAAGCAACAGTTAGGACAGAACATGGAATGACAGAGTGGTTTGGAATAGGAAAAGGAGTAAGACAAGGCTGCATTTTGTCACCATGCCTATTCAACCTATACACAGAGCACATAATGCGCAGTGCAGGGATGGAGGAATCACAATATGGGATTAAAATCGCTGGGAGAAACATCAATAATCTGAGATATGCAGACGATACCACCCTAATGGCAGAAAGTGAGGAAGACCTAAAGAATCTCTTGATTGGGCTGAAGGAGGAGAGTGCAAAAGCTGGCTTGAGACTCAATATCAAGAAAACCAAGATAATGGCAACAGGCCCAATCAGTTCCTGGAAAATAGACGGGGAAGAAGTAGAAGCAGTGACAGATTTTACTTTCTTAGGATCAAAGATCACTGCAGATGGGGATTGTAGCCATGAAATAAAAAGGTGACTGATTCTTGGGAGACAAGCAATGAGAAACCTGGGGAACATAGTGAAAAGCAGAGACATCACATTGAAAACAAAAATTAGAATAGTCAAAGCAATGGTTTTCCCAGTAGTAATGTACGGATGTGAGAGCTGGACAATTAGGAAGGCTGAATGCAGAAGAATAGATGCCTTTGAAATGTGGTGTTGAAGGAGGGTTTTGAGAGTCCCCTGGACAGCGAGGAGAACAAATAGGTCAATCTTAGAAGAAATTAACCCCGACTGCTCATTGGAAGGTCAAATAGTAAAGATGAAGCTAAAATACTTTGGACATCAAATGAGAAGGGAGGATTCACTCGAGAAGGCATTGATGTTGGGAAAGGTGGAGGGCAAAAGAAGAAGGGGGAGGCCAAGGATGAGATGGCTAGATGGCATTGTGGACGCAATGGGCACAGAGCTGGGAGGGCTGAGGGGGATGGTGGAGGACAGAGGCGCCTGGAGAACAATGGTCCATAGGGTCGCAAAGGGTCGGAACCGACTGTGTGACTGAACAACAACAACAATCCAACCACTATTCCTAACTAGAGTCTAATTCAAATTCAGTAAGACTTTGACAAGTTAAAACATAACTTCCCTTGTTTCAGCAGATCTACTGTAGTCTTATTGACCAAATTCAAATAGATTTTCACAAGCCAACACTTACATGACTAGACTTGTTTAGATCTACTCTAGTCAAGAACAACAACTAGATTTGATTTCAAAGATTATTCTGATTTTCAGTGGATATCTGTGGCTGTTGGACCATCTCCCGCTCTAACAGCAAACAAATAAAGCCTACCTTTGAAGCAGGATTTCTCCTGCTGCCTCTCTTGGAAACATCCATGCTTCTTATCTCTCCGATACTGAAGTTCTGATGTAGGAAAGGAAGAACAGGAAGCATGTTGAACATGTGTTAATGGAAGTTCCAAGAAAGATTATGGATCCATCGCTACATAAAGGCCTGTTCCTTAATCAGGTTGCCAAACTGACTGATAGTCTGCACCATCTCTACAGCCAATTTTCTGTGTCTTCCATTTATTTCAATGGGAAGGATTTAGCTAAGAAAATCTTATCCCAGGGATTGAATGAAAAGACCAAAGGCATTTCCTGCCAGAGTACATCCGGGCCAGCTTTTGATTTCTCAAAAGCAATAAGACTGCCTTTTTTTGGTATTCTCAAGTAAAATTGTACAGAAATCTATCTAAAGTTTTTCATACTTAAAGCAATGTGGCTTAATCAAGATTAATTTAAATTCCATTTATTTCATTTTGTTAGCCTAGATCCAACCCACAAGCTTTAAAATTATGCTCAGTAGCATTTGCAGTTCAGACTGGGATCTTTATTTGATTTGTCATATGAAAGATTAGCAGCATCTTCCCTACTGGATAAGCATATGCAAGAGACGAACACGGCCTGTCAACATTTCAGAAGTAATTAACTTCTGTGTTTGCAGTTTCACAGATTTCCTCTAGTCTATGTTTTTCCTAATGTGAATCACATTCCAATTCACTACTAACTTGTTGTATGAAATTGACATTGATTTCATTTTACAAATTGAATTGTGAGTAGCCATGTATATTGGCTGATTTTGTATAGTAATTGGATAGTATGTTACCGAATTTTAAAATGTTTCTATCATCTTTATTGCTGCCATCATAATAAGCAATTGAATCCATATTTACATGAGAGCTAAATTTTTATTGACATTCTATTCTTTCATCGAGTTGTAGATAAAAAGCAAGGGAGTGAAGAATATTGTGACTAATGAAACAATAGAGAACTGCTGGAGTTTTGTTTTAAATATGGAATGAAAAAAGGATATTTAATTCATAATTGTCATAACAATAGGCAGATACTGCTCAATTTAGAGTAGCTAAGGCATGTGTACTTAGAGCTCACAGAATACAAATAGGAATCTGTTATCATCGCATGTATTGCAGGTGAGATCCTTAAAAAAGTTACTTTTGGATTACAACTCCTAGAATTATCCAGACACCTGCCTTTTTTTGTACAGGATAGTCTGGAGGCTTTTGAACAACAACAGCAGCAGCATGCTTTCCCAGCTCTGGCTTAAGTCCACAATTCTTCTTCTTCTTCAAGTGTCATATCTGATTCTGAATATTGGCTATCACAGGGGTGGGCAACCTATGGCCTGCCAAATCATCCGGCCCATTCTGCCACCACCAGAAGTGGATGCGGACGTGTTTACAACAGCTGTAAATTTCCCCATGTAAATATGTTTACAACAGCCATGGACTTGTTTTACAGCAGTGTTTATGGCAGGGGGAACCACCAGTCTGGCCCGCTCAACTGTCTGAGGGATCGTGACCCGGCCCCCGACTTAAAAGGTTTGGCAACCCCTGGGCTATCATAATGGTGATCTGCCATGAAGATTGTTCTGGGAACAATACAGTATAATGCAGTGGCCTTCCATTCACCTTCTGTATCGCAGTGTGACACCCGTACCACTGATCCAGTCACTTTTTGGTCATTGGCCCTTTTGGTACACAAAGTCCTCATCTGCCCAAGACCAGTATTGTTGAAGGTGCTGCCCTCCATCAAGATGAATTCAAGTGGAATTAAATCCATTTAGAGACCATTGCCCTTCTTCCCTTGGACTTCACCACCCAAGGCTATTGGTCCTCAGAGTTATCAGGTTAGTTGACAATCAGTGTTGAGTCTCTGGCAGCATTACTATAGCAGGATAACTTGGCCAGAGAGGATGTCATGATTATGTCCATGATTAAGGCTAACAAAAATATTTAAGCTGTTTTATTATTATTTATAATATATCCCCAAAGTGCTTGAGGTTTTAGAAGCAGTTTTTGACCACCATTTGCAACAGCAAATCCCCCAACTTTTCACTACCCCTCAGCTAATGACAAAATGCTATTGTTATATTACCCATCATTAACAATACTGAGACAGAGATCTCAGTCTGAGTAGATGGAGGTGGCCTGAAAGAGCTTAAAATGATCCTGGTTTGAAGTGGACTTTGGAGATACTACAATGATGATGATCAGCCTCAGTGATCCTGACACTGTCCAGGTTGCTCTGATATCTTTGCAAAGAAATGTACAGGAACAACAATTTAGTTGAAATTCCATTAAGGGGAATGGAAACCAAGCCCTATGAGGAAAGACTGAAGGAATTGGTCATGTTTTACCTTGAGAAAAGAAGGCTGATAACCAGTGGTGGGCATTAGCAGGTTCGCACCAGTTTGCCATCCAAGTTTTGAAATAAAGTAGTCCTAATTTGGGTGCAACACAGGGCTTTCCGCTGGCCATGTCCACCATACCATGTCCACAGTATGGTAGTAATTTTTTTTTGGAGCACACCACTGCTGATAACATTTTTCAGATACAGAGAAGGGGCTGGATCTGTTCTCAATCATCTCAGAATGTAGGACACACACAATGGGCTCAAATTGCAAGAACCCAGTTTTCTGCTAAACATTAGGAAAACCGTGTTAACTGTTAGAGCAGTGTGACAATGGAACCAATTACCTGAGAAGGTGGTGAGCACATTGAGGCATTCAAGAGAAAATTGGACATCCATCTGCCACATCTGCTTTGACTTGGATTACTACATTCAGCAAAGGATTGATTTGATGTCCTTATAGGCTCCTTCCAAATCAATTATTCTATGAGATTGCCACGAGCCTCCTTGTCCCAAGGAGTAGGATTCTTAGTGGCGATCAATGAGAAATGGGATCTTTCATTTATCTCATCTTGTCACAATCCTAATGCTGTTTCCATAGAGCATTACTAAATTTGCCTCCATACACCCTCTTCCCCATGTATGACATATGTACATGCTTTATTTTGCAGACCACCAAGAGTGGGTATAAAACCTGGCTGGTTGGTGTAGAAATTGGTGAAATAACAAATAAATATGCTTGGTTATCCCTCCTTTTAGTCTGCAGGTATGAAGAGATTTAGACTAAACTTTAAAACATCTACAGAGAGAAATAAAACTATTTTATACCCATCAAAGTCAACCTAAACAACAACAATCTTGATAGCTTGCCTAAAACTAGGTGAAGCAAAATCCAACTGATTTCCTTGGGGAAATTCTATAGCCAAGTTCTGCTAACAAAAGATCCTGCCTATGTATTCAACAACATAACTTCTTTTGATGGTGGGACATGTTAAATGATTCACTAAAGAAGACTACAAATTATGGGAAGGTATATATGGAAGGCAATAGTCTTTTTGGACTTTACAGATAAAAATCAGTGGTATCTTTTTGCACAACTGAAAGATGGATTCTGATGCTAACCTATCAGCATAAAGGTTTCCCTTGCTTGAAAGCCAGTTGTATCCGACTCTAGGGTGCAGTGCTCATCTCTGTTTCAAAGCTGAAGAGCCAGCGCTGTTTGCAGGCGCACCCCCCAATAAAGGACTCAGACACTGATAAAAGTGGATAACGGCATTGGGCCACATTTATTGATTCATGCCCTAGTCCGTATTATAAATTTCTATTGGTAATTGACCAATCATAATTCTTAAGGCAAGCAGGCCGAAGTAACACTGGTAAGGTCCCACCCAAAATTGCCAACGGCAATTGCTACAATGTATCCATTTGTATCAATTTGTTTGTTGACAACAAACAAATTGTTGACCGTAGTCAATATCTAACTAATGACCCCACCCTCTGACGCGTATCCGTAAAATCACGTGGTGATGCATGCTGTCTAGCTATAGCCATCACCCCGTCGCCTAGTTCGTAGTTGACCGGACAACGTTTAACCAACTTATGCCTGTCTAGTGTTGTCCAGTCAATTGCGAACTTGCCGGATACCTGTGGGTCATAATGTTTACCTTACCAGTGCTACCCGCCCATGTGACCAAAGTCAACAGCAGCAACAGAAAAAACCCCTATGTCAAACCATAGCAACAGTGTGGGATGGGCGAAAAAACCAGGACCCGGAAGCCAATATGGGTCCCAGCCAAAAATTCCCACCCGGCCCCGAAGCGACCAAAACATCACACTGTTAACTAGGGAGGGGGTGGAGGGGAAAAAATTTCTCTGCTCCGTCGCTTCGCAAAATGGCAGCTCGGCTGCCTCGTGGCCACCCCTTTTATAAGGGAGCTGGCCACGCCCCTAACTACCCGGATGCCTTCGTCTGGTGGGGGGGCCCCCACAAAGAGCGCGGCGGCCATTTTGGCACGCGCTTGCATTGCAGGCGCACCCCCCCAATAAAGGACTCAGACACTGATAAAAGTGGATAACGGCATTGGGCCACATTTATTGATTCATGCCCTAGTCTGAATTATAAATTTCTATTGGTAATTGACCAATCATAATTCTTAAGGCAAGCAGGCCGAAGTAACACTGGTAAGGTCCCACCCAAAATTGCCAACGGCAATTGCTACAATGTATCCATTTGTATCAATTTGTTTGTTGACAACAAACAAATTGTTGACCGTAGTCAATATCTAACTAATGACCCCACCCTCTGACGCGTATCCGTAAAATCACGTGGTGATGCATGCTGTCTAGCTATAGCCATCACCCCGTCGCCTAGTTCGTCGTTGACCGGACAACGTTTAACCAACTTATGCCTGTCTAGTGTTGTCCAGTCAATTGCGAACTTGCCGGATACCTGTGGGTCATAATGTTTACCTTACCAGTGCTACCCGCCACACGGAGGGGCTTCAAAGAAGGCTCGACGCCCCCCCCAGACCGTCAGCTCGGTCAACAGGCCTGCTCGCCAATCACCCAACAGGAGGTCCATACCTCCTCGCGACAGATGGGCCCCATCCCCTGCATACAAGTCATAATTTTGTAGGCTAATAGCGGGGTGACGACTGACCCTCCCCCAAGCCCTGTCGACAAGGAACCGCGCCACTGCCCTATTCACCATGCGTCTAGCTCGGTCAAGGGCCAGGAGGTCAACACCCCCTCTGTAGGAATGGCGCGGGACCATGTCCGGCCAAACAAGGGTTGTGGCGGGCCAGACGTAATGCAGGTAGGCGAGGTCCTCGCAAATCGCATGCTTCAGCGATAAGCCGGTGACCTGGCCCAAATCATTGCCCCCCAGGTGTATGATCAGAATGTCAGGCGGGTCAGCATTCTGGCCTGAAAAAAGGAAAGGCAGCAGCTCCCGCCATAACATCCCAGGCTTACCATGCCATGTGAGACTTGCGTATGCACCCACTCCCAGTCGGGGTCCCCACTCTGTCGCCGCAGCGTAACGCGCTGCCCTGTGCACGTAGCTATGGCCCACCAGCCATACTGTCACCGGTGTAATACGACACCCCGGGTCTGTAAAGAAAAATGAGGAAAAGAAGGTAAGGTGACTGAATTGGTACTCACGGCGGAAGTGGGTGCACATAAAACTGAAAACATTGTGAACCCCACCTTCCCATGCTGCGTATGTCAGCCCCTGAGTACCCAAAAGCAGCTGCGGTTGAGGCCGCCCCTATACGGAATGAATGGGTGCCATAGCGGGCGCCTGGGAGGCCCACACTGGCCAGCGCTTTGCCCGTCACCTTCCAAAATTGAAATTTAGTAAGGGGAGACCCATCTTGGTGACAGAAAAACGGGCCATGGTGCGTGCCACGCAGTGCCAGGAACTCCTGTAGGGCACCAACCGGACAGATGTCTGCCAAAGAACACCGTAGCAGTCGCACACCACTGCCTACGCCATGCTGATCCGTCTTAGAGGAGCGTATCCTCAACTGAGCCCAGTCTTTGGCAACACAGACATCCTCGAGTTCCAGTGCCCTACGACTTGCATCCGCCTTAGACAGCATCACAAGCTCGCTGATGCGGAGCGCTCCAAAAAATGCCACCGTTGTGGCTGCATGAAATAGGGCTGCCTCATATGTATCAAAACAGAGGCAAGGCCAGCCCCAGGCCAACTGGGTAAGAACCCCTGGGGAAATCGGGTGGCGGTCATCCGGGCAACGCCCGCGCTCACGCACCCACCCCTCCAAAACATGTCTCACACGGAAGTCAGAGGTGCTGTCCACATGACCTCCCACTTTGGCCATAAAAGCCAACGCTGAAAGCTTAGATGCTATGGTGCGAGGTGCATGGCCCTGAGCATGCAGGTAAACCATGAACCGCAGAACATGGGATACCGGGATCGGCCAGGTTCCTGGCAGTTGAAATTGGGTACAGAATGCCCTGAAAGAATTAATTGCGTGGTGATACGCCTTACGCGTGCGTGGCGCTAGCGACAGGCCAATCGCCCGGTTCACCTCTCCTTGCCAATGGTCCATATCTCCTCCGGGAGTGGCGAGGGAAATTCCTCCGCATCCGGGGCCAAGGCACAGAACCGGGAGATCTGTAGGCGGGACAAAGCGTCAGCAATATCATTATTAACCCCTGGGTCATGCCTGGCCCTGAACAGGACGTTGAGGCGCAGGCTGCGCAACACAAACTGGCGCACTAGGTCCATAACCCTGGGCGATTTAGAAGTCTGTGCATTGACAATGTGGACCACAGCCACGTTGTCACACCAGAAATGCACGACCGAGTTGGCCCACTCCTCGCCCCATAGCATCAAAGCACCCAGGATAGGGAAAAACTCCAGATATGTGAGATCACGCAGGCGACCCGTGCCTGCCCAGGCCGGTGGCCACCCACCATAGGCCCACTTCCCATTGAAGTACATCCCATAACCGAGGGATCCCGAGGCATCAGACTGAATCTGAAAATGAGGGGAAGCCAGGAGGTCACACCTCCAAAATGAGACCCCATTGAACTCCCTAAGGAACTGTAACCAGACAAGCATGTCTGCCCTGATACCCCGGGTAAGCCGAACCCTATGGTGAGGCCTGGATAATCCCGCCATGGCGTTGCACAAGCGCCGGGCAAAAGCCCTGCCCGGTGCGACCACCCTCCAAGCGAAATTAAGGTGACCATGAAGCACCTGCAGTTCTCTCAGTGATGCCTTGCGCTTGGCCAGCAAGTCCGAGATAAGGGCCACAATCCTTGACACCTTATCCCCCGGTAACCTAGAAGCCTGCGCTATCGTGTCAATCTCCACCCCCAGGAAGACTAGCTGGGTAGATGGGCCCTCGGTCTTTTCGGGCGCTAAAGGGACACCGAGTTCCTCCATTAGCGTCTGAAATGTGTTGAGGAGACGTGTACACGTGTCCCAGCCCCGTTCACCCCTGAATAAAAAGTCATCCAGGTAATGGGCTACAGACCGGGACCCTGACCTGCGGACGAAAGCCCACTCCAGGAAGGTACTGAAACGCTCGAAAGCCGAGCATGATATGGAACAGCCAAAAGGCATGGCCTTATCAAAGTAATATTCGCCCCGAAATTTGAAACCCAGCAATTCAAAGTCGCCCGGGTGCACCAGCAAGAGGCGAAAAGCCGACTTAATGTCGCACTTAGCCAGCAGCGCACCCGGGCCACATGAGCGCACCATGCGCAGCGCGTGGTCAAAAGATGTATACCTGACTGAACAAAGGTCATCATGGATAGCATCATTGACCGATCGGCCAGCTGGGTAGGACAAGTGATGGATAAGGCGAAACTCGCCTGGAGACTTTTTGGGAACCAAGCCCAGGGGCGATACCTTAAGGTTGGGGAACGGGGGTGCAGGGAAAGGGCCAGCGACCCTGCCCACATCGACCTCCTTATTAATGCTGGCAGCAGCCACCTCCTCCCTCCCCCTAAGGGACAAAAGGTTGGGGGCATCCTGAGGGGACCTATCACCCATGAAAGGGATACGGAACCCCTGCCTAAAGCCCTGAAGGAGATAATCCGCATCCTCCCCTTTCGGGTACAATGTGAGCCAACGCTCCAACATGTCCACATTAATTGGGGAGGGAGCCTTTCGGTGAACCAGCTCCATCTGCGGCAGTCTTGCCAGCCCACTGTCCGCCCCTCCCTCTGCCCCGTGTCCCTCCAGGCCTGGGACAGGCAGAGGCTGCATGGGGGCCCGCACAGGTGGGACACTCATGCCTGTACTTGCAATTCTTCCTATTGCAGGAACCATTAGACGAGAAAGTCCAGCACAGCAGGCGGGCTGGAACCCCCTGCCCCGCCACCTGGTGGGGAACCTGTGCTGGAGCCGCTCACTGGACCGCATGTCCACAATGGTATCTTTCCCCTGGCGCGGGGCGCGTGGGCGTCATGTACAGAAGCCAAAGCCTCTGGCATGGCTCATCCCACCTCATCTCAGGGTGCAGGGGAATCCGCATACGGAATTCCTCGTCATAAGCCAACCACGACGGGCCCGGAAAGTCAACCATCGCCCGATAGATGTTGTCCAAATACTGGACCATCGGAATTGCCAAATCCGGCCGGGCCCTCAGGTACACCGCCATGTAGATGAGGTAAGCCGGCAGCCAGTTGGCCCACGTACGTGGTGGCTTGTGATGACGTGCCTGCTCCTTATCCTTCTCATCCTGCCCCTCCCTCTCTTCCTTGGTGGGCTCCCTGTTTAGGAGTGAGAAGATATCTACATACTCCCCCCGCCATATTTTCTCTTTGGTGGCCTGTGCCAAGTGGTCGCCCAGTGGTAAGGAATACCCCGCTGTCGGCAAGGCCGAGACAGGCACCGCAGAAACTGGGGGCATCTGGAAAGGGGCTTGGACCAGCCCAGCCACCCCCAAAACATTCCCCACAGGGTAGGAAACACCCCCCACCCCGGGGCCCTGGGTGGTAGTTGTCGTCGCCGGGTGGGGCGTCAGCGGCTGTACCGCCGCACCACCCACGCGAGGCCAGGGCCATTGGAAAGCCCCCCCCAACGTGGCCACGTGTGTAGGTGCACTAGTTTGGACCGCATACTCACATGCTGCACCCCCGCGGGCTGCCCCCACCGGGGGTTCGGGCCCACTGGGGGCGTCGGAGCTCACGACCGCCGTAGAGGTCGTCGCTGGGGCCTGACCCGCACTGACCTGTTGGTTGGGGAGCTGCGAGGCAGTGGCCAAAGTCGCGCCACGCGCCTCAAGCAGCTCGACCCGTCCCGTCGCCTGCCGCTGCCCAGCAGACGACGCATCAAAATGAACCCCAAAGGGAGCCCCAGCGTGGCTGGCCCGAGCCAGGGAAGCCTCAAGGGCCGCAACCCGGGCCAGTAAGGCCTCCACACTGACGAGGGGCCAAGGGCCAGCCGGCCCGCCTGCTACGGGCGTGGGTACAGGTCCTTGTACTCCGGGGCCCGAATAAGGCCATGACCCCACACCCAGGCCCGGTAGGGCCGATGTAGGCACCTGCCAGGGAAGGGGACCACACAACCCCCCAAGGCTGGAAGGCCCCGGGGTGAGCTGCGCCCCTATAGAGGAAGGCCCAGTAGAATGGGAAGCACCAGGAGCGGTGTCCACCGCTTGCGGGCCGCAGGCCGCAGCCCTTGCTGGACCCATGCTTGGGTCCCCCGCCTCCGGCCAAGGGGGAATAGACCCCATCCCACCGACCCCGGCGGGTGCAGGCAAAGGCGGCAGCTGGGGAGGCGCAGCCGCGGTCCTCCGACCCGGATTGCGCATCCGAACCGCGCGAACCGCGCGAGCCGCGCGAGCCGCGCGAGCCGCGCTCGCGGCCGCCTTCTTCTTCGAAGGCATCTCAGTCCAACCTATGGGAAGTCGAAAGAAGAAAATCAGCAGCCAAAAGGCTTCCCAGTCAAGGCAAAAGCGACGGAGGTAAGAGGAAAAAATTTCTCCGCTCCGTCGCTTCGCAAAATGGCAGCTCGGCTGCCTCGTGGCCACCCCTTTTATAAGGGAGCTGGCCACGCCCCTAACTACCCGGATGCCTTCGTCCGGTGGGGGGGGGGCCCGCAAAGAGCACGGCGGCCATTTTGGCGCCGCGCTTGCATTGCTTCTGCAGATGTTTCCGTGGTCATGTGGCTTAGAATATTTTAATTTTCTAAGTGATAGCATTATTTTCAGGGTCACACTTCATGAGATTTCATCACAGGGTCACATGGCCCTATACCTGTTGAAGTCAGTGCCATCCTAATGCATGGGCTCCTGATCTCAAGTGTTGGCCCTGAAATCATGTGGAATGGAATAATGTTGACCCAACAAACCTACATGTCATAGTTGAGAGTGACACAAAGCAAGCAAAAAACCACATTGTTTAGCACAGTTATTTCCCCTAAGCACTACCTTTACTTGAGGTATTTTGTGTGAAGCATGGAAACTAATCCTCTTCTTTAACTGACCTATATGGTTGTCACTTTCATACATCAAGACTACAACACAGAACTTTAAATACAGTGGTACCTCAGCTATTTTGGTGGTAATCTCATTGCCATGGTAACATCTTATTGACTCCAGCCTCTGTAGGCAGGCTTCCATAATGACAACCTTGGCCAGAAGCAAATCAATACTCACATTTATTTGGAGGCATGAAAACAACAAAGCAAATTTCAGCTAAATATTTCACTTTGTTAGTTCATTTAATACTAACAGCATTTTGAGAGGGAACAAAAAAAAAAGGAAAAGAAACGTTAGAAAGAAATGCCTCTGATGAAAGTTGGCAGAAACTAAAAAGAAAAAGATTAAAGCCAAAAACAAATAATCACAACGAACCTTCAAAACAAAATGAGTGGCTTGATTTAAATAAGCCATATTTAAATACATTTTCCCCAACAGAAATTTTTTTATAGCAAAGGATGAGTGACAGGGGGATTGCATGTTTTGCTTTTCAAAAAGTTTTTGGAACATGTGAATAAACCCTCCTTGATTCCTTCTTTATTTCTCAATTTGCTTGCCTCCTCCACTACCCAAGGCTGATAAATTCAAAATTTAGTTAGAAAAGTGATGATCAAGCAATTAGGGAGAAGAAAGGCTTCATACTGTGAGCATTTAGCAGCAGCCCACTTAATTGGCTGTTCCCAGATAAAATGTTGAATATTCAAATTACATGGTCCACAGAGGAAACAGAACCAGGGAGGGAGAGGTAGGGGGAATGGAAAAATGAGTGAAATAAATTCAATTAATGAGTAATTCTGAGAAAACTAATCAAGCTACGAGTATTAAAACATATAAAAAGGAGCTCAATTAATTCATCAAGCAAATTTCCTCATTCAAATAATTCATTTAAGTTTTAACTAATACTCAGCATGAATTCTTGCCAGACACTTTCAGTTTTACTGTCTGTATTGAAGCAAGTTCCACTGCTTGGTTAAAATAGTAGAATCATACAATGACACCGTATCAAAGGTTAAACAAAGACAAAACAAAATTGTGGCACTTTACAGATTAACTGCTGTACAGTGGAACCTCGGTTTATGAATGGCTCAGTTAACGTAATAATCGATTTGTGAAAGGACATCCAGAGAAAATAGCGGCTCGGTTTAAGGATTTATTTCACCCAACCAACAAAGCTTTTTTTGGGCTGCTTGGGCACCCCTCCCCCCTGCCGCTTTCTACAGCAGCAGGATGGTATTCAGAGCGTTTCTGCTCCATTTCTGGAATTTTCTGCTGCTTTTTTTGGCCATTTTTCAGCTGCTTAAAAGCAGTGTTTGGCATTTCTAGGGTGGTGGGGGAACGAACAGCTGATGAGTTACCAGACCTGGCCACTAGAAGCCACAGTCGGAAGTGCTAAAAATGCATTGAAAACCAATAAATCCCTTCCAGAGCTCAGAAATAAGTGTGTGTGTGTGTGTGTGTGTGTGTGTGTGGGAGTCTTTTATCTATTCAAATCTCTTTATAAAGTGGAAAAAATTTCCAAAGTGCACTTTACAATGAGTTTTGAACAGTTAAAATAGGTTATTATTTTCTTTTTACTGAGCTGCAGAATGGATTATTTACTTTTCAATGCATTCCTATGGGAAACCGCATTTTGGTTAAAGTAATTTTCGCTGTAAGGAACATCCTGGAGAATGCATTAATTACGTTAACTGAGGTACCACTGTATTTAAATGTGAGTTTTCATGGATCAAGTCCACTTCATCAGAGATAAGAGTGAGGCTTCATGGAAGCAATTTATACACATCAGATACAGAGGTACAGAATGGTTAGCATAATAGATAAGTATACAAGTCAATATGGTTTTTTTTTTTTACAACTAGTAATACCTGTTTTTCAGATTAGTTGTGAAGCTTCTCCCTTTTGAATTGCAAATGGTTAGTAGATAAATGCAAGGCAAACATTGTGACATTATACATTTGCTAATGAGTTTACTCTTCAGGCCTAGCATCTATTGTGTGAGTGGACGAGGTGAAGCACCACATTTTCCCTTTGTTCTGAGACGAAGCCTGAGGTTGTGGATGAGAATTCTACTAAAGTAGCTTATGTAAAGATGGTATAATATAACAACACATTATTAATAACACGGCTACCTTTTCAAAAATAACACCTTAGTGTCACTGTAGGGAGCTTTTCTACCCAAAAAATGTGGCTTCTTGCCCAAAATATCTGGCCTTGTACTGACATCTCTTTAGTTCAGAGAGGCTATAGCATGTAGTGCAAGAATTGCAATATGGCAACAAACCAAATGGTTTGGTTGGTTCATATAATGTGCATAGTGCTGTTCTTTTGGACCATGTAATTGTATGCTTCCATTAAACATTTCAGTGAATTGAGTGATGGGTACAGGAAGAAGAACTCCATAGGTGAAGGACCTTGGAGATTCATTTAGATACAGCATTATTATTTAGAGTCATTCCATCCAATGAAAGTGTGGCGCCAAAATGGCCGCCGCGCTCTTTGCGTCCCCCCCATCCGGACTCAGACATCCGGGTGAGTTAGGGGGCGTGGCCACCCCTCTATAAAAGGGGTGGCCGCGAGGCAGCCGAGCTGCCATTTTAGAATGCGACGGAGAGGAGAAGTTTTCTCCGTCACTTTTTCTCTTGAGTCTTCGGCTATAGAGCCTTGCCGTTCGTTTCCCGGCTGGGAAAGGAGGATTACAGTACCCGGAGCCTTTTCGGATAGCTTCTTGGCTACCGTGGTACTTACACGCTAGGAGTTCGATCCCTGGATAGGGATCCTTCAGCGACTTTCTTCTCCTAGGGAGACATGGCTCCCAAGCGAAAGGCCCCGGCGCTAAAGCCCCGGCTGAGGGGAAGAACTTTTACTGGCCCTGCATCAGATGGGGGCCAGCCTTTGGGTCGGAGGGCCAGGGCTGCGCCTCCACGGCAGGGCAATGTGCCAGCCTTGCCCACTGGTACCAGTGGGGCTGGTCAGGCTACCACTTGGCAACCGGGTTCCAGCTTGGTAGCTGGTCAGCGACAGGCCGGCCCCTCTGGGGCTTCGGCCCTCGACCCACCTTTGCTGGGCATGGGACAGGGTGGCCCGGGGGGGGGGGCTGGTGCGGGTGTCCAACCCACTGCTCCTCCGGCCCCCCATGGGCCAGAGTTTTGGACATGGCCCTATTCTGGCCCTGGCTCTCCTTTTGGGTTGCCTTTTCCTCAACTGCCTAGTGGGCCGTCCGGCCCACCCGGCCCACTTTGTACTGGGGGTTCTGGGGCAGTGGATGCTCTGTTAGCACGGATAGCAGTGCTGGAAGCATCCTTGGCCATTGCACAGCCTCCTTCGGAGGGGGGCGCTACACTTTCTTCAACAGGGGCCCCTTCGTCGGCCCCGGCCAGCTTGCTGGCCGGGATGCTTCAGCGGGCGGCCAACCGGGTCGAGCTGCTTGAGACTGTCCGGCCAGCCCCGGCTGGTGCCTCGCAGCTCCCCGTGCGACTTGATGTACAGGCTGGGAGCAGCCAAGGGTGGGCCCAGAGCTTGATTCCGGTCGCGAGCTCCGCCGCCTGCCGCGGGCCGGAACCCCCAGTGGGGGCGGCTCACGGGGGTGCGACTAGTGAGTATCAGGTTCAATTTAGTGCACCACCACCACTGTCCACTTACACTGGGGGGTTCAGTGGCCCTGGCCGCGTCAAGTTGATGTGGGTGGGCAGCCGTTACCACATTGTCCCATTAATCCCTGGTTCCCAAATGGTCCCTTGTTCAGGGCGGGGGTGTCCGCCCCTGGGGCCGTGCCGGGCATCGCAGGAGCTGTTCAGGTCCCGCTGTGTATACCCTCTATACAAACTGTGACGTCAATGGCTTTACCGACGGCTGGTTATTCCTTGCCCCTGGGTGATCATTTGTCACAGGTCATGAGGGACAAGATTTGGCGAGGGGAGTACGTTGATATGTTCTCCCTCTGGAACCGTGAGCCCACTAAGGAGGAGAGGGAGGGACAGGATGACAGAGACAAGAAGCTGTCCCGTCGTCCTAAGCCACCGCGTAACTGGGCCAACTGGTTGCCGGCATACTTTATATATATGGTGGTATGCCTCAGGGCCCGGCCTGATTTGGCCATTCTGGTTCAATACCTTGATAATATTTACAGGGTGATGGTTGATTGCCCGGGCCCATCGTAGTTGGCTTACGATGAGGAATTTAGGATGAGGGTGGCCCTACATCCTGAGATGAGGTGGAATGAGCCCTGTCAGCAATTGTGGCTCTTGTACATGACTCCCACGTGACCGGTGCCTGGTGATAGGTACCATTGTGATCATGCTGTGCAGTGGGCTGCTGCAACACAGGCTCCCCGCCAACCGGTGGGGCAGGGGGTTCCAACCCGCCTGCTGTGTTGGAGCTTCTCAGCTAACGACGTGTGTAATAAGCGCCGGTATCATTCCCGACACGAGTGTCCCTCTTGCGCTGGCCCCCACGCCGCCTCCGAGTGCCCGCGGGCTGGTGGGTCACGGGGCAGAGGTAGGGGTGCACAGGGGGCGATCAGAGCTCCGTCTGACGGAACTAGCCATGTTAAAGCCCCCCTCCCCAATTAGTGTACTCATGCTGGAGTGATGGCTCTCAGCTTATCCAAGAAGGGATGATGCGAGGTACCTGCTGGAGGGTTTCCAATGGGGCTTTCGTATGCCATTCAGGGGTGTTAGGGGCCCCAAGATGCTCCTAATTTAGTTTCCTTGAAAGGTAACGAGGAGGTTGCTGCACTGAGCATAGCTAAGGAAGTGGAGGCTATGAGAGTAGCGGGCCCCTTCTTAGAACCACCTTTCCCTAATTTGAAGGTCTCCCCTCTGGGGCTAGTACCGAAAAAGAACCCGGGTGAATGTCGTCTAATCCACCATCTAGCTTACCCTGCGGGTTCTTCGGTCAGTGATGCGATTCCTGATTACCTTGTTCAGTCAGGTACACGTTGTTTGTCCAGGCCCTACGAGTGGTACGCTTATGCGGTCCTGGTGCTTTCCTGGCAAAGTGTGATATGAAATCGGCTCTCCGATTACTGCCAGTGCACCCAAGGGATTTTGAGCTATTGGGTTTTAGGTTCCAAAGGGAATTTTACTTAGATAAGGCCATGCCTTTTGGCTGCTCTATTTCATGTTCGGCATTCGAACGATTCAGTACTTTCCTTCAGTGGGCCTTTGCTCGCAGGTCGGGGTCCCGGTCTCTAGCCCATTACCTCGATGACTTTGGTTCGGGTGTGAACGGGGCTCGGACATGTGCACGCGTCTCCTCACTACATTTCAGACACTCATGCGGGAACTGGGTGTCCCCTTAGCGTCTGAAAAGACCGAGGGCCCAGCTACTAAGCTCACATTTCTAGGCATTGAAATTGACTCTGTCGCACAGGCATCCAGGTTACCCATGGATAGGGTGACTCAGATCCCCGCGGTGATTTTGGCGTTGATTGACAAACGTAAAGTGTCCCCTCGTGAGCTGCAGCTACTTCATGGCCATCTTAACTTTGCCTGCAGGGTGGTGACACCCGGCAGAGCATTGGCCAGGCGCCTGTGGGACGCCATGGCTGGCCTGTTAAAACACCACCACAGGGTCCGGCTGACAAGGGGCATACGGGCGGACCTTTCGGTCTGGCTCAAATTCACCCAGGATTTTAACGGGGTCTCTTCCTGGAGATCAGACCTTATGGTCTGCCCTAGATTTCAAGTACAGCCGGATGCCTCCGGCTCCCTGGGTTATGGGATTTATTCTGAGGGTAGTTGGGCTTACGGCCGATGGCCTCACGCATGGCTTGCACGGATCGCCTCCGCGATCTTACCTTCCTTGAGTTTCTTACCAATTTGGGGAGCACTGATGCTATGGGGCGACGAGTGGGCCAACTCAGTGGTCCAATTTTGGTGTGACAATGCGGAAGTGGTGCACATTGTCAACGCCCAGACGTACAAATCCCCCAGGGTCATGGCATTGGTTTGTCAATTCTTTTTGAGAAGCCAATGCCTAAATGTGCTGTTCAGGGCCAGACATGTACCAGGTATTAATAACGATATTGCTGATGCTTTATCCCACCTGCAGATCCCCCGGTTCCATGCCTTGCTCCGGAAGCAGAGGAATTTCCCTCGCCACTCCCGGCCGATATTTGGATGTTAGGCGAGGAGAGGTGAACCGGGCGACCGGCATGTCATTGGCACCTCGCACGCGTAAGGTGTATCAACATGATTTCATACGATTTAGAACCTTTTGTGAGTAACTACAGTTGCCTCAAGTGTGGCCCATACCAGTGGACCAGGTTTCACAATACATGTTTATCTTCACAGTCAGGGTTTGCCCCCCCGTACTTTCGGCACTGGCATTTATGGCCAATGTGAGGAGTTTTAATGACTGCATGAGTTACTTCCGCATGCGTCATGTTTTGGAGGGGTGGACACGTGAACGTGTCCGCCGCCCGGACACGCGTCACCCCAGTTCGCCGGAATTTCTGACCCACCTTGCACGAGGCTGGCATAACTTATGTTAGGATAGGTATGAACTGGCGTTTGGTCACGCAGCTACCACAGTAGCCTTTTTTGGAGCGCTCCGCATCAGTGAATTGGTACCAGAGTTGGTACCATGGTGTAAGGCGGATGTGTCTAGTAGGGCACTGGAACTCGACGATGTCTATGTCACGCATGAGTGGGCTCAATTGGGGATACGGTCCTCAAAGGTTGTTCAGCATGGCATAGGCAGTGGAGTTAGACTGCTACGAGGTTTCATTGAAGACATCTGTCCGGTTGGTGCCCTACATTGATTTTTGGCAGTGCCTGCTGCACGCCCCAGCCTGTTTTTCTGCCACCAGGATGGGTCTACCCTTACCAAAGTAAAGTTACGGAAGGTGACCGGTACCGCACTTCGCGGTGTGGGGCCCGTTTTGGGACCCGTTTATTTAGGATAGGCGTCGCGCTGACCGCGGCTACGTTTGAGGTACTCGGAGGCGGATATAGGTGTGCGCGTAATTTCTTATATGTACGTCCCCTCACTGTACGAGTACCTAGTTATGTCCTTAACCTCTTCTCCTCTTTTACAGATCCTGTGTGTCTCTACACACCAGTGGCAGTGGGGCTGGTGGGCCGCAGCTATGTACATTGGGCAGCAGTATATGCTGCAGCGACAGAGTGTGGACCCCGACTCGGGCTGCGTGCATCCGCACGTATGCGATGGTATGGTATGCGTGGCACAAGGGGGCAGGAACTGTTGCCATTACTGATGTCCATCAGGGATGCTGAACCGCCCGATGTTCTTATTCTGCACCTTGGTGGCAATGATCTTATACGGATCACTGATATTCCTTAAATTGTCGAGGTGCAGTGACCTGGCGTTTTATATCATGTATGGCTTACACACGATCGCTATGGTCTAACATCGTGCCGAGACACCAATTTAGGGGAGACGTGGATCTCCGTGGTTCGGACCGTTCCGGCAGTCAGTGGACAGGGGTGTTGCCCGGTCTCTTGCTGAGCATGGCTGGGAGACAGCCATTGGAAACCTGCGGATAGACTTACAAACCTTTTTGCTGGTAGGCAGGATATGGGGTCCACCTGTTGGCTGGAGGTATGTACCTCTTTCTGGGCGAGGTGCAAGCAGGCCTGGCGACCGAGCTGACGGTCGGGGGGGGGGCGGTGAGTCATCATGGACGCCTCCCCGTGTGACGGGTAGCACTGGTAAGGTAAAGATTTATGACCCATAGGTATCCGGCAGGTTCGCAATTGACTGGCCAACACTTAGACAGGTACAGGGGTAATAGCTTTGGCCGGTCAACGACGAACCAGGCAAGGGGTGATGGCAGGAGCTTAACAGCCTGCATCACCTTGAGATTTAACGGATACACGTCATAGGATGGGGTCAGTAGATAGTTTATTGACTCCTGATACAAATAGTTACATCTAGCCAATTGCCATTGGCATTTTGGGAGGAACCTTACCAGTGTTACTGCGGCCTGCTTGCCTTAAAGAATTACAATTGGATGAATACACCAATTGAAAGTTATAATTCGGACGAGGGCATTATTCAATAAAAGTGACCCAATGCCTTTATCCATATACCGGTGTCTGAGTCTTTCTTTGGGGGGTGCACCTGCAAAGTTAGAATGGTCATGGGGATGTCTAACCTCTGATGGGAAAGGAACAAGAGGGACAACGATGAGGACAACAACAAGACAGATGGAGCATAATCATTCTTTTTTGGACTCCCAGAATTTTCCATGAATTCCACAGGCAGAATTCTGGAAATTCCAGCTCATGGACAGACATCAACAGATACCTATCGTTCACTCACCTGGATTGAGGCCTGATCTTGCTGCTTTTCTCAAGACCCACTTTCTTTTCTGTTCAAAGATGAAACTGTTCAAATGCTTCCTGGAAGGTCTAGACCAGGAGTTCTCAACCTTTTAAAGCTGGGGGCCGGGTCATGCACCCTCAGAGAACTTTGGGGACTGGACAGCCATTTTGCCATTTCTCTACCACATGGCACATCTGAGTGTGGTGGAGATGGTGGAGGGCCACATGAAATGGTGCTGTGGGTCACATCTGGCCCTCAGGTTGAGAATCCCTTGTCTAGATCTCTGTGGGGAGTGTAGACTCACTGCCTACAAGGATCTTTCAGCCTCTCCCAAACAACTACAAAGACCTAAACCTCCCAGAATGTTTCTTTTCTGATCAGGAAGCAAGACCTAAGGTAGAATTTGGTCCAGGTGAATGAAAGCAGATGACTTGCAGGTATCTTTCCATGGGCTGGAACTCACACAATTCTATCTGGGGAGTTCCTGGAAATTTCTGGGAGATGGAGTTCAAGAAATGATAGAAATGCATTACATTTTGAAAGAAAATCAAAACAATTGAAAAAAAAACCTTCCTAGATTCCCAAAGTGCACATAAACTGAGTACCTGACCAAATTTGTCCACCAGCACTTTAGGCCCATATTATTTTGCATATCTCGTAAGATGGATCAAATTATGTCCAGCACAACCCAAGTAGCTAGTTGAGAAACTTATCAGTTAGTCAAAACAGCAGTTCTTATGTGCCAAGTCAGTTTTTTGCTTTATCTGCACTTTACGTGAGTTGTATTTTCCATCCCAGTAAAAACAATAGTAATTTCCATTGAGAGTCTATCTATCTATCTATCTATCTATCTATCTATCTATCTATCTATCTATCTATCTATCTATCTATCTATCTATCTGTCTGTCTGTCTGTCTGTCTGTCTGTCTGTCTGTCTGTCTGTCTGTCTGTCTCTGTGTGTGTGTGTATGTGTGTGTGTGTATGTGTGTGTATGTATGTATATATATATATATATATATATATATATATATATATATATATATATATATATATATATATATATATATATATATATATATATATATATATATATATATATATATATATATATATATATATATATATATATATATATAGTATTTTATGCTATAAATGAAGTATTTTATGCATATGGAAAATAAAAGCAATGCAGTTGAATAAAGCTTATAGAACTAGACAAGGTGATGTTGCTCGGAATGATTGCAATAATGAAAAGACTTATAACTTGATACCCAGATGAATTTTAATATAATTGGAAATATGATTTTATTCTGGAATTAACCCTAAATGAGATAAATATCAGCGGTGATGAATATAGTCTTATCATTCCCCCAGCCCCACAGAGGTCTATAAAGTTTGATAGGGTTCTTGGGGAAATGTTCAGACATCAGACTCCCTGGCCTGACACATGGACTGTGGCAAAGGGGGAGTGGGAGTAGAATCAACCAGCTTTTGTATGTGAACAAATAATAATTCCCAGTTGAAATTAGGGCCAAACAGGAATTTTTGTTAAATGACATGACAGTTGCATGCTGGTCATGTGTTTTTGGATGGCAACAAGCGGGTTCAGATCAGTGAGAAGGCAGGAGGCTTGAAGTGAGCCCCCATTGACTATAAATGGATGTTTATGCAAGTAGTTAGCTATATGCTATCTGTTCTGATCCATGTTTACACAGAAGCTAATAAAGCAGAGGTCATTGGGACTTCTTTCTACAAATGGGGAGGGGCTGATCTTATTCACCTTTACTCAAAGTAAATCCCACTGAGTTCAATGGAGCTTGGACTTGGAGAGATGTTTTGGTACTGGCGTCTCAGTAAGCCATCATTCAGTTAAGTAACCATTATTATGTCACAGCATTTCTCTTTCTTCCCTCTTTTTTCTTTTTATTCCTATAGGCTTTATTCCACTGATACAACAACCTATTTGTCACAAGTGGCGTCAGAAACCCTATCCTTTTCAATGGTACCTCTTGCTCTAAAACATCCTGGTATCTCTCTGCTGATTGTACTATTAACATTATTGATTGCTCCACATTCTCCAAACTCAATGACACTCGATACTGTTCCTAAGAATGCCCAAAAAACATACTCACAGCTACCAGATGCAGTCTGAATGTTCCTGAGTAATGTACAGGTATATTAAATACTTGACAAGATCTATGGTTAGGTGAGGTTGCATTTTTTAGGAAACTGATTACAAGGAAATGCACATCAGCTTGTTGGTGTTTTATATCTATCTGCTGAAGACAATGGGTTTTTAAGGTTGCACCAGCTCTGAGAAGTGCAGAAGTTTACACATGTAAAAGTTATGTATGCAGGTACTTCTCTATACAGTACTTACTTTGCTGATCCCTTCTAAAAGTCCCATGTTTGTGGGTTTGTTAAAAAAAAAATCAGTTTTCTTAGGGTCAAAGTATTTCTCCTTCTCCAGCACAGAATTCTCTCTCTCCAGCAAGCAGATCTCACCAGTTGTCTCCAGCTGCCCTTTAACTGACTTTTCTTGCCCTTTAATTGACATTTTCAAAACTGCTGGGAAGAACCTCTGCCAACATCCTGGGTAGAGAACATACATTGCAGGCGCACCCACCCAAATAAAGACTCAGACACCGGTATTGGATTAAAGGCATCGGGCCACTTTTATGGAATAATGCCCTAGTCCGAATTATCACTTTCAATTGGTGTATCATCCAATTGTAATTCTTTAAGGCAAGCAGGCCACAGTAGCACTGGTAAGGTTCCACCCTAAATGCCAATGAAAATTGGCAACATGTATAAATTTGTATCAATTTGTTTGTTTACACAAACAAATTGTTGACCGGAGTCAACATACTATCTACTGACCCCACCCTATGACGTGTATCTGTTCAAATATCAAGGTGATGCAGGCTGTGAAGCTCCTGACATCACCCCTTTCATGGTTCGGCCTTGACCGTCCAATCCTGTTTCCCCTGTACCTATCTACGTGTTGGCCAGTCAATTGCGAACCTGCCGGATACCTATGGGTCATAAATCTTTACCTTACCCAGTGCTACCCGCCACACGGGGAGGTATCCGTGATGACTCACCACCCCCCCCAGACCGTCAGCTCGGTCATCAGGCCTGCTTGCACATCCTCCAGAAAGAGGTCCATACCTCTGGCCGACAGGTGGACCCCATCTCCTGCATATAGGTCAAAATTTTGCACGCCTATCCCCGGATGTCGAATAGCTGTCCCCAAGCCATTCTCAACAAGGAACCAGGCAACAGCCCTGTTCACTGACCGCCAGGCACGGTCCAAACCACGGAGGTCCATGCCTCCTCTATAACAATGCCTGGGCACGATGTCAGACCATAGCAACAGTGTGTATGGCCATAAATGATGTAAAAATGCCAGGTCGCTGCACACCGACATTTTTAAGGAAAGGCCAGTGATCTGTGCAAGATCATTGCCGCCAAGGTGCAGAATCAGGACATCAGGCAGTCCAGCATCCCTGATGGACATCAGGAATGGCAACAGTTCCCACCATCTCATGCCACGCATACCATACCAATGCATACGTGTGGCTGCACGCAGCCCGAGATGGGGTCCCCACTCTGTCGCCGCAGCATATTCTGCCACCCAGTGCATGTAACTGCGGCCCACCAGCCATACTGCTACCGGTGTGCGTAGACACACAAGGTCTGTAAAAGAAGAAAAGGGAAGTAAGGACATAAATGGTACTCATACAGTGAGGGGACGTACATATAATGAAAAACGCGTGGACCCCCACCTACCCATCCGACATATATCAGCCTCAGAGTACCCAAATGCAGCCACAGTTGAAGCGGCGCCTATCCTGAATGAATGGGTGCCGTAACGAGCCCCTGGGAGGCCGAAACTGTGAAGTGCCATACCGTTCACCCTCCAAAACTGAAATTTGGTAAGGGGAGACCCATCCTGGTAGCAGAAAAATGGGCCAGGGTGCATGCCACGCACTGCCAAAAATGCATGTAGGGCACCAACCGGACAGATGTCAGCAACGGTGCAATGTAGCAGTCTAACACCACTGCCTACTCCATGCTGATCGGCCTTTGAGGAGCAAATCCTCAACTGAGCCCACTCCTGGTTGATAAAGACATCGTCGAGTTCCAGTGCCCTACGAGACACGTCCCCCTTTGACAATGGGACCAGCTCGCTGATTTTGAGAGCTCCAAAGAAAGCTATGGTGGTAGCTGCATGAAAAAGAGCCTCCTCATACCTATCGTAACACAGTCTATGCCAACCTCGGGCAAGGTGGGTAAGAACACCTGGGGAAACAGGGTGATGTGTGTCCAGGCTTCAGCCACGTTCACGTGTCCACCCTTCCAATACGTGGTGTATGCGGAAGTCATTCACGCAGTCAGCAAAGCCCCGTGCCTTGGCCATGAATGCCAAGGTGGAAAGCCTCGCGGCTATGGTGCGTGGGGCTAACCCCTGATCATGAAGGTGCACCATATACTGTAAAATTTGGTCGACCGGTATCGGCCACATTTTGGGCAAGTGCCTTTGCACACAAAAAGTCCTAAATTGGAGGAGTGCATGCAGATACGCCTTACGCGTGCAAGGTGCCAAAGACATGCCGATCGCCCGGTTCACCTCTCCTCGCCAAATGTCCAAATCGCAGCCAGGAGTGGAGAGGGAAGTTCCTCTGCGTCTGGAGCCAAAGCACGGAACCGGGAGATCTGCAGGCGGGATAAAGCGTCAGCAATATCATTATTAATGCCTGGCACATGTCTGGCCCTGAAGAGCACATTAAGGCGTAAGGACCTCAAAACAAATTGGTGAACTAAGGCCATGACTCTGGGGGATTTAGATGTTTGGGCGTTGACAATGTGCACTACTGCAGCATTGTCACACCAAAAGTGAACTACCGAATTAGCCCACCTATCCCCCCAGAGCATTAGGGCTCCTAAAATGGGAAAGAACTCCTTGCCATGTCTGAGGCCATTGACCATAGGTCCACTGTCCCTCAAAGTAAATTCCATAACCCAGGGAGCCAGAGGCATCCAACTGTACTTGAAATTGAGGGCTGACCATAA
Source organism: Bradypodion pumilum (assembly GCA_035047305.1). Lineage (NCBI taxonomy): Eukaryota > Metazoa > Chordata > Lepidosauria > Squamata > Chamaeleonidae > Bradypodion > Bradypodion pumilum. The sequence goes on along the minus strand of JAWDJD010000003.1, from coordinate 55,189,660 downwards.
GCTCCGATCTCCAGAAGGAGATGCCATTAAAGTCCTGCAGGAATGTGAGCCAAACCGCGAGGTCTGCCCATAAACCCTTGATCAGCCATACCCTATGGTGTCGTTTTGAAAGCCCCACCATGGCATCACACAGACACCTGGCAAATGCTCTGCCTGGCGTCACTACCCTACAGGCGAAGTTGAGGTGACCGTGAAGCACCTGTAACTCTCGGAGGGACACCTTACTCTTGGCAAGCATTGCCAAAATTGTGGCAGAGATCCGAGTCACCTTTTCTATAGGCAACCTGGACGTCTGAGCCACGGTGTCGATTTCAATACCTAAAAAGGTAAGAGTGGTGGCTGGGCCCTCAGTCTTTTCAGGTGCTCGTGGGACGCCCAGTTCACGCATAAGGGCCTGAAATGTGGTGAGCAGACGGGCACACTTCCCCTTTGCATGTCCACCCCCGAACAAAAAATCGTCGGGGTAGTGGGCTACCGATCTGGACCCTGACAAACAAACAAAAGCCCAGTGGAGGAAGGTGCTAAATCGTTCAAAGGCCGAACATGATATTGAACAGCTGAAAGGCATGGCCTTGTCCACATAAAACTTGCCCCGAAAACAAAAACCTAACAGCTCAAAGTCATTGGGGTGCACTGGCAATAATCGGAATGCCGATTTGATATCACACTTTACCAATTGTGCCCCAGGACCACACGAGCGTACCATCTGTAAGGCCTGGTCAAAGGACGTATACCTGACAGAGCAAAGGTCATCCGGTATAGCGTCATTGACCGAGGAGCCCGCAGGGTAAGAAAGGTGGTGAATTAGACGGAATTCACCCGGGGACTTCTTCGGGACCAAACCCCACCACCCTCTGTGCCTTAATCTCCTTGGCTATCTGCTCCACAGCAATGTCCTCATTACCCCTGAGGGACAGTAGGTTCGGGGCATCCTGAGGCCCGCGAACCCCTTTAAAGGGTATGTGGAAGCCAAACTGAAAGCCCTCAAGTAGGTATCTCGCATCATCCTGTCTAGGATAAGCGCACAGCCATCGTTCAAGCACCAGGACAGTAATTGGGGAGGGGGCCTTTTGAATGGGTAGCAACATCAGAGGGAACTCTGGCCGCCCCCTGTCCACCCCTTCCTCTGCCCCTTGACCCACCGGCCTGCGGGCACGCGGATGCAGCATGAGGGCTGGAACAAGAAGGGCACTCGTGCCTATATCTACACTTGCGCTTGTTGCACACTCCGTTGGCAGAGAAACTCCAACACAGCAGGCGGGCTGGAACCCCCTGCCCCGCCGGCTGGCGGGGAGTCTGTGTTGTTGCAGCCCGTTGTACAGCTTGGCCACAATGGTACCAGGTGCCGGTCACGTGGGGGTCATATACAGCAGCCACAACTGCTGGCAGGGCTCGTCCCACCTCATCTCAGGATGAAGGGCCACCCTCATCCTAAATTCTTCATCATAGGCCAACCATGATGGTCCAGGGAAATCAACCACAGCCTGGTAAATATTGTCCAGGTACTGGACCATTGGAATGGCCAGATCAGGACGGGCCCTAAGGTATACTGCCATATAGATCAGATAGGCCGGTAACCAATTGGCCCAAGTGCGAGGTGGCTTACGATGATGGGCCAACTCCTTGTCCCTGTCATCCTGCCCCTCCCTCTCCTCCTTCGTAGGTTCACGGTTCAGGAGGGTGAAAATGTCCACGTATTCCCCACGCCAAATCTTTTCCCTTGTAGCCTGGGACAAATGGTCACCCAGGGGCAAGGAGTAACCGGCCGTCGGCAGGGCCGCCATTGGCACGGATTGAATTGTGAGCGCCCACGGTGGGCCCTGTAGGACCCCCGGGAAAGTAGGCGTACCCGCAGGGGCGGTCACCCCTGCAATAACCGAGGGATAATTGGGCAACCAGGAATTAACCGGACAGTGCGGTTTAATCGTCCTCCCACAGTCACTTGTTGCGGCCATGGCCAATGTACCCCCCCAGCAGTATTGGCTAGTGTCACTGGTGTACTGACTTGACCAGGATACTCACTTAGCACACACCCCTGGGCCTCCCCCACTGGGGGTTCCAGCCCGCGGTGGGCATTGGAGCTCGCGACAGGTATCGAGCTCTGCCTCCCAATTCGCCCCTGCCAGGTAGGGCCGGTAGCCGATGAAAAGCCTTGTTGTGCCGGCCCGATGGGGAGCTGCAAGGCACCAGCTTGGGCTGGCCTGATGGCCTCCAGCAGCTCAACCCTGTTGGAGGTCTGCTGTGTGGCCGTGGCCGGCATATGGGCCGGAACTGAAGAGCTGGCAAGCCCACCATCTGAAGGTGGTGGAGCAATGCCCATTGAAGCCTCCAGCACCAAAATGCGGGCAAGGAGAGCATCCACAGTCTCCGACCCACCAGAATAAGGTGGGCCGGATGGGCCAGACAGCCCACAGGGCAATTGCTGAGGGATAAAACCCTGTGGCAATCCCTGGCCAGAATAGGGCCAAGCCCAGTAATCAGGCCCATGAGGGGCCGGAAGGACAGTGGGGCGGAAACCCGCACTGTGCCCGAGTGGGCCGCTATGCCCCGGGCCGGGTAAAGAAACAGTGGGGGAAAGAACCCCAGGGGGGCAGGCCTGTGCCGCCCCCGCCCGAGTCCGCAGACTGGGCTCATTGGTGGCAGTGGGTACGAAAACCGCACCACCCCCCTGTGGGGGTGCCGTCTGAGCCCTCGGGCCCGGTGGCACCCCCGAGGAAGTGGAGGGGGTGGGCCGAGACCCCCCTTTCACGCGACCGAGAGGCTGCCTGAGCCTTGCACTTGGGCGCCATGGCCCAGCAGGTGCTGTTCGGAGGAAGAGAAAAACCTCTGATTCAATTAGTAAGAGCGAGCCTCTTAAAAAGAGGCGAGGCAAAAAGGGAAGCGTCGGAGCGAACTTCTCCGCTCCGTCGCTTCTCAAAATGGCAGCCAGGCTGCCTCGTGGCCACCCCTTTTATGGAGGGGTGGCCACGCCCCTCTAACTAACCCGGATGTCTGCGTCTGGGTGGGGGTCCCCACAAAGAGCACGGTGGCCATTTTGGCGCCGCGCTTGCAGTAGATACATTTAATAAGAATCCAATATAGACTGTAGTTGAAGAATATGAATTCCTTTTGTGCTCTCATTTCATGATTCTCTAGGAAAGTGATGGTGAACCTTGGCACTCAAGGTGTTCTGGAACTTCAATTTCCAGAAGCCCTGATCAGCAGGATTGCTGACTTGGGCTTTTGGGAATTGAAGTTCAAGAACAGCTGGAGTGCCAAGGTTCACCATCACTGTCCTATGATGTACTGTATCTGAAAGGGAAATGCTCTATAGTTTAGGAGTTGTAGAGCTTCTTAGAAATTGAGATTACAATTCCTGATAGCCTCCTACTAGGGATTGCAGTGGCTCAAGTGGCTAAGATGCTGACTGGGTTCATCATCACTGTTCTAGGACCTATCTGGAACTTATCAATCAGACTCGTCAGGTCAAGCTTCTCAGTAAATTATATTCACTGTATATATTTCTGGATAAGGCCTCTCTATTGTTTCAAAAACACAAGATAGTTGCTCACTACAGATGAAACAGAATTTGGATTCTGGCCTTTTTTTAAATAAAGGTACTGGCACTTTTGCCAAAACTGTAATTTGAAACATTTACTACATTCCTGGCAAAAGATCTGTTGAGTACCAATAAGTAGATCCATTCATAATCTGTGAGCCTTGGCAGATGTAGACATATCTGCTGCTGTTAGTTCCTCCTATTGCATTCTGTTTTGGCACAAAATGTCCCCTGCCACTGAAAGTCTGCCATTAGTGGCATCCTGGCTACATTTCTCAGATGAACTAATAGCATATCTTAGTTTCCTTCTGGCATCTGAGAGGGCTCCTGAGTACCCAGCATATTGGGGCAAAACACTAATTATCTAGTGAACTGTCCAGAGAGTGTTCTAAGCACTATGAGGCAATATTTAAGTGTAATTGTTATTGCTATTGCTAAACAACATGAAGCACTTTAGTAAGAGGTGTTCTAGAAATGCAGACTGAGCTCCGGTGAAAGGTCGGAAGAGAGTTAGCTTCCTTCGCAAAGGCATAGGTTTTTTTCTTAGACAACTTATACCACTACATAGTTCCATCTTTTAGATACCTGTTATGTGAAGCCATCACAGATGAATTGCTACACCAGAATTTTGAAATCCAGATTATGTGGCATAAGTAAATCAGAAGAACCATACCAAATCAGACAACTCGTTCTTATAATCCAGAATCTATTTCCAGAATATTGGTCAATTGACATGTTGCTAGAAAGCTGGTAAGAAGGCACCAACCATGTGCTGGCATTTCATTCTTGCTTTTGGCAACTAGAAGGTTCTGGCAGCTAGTGTCTATAACATCTGAGACTCTGAAAATAGTTATGTTCAATTTCTGTTACTCTATATGAGTAGTTAAGGGACTGTAGTGGCTCAAGTGGCTAAGACACTGACTGGAAGGTGGCAGCTCGGCAGTTTGATACCCAAATACTGCAGGATGGAATGAGCTTCCGTTTTTGTCCCAGCTCCTGCCAACCTAGCAGTTCGAAAGCAAGAAATTGCAAGTAGATAAATAGGGGCTACTTTGGTGGGAAGGTAAACAGCATTCCGTGCACTCCGGTGTCTAGTTCTGCCTGCCACATGACCATGGCAACATCTGCAGAAGCAGACAGCACTGGCTCTTCGGCTCTGAAGCAGAGATGAGCACTGAACCCTAGAGTCAGATATCACTGGCTTTCAAGCAAGGGAGACCTTTACCTATGAGTAGTTACTGAACCCCAAACATAAATATACTATATATGTAATAGCATACAGGGAACTGAGACTGATATGTGCAGTAGCATCCTGTACAAATACTGCTGCAATCAGTCTTTCCATACACCATAAAATCGTAACATTACTATCCTGTGTCATCTAAACTTGTGATACAGTTCTATGCATGCTTATTTAAAACTAAGTTTTAGACATTCTACTATGAGGTTGTATTAAACACAGAAGGAGAGGAGAGTGCTAGCTATACTCCATCCTAGTACTCTGCATGTGGAGCTAAATCTGAAGAGGAAAGCTGTTTCTAACTGTGGAGCATCTCTATGAGGGTTTGGCTACACATCTCTATTTGGAGCAAGTTGCAATCTTAGTTGGTTTGCTTCCTTCAAGAAAAGAACACAGTAGAAATGAATCCCTCTCTTTGCCCTTTATTAAGGAGCAGAGGAAAGAAGTTTTTAACTCCTGTAGACAACTGGCATTAGCCCGTTATAGAGAAGAATTTAAAATGAGTTTCCATGGAGGTGAGGAAATTCCCTATCTAAACAGTAACATGTATAGCTCTTCTGTTACATCTGTCGCTGCCAGAACCTCTCCCTCCATGAGGATAAAGCCTCTGGGGCAAATTATTGAAGTGTTAGTGGGACTTAAGGGGAGAACAGCAGCAGCATTCCCTTGGCCCCATCTTCTCTGTTGAAGAACAGAGCTACCTTTTCTTACCTTGCAACTGTAATCTAGCCTTCTCCCCTGAAGTGTAGCGATGAATGGTATCTCGTCATCAATTCTGAAGATCCATCACTGTGAAGTAAGTTTCAAAACAGTTGATCAGCTACTGTAGGTTGAATAGACAAGCATCATTTTGTTTCTCTTATGGAGCAACAATTTTTTGACCACACTTGACTTTTGTGACACTTATATGACAACCACAATGCTCACTGACAGTGCCACAGTATAGTAGCAGCAAATAATACTCCTTGCCTCCTCACAGCACCTACACTGTTATTATTACATAGTATCTCCTGGCGTGCGGCAGTCCATGGGGTCACGAAGGGTTGGAATCGACTGCGACTGAACAACAACAATCTCCACTTATGGGGAATATGTTTGTTTTCTCAGTTCATCATTTTTTTATTCTCTTGCTGACATGATTCAGTTTCAAATGTGAGCTGCTCCACCGCCAGGCCTGTGATATTGTGCTTAAAAGAATGAAAGGACTGTTAAGCTAATCTAAAAAACATTTGTGTGTAAAAACGTAAATCTAATAAAAACATATAATTAGTCCTCTGATTCCCACAAATAAATGCTTAATAACTATGGACAAATATTATATAACAGATTCATCTTGCCAGTCTTCGGAAATTCAGACGGTAAGATGTTTAAATTGTCTAAATCAGGTTAGTCATATTCACTGCATCAGTTGCCATTCATTATTTCTCATTATTTCTTCTATTGGTTCTGAAATGACAAATGTGCTTTGTGGCTGATTTTCAGTGATACTGAATGAATTTAGAAAATGCAGATATTTTGGTTGTTAAATTCTAAGAAAAGTGTTTTCTTCTTTCTAATTCAGTTATGGTGATAGAGATTTTGGCAGCATCATTTCAAGTATATTTTTGGATCAGTGATTAGACAGCAAGTCAACAATTATGGGAAATTGTATTCACTAAAATATTCCAATACTCCAAGTTCCATGGAGTGAAGGAAACTGCTTTCGAAACTTGAGGGATTGCAAAAGTAATTTGTGCTGAAGCATTAGTTTATGCTGTCAAAGACAACATGCCAAAAAAATCTAACAAAGGAGTGAAAAGTTTATATACAGTTGTCTAAAACTTTAAACCATGATTTGGAATACACGGTATTACCTTATGCAAGACAATCCAACGATTTTAAATTCAATAATGCAGATTTACTTCTGTTCCAAATGCTGACTCATTTGGATTTATGTATGTTACGTAAAGTAAAGGTAAAGGTTTCCCTTGCTTGAAAGCCAGTCGTATCCGATTCTAGGGTACAGTGTTCATCTCTGTTTCTAAGCCGAAGAGCCAGCGCTGTCTGCTTCTGCAGACGTTTCTGTGGTCATGTGGCAGGCATGATGACACCGGAGCGCACAGAACGCTGTTACCTTCCCACCGAAGTGGTCCCTATTTATTTACTTGCAATTTCTTGCTTTCGAACTGCTAGGTTGGCAGGAGCTGGGACAAAGACGGGAGCTCATTTCCGTCCTGCAGTACTCGGGAATCGAACTGCTGACCTTCCGCTTCCCAGTCAGCATCTTATCCACTTGAGCCACTGCAGTTAAACGTTAACTGCAGTTAAATGTTAAACGGTTCAGTAAAAGGGGACAATCCGGCTGAGTTTACATTCTGGGCTGGAGACAGAAAGAGTGTGATATATACTATTGTATCTAAAGACTTTGTTCAATTTATTAGTGCATTTAAGGTCTCACCCTTTGTTGTGTCCAGCCCTAATAGTCCAGGCAACGATGAACAGAATAACAGGTGTTTATTGAAAAGACTTTCTGGTTACTTCTTACAAGGTGTTCTGGACATCAGATGGCTACACAAGTCCCATGTAGTCAGTCCCTCATGTTTCTACCATGGAGGCTATCACCTTTGCGTGATAGCGTATAGAGGACACCCAGGCTTAGCCCGATGTTGGCTAACCTGCAGCGATAATGGGAAGTATAGATCTGGCCCAGCCCTACCCTTGTTTACCCGTGGGGCTTATATAGTGTCTCCCCAGTGGTGACTCCTTGTTACAATGTAGTAACCCTCCGGACAATCATAACCAACCAATCATAACAGGATATACAAGTATTAACCAATCAGGAACAGGATCCAAAGTTGTAACCAATCACAGAACTCTAATTAGCATAATGAGCACACCCAGAGAGGGAGATTGTGCACCAACTTTAGCTCCTAATTTGGATGGCAGGAAATTACCATGTCTTTTCAAGGCATTGCCTGAGCAACTTGCAATTCTGCCTCAATACACAACACCATTTTAGAACAGTGACCACCTTCCCTTAAATCTGCTATTTAGCTTTCCATCAACTAATATGCGGCTAAAAGAAAGGATCAGTGGACCTACAGATAGTGAAATTAAGCTAAGCTTAATTAGATGGAATGCACACATGGAAAGGGTTATTCCAAATTTGCTTAACTCTCATACTTTTAGAGAGGCATGAAGAACATTTTTAGATTGAGAATACTCAGACACGGTGTTATGTATGTTAACTGTGTTTTCTGATAGGAGCGGAATGTATCTTTTCTCATGTATCTATTCTTATGCAAATAAGTGGATCGAAAATGTGCACACTCTGTTAGCCAATGGGCTTGTTGTATTATTGTTACTGTTACTGTTTATAGTGTATATAAGTCCGAGTTTTGCCCCATCCAAACTGTGTTCAAACCCCACTATTAAAGAGCTGGATTTCACTACTTCACTTGTCTGCTTCTTCATTCCCTGAACACGAAACTGGCGACGAAGGGGGGATGGCATCCCCACACGGCAGCAACATCGGTCCATTTGACCCAGTGCATCCAGAGAAATGGGCAACATACAAATGCTGGTTCCGCCACGCAATGGCCTTGCAGAAGATCACTGACGAAGACCAGAAGTGCTCCTGTTTTGCTCAGTGCGGTTTTGAGACACTTGAGCTGGCAACCCACCTCGTTCTCCCAAGGGAAGTGGATGTGGTGCCACTCGCAGAAATCATGTCCGCACTGAGGAAACACCTGCAGCCAGAGGTCTCAATCTTCCCGGCCAAGGTGGCCTTCAACAGAAGGGAGCATCGACCTGGGGAGTCCATTGCAGACTACGCTGCTGCTCTGCGCATTGCTGCTGCCCTGTGCAAGTAGGACAACATCAAAGAAGCATTCCGAGACTGTCTGCTGGCCGGCATGAGGGACGAAGATGCTCAATGTTGCCTCATGATCAGGAAGACGCTAACTTTCAAGGCTGTCCTAGAAGAGGCGGTAGCATCTGAGGCCGCACGGTCCGGCATTAAGCTTTTCCAGCATCGCCACTCCACCACCAGTGCCACCGACTCAGCTGTGCAAGCTCAGCAAAATTCATCTTCATCCTCCTCAGCTTCACCTAATTCCACCTCTTCATCGGAGTCCAGCGATGCAGAGGAGAAGTCTGAGTGGTCGGGTGAAAGCACCGAGAGCACTGTGACGATTGGGAGAAGACATTCCTTTGCAAGTGTGATGGCTGCAGAGCCCGGCATGACCGCTGTAAGTGCCCCTTCCGCACCACAGAATGCCACAACTGTGGGCGATGAGGGCACATGGCTAAAGTATGCCGACAACGAAAGCAAAGAACTCCAGCACCTGAGTCCAAGAAGAGTCATCACCACAAAATGTCCACTGCCAAAGTGTCACCAGAGCCTGAGCTGTGCCAAGTGGGCATTGTCAGTGAGCATTTCTTTGCAGACCTGAGCCTGCAGGACGTCCCCTTCAAGATGGAGGTGGATTCAGGTACTTTTTCCATAATCCCACAGCGGGAGTTTTTGAGAATTCCCGCTGCCTCTTGGCCCAAGCTCAAATCTTTTAAAACTTTCCTCCAGGATGTGCAAGGTTGCCAGATTCTGGTCCGGGGGGGGGGGGAGATTTCTTGGTCAAATTCAAAAACATTCGCGCCTCCTTGCGATTGCTCAAAGTACAACAGCCTCAGTCCTGTCCTTTCTGTATCCAGATAGCATCCAGACTTGATTTTGTTCTAGGATTCCTTTATTCATCTTTCTGAAAGTCCACAGCATCTGCAGAGCTCTCTTCCAGTACCATATTTCAAATAAATCAATTTTCTTCCTGTCAGTCTTCTTTTCTGTCCTTGGTCTTCAATGGCATTTTCTCACATTTCCTTCCTCAGATATTTGACTTAAATTGTTAAATGTTTATTCTTCATGTGACTGTGAGAATTAATTTAACCTTGACCAAAATGACACATGATTCACATTTTCTGGGCAAACTTGAGCCCATTACATTTTGGAAAGAGAAAACATTCCAGTAGTAATAGTAATTCAACAGATGATACTGACTCAACTTTTGTGTGATAAAAGATTGCCATACTATTGTGACTGTTCCATTGTGGTTGAAATAATAATTTAAAAATAATGCTAATGAGAACATGTTTAAATATAATTTCTATGTCCATGTTTTACAAATTCAGATACAGAAACAATAAAACTTCTGGTAATGAGACACAAAATAAATAGCAACAACCATCATTTTTATCATCACGGAAGGAAAAGGATTGATAATGGTTGCCTACAGCATCAAGGGAAATAAGCCAGTCTTGAGATTAATGCATAAGGTTTATGTTCCCTCTTGACACCATCTTTATCCCATCAGAGTCTTGGGAACATTTAAGAGAATAAGAAGAGACATATTTATTCCTGCATTTTATTCACATAGTGATCACAACTAGTTGCCTGTGGAAAACGCACAAGCCAGACATGAGAAAAATATCCTCCTCCTTTTTCTTATTGTTTTTCCTCTTGGGGTAAAGCACACTTAGCATGTGATGTGCATCAGGGAATAGGCAGATGTTCTGGGTGTGTTTTTCTATCTTGCATTTTCTAGATCTACAAGTAGGTCAGTATTCTGAGGTTTCCTTCTTTTTTTCTCCCTCAGATGACACACACTTTTTCTTCTTACTCCCCGATCTTAGCCTGGTGGAGACAGACCTGCATACATGGAATCTAGCCATAAGTGTTCTATAAGAAAGATTAAGAACATTTTGTCTTACATTTTTCCAGAGCAGGGCAGCCAACATCACATTTGAAAATCTCCAAATATTTTCCAGCTAGTGGAGGTGCTGGGATACTGAAAACCATTGGTGCAGATAAGTCAGGATCTATAAAGGCACAGCGGTAGTGTTTTGGTCATGATAGCTTCAAAGAGAAATGAAGAACTTGTATTTAATCCAAGAAATCACAGTGCAGGGAAGGTCAGGACCGGCATTAGAAATTTCCAGGCCCAGTACGTCCCCCATTTTGGCCATACCCCTGGGGTTTCCTGCGCATGCGTCATTTGTTTGCACATGCACAGATCAGTGGTTTCCTGGTGGCACCACGCCCCCATGGTTTCCTGTGCATGCGTCATTTGTTTGCGCAGGTGCAGCTCAGTAGTTTCCCGGTGCTGCTGGGCCCCTACCATCTCAGGGCCTGGGACAGGAGTCCTGATGGTCCCCCCTGATGGTGACCCTGGGAAAGGTCATTTGATAGGAGTGGTGAATGATTTTGGAAGCTGTGTTAGATCTTAAATGGGGGCGGGGGAATGAAAGGCAGGAGAAAGTTCTGTTAGCCAAGGTGACAGACACAATAGCATGAATCATAGTTTTTGCTTAGAGGACAGAGATGACTCATAGCGAAGGACAAGCGGATTCTTCATCCCAACTTTGGGAGAAACTCTCTATGCTTGTCAGAAGCTGCTTATGCCAGAGGGAAGGAATTTTTTTACAGGGAAAAGTGGTATAACTTAATAGCAGATCAATGTTGGAAAAGAGGAGAATCAAAGAGAAAGTCAAGGCTATGCAGATGGTAATGCTGGGAAAGCTGAATTGCAAAACCATCCCATGATTAGGACTGAAGTGGCTCAGTGGTTAAGAAGCTCACTTTGTTAGCTGGAAGGCCGGCAAGTTGGCAGTTTGTGACCCGGGTACTGCATGATGGAATGAGCACCCTCTCTGTCCCAGCTCCTGTCAACCTAGCAGATCGAAAGCAAGAAATTGCAAGTAGATAAATAGGGACCACTTTGTTGGGAAAAGATCTTGGGGACAGGAAAGGAGCTTCATTCGGGCATCCCCTGAGTGGAGTTTCTCCAGCAAAAATCCTTTCAACCCAGAATAATTTCTGACATGAAATTATTATTATCCCATGATGATTAGAGTTGATCAGAATTGCAGTCCATAGATAGCTTGAACCCAGGACTGAAGGGAAAGGCAGCATATATATCATGACACTGTTTCCATCCAAAGGAAGGACAGGGAGACGAGCAAGGAAGCATCTTGCCAGTAATTGAAATTATGAATCCAGATGGTTAGTAATTATATACCTGCAAAGCCATATATTCATTCATAATCATTTAGCTGTTTGAAAGGTCCATAAAACAGCTGAGTGTTTGCTGTGGTTCAGATGATACATAAAGCATTACCACTTCACCATAGTAGGAAGAATAAGATACAGGTATGAAAGCAGAAGAAGATACAATGAAGGTTAATAAATTCCTTCCTAGTTAGTAGCTTAAATAAATAAAATGCTGACAGTTTTATTGTTGTTATGACTATACGTTCTGTATGACCTTTTCAGTTCTAAGGTTTTTTATAATTATACACCCTACACATTAACAAAGAGAAAATATTCTTTTTAAAAGCAAGGTAACTCATTAGTTATTCAATTTTAATAGCATATTCTATTTTTACACATATCTCTTTTCAATGCTGTTTTATAAGTATAATAATTCATATTCAGCTTTATTCACAACATTAAATTCTTTTATTGTATATGCTTTTATTCTTTACCAATGAAATGCAGTGATTTATAATATCATGGCTTTAAAAAATAAATAAGAGCAGGCTTTTCAAATATATCTGACAATAATAAAACTTATTTTGCAGGTTTTTTGAAGATCGATGTGCTAAGAGGCCAGATGCAAATTGTTTCAAGTTGTATGCATAAATTTGAATCCATGTGGGGAGATATAGTATAAAATGATATGTCATATGGAATTAGATCCCATAAATATAAACTGTTTTATTGGAATTGCTGGAGTATAATTTAAATACAATATAAAAACAAGGAACAAACATGTAAAAAAGGTATCCCCTGCACTGTATAGAATAAAGAACATAGAGGTAGTAAAATCCATACATTGCAGAGGAAAAAGGAGGATAGACACAGTGGATTTTGGATTGTGGTTTTAGATTGTGGTAAATAGAGATGAGTTCTGAACCCTAGAGTTGGACATGACTAGCTATTGAACAAGGGCAACCTACTTCTGATGGATGGTGCATTTGTTGTAATATTGCCTCAGTCAATGTGCAACTCAGCACTCTGTTCTTCTCATTTGCACACTGCTCACTGCAAATCTTCACAATCCCAGGGAGATAAAGACTAGAGTGTACTAGAAGCAGAAATAATGCTGAGTTATCTCCTATTGTCTTATTCTTCTAAGAACAGATACCTTCTGTGGCCAAACAGTCCATTCTACCATATTGATTAAAATATGAGATATTCGAGAGAAGAATTAAAGGAGTTAATCTTGTGGAAATAACACAAGTGATCTAAAATTCTCATGTGTACATTTAGCAACATATGGACAACTCCATCCATGTCAATTCAACATTCTGAACAAGGACTGCATTTTTGTCAGTGAAGAGATGAATATGGAACAATACTCATTAACATGCTCAACACAATATGATGTGTGCACAACAAGAAAGAACTAACCATCTGTTGCCAATTCTTATTTAGACCAGAGGTAAGGTACATATGGACCCTATATAACCAGATATTGCTGGTTTATAAGTCTCCTCAGCCCTCTATAGCACAGTAAATGCTGAGGAATGAGTATTATGATGACATTTATTTCTTGTCCTCAAGTGAGACTGATAGTCACCTTTTTTTGGGCCAGGGATGCAAATGCGATCTAGAATTCACCATTTCCACCACAACACTAGTCTGAATGGTTGATTTTATGTATCAACACTTTATCCTTCACCTGCAATGGCAGGATTTCTTTGGTTCAATCTTAAACAAGTTGAAATACTTCTGAAAGAAATACATTGCATTTGATTGCAATCCAAAATACTTGATGACTTAGCTTCTTTGTTTTACTGGTATATTCTCAAAATGTACCAAGTTCCTGCTTGGAAAATAACACTTTTGTACAATTGATTCACCACCTGTCAACTAGCTTAAATGTGAGAATTTGATAGGAATAATCTTAATATACATCTAGCCAATGTCGAAACAGACTTCAGATTTTCAGGTTGTGAAGACTTGTATTTTAACTTCACATGCCATCTTTCTCTCCTCCAACACAGCTTTATATATTGGAATGTTCCCTATTTGTGAAAGGATTTCAAGAATCTGCTTTTTATTGATAAAACACTGAAAAGCTAGGGTGCATTTTCAAAAGGCCTTTCTGCTGAAGGAGTAATAAATACCAGCTTTTTAAAGTCTGCAGCTCCCACACACATCTGGTTTTCCATTACCAGATTTTCAAAAGACCTCAGTGTATAAACAAGGAAACATTGCAGGCGCACCCCCCAAAAAAGGACTCAGACACCGGTATAAGTGGATAACGGCATTGGGCCACATTTATTGATTCATGCCCTAGTCCGAATTATAAATTTCAATTGGTACTCAGCCAATTATAATTCTTAAGGCAAGCAGGCCGCAGTAACACTGGTAAGGTTCCTCCCAAAATTGCCAATGGCAATTGGCTACAATGTATCCATTTGTATCAATTTGTTTGTTTACAACAAACAAATTGTTGACCGTAGTCAATAAACTATCTACTGACCCCACCCTCTGACGTGTATCCGTAAAATCACGGGGTGATGCATGCTGAAGAGCTCCTGCCATCACCCCATTGCCTGGTTCATCGTTGACCGGTCAACGTTAACCAACTTGTACCTATCTAGTGTTGGCCAGTCAATTGCGAACCTGCCGGATACCTGTGGGTCATCAATATTTACCTTACCAGTGCTACCCGCCCATGTGACCAAAGTTAATAGCAAAGCCCCTGTATCAAACCATAGCAACAGTGTGGGATGGGCAAAAAAGCCGGAACCAGTAAGCCAATTGTAGGTTCCAGCAAAAAATTCCCACCCGGCCCCGAAGCGACCAAGATATCACACTGTTCACTAGGGAGGGAGTGGAGGGAAAACTTCTCCTCTCCGTCGCTTTTACAAAATGGCAGCTCGGCTGCCTCGTGGCCACCCCTTTATAGAGGGGTGGCCACACCCCCTAACTACCCGGATGTCTGAGTCTGGGTGGGGTGGGGGCCCACAAAGAGCGCGGCGGCCATTTTGGTGCCGCGCTTTCATTGCAGGCGCACCCCCCAAAAAAGGACTCAGACACCGGTATAAGTGGATAACGGCATTGGGCCACATTTATTGATTCATGCCCTAGTCCGAATTATAAATTTCAATTGGTACTCAGCCAATTATAATTCTTAAGGCAAGCAGGCCGCAGTAACACTGGTAAGGTTCCTCCCAAAATTGCCAATGGCAATTGGCTACAATGTATCCATTTGTATCAATTTGTTTGTTTACAACAAACAAATTGTTGACCGTAGTCAATAAACTATCTACTGACCCCACCCTCTGACGTGTATCCGTAAAATCACGGGGTGATGCATGCTGAACAGCTCCTGCCATCACCCCATTGCCTGGTTCGTCGTTGACCGGTCAACGTTAACCAACTTGTACCTATCTAGTGTTGGCCAGTCAATTGCGAACCTGCCGGATACCTGTGGGTCATAAATATTTACCTTACCAGTGCTACCCGCCACACGGGGAGGCTTAATAAAGATTCACCGCCCCCCCCAGACCGTCAGCTCGGTCAACAGGCCTGCTTGCAAATCTTCCAAGAAGAGGTTCATACCTCTGGGCGACAGATGGAACCCATCCCCTGTATAAAGATCATAATTTTGGAGACTAATGGTGGGGTGTCAGACGACCCGCCCCAAACCCTTGTCAGCAAAGAACCGGGCCACTGCCCTGTTCACCGAGCGGCGAGCGCAGTCAAGGGCCTGTAGGTTGATACCCCCCTGTAAGCGTGACGCGGTATGATGTCTGACCAAAGCAGGGTTGTGGCAGGCCACACATAATGCAAATAAGCCAGGTCACTGCAGATCGTATGTTTTAAAGAAAGGCCAGTGACCTGGCCCAAGTCATTGCCCCCGAGGTGCAGCACCAGGACATCAGGCGTTTCAGCATCCCTGATGGAGAAAAGGAATGGCAACAGTTCCCGCCATAACATTCCGCGCTTACCATACCACCTGATACATGCGGATGCACGTAGTCCAAGCTGGGGTCCCCACTCTGTCGCCGCAGCGTACTGCGCTGCCCAGTGCACATAGCCGTGGCCCACCAGCCATACTGCCACCGGTGTGCGGCGACACACAGGGTCTGTAAAATAAAAGAGACAGGACAGTGACTTAACTGGTACTCATACTTGAAGAGGACGAACATATAATTCGAAACACTTCGATCCCCACCTCCCCATATGGCATATATCAGCCTCAGAGTACCCAAATGCAGCCGCAGTAGAAGCAGCTCCTATTCTAAAAGAATGGGTGCTGTAACGAGCCCCGAGGAGGCCAACACTGGACAGTGCCTTACCGGTCACCTTCCAAAATTGAAATTTGGTAAGGGGAGACCCATCCTGGTGGTAGAAAAACGGGCCAGGGTGCGTACCACGCATTGCAAGGAACTCCTGTAGGGCACCAACCGGACAGATGTCTGCAATGGAACATCGTAGCAGTCTAACACCACTGCCTACACCGTGCTGATCAACCTTTGAGGAACGTATCCTCAACTGAGCCCACTCATTGGAAACATAGACATCTTCGAGTTCCAGTGCCCTATGAGCCGCATCCGCCTTAGACAGTAGCACCAGCTCACTGATGCGGAGTGCTCCAAAAAAGGCCACCGTGGTAGCTGCATGAAACAGAGCTGCCTCATACCTGTCAAAACACAGGTCATGCCAGCCTCGTGCAAGGTGGGTAAGAACCCCTGGAGAAATAGGGTGGCGATTGTCCGGGCGGCGTCCACGTTCCCATGTCCACCCCTCCAAAACATGTCGTATATGGAAATCATTTGTGCTGTCAGCTGAGCCCCTCACTTTGGCCATGAATGCCAGTGCTGACAGCCTGGATGCTATGGTGCGGGGAGCTAGGCCCTGGCTGTGTAGGTAGACCATAAATTGGAGAACTTGTGTAACTGGAATGGGCCACACTTCGGGCAACCGGAGTTGTGCACAAATTTTTTTAAATTGACTGAAAGCATGTTGATACGCCTTACGTGTGCGGGGTGCCAGCGACATGCCGATCGCCCGGTTCACCTCTCCTTGCCAAAAGTCCAAATCTCGTCCGGGAGCGGCGAGGGGAATTCCTCTGCGTCCGGAGCCAAGGCGCGGAACCGGGGGATCTGCAGGCAGGATAAAGCATCAGCAATATTGTTATTAATACCTGGTACATGTCTGGCCCTGAAGAGCACATTGAGGCGTAGGCTGCGCAACACAAACTGGCGAACTAACTCCATGACCTTGTGTGATTTGGATGTCTGGGAACTGACAATGTGCACTACCGCAGCATTGTCACACCAAAAATGAACCACTGAATTGGCCCACTCCTCGCCCCATAGCATCAAAGCTCCCAGTATCGGGAAGAACTCAAGGAATGTAAGATCGCGTAAACTATCCGTGCCCCTCCAGGCTGGAGGCCATCGGCCGTAGGCCCACCTCCCCTCAAAGTAAATCCCATAGCCCAGGGACCCCGAGGCATCCGACTGAACCTGAAACCTAGGGGAAACCAAAAGGTCAGATCTCCAAAATGACACCCCGTTGAAGTCCCTCAGGAACTGAAGCCAAACCAACATGTCAGCCCTCATGCCCTTGTTCAGTCGGACCCTATGATAGCGCCTGGATAGGCCAGTCATGGCATCGCACAAGCATCGAGCAAAAGCTCTGCCAGGCGCGACCACCCTGCAGGCGAAGTTAAGGTGACCATGGAGAACCTGGAGCTCACGAAGTGACACCTTGCGTTTGGCCAGTAAGGCCAAAATCAACGCAGTGATCTGGGTAACCTTATCCATGGGTAACCTGGATGCCTGCGAGACCGTGTCAATTTCAATACCCAGAAATGTGAGCTTAGTTGATGGGCCCTCGGTCTTTTCGGGCGCTAAAGGGACACCAAGTTCCTGCATTAGCGTCTGAAATGTATTGAGGAGACACGTACACGTGTCCCAGCCCCGTTCACCCCCGAACAAGAAATCATCGAGGTAGTGGGCTACGGACCCAGACCTGCGAACAAAGGCCCACTGAAGGAAAGTGCTAAAATGTTCAAATGCTGAACAGGAAATAGAGCAGCCAAAAGGCATGGCTTTATCAACATAAAATTTCCCTTGGAATTTAAAACCCAATAACTCAAAGTCACCTGGGTGCACAGGCAACAAACGGAATGCCGACTTAATGTCACATTTGGCCAGAAGTGCACCTGGGCCACAAGAGCGCACCATGCGCAGGGCCTGGTCGAATGATGTATACCTGACTGAACAAAGGTCATCAGGAATGGCATCATTGACCGAATGGCCTGCCGGGTATGACAGATGGTGAATTAAACGAAACTCCCCAGGGGTCTTTTTGGGCACCAACCCTAAAGGGGAAACCTTCAGATTGGGAAAGGGTGGCATAGGGAAGGGGCCAGCAACCCTACCTGCCTTAACCTCCTTAGCAATACTAATGGCGGCCACCTCCTCCCTGCCCTTCAGGGAAAGCAAATTAGGGGCATCTTGTGGGCACCGCTCCCCTCTAAATGGGATGCGGAAGCCCCACTGGAAACCTTCGAGGAGGTACCTAGCATCCTCCGTCCTCGGGTAAGTTGAGAGCCACCGCTCCAACATAGTGACGTTAACCAGGGAGGGGGCCTTTTGAGTGACCAACTCCATCAGCGGCAGGTCTGCCCGCTCCTTGTCCACCTCTACCTCTGCCCCGTGACCCACCGGCTCGTGAACACGCAGCGGCGGCGTGGGGGCCAGCGCAAGAGGGACACTCATGTTTGTATCGGCACTGTTTTCTATTGCATACACCATTTGCCGAGAAGCTCCAACACAGCAGGCGGGCTGGAACCCCCTGCCCCGCCAGCTGGCGGGGGGCCTGAGTTGGAGCAGCTCGCTGGACTGCATGTCCACAATGGTACCTCTCCCCAGGCGCCGGGCGCGTGGGGGTCATATACAAAAGCCACAGCTTCTGACAGGGCTCATCCCACCTCATCTCTGGGTGTAAGGGCACTCTCATTCTAAATTCCTCATCATAAGCCAACCACGATGGGCCAGGAAAATCCACCATCGCCCTGTAAATATTGTCCAAATATTGGACCATAGGAATGGCCAGGTCAGGCCGAGCCCTGAGATACACCGCCATATAGATGAGATATGCGGGTAACCAGTTGGCCCATGTGCGTGGTGGCTTGCGACGGTGAGACAGCTCTTTGTCCTTCTCATCCTGCCCCTCTTTCTCCTCCTTGGTGGGTTCCCTGTTCAATAGGGAGAAAATATCGACGTACTCCCCCCGCCAAATCTTTTCCCTCGTTGCCTGGGCCAAATGATCCCCGAGGGGCAAGGAATACCCAGCTGTCGGGAATGCAGACACCGGTACAGTATTGACACGGGGCATCAGGAGAGGAGCCTGGACCGTCCCTGTGACACCCGGTGCAGCCCTGGGGGCAGAAACCCCCCCACCCAATGTTACGGCAGTATGAGGCCAAGCTGCACCCGGGTAAGCCAGGAACTGATACCCCCCCCCGCCCCGACATTACGAGGCCATGGCCACTGGAACCCATCCCCGGAAGTGGAGTGTGATGTGGGGACATTAGTTTGAACCTGATACTCACTGGGTGCACCCCCGTGGGCCGCCCCCACTGGGGGTTCCGGCCCACGGCGGGCGTCAGTGCTCGCGACCGAAATCAAGCTCTGAGGACACATCCGACCACTATCCATCTGTAGTGCCTGAGGTACGGGGAGCTGCGAGGCCGCGGCGGGCACAGGCCTGCGCGCCTCAAGCAACTCAACCCGACTGGCCGCCTGCTGAAGGGTGGCGGCCGTCACGGTAGCCGGCTGGCAAAAGGGGGCCCCCCGATGACAATGAAGCCCCCCCAATGGGGTTATTGGTGATCCCCAGGGATGCCTCTAGCACCGCCACGCGGGTAAGTAATGCATCCACCGTCGCAGATCCCCCTGCATAAAGGGGACCAAGTGGGCCGGACGGCCCACCGGGCAATGGCCCAGGGCCCCTGACCTGGAGCCCGGCCCCAAATAGGGCCATGCCGAAAACTCCGGCCCATGAGGGGCCGGGGGTAAGCCCTGCTGTGCAACCGCACCAGGCCCTCCCCCCTGCTCAAAGCCCATGGCCGGTAATTGTGGGCCAGGGGCCGAAGTCCCAACCACGCCCGGCCCTCCCCCTTGCTCAAAGCCCATGGCCGGCAACTGCGGGCTGGGGGCCGGAGCCCCCGTAGGGCCGGTCTGAGGCTGTAGAGCCGCGGGCCATGACCTAAGCTGCCCCATCCCACCGGTCCCGGTGGGTGCCTCCACTAAGGGGCCCTGCTGAGGGGGCGCAGTCGCGGTCCTCCAACCCGACTGCTGCCTCCTAGTCGGGCGCGCCGCAGTCGCCATAGCCTTCGTCTTTTGAGGCATAAGCAAGCACGATCCCTGTCCAGGGATCAGAACCGTTGGCTGGGAAGCCGAAGAGTAAAAAGCAAAGATCGCGGTAAGAGTTCTGCAGCCAAAAAACGGCTTCCCAAGTAAAGATGAAGAGGAGAAAACTTCTCCTCTCCGTCGCTTTTACAAAATGGCAGCTCGGCTGCCTCGTGGCCACCCCTTTTATAGAGGGGTGGCCACGCCCCCTAACTACCCGGATGTCTGAGTCTGGGTGGGTGGGGGCCCGCAAAGTGCGCGGCGGCCATTTTGGCGCCGCGCTTTCAATAGGTTAGTGTGACAGTGAACACATTGACATATTGGCTAGGGTTTGAATCTCACTCGAAATGCAAGTGGATAAAAACATTCATAACACTGAAGTTGCTTTAAATATACCAAACTATTATCTATTAAAAGCAAAAACAAAACAATTCTCATTTCAGGGCAAAAGCTTCCAGAGTAACAGTTGTGTCACACTGTTGCAACAAGTGGTTTAGGCATCTGGCTGCAGAACCAGAAGCTGGGAGTTCGATTCCCCACTGTGCCTCCTTGACAGGGGCTGGACTTGATGATCTATAGCAGTGATGGCAAACCTTGGCACTCCAGTTGTTCTGGAACTTAAATTCCCAGATGCCCTGGTCAGCAGGGGTGCTTGGCTGGATTGCCAAAGTTTGCCATCAAAAGGGTCTCTTCAACCTCAGCAGTTCTAAGATTATTAAAACAAAAGCTGAGAAGCATCTTAAAAATAACTAATATATTACCACTTGCTGAGGTTCTAATCCATCAAAGTTTACACTGTAAAAAATTTGATAGTAGGAATGTATTACAATGTTTTTGTCATTTTCTCCTTAATTATTTTTCTTAACAGTGCCAAAATCTTTCTGCTCTTCCCATATTTCTCATAAAAATATCCATTTGTTCAATAACATTCCTCAATTAGCCCTCAATGTATGATTTGTATTCCACAATTACACCACATCACCAAATAAGATTAGCTATGTAATATTGCACTGCAATCCCATTCATTCAAAAAATAATAATCTGACAGACTGGAAATTTAGTTCTGGGTTGAATGTTTTCATATTTTGATCATTCTCATTTAATTGGAAAGCATAGAAATTATTTTTAAAATATTTTTTTCCAAATGAAAAAGAAGTTTGTGCTGAAATTGTCATGTAGAACTCTCCCCAGCATAAAACAGAATAAGATGGCTACCTCTGGCAGCAGATCTAAGATGACATGAAAGAAATGTTTAGTTAGCTTGTGGTGGTTGCCCATCTGCTTCCATGCCAGGTTCATAGTGTTGTTACACATACAAAGCCCTAAAGAGTTTGAAACCTCATTACCTGCTAGAGCATTTCTCCTAATCCTTACAAGGATTAGGATTGTGGATTGTCATTTAGAGGAAGGCTTGGAAGACACTAACTAGGAATTGATCCTTCTCAATTGTGTTACTCTCTTTATGGAACACTTTACTTCAAGAGATAAATCTGGTCTCTCCTCTTCAGACTTTTAAGACACTCTTGAAAATGCACCTCTTCAGAAAAGTATTTGGAAAGATCCTTTGCTAGGTTTATCCTCTGGAATGATTGAACCATATAATGCTGATTATATCTGCTGCCACCTATTACACTCATTGTCATTATCATCATTATTACCGTATTTTCTGGCATATAAAATGACTGGGCATATAAGACGACCCCCAACTTTTCCAGTTAAAATATAGAGTTTGGAATATACTTGCCGTATAAGACTACCTCTCTTCCAATGCACACCAAATAAAAATTAACCCACACTCAAGCCCTCCGAGTTGAATGGGCAGGTTCTGGTGGAGAGCCAATCCACACTCATGTTCTCCTCCTCGAGGTACAGGAAGATGTGTGCAGCTTGCTTCCCGTTGCTTCATACTCCCCGCACAGAGCAGGGACTCGGCCGCGGCACCCCCCACCATATGCGCCGGACATATGAAGCAAGGGGAAACAAGCTGCAGTTAAGTACCTGTCCTATAAGACGACCCCCGACTTTGGCACAGATTTTTCGGAGTTAAAAAGTAGTCTTATACGCCAGAAAATACAGTATTTGTTTAACTTGTTTCTTTATGTTATGTTTGGTGATTATTTTTTGTTTTAATTATGTATTTTTATATTCTTGATTTGTGTGTGTGTGTGTGTTTATTGGCAGCAATAAGAGATGTTTGTATGATTTTCTGTTTCTTGAGTCCAAATACCATGGCTAACCTTGAGTAACAAACCCCCTTGACTTGGATAGGAAGGGGAACTGTTGCTGTTCCACCCCAGGTTGTAGTATCTTGGAGGCTGACCTTTGTCTTCACTGATAGAATTCTGGCCTTTTGTGCTTAGTTGCTGAGATGTGCCTGTTTGCCTGCATGTCTTCTCTTTCATTATACAACCATCCTTCTGATAGCATGTAGCCAGTGGTGCACATCAGCAGATTCACACCAGTCTGCCAGAACTGGTAGCAGAAATTCTGACTGGCCCTGCCCATTCATGTTTTGAAATAAAGTAGTCCTAATTTGGGTGCAACTCAGGGATTTCCCCTGGCCACGCCCGCCACACCACGCCCACAGTGTGGTAGTTTTTTTGTTTTTTTAGCCCACCACTGCATGTAGCCTACCAAGCTTCCCACACTTCAGTTAAACCTCTTGGGTCACCAAAATGAGTTTACTTCCCCCATTAAGCTTTTTATGTTATGGAACTACTAGCTGCCCAATGGGGTGCAGAAAATTAGATAGGTGTGTAATAGAAGCAAACAATCAAGACACTGTACCCTGGCTGCTTTGAAAAGATTGTCAGCTGCAACTCGTATCCAATAACCAGCCAACGATCTTTCCAAAGCAGCCACGGGTACAGTGTCTTGATTGATTGTTTCTATTACACAGCTATCTATTGCTTTCTGAGAATGCATTTCCCCCCTGAAGCAGGAAAAATGCCATTGGCATGAATTTGTTTAAGGTGGATCCCAGTTTGCCATGAAGTGACCCCATATCACATAGCCGTCTCCTGCAGCACATATGAAATGAGACATGCAGGATTTAACACCGGCACTGCAATGGACTGCCGTAGCCTTGAGATGTTAACGAGGTGTGCCTTTACAGCCAGTCCATCTGGCATGGCCTCTTCTGCCTCCATGACTGTTGGGAATCAGAGTTCCTCTTCCATTCATTTTGCTGTTGGGTCCAATATGATGGTTTCCAGTGACATTTCCTTCCCTGAGGGGACCATAGCCCCACCTAAAGGGGCTCATCTGCCCATAGATACTGGAACCTTTAGGGAGTCAGGTTATTTACCAATGGCCAACACTTGTCTGTTTCACTGGGGAAGAAAACTTTGGGATAGTGGAGGACTGATTTTTGGCATGGCACTAATTGAGATCATTCCTGAGACTAATCTATGAATAAGGAATATTTAGAAGTTGGGTGTGGAGGGAGAGATCATAACTTTCAACAGCAAAGCACCCCATAACCTACAGAGATGTTTTGCAAGAAATTAAGTATGGAAATAAATTTTGATGGATTCAATGCTTGTGATAAAAGAACCATTTTCACACCACCCAAGACTTATAAAAATAAACCTATATTTCAAGAAGTTATGAGGTGCTTGGTAACCTACCTAGAAAACTTTCCTTTAAAAAAAATGTAAATAGCTCAAAGGGTCTAATTTAAAAATACACATGTGCACACTGTAGTAGTCAATGTGGAAGTTAGGTAAAATGTGTAGATAAATGTAGATAAATGTGTATAGTAGAAGAAATGTGCAACAAAAATGGAAATAGGAATTTAGGAAGGTAAAGCAAGTCTTGGTTTATGACTTGGTTTATGCCCACGTAAGGGTACACAAATAACTGTTGACCCATACTATACCCTTTTGGTGATATTCCAATCCATTTTCTGGCTCTATGACAGTATTTGTGTATTTCTTCATTTACATGATAAAACCCATTCCAATGAAGAACACAGAAGCAGCTAAGACCTGGTAGTTTCGATAACAGTGGTGATGATGGTGATGATGACTACAGAGTGCCATCAGAGTGGGGGCATGAGAGCAGGAGCAGTTTATTTCTAACCTGAGACATTCTTCTATCAATTACACAAAGGCCAGCAAGAAGTAGGATTTGCACACTCATTTAGAATAGGAAACTGCTGGATAAACTACCTGTGCTATATTTCCTTGATTGACCAAACTATCAAGGGATAAGTTCCTTCTGGTCGCAACTCGTTTTCCATTCGTTTCGCTGCTGTACTCTTCTCCTCCAAGTTTGACCAAAACTTTTCATGATGGGGTCTTCCCATCTTTTTTGGGGGGGGAGGGAGGGAGGCGGACTGGGATACTACTCAGTGACTGATGCTGTCCAACACCCATCTGTCATTCAAGAGACATGTCCAGCCCAGTGCAATTTCAGTTTGTTATATTCCACAATAATTTTGTTCATTCCACTTTGCTCTCTTATCTGGACATTGGGGATGTAGTTGTGAAGGAATATATTTAGCATTGATCGTTCCATGGCTCTTACAGCTCTTGATATTTCTTCTTCCTCAGCCTTTGTTAATGACCATGTTTCACTTCCATAGAGAGCTGCAGGTAGTACCATTGAATTAAAAAGTTGGCACATTGAGCTATATAAGAAGGGAAAAAAATAAATGCAATATTAGTTCTAGGTTAAAACGAAGATACAAGTCTTTCATTGTACAGCTACAACAAAATGTGGACATTATTGTGGTGGAGTTGCTGCAAGAGGATATAGTGACTTTGGCCTGAGACCCCCCCCCCCCTCCCATCTGTTGTGTCCAAGCATTCTTTACTTAAACCGCTATTAGCTCTGTAAAGTCTGCGGCAGAATAGCACACCTTTTGCAAAGGTGCCATTTTCAAACTATCAAAATAGCTGATTCGTCAGTACAAACTTCCCGCCGGAAACCCGCGGAAATGTATCAACCTGTGTAACTGCCATTCACGCAGTATATAAGCTGGCCACCTTGTACATGTTCCCCAGTCCAGTATTCACTTGCGTTTGACTCAATCCTGTAGGTCAGAATACTTCTTAAGCGCCGGACTCAACATCATCCCTGGCCATTGAGCTCTGACCTACTCTCTCTGTTGGCAAGTGCAGGTAGCCTCAGTTTTTCCCCCCCTCTCTCAATTTCATTTCCTCATTTCCAATCACTGACCATTATTTTTTTTTAAAAAAAAATTGATTTCAAGACCATCAGATGAAACATGCAGGCTCTGCAGCAAAGTTGCCCTGATCTATGAGTAAGCAGGGGCTCTTTGCCTCATAATCACCCTGGAATTGAACAAATACCTCTGATTGTTTGCATATTTGTCCAAAAAAGGGCACTTCCCTACTTGCAAACCAAACCAAACCAAAACAAATATGAGATAGAAATACATTTATGACTCAAAGAAAGACAACAAATCAAGACTGAGTCATTTTTATATTGAAAGTTTAAATTCGAGCATTTATAGATAGAAGGGGTGACAGGAGGGTAGTTATCTACGAATACTGAACTTTGCTTTCAGCTGCATATGAATCCTGGAGATAAATTCACACAGGGTAAGCTCTTTCTCCCTCTACTACTTCCTATTCCACCAATTTTAAACCCCTGTGTGTTCTTAAGAACAGCAAAGAGAAATAAAAGTAGTGCCGGCGGATCCTGGCAGGGAGTCAGCCAATCCAGGAATCTCTCTGTGCTTGACTTGCATCAAAATTTCATCAAGGACAGATGTCCCCACATGGGGAAAATAATAGGATTTATTGGCATCATTTGCATAGTGCAAGGCTATGACCTCTGGTGGGAAAAAAACCTTCCAAGAAAACTAAACTGGGGTGTATTTTAATTAGAAATAGTGCTGAGAAAGAGAGAGATCCTTGCATATACTCATTTGTATTTGCCAAAGGAATGGAAGGAAATAATTGCCAGTAGTTTCTGGAACAGTTTCCTTTTCCAGTAATTAATGTTGATTGAAGGTCTTGTTGGGGTATGAGGTAGATAAGTAATTAAGGGTCACCAGGAACAAAGTCTTAATTTAAATGTACAGTACCATAAGTGGGTATATTATATGTCAGATGAGGGCTAGAAACGCTATGCAGAAAAGTTAATGTATAAATCAAACATGTGCAGTTGTAGCATTCCAGATGCCACACTGCACCAACATTGGAGTTGCAATCCAACATTTAAAAGGCCACAGTTGTCCAATCTCTGATATACATGTCCTAATAATGACATATGCAGGAAAATGAGGCAAGATGAACACATTATGTGAAAGTTGCTATTGAGGAGAAACTCGAAGAGGTTTAGACCAAGGGTTCCCAATCTAAGGCCCGCAGCCTGGATCTGGCCCATGGCACCATTTCATGTGCCCCCACCCCTCCAATGGCATTCAAGAAACAAAATGGCCACCCCTTTGAAGCTGTTGGGACAAAATGACCACCACCACCTATCGTGCAGACAGAGCAAAATGGTCGTCCGGCCCTTGAAGCTGACAGAGAGGGTGACCCTGGCTTGAAAACATTGGGAACCCCTGGTCTAGAGGAATATTGCCATTATCAGGGGGTACCAGTAGACAATAGGAGAGGTAAGGGTGACTCTTGGCTGTATGATGCATGTACAGGGGAATCTGGTTTTCATATTAAGACTTGACTTCTGGTTGCCTGGTTAAGGAGGCTTGGCTCTCCAGCTTATCTCTGTTTATTTTAGCTTCTCAAGCCAAACATATAAACACTAGGCATTCATTTTGCCTTTTGCTTTTGGAGCCTGAACTGAGGTGGGAAGGAAAATGGCATAACAAGACATGAGAAAGAAAAGAAGAGAAAAGAAAAACTCAGGACCAGTTTGGCTGAAATTTACACTGGGCCTCAACTTGCTGAGTGAGAAGAGACTAAAGAGGTTATTCAAGAGCAGAGATGACCAAACTATGGCCCGTGGGCTGGATTGGGCCTCTGACACCAATTCATCCAGCCCATGATGCCCTTGTCACTCCTGGAAACAGAAGTAAAATGCACCCATACAGGTGTGTTTTACTTCTGCTTCCGGGAGCACTGGGGACTGGATGAATTGTTGTTGGGAGCTGGATCTGGCCCATGGGCCATAGTGAGCAACCCCCTAAACTATGTGACCAGCCCATGGCCTGAAAAGTTTGGGCACCCCTGCTCAAGAGCTTGGTGGGCAGTTTACTTACATACTACATAGCAATGGTGTTACTTAGTCAGGCTTGCAGATCTGTAGCAGTGTCAGGTTTAGGCCCCAACACTCCTTCCTGATTGGTTTGTTCCTTTTGAATAAGGTATAGTATTCATTCACTGCATTCTACCCATAGTGTCTCAGTATCACTGTCCATGTTGAGAGTGTGTCATCAGTTGTTTCTGTGTCATGTTCCCCCAAGAGCTTGCCTTTCACAGCTAGTACTTGTTTTCCTCTCTGGAAATATCTCCTTGTGTTGCTCTTTTAGTAAGATGTGTTCTGCTCAATCCAGAAAAACATCACTTCCAGCAGGGTAACAAGCTACTACTGTACTTACCATAGCTCCAGGTTTCTATATCCTCAGACAGGAATACGATAATGGCACAAACATTACAGAAGCTCCCTCACCATCTATGCCTCTTTGGCCTGGGTTGGTAGTGACAGAGTTCAGAGTCCTGCACTTTCCTCCAAACTCTCCCATTAACCAGGCACCCAAAACACACTTGTTCACATTAAGTTCATTTAAGAAGGTTGCAGGGTCAATGATCTGGTAGATCAGGGATTCTAAACTTGCAGCCCACAGCACCATTTCATGTGGCCCCCACTGTCTCCACCACACCATGAAGTATCATGTGGTGGAGGAAGGGCAAAATGGTTGTCTGGCCCCCGAACATTGCCTGAGGGAGCGTGACCTGGCCCCCAGCTTTAAAAGGTTGAGAACTCCTGAGGTAGATATTAGCTCTGCCTATTAGCTATGCCTCTCCTGCTAAACTTGTGGCCCATTTTCTCTCAGCATTCACTTCCTCTCAGAAGTAACTTCTTCCCCAGCACCATATGCTTGGAGTGGAGTATTTATCTACACTCATAGAGTGAAATCATGTGAACAAACCTCCATTGGCTCAGACAATCAGTCTCAAATGGACAGACACAACCTTACCTTTCATACATCAATCTCACATAAAACACATTTATTTCTTCAATCTGTTCATGGACACAAGGTCATGGAGGAGAACTCTACCTTCAACTTCAGTAATATTATCTGTCTGACCATTAGAAAATCAGAGTACATTGTCAGTACATCAACATCATTTCTTTACAGAATTTAGAAACTGTTCCACATTTAAAAACTTCACCATAAATTTTAAAAGACACAATATAAAAAGTAAGAAGGAAAATAAACACTTTGATGAAACCTTGGCTGGAATTTACAAATCTGGAAATGATTGTCTGAAAGGAAAAATATTTTCTGCAAAACCCCAAAAGGAAGTAATGTAGGTGGTTTGTTCATTACTAACTGAAACATTCATGTTTCATCAGATGAGAGGCCATAAATAATAAATACAAATTGGTGCTTATTTAATTCACTTCCTAATAGAGTAAATAGTCTGTTCACAATAAACCAAGAATTTGGGAAATGCCTCATGCAGAGGTGAACAAACCCTAACCATTGTGGTTCAAAGTACAGTACAACCCCTACTTACAAAAAAAAAGTCAGTTCCGTAGGTGTTTGCTTAAACTGATTTTTTTTGTAACTCGAAACAAACCCATAGGAAATTTTTTTTATGTAACTCAAAGCAAACCCACAGGAAAAATGAAATGTTTATGTACCTCGAAGCAAACCCATAGGAAATCGTGTAAATCAGGACATGGTTTTAGCACAAAATCATTATGTAAATCGAATTTTATGTAACTCGAGGCATTTGTAAGTTGGGGTTTTACTGTAAAAGATTAATATCCCAGCTTAATTTTTCGAAATATTTGCCTAGATATCTCATATACAGTAATACCCCATACAAAGTCTGCTTCGTACAACATCGAATTCATACAACATCGCCTAATTCCTTCAAAAAAGTTGTCTCATACAAAGTCACTGTGACTTTGTATGAGGCATTGGGGTTTTTCCCAGGTTGCATTGTGCCTGGGCAGTATAAAAGGCAGGACGCACGCATGCATTGCTCTTGTGGGTTTTGCACGAGGCGAAAAGTGTTTAGGAGTGGTTTTGAGCATATTTTTGGATTTTTTTGAATTTTTTCATCAGAATTTTTAGAAGCATTCCTGGGATTTTTGCAGCATTCTTCAGGTTCTTGGACAATCAGGGTTTTTTTGACATGTTTTTGTAATGTATTTAGCCTTTAGACAATGATTTCTTAAAGTTCTGTCAGTTTTCTGTCTGTTTCCTTGACTTTGCCCTGAAGTCTGTGCTGTTACAGTACAATGTATCTCTATGGAAACGACGTTGTACGAGGCATCGTGTCATGGATCTGGACGTTGTATGAGGCATAACGGCTAAGATTTTGCATGCCTCATACAAAGTCCAAATCCATATAAAGTCCAAACTTGTGGAACCAAGTTTGGACGTTGCATGAGGTATCACTGTATTGTTCTGAAAGTCAGTTGTATATGCCAAAGTAGCTAATGGAGATACAATTTATGAATTTTCTAGGCCACAAATACCATAGCTGTCCATTCTAAGAGTTCTACCTACCTCAGGTAAAGATAAAGGTCACCCTTGTTGAAAAGCAAGTCATATCCAATTTCTTGCTTTTGAACTGCTAGGTTGGCAGGAGATGGGACAGAGCCAGAAGCTCAGTCCGTTGTGCAGCACTCACATCTCGACCTGCTGGTTGTGAAGTTCAGCGTCTTACCCACTAAGCCACTGCAGTTATCTTACCTACCTTTCAGACACCTAAATGGGATGCATCTGGGAGAAATGCCTAAACTGGAAGACTTTAAGGCTTAGCTAGGCCTAACATTACTTAAGTTTCCTACTCAGAAAGAAAGCTTTACTTGCAGGAAAAAAGGTGAGATTAACAGTGGCAGGAGTGGCATTCTGGCTCTTATTTTATGACTGGCAGGTGGGCAGAATGTACTGACTTCCTACACAAAGGTGTTCTTGCAGGCATGACCCTTTCTTTCTGTTTGTCTGTCTGTCTCACGTACATACATACTGTAGCTGTAGAAAATGCCAAAATGTAGAAAGCACAAACATGATAAAACTTAACTGTATCTTTTGCTCCTCTCTCTTAATCTCAGAAGGAGACACAAGTCTTTCTTTGAGCTCATGAAAAGCAATCTAAAGACCAGTGTGAATCCTTGTCATGAGAAAATAAACACCTCCAGTGTGGATGGAGGAGTCATTCAAGTGAGAGATAAAACCTATCACAGTACAAATAAGCATTTCAGCAAAAATAGTCCACTCCAAGTTCCCCTGTTTAGACAGGGCCTAAGTTTCATAACATTAGTCAAAATCGCAGCACAATCACAGCAAATGAATTCTTGCAACTTTGAAAATAAGGGTAGTGTTTTATCCTACTATCTTTAATTTATGAGATATTAAGAATCATGTCTTTATGAGTTTGATAGGCTTTTCAGAAAGCAGAAGCACTAATGGGGAAATTTGGGGAAATCTGTTTAGTTGGAACCCAGGGAAGAAGAAAATCTGTGACTAGTAACAACCGTACCCAATGATAAACTCTGTATTCAACGCTATTGCCCTAAAAAAAAACCCTTGAAAAGTTATAGTCTTTATCCAGGCACTGCCTTTACTTGTGACAGCAGCAAAATTAGCCCACACATTTGAAGCAAAGGAACAAGGTCAGCTACAATCGACTGGAACTGGAATAGATTCACAAATGGAACATAAAATGGAACAAAATTAGAGATATATAAAAGTATAATGACAGACAGCTCTAATGAAGCATATAACATGAATTTTTTAGGATCCATTAGGATCTTTAAGAAGGTAAGGAAGTGGCTTATTTTATAATATCTGGGTTTCAGAATCATTGCTTGATACTTTCAGAATATAATCAGGAGAATTACATGGCCATAATTCTATTGCTATGTTCCAGTTCAGGCTTTATATATATGGAAATCTTAAGTCTGTTGGGATACATTTGTGTTTTATATATACACATTTGTGTTTTTTTAATATACAGTAAAACCCCGACTTACAAATGCCTCGAGTTACATAAAATTCGACTTACATAATGATTTTGAGCACGATTTCCTATGGGTTTGCATCGAGTTACATAAAGATTCTTTTTCCTATTGGTTTGCTTCAAGTTACGTAAAAATTCATTTCCCTATGGGTTTGCTTCAATTTACATAAAAAATTCATTTTCCCTATGGGTTTGTTTTGAGTTACAAAAAAATTCAATTTAAGCAAAAGCCTACGGAATGGACTTTTTTCGTAAGTAGGGGTTTTACTGTGTGTGTGTGTGTGTTATATATATATATATATATATATATATATATATATATATATATATATATATATATATATATATATATATATATATATATATATATATATATATATATATATATATATATATATATATATATATATATATATATATATATATATATATATATATATATATATATATATATATATATATATATATATATATATATATATATATATATATATATATATAACACACACACACACACACACACACACACATACCCTTTGCTTTAGCTAAATCCAAGATGGGGAATTTCTTGTGTAGGAGTCCCTTCACACCAGGTCTGGTATGTAAACAATATGAGCCTCATGGTGTAGAAGAAATGAAACCTATTGTGTAATTGACATGTCTATCTGTAAGATCATTGGTTGGAATCCCTAAGGGGGAGGGCCAAAGGTGGACCCTGTGGGAAGAGATATAACCAAGAGACTCACGTGCGCACACACAGGCAGACACAGAGACACTCTCTCGGATGCTGTGCTTTTAAACTGCAAAAATGTAGAGCCTTGAGAAAGGGGGGCTGTGGGCTATCCTTTGAACATGCAGCTTGCTTTATTTCTGTTTTGAAATGCTTTCTAAGCTTTTGCTGGACTGTATCCTGAATCTTGCTATGCTTTAAATATATTTCTAAAATACCTGGAGAGACTTGGAGTGATTTACTTGGCTCAACGCTACCTTATCGACACATATCTGATGCCTGGGTTGTCCAGCCAGGGAGCTGCAACCCAGAAGAACAATAGGGCCTACTTGAGGTCTAGTAGCCTGCCAGAGCATTCCAATGCTTGGCAATTCCTTTATGGAGTCCAATACAGGCAAGAAAGGGGCATCCTGGCAGTGATTCAGTGTGGTTGCCAAAATATGTTCTGTGTAATGAGTCAGAAATTATTCAGGGCTTCTCTGGGTATTGTTTTCAAAGACTCCTAGGACTATTTGCTGGTTGGAAGATTCTGTTCCAAAAAAATCACTTTTAAAAACTCACCTATAAAAACAAAGCCAGCTGTTGAGAGGCAGGAAATTATAGTGCAGGGGTGCCCAAACTACGGCCCATGGGCTGGATTCATGGGCTGTAGTTTGGGCACTCCTGCACTAGTTTGTGCACCTTATGGGTGCATTTTACTACCATAGTTTGGACTGTATGGGTGTGCTTTTACTTCCACTTCCAGGAGCAACAAGGGTGATGCAGGCCATAGGCCATATGAATTGGCATCGGGGGCCAGATCCAGCCCACGGGCCATAGTTTGGGGACCCCTGGTTTAAGCAGAGAAAATGGCAGCTTAAAATCTATCTCATCCTGTTATAAAACAGATTGCAAGGCATGTTTTACTTCTGCTTCCAGTGGAAAGAACTACATGACTGGTCCACTGAACCACACGACCAACCCGCAGTCCAAAAAGTTTGGGCACCCCTGTTATAGCGTATGTTGAACAGGAAAAGGAAGTGGGAAAACATGTAAATGTTTAAAATGGGCAGTTCCTCCAGTGGTTCCCAAAGTGCGGCATACGCCCCATGAAGGACTTCAGTTCTAAGGCCTAAGTCAGTACACTGGCTGACCAGTGCTTTGGGGAATAGACTTAGGCTTCTGGGAATTGAAGTCCACAAACTAAAGTTTGGGAAACACTGCGTCTAGATAATTGGGCTACAAATCCTATAATCTCTGACTTTTGTTGCCCCTTATGGGACTTTTAATGTAGAGCTGCATATTTTTGCTTGCTTTGAGAATACATTCAACACACTTTGTGACCGGATTTCCTGATGCCTTTTCATCCTCTTTTTTTATATGCTGGAGTTATAAATTTGGCTGCACAAAGATTCTGATGGCAGTCACTGTTTGATGTAATTTTTCACATCTGCTGTTTGCTTAATGCTAAAATCCTTTCAGGCTCTTTTTCTTCTTTTTGACATCACTTTGAAACAGAAGACAAACACCACTAGCAAACTAATCCAGACTAGATTATTGCAATGCGCTCTACATGGGGCTGCCCTTGACGACCATTCGGAGGCTACAGCTGGTCCAGAATGCAGCAGCCAGGGTGGTGATGGGGTGTGGGCGTTATGCCCATGCTTTGCCACTGCTCCGGGAGCTGCACTGGTTGCCAGTTTGTCTCCGGGTGCAATTCAAGGTGCTGGTTTTGACCTTTAAAGCCCTATATGGTAGTGGGCCGGGTTACCTAAGAGACCGCATCACCCTGAGGACGTCTGTCCGTCCAACCAGAGCGGACCGGAAGGGCTCTCTAATTGTTCCATCAGCCAGAGGGGCTCGCCTCTCTGGCACAAGGAGGAGAGCCTTCTCCGTGTCTGCGCCGGCCCTCTGGAACCTCCTGCCAACAGAGCTACGTCTCCGGACGGAATTGCTGCCTTTCAGAAAAGAACTTAAAACCTGGCTGGCGGGTCAAGTGTGGGGTGCAGGTGGAAGGGTAACCTCCATTGGGTGGTTGGTGTAGAAGAACTCTTCCCCATGGTGCCTTTGGATCCTGCAGCCCTTGTTTTTAGGGGGTGGGTAGTTTTAACTGTTTTTAACATGTGTTTTTTAATTTTTATTGTGAACCGCCCTGAGTTGGCTTTGGCCGAGTGAGCGGTATATAAATGTGACAATTAAATTAAATTAAATTAAATTAATCCAATGAAATTTCTGCTCCCGCAGTTTAAGAAGAAAGGCAGATATAGAAAGGAATTTTTACTTAAATTTTATTTAGATTACTTTAGTTCTTTCTATTCCAAGCAAATGGACGATGGCAGCATCACTCCAGGTGACTGTCTATACCAGGCATTCACAACCTATGGCCCACAGGCCTAGTCCAGCCCATGGCACCATTTAATCCAGCCCGTGGTGGGAATCTCACCACCACCAGAAGCTCTCCACCATCCCCGGAAGTGCTGAAAACATGGCATTTTGGCACTTCTGGTTTCCACAGCAGCTGCAGAATTGTGTGTTTTTTTTTTTGGCTGCTTTTGCAGCCTCTGCCACTTCCCATGGTGGTGGGAGGCTGTGCGGAGCATTTTCGCTCTGTTTTTGTAATCTCCCACTTCATTTTCGGCCCTTCTGGGTTGGTGAAAAAATACAAAAACAGAGCGAAAATGCTCTGCACATGCTCCTGCCACTATGGGAAGCGGCAGAGGGTGCAAAAGCAGCTGAAAATACACCACACCACCACCACTGCAGAAACCGAAAGTGCAAAAATGTGTTTTTGCCACTTCCAGGCTGGGTTGGTGAAAAATTACAAAAAAGGGAGCAAAAATGCTCTGCACACCCTCCGGCCACTATAAGAAGCGGCAGAGACTGCACAAGCAGGGGGAAAAAACACACACACCACGTTGCTGCTGCTGTGGAAACTGGAAGCACCAGAAGCGTTGGAAGGAACCACGCCTCCATCCTGCACAGCTGTGTGTTGGGCGGGTCCAGCCCATTGTGGGAAAAGATTGTGAACCTTCACAAATTTGTAGTACAACTCTGTTATGCAAAGGGCTGGATATATATCGGTCCACTTCCAACCAGAGTTGACATACAGACCATATATATGGAAGACATCTCTTTGCCCTGGGCAGGAGTTACTTATGCCTACAAATCTCACTGAACACTATCCTGCAGCATACTTTGCATAGTTCTTGTGCACATATGTCACTGTTATAAAGGAGCCAAGCACAACACTAGGATTTTGACCTGAACGGGATAGACCCGAATGGGATAGAATAGGATTCTATCTGAATGGGATAGGCAAAACATATATTGGGGTCTTATTCTCTAAGTCTGAAAATCAGGAGAACCCGAAACCAGAATTGCTATTTGATTTCACAGGGAAGGCAACTAGCAGTCTACAGGGCAATGGATAGGCCATCAGCTCACAAAAAAGAGAGGGTGACCTTGGGGTTGTGCAGACTTCTAACGCCTTGTGCCCCACCCCCTAAAGTCAACCAGAAATAAGGTTAACTTATCCCTCTCCTCCCAGCTGCATATCAGCACAATTACACAAGTAGCATTGCTTCTGACTCAGGAATTAATCATGGCTTGATTCAGTCACCATAACAAGAGGGTGAGCTACTTCCTCTTATAGCAGTGGTGTCCTGTTTCTTGATTTTGTGATCATGCATTTAGTTTTTCAGATGGAAGAAGAAATATTTTTTTATTGCCACCCTACACCAGAGATTCTCAACCTACAGCCTGTGGGCAAGATGCGACCCATGACACCATTTCATGTTGTTCCCCACCACCTCCAACACACCAGAAAGTGCCATGTGGTGGAGGAAGGACAAAATAGCCATCCGGCCCCCGAAGCTGTCTGAGGGAGCGTATCCCAGCTCCCGGCTTTAAAAGGTTGATAACTCCTGCCCTACACAAACCCAAAACTTGGGATCATTATGTTTATGGACAGCAGTTCCCAGAATCTTATTGGCCATGGTGGCTAGTCTACAAAATAATTTTTTCAAGCTTTTCACAAAATTAGGTGGCTATGAATCATAAGAGTCTCCTAGGTTTGACCAAGGACCCTTCTCACAGTGTACCTGTATTCTGTTTCCAGCAATAGGTAACCAAAGACATTTTGGAAACCCACACACAGAAAGAACAAGAACATAGAGACATTTTCCTGCCCCTCAATGGCTCAATTCCATTGTAGATCCTGTGGTTCCTTGAAAAAAATCTGCTAAGGGAATCCATAGAAAAGATCTGGAATGCAATGTGGTGGGGCTACAATAATGTAATAATGTGCTGTTAAATCAATTCTAATTTATAGCAACCCTTTCTAAAATTTTCTAAGGTATGTAGCGTACTCGATGACTCAACACCGAGCATTGGGCAGTGGTAATAAACTGACTCCCTAAAGGGACCAATGGTTATTGGCAGATGATCCCCTTTAGGTGGGGTGATGGTCCCCTCAGTGGAAGAAATGCCATTGGAAACCATCATATTGGGCCCAATGGCAAAATGAGCAGAGGAGGAACCACTTCACTATTCTGATTCCCAATTGTAATGGAGGTGGAAGAAGCCATGCCAGATGGACTGGCTGTGAAGGCGCACCTTGTTAATATCCTCAAGGCTGTGGCAGTCCATTGCAGTCCTGGTGTTAAATCCTGCATGCCTCATTTTATATGTGCCACAGGAGATGGCTCCATGACCTCATTGTGTGGGTCACTTCATGGCAAGCTGGGATCCACCTTAAACAAATTCACACCAATGGCATTTTTCTTGAAAATGATTATTATTATTATTTTGGGGGGGGATGTATACTTGGATATGAGTAGCAGCTGATGAAGAAATGGTTTACCATTTGCTTCTTCTGGTGGCACCCAGGGACTGTGCAGCTTGTCCAAGACTTGACAAGTTGGCTCTTCTCCCAAGAGGCATTTTGGACAACCAAATTCCCAACCTCAGGCTCTTCAGCCACACATCTCATCCACTGAGCTATTAATAAGGATTTAGGTTGGTGCTTAGTTTCTGCCAAATCTCACCTTTACTGCTGCCTCCCAGGCATATCCTGAAAGCTCTGGTGCAACTGGTACTTTTCAAACTTGTCCCTGTGATTCAAACAGGGACGGTATTTTACCTTTCAGTAGCATAAAAGGGACTCCCCCTCCCCCCTAGAAAGTTTGGACTAAAATCCTGGTGAAGTTAGTTTAAGTTGTGCAATTAAAAGTCAGTTCTTACATAATGAACCATACTCAAGGTCAGATCACACATCAAGGCAGATGTTTATTCCTCCTCTTAAAATATTATCTCTCTGGGCAACAGCATTGTTGATGTGTCCAGGACTTCAAATAGACTAGAAGCTGTGCTGTCTCCCAGCTGACCAATTATAAAACAAAAGCAGGCTCATTTTGTACATCGTAGACTGAGGTAAACACATATTCTAAAATAAACAGTCTTTCTTTCTGACGGTCATATTGCTTCCAGATGTGGATTCAGTATCTGATCTAGCAGTACCCTCACAAATTCAGAAACCCATTTTGACTAATATGTGAGTCATACCTGCTACATTTGAAAATGCAAACTTGGTAAAAATTAATCATTTCTTTACACAGTTAATTTTTAACCCATCTAAACGACAAAAGTCTCTATTTTAATCCTGCACTCAGTTAAATGGACCTATTCCATTCACAACTTAGTCACAACTATAAGAAGCCCAATTGATTCACCAACTGCTCACTGATTCAATGGGCCTACTCTAGTGTAAACTAGATACTTTAGTGACCAACAGGATTTTTTCATATTTCTTTTGAAAGAAGGAATTTTGGTGCCAGTATTAAAGTTGGGTTCATATTAATTATGTAGTCTTGTCTCATCTACATTTCTTCTGAATTCTGAATTGATTCAACTTCCCAGCTCTCTTGCATTTTCTTCTATGCAATCATCTATAAATATAAAGCTAAAAATGCAGTCCAGAATTTCTTATTTGTATAATTATGCTTGCAACATCCATACACTTGCAAATAATACATAATGTTTTCTTTCTTTCCTTCCCCTCACTTCTTAGAATATCTGTGTGCCCTATTAAAATAAAAGCTCTAAAAAGAAGAACAAAGACCATTGGTTCATGTCATGAAAATAATTTTTAAAGTCATTAATTCACATAGTTCCTGAATTCTGAGTCTAGATACTACATTGTAATGGTAGTATTGTTGTAGAATTGAAAGCCCAGAAAAATATTTCGATAGAATTGTTCCTCATATTTGAAAGTTATGCATATATAGTGGAAAAGTGTAGCAGCTTTGGGGGAATAGTGTGGGAAATCTGTTGTCTTCTCATGATATAAACAA
This sequence comes from Bradypodion pumilum, assembly GCA_035047305.1. Lineage (NCBI taxonomy): Eukaryota > Metazoa > Chordata > Lepidosauria > Squamata > Chamaeleonidae > Bradypodion > Bradypodion pumilum. Next base: position 55,151,271 of record JAWDJD010000003.1, on the reverse strand, counting down.
TAGGCTTAATTATACTCCATTAAAACCAACAAATGTGTATTAAAATAGAGATATAATGTCATAAATAAATACATCAGATTGGTTTAAGGCTGCATCTGAAATTGTTATTTTCTTCTTAAATGGTTATTTTCTGTTATGAAAAGAAATTAAGAAAGGATTAGAAAATATAGTAGAGTTACAAATGAAAGGTAATGTTATCTGTACTGGACCACCTGTAAAATTATTTGAAGAAGGTAGAACCATTAAATTATAAAGGCTTTCTAAACCCGAAGGCCCAGGATGAATATGGTATAATGTACAGAAAAAAAAGAAAACAACTCCGTCCATACATTGTCTCACAACAGTTCTCAGCAGTGAGAAAAATCATTTATTGGCAGGGATCAGGGACTAGAGTTCCCAGAATGCTCTAGACAATCTAGAGTATTTGGAGACATTGAGTCTAAATTTTGTTCCTGTTGTTATGTGCAGTTAAGTTGCCTCTGATTTAACAGTACAGTAATACCTCATACAAAGTCCGCGTCATACAACATCAAATTCATACAACATCACCTAATTTCTTGAAAAAAATTACCTCATACAAAGTCGCTCAACTTTGTATGAGGCATTCAGTTTTTCCCAGGTTGCATTGTGCCTGGGCAGTATAAAAGACAGGACACATGCGTGCATTGTTCTTGTGGGTTTTGCACAAGGCAAAGAGTGTTTAGGAGTGGTTTTGAGCGTGATTTTGGATTTTTTTTATTTTTTCATCAGAATTTTTAGAAGCATTCCTGGGATTTTTGCAGCATTCTTCAGATTCTTGTCAGTTAATGTTTAATTTGATTTAATAATAATTGTGTGTTATCAAGTCAGTTCCATCTTATGGTGACCCTTTTCAGGGTTTTTTAGATAGAGAAGACACAGAAGTGATTTCCTTTCCCCTTTTCTGGGGTATCCTGGCACTGTGCAACTTGTCCTTGGCTATAAAGACTGGCAAATTTAGAGAAAATGATGTCCTGGCTTGCAATTTTTCCCTGGTTTACGACCAGGAATTACCCAGAATCCAAAAATGGCTGCAGGGGTATTTAAGACCACCCAAGGCCATTTGGGACCCTGGGTGACCTTGCCTTGCTCATTCACGGCACCTCTTCTGGAGCTGTTGCTAAAGTGTGTGATGTCTTTTAAATCTGGCGCTTTTAGCGGGGGCTCCAGAAAAAGTGCAAGGCAAGGTTTCCCTATTGTGACACTTTTCCCTCCCTTCGCAGCACCCATCTGGGCACAGAATGGGGGAAAGGTGGTCACAATGGGGAGACCTTGCCTTACATGTTCATGGCACTTCTTCCAGAGCTCCCGCTAAAAGCACCAGATTTAAAAGACATCCCACACTTAAGCGACAGCTCCGAAAGAGGCACAGTGCACACGCAAGGCCAGATATCCCCATTGCATTTGCTGGGGAGTTCGATCAAAGAGCGGAGGTCTGGGATAAAAAAGGGTAAATCCTTTAAGAACACCTCCTTTCCCCCACCCCAGCCCCTCACCAGCTGGTGGGATCAATGGAGGGGTGAGGAAACGATCATGTCTGGCATTTTTTGTATATTTTAAAAATATTTTTGGTCCAGTCGAGACCGGTTTTTTATTTTTCAATGCATTCCTATGGGAAAACATGCTTTGGCTTACAATTTTTTCGGTTTATGACGAAGGCTGTCAGAATGGACCAAAACCGTAAACTGGGGTTTTACTGTACTTGTAACCATAAGATTTCCCCCCCAATAATGTGTTTCAAAGAAATTGATAATTCTACTGTCAGCTTTCTTTACTGCCTGCCTTCCACATCCATGTATAGTAATTGGAAATGCAATAATGTGGATTATCTTCACCTTGGTCTCCACAACCTTACACTTGATGATCTCTTCATTTTTTAAATTTTTTATTGAATTTTTCAAAAAAATATAAACATACAATAACAATACATCATAAAAATACATATTTTTAACAAAAAAAAAACCTAACATATTTGATAGTTGATCCCATACATTTTTATACTCATCTTTATAATAAAACATCCCATATAGAAAACTGGTTTAGTAGTTAACATCTATCCTACTTCCAGAATTGTTCTCAAATATCTTTATCTATTGCTACCACTAAATCTATTCGTATTATACCATTCAATAATAGTTTAGTATAAGTACAACCATCAAAATCCAAAGTACACATAAAATACACCCTGTGATTCATTTACATTGCCCTGGAAAGCTCAGAATATCTCATTATTCACCTCCAAAAGCTACTTTGTTCCGGTACAGGTCTGTTTCTTTCTGGGCCCGCAATGGAGTGATCCATGAAAGGTTTCCAAATATTCCAAAATCTGTTCTCTTTCAGCTTATCTCTTTTTTCTTTTTTCTCCCATGTCAGTTTATCGTTCAAAGCTAAATTCCACATTTCTTTATACCATTCCTCCGTTTGTATAGTTACCTCATTTTCCCAATGTCTGGCAATACATTGTATACCCGTTGTTAACATTATTTCTAATAACTCTTTTTCTTCCTTGTTTAAATTCATCCCATCCACATCTGTAAGCATAATGGTACCAGACACCAGTTTGATCTTTTTGCCCAATATTTCATTAATCTCTTTTTCTATTCTGCCCAAAAAATCCTTTATCAATTTACAACCCCACCACATATGTTCATATGTTCCTATAGTATCTTTACATCTCCAACATAAATTGTCCTTTTTGTTATCCATCTGATGTAACTTCACTGGTGTCAGATACCATCCCCACAGCATTTTATAGTTATGTTCTTTAATTCTAACTGACATAGTTCTCATTATCCTCTTTTTCCATTTATTTCTCCATACATCTTTTTCTATCTTTATATTCAAATCCTGCTCCCACTTCAACTTCAAATCCTCCTGTGGATCACCCTCCCTATTTATTAAAATATAGAGTTTACTTACTAAGCCCTTAATGCTTCTATCGCCTTTCCTAATTTTTAATACTAGTTCTTCAAACTCCGTCTTTTCTCTATCTATATCTATTTCTCTTGCATATTTGACATTCCAATTGTTAACCTTCATTATCCTAAACCAATTCAATTTCAACTGTTTGAACAACTTTTTCTTCCTACTTTCAACACTGCAAATCCATAACCAGTCTTTCATCAGGAAAACATCATTTTCTTCCAATATTTCCTTTATTTCTTTGTTTATTTTTAAGGGAAAACAGGCCATATCTGCCAGTTCCAAAATTGGGGAGAAATTTGGTGCAACCTTTTCCACACACCCATAACTCCCTTCATCATTATATTATTAATGGTTATCTTTCCTACTTCTGCTCCCAAAAAAATCCTTTTGCTTATCTTCTTAAAATCTTTCATCTCCAATTCCACCCATATCGTTTTTTCTCTTGCCAAGATCTTCACTACATTCTTAATTTGAAAAGCACGATAATATGCCAGTAGATTCGGCATTCCTAAACCCCCTTCTTTCTGAAGTAGGTACCATAATTTTTTTGGTAGTCTAGACTTTTTACCTCCATTACAAAAGTTATTGAACAACTTTTGAAACTCATTGATTTCTTTGTCTTTCAATTGAATTGCCAATGCATCAAATCAAAAATTAATTCTAGGTAGCAACATCATTTTAGTAAGTGCAATTCTCCCAAACCATGACAATTTCAGCTTTTGGAAACTTTGTATTCTAATCTTAATCTCCGTTTTTAAACTATCATAATTGAATTTTTAAAGCTCTTCCATACTATTTGATATAAATATCCCCAAATATTTCAACTTATCTTTAATTTGAATATTACTTAACCCCTTTATTTTCTTAATTATCCTTTCACCCATATTACACAACATCCTTTCTGATTTATCCCAATTTATCTTCAAACCCGTGATATCCTCGAACTTCTTAAGTTGCATTCTGATCCTATCCATAACCTTCTCTGGATGTTTAACAATTATCAATGTGTCATCGGCATACATGCTTATCTTATTACCTGTTATCCCTTCTATTTTTACATCCGCTCTTATCATTTTTGCCAATATTTCCATTGCCATGATAAACAATATAGGACACAACGGACAGCCCTGTCTGGTGCCTGCCTCTAACTTTACCCCATCTGTGACCTCATCATTTACTCTAATACTGGCTCCCTTTCTGATGTAATAAATCAATTTCTCTTCTAAATTTATCACCAAATCCGTAGCTTTTAATTATTTCCTTGATCGAGGTCCATTGTAGGGAATCAAATGCTTTAAAGATATCTAAAGAATATTGTTTGATTCACATTATCTATTAAATCTAATACTCTTCTAGTCAAATCTGCCATATGCCTCCCTTTTAAGAAACCCACTTGGTCTTCATTTATATATTCCCCCATGAACTTGTTTAAATGATTTGCCAATATTGCTGTGAAGATCTTAGCATCTTGGTTTATAAGAGAGATTGGTCTGTACGATTCCACCTTCTCCAAATTCTTTCCCAGTTTTGGCAACAGAACGATTGTGGTTCTATACCATGAAGTCGAAATTTGCCCACCGTCTAATACATAATTATACAATTTCATTAATTTTGGTGCCACCACATCTTTAAATTCCTTGTAGAAATGGGCCGGTAAACCATCCTCGCCTGGAGCTTTGCCTAACTTCAGCCCCGCTATTACTTCTTTTACCTCCTTTTCCGAAACTTCCTCTTCCATACTATCCCGATATTCCTGTTTTATTCCACTTGTTGTTTGCCTCTCTAACAACTTTTTAAGCTTCTCCTCATCTATCTCTTTTTTTGCATACAAAGTTTGATAAAATTTCTTCACAATTTCACACTTGTCCGTAATCTTGTTACATCTTACCCCTTGATCATTAACCAAAACTCCCATTTCTCTTTTTTGTCTTTTAGCTTTTGCCACTTTTGCCAATAATTTTGAATTTTTATTATTGAATTCAAAATACTCCCTGTTTAAATAAATCAACTCTCTTTTGACCTTTTCTATTTTTTTACCAGCCAATTCTACTTTCAGTCTTTGCAGTTTTGTAAAGATTTTCTTATCTTTGTTTTTTGAATGTTCTTCCTGTAACTGTTTTATTTCTTTTTCACTTTTATCTTGTGCCAACCTGTATTTTTTATATCTGTTACTTGCCAACTTTATATATTCCCCTCTAAAAACCGACTTCATGGCATCCCAAACCATGTTAAAATTTACCTCATCATTATCATTCCATTGCCAGCTTTCCATCTAGCTTTTTGTAATTTGTTTACTCTTTTGATCTTTAAATAAAGTGGGATCGTACTTCCAAGTCCTCCTTCTTCTACCATCATTCTGCCACCTCAAATCCAAAACCACTTTAGCATGATCTGATTCCTTAAAAATTCCAATTTCAATCTCCTTGATATTTTTGACCATATTTTCAGATACAAATATATAATCTATTCTGGAATAGGAGTTATGAACGTGTGAAAATACGAATACCCCCTTTCGGACCCCCTAATCTCTCTCCAAGTATCTTTCAATCCTAATGCAGCCATACAATTATCCAAGGTTTTGCCTTTAATGCCTGCCCCACACCTTGTTACATTTGTACAATCCAAGTTTGATCTCACCACATTAAAATCACCCACAACTATCATCTTTGCTGATTTTTCTATTTCCACAATCTTGCGAATTTTTTCTAAAAAATTAGCTTGACATTCATTTGGTGCATAAACATTCACTAAAGTTATTTCCTCATCATCTATTTTCCCTTTTACTATCAAATATCTGCCTTCAGGATCCGAGATACTTTTTGTTATCTCGAATCCTAATCTAGTAGAGATCAAAACTGCAACCCCTCTTGCTTTTGATGTGCCAAATGCCTTTTTGTAATGTTGCATCCACGCTAAAAAGATTCTATTTGCATCCTGTGATTTCTGATGAGTTTCCTGAAGAAAGACTATGTCCGGTCTATCCTTCCTCATGGCCGTTTCTAGCCTCCTCCTCTTGAGAACAGATCCTGTACCTTTTACATTCCACGTTAATACTTTAATGCTTCTCATATTTTAGTTCAACATCCTCTCCTCTCTCTTCCAAGCTCTCCATTGGGTGTGCTACCTTTAACCCAAAACAATTTTTAAAAAGATATAACATAAAACATACAAAATCATCCTCCCCACTTTCTTTAAAAAAAAGCCGCCTTCATTCTCCAAAGAGGGGAGGGGGGAACATGCAAGATGAACTTGGGGGTTAATGCTCTAGCGCACCCTTCCCATTATAACACCAATTTTTTTTAAAAAAACTTGTATCATATAAGAATTCACAACCCTTTTACCTTCCAACCCTTACCTATCTCCTCCTCCACCACAATCAATGATAGCTCCTCCTCTTCTCATCCCTGTTGCCCTCTGCCTGTGGTGCACCCGCTTCTGCACCCTCATAGTCTCTTCGTATGCCACCTGATTCCAACAGATCTTTTCTAAGAGTTTCTGAGCTTAACCAAATCAAGCAAACTCAGGTACTCCAATTGATCAGTCCCTGCATCAATGACCTGCATTTTTTTTCATAGAAAAATCTAAGCTGCTGTGGAAATCTCCAATTATATTTTATGCCTTTTTTCATCAGCAATTTGGTTACCAGTTTCATCTTATATCTCCAAGCTCTCTCCTTAATAGAAATGTCATTATAAACTTCAACATCAGAGCCATCGATTTTCAGAGGGCCAGACCCAGCTTGTTTTAAAAATGCCATTACTCTGAGCTTATCGCCCCAATTTGCAAATTTAACCAGAACATTTCTTTGAACAACTTTTCCCCTTCTTGGGCCCACTCTATATGCACTTACAATTTCTTCCTGGACAAAGTCCTTTCCCACTTTCAAATTATTTAGCCATTGAACAATTCTATCTCTTAGCTGGTCTGGAGTCCTTTCAATCTAATGACATATCACAATGTTCTGCTTTCTCATCAATTCTTCCATAGCATCTATCCTTTTTTCATGCTCATCCATTTTCATCTTATTCTCCCTCACACCTTCTTGAATCTCTTTTATTTCACCTTTCATGCTTTTCACTTCATTTTGCATCAGCTTAACATTTCCCTCTATTTTTTGCAAGCTTAATTCCACTTTTTTGGAGAAGTCCACAATGGTCGAGACCACCTTATCCTGTTTTTTCAACATTTCATTCTTATCCTTCACTCTTGCCTCCTACATCTTCTCCATTTTCTGAAACAATTTGCCAAATTCAACCATGATTTGGGTCTGATCATAGGGTTCAGGTGATGATGATGCCGATGAGGGCACCTCCTGCACTGGTGCTTTATCCTTTCTCTTAGATTTAACCACAGGCTCCTCCTCCTTTGCATCCTTTGCCTTTCCTCTTGTGACCTTATCCATGGTAACGTCAAATCAAAGTTTCAATGCTGCAATACTCTTGACTCTCAGTGAAACCTCCCCTTGAGCCTGTTCTAGTGTTGCAAATATTGTAGTCAGTGATAATAATTAATCCTCTGGCTTGGTTATAAATTTAGCAAAAATTTGATTGTTCTATTCCACAATCATCAAAAATCCAATAATAAAGGTTTTCAAAAATATATAATCCACTTGTTAAGAACCACACCTTATGTTTGATGATGCTTGATAATACCAAAATAACCAATATTAATTTTAATCCCTTATTCTTGATTAGAAATTCAGTAAAAAATTGTTATAATCCACTTCCAGCAAAGACCCAAAAAAACCCAAAAAAACTTTTAAGGTTATAATCCACTCATTATGGAACAAAAAAAATTTAAAGGAGGAAAGAAAAAAGGAAAAAAAAGAAAAAAAAGTAGTTTGCACATCCAATCTTGCTTGTAGAGATATCCTCAATAATACAGAGAAAAACAAAAGCACACCACCAGGGACTGATTAATTTGTATCACAGCTATGAGACTGTTACCATGCCTTGAGATAGAGAGGGATACACTGTAGCAATATAGAGGAGAATAACTATATGTTTCAAAAGAAAAAGATTCTGAGTAAGAAGATATCAAAGTTTAAAAGTTTAAAAACCTAGTCAATCAGACAAAACCTCCAAAGCAATGCTCAAATTCCACCTCCATAAAGATTACCTTATAATCCCAGCAGTGGCAGCGTAGTCACGAGGTGGCCCCCGCCTTCCTCTCCTCGATCCGTGGTTCGATACTCAGGCTCGTCTTAAATTCTTTTTAAAGCATTTGGAATCTAAACCACGACAATCCGCATGTTGTCCCCCCTCTCCTTCCTCTTTGTCCAAACAGCACCAAAAGACCAGCTCTATCCTTCTACACAAGCCCGGTTTCGGCAGTGCTTAAGTTTCATTTTTAGGGAACTGCTGCCATCACTCAGCCCTCCTCTTTCTTCTTCCCATTCAATTTCCTCAGCACTTACTGCGACCTTGGAACCACAAGACTCCACAGAACTCCGCTTTGAGCTGCTCTTTCATCCTCTGCCACCCTCGCAACCACGCTCTTTTTATTCCATGCCTCCGAGCCTCCAAACCTCCAAGTCAGTCTCCGAGCTCCCGTCCGACCTCAGGCGCCTTGATCAGCGTGGCTTGTGCTGCATCTCTCTCGCCGCCCGATCTTCGGATTCCGAGCACTTATGACTCCCTCTTGACACCAGCAGCAGCCGGAGGATCAGGGCTTACTTTAAAGTCTTTTTAAAGACTTTTTTTACCGCCGTTTGTCATCAGTTTAAAAGTTAAGCCACTTTTGCAGCGTGAGCAAAACAAAGTTTTTGTTACTCCATGGCCATCTTGGCCATGCCCCCACACTTGAGAAAGAAAGAAAGCATTTCTTATGATCATATCTGTCTTTCTTCCTGTTGCTTATGTATTAACTATTAGCATATCAGAATGGAGCTACAAACCATTCCCATGCTAATACTGGTTGTATTGTATCAAGTGACCAAGTTATGTGATGCTAAGTTTATTCCATAGATCCCTGTGTATTTTACATAATCCCAGTGTTACATTTAAATAAGATTTAGCACTTGCCAAAAAAAGTATTCCATTGGAAATTGTTCCTTGAGGACTTTAGTGGTGTATATCTAACGTGATGAGTGTTCTCCTTGAGATTTATACTCAATAAAGCTGAGATACGATAAACAGAAACTATCTTATAATAGCAGCACAGAAAAGGAATGGAATTTTGTTTTGTCTAAATCACAGAAATCCTTGGTGATTGATGGAATGCATCTATGATGCCAGACGTCCAGAAAACTCATTTTCTCTGACATAATGTTGTTTGGGAAAAAAAGCTTCTCAGTAGTAGTTTGTAGTGTTTGTCATATATTTCTCCCAATATTTCACAAAGACATCGCTCCTATACAATTTATTTAGGCCAAAACATGTTGATGCAATGGGGGATTTGTTTCACTTCCAAGAACAGATACTGTCAAAATTATTTTATTTATATCAGAATTGTAGAAAACCAATTACTGAATATATTATTTATGGCAAATGTGGATTGGGGCCTTATGACATGCCTAATCTGGCTCAGTTACTTCATACACTGACTCAAGGTCTCAACGGATTTCCAAAGGGAAGTCTTTGCCAATCCTTTTTCGTTGTTGTTGTTCAGTCACACAGTCAATTCTGACCCTTTGCGATCCTATGGACCATTGCCCACCAGGCATCTCTGTCTTCCACCATCCTCCTCAGCCCGCTCAGCTTTGTGATCATAACAAATGCCCCCTTCCAGGTGAAGATGAAACAGGATGCTTAGCCTGGCAGGTCGGAAGTGGGGGGGTGGATAGGACAGTGGGAGGAGAAATACGGTGTTGTAAGGAACAATACTGCATAGGGACGTGGAATGTGAGATCTATGAATCAAGGAAAGCTGGAAGTGGTAAAAATAGAAATGGAAAGAATATGCATTGACATCTTGGGAATCAGTGAGTTAAAATGGACAGGGATGGGCAAATTCAGCTCTGGAAACCATCATATCTACTACTGCGGACAACAAAACCTCAGGGATTTAAAGCATGCAATACTGTGTTCTGCCATTGAATTACAACATTCTTCTGTTCATTTAATTTATTTATTTATATCCCACACGTTAGGACATATTTATCCCCATCTGTCATTTAGCACACATTCCCTGAGGCAAAGGAAAGGGGAAGATAAGGCAAACAGGGTCACTACATGTCTTCTTGGGAAGCCAGTTCCACCAGACATTGCTTCTTCACAACTGTTATCCAGCAGTCTATCCACCATGCAGAAAAACCTTTGAATTTGTGCCTGAGGGTTAAATGCACAAGGCACTCAGTTTACAGTTAAAAATATGATAACCTGGTTTTCTCCCACTGACACAATGGATTCCATCAGAGATACAAGCCTGAGCAATTAGATTTGCTGATTAAGCCCGTGTTTACACTGTAGTGACCAATGTTTAAGAAGTTAACAGGAATGCAAGATAATGTACATAGATTAGTGACACTTTCAGCACTTATGGAGAGCCTTCTTGTAATTACATGCTGACTGCATCATATATTTCAAGTCTAAATTTTCCTACTTCCCTTTTCCCTCCCAACTTCCTTGCATTTTGTGTTGCACTTTAGAAAAATTGCAAGCCTGGGGGCAAGGAATGACCTCTCTTTTTATATTGATACTAGCAGATTTTGCCCGGCAGAGCCAGGCTGTTTTAAATGGTTTTGGAAGGTTTTTTTTTTCTTAATGTTGGTAAAGAGCCGGGCTGTTTTAAATTGTGTTGTAAGGGATAATTCTTTTTGGTAATTTATGTAAAAAAGAGGTGTGTTGGTGGTTAGGGGTGGTTTTGGGTGTACACAATCACCACTACCCATACAATACCACTCCAACCACCAACACACACATTAAAAATTCCTGGCAAGGCAGGAGTGGTGTGTGTGTGTGTGTGTGTGAGAGAGAGAGAGACAGAGAGAAAGAGAAGCAGTGTGTGTGTGTGTGTGTGTGTGTGTGTGTGTGTGTGTGTGTGTGTGTGTGTGTGTTGTCCCCCCAACCCTTCCAGAGCCAGGGGACCCTGCAGAGAGGGGATTCCCTCCCCCCACAGGACACCCCGTTATTAAAGAGAAGAAACCAAGCTCTTTCTTCTCTTTTAAAACAGAGTGTTTGGGAGGGGGTGTATTCGATCTCCTCTTCCTGGTCCACTGGGTTTGGTAGGGTTGGGGGTACAAAAGGGGTCTGTCCCCCCAACCCTTCAAGAGCCACGGGACACAGCAGAGAAGGGATCGTTTCCCCCAAAACAACAACAACAACAACAACACTCCGTTTTTAAAGGGAAGAAACCAAGTGGTTTCTTCTCTTTAAAAAAGGAGTGTTTGGGAGGGGGGTGTATTCAATCTCCTCTCCCTGGTCCCCTGGGTTTGGTAGGGTTGGGGGGACAAAAGGGGTCTGTCCCCCCAACCCTTCTGGACCCAGCACCTTTCATTGCCTCCCTCACCCACCCCACCCCCTCACCCTTACCTAACACTTATCTTTTCCTGGCTCCCTCCAGCTGCGTCTTTCAAAGTCTTTCCCTCTGGCTCCCACCATTTTGTTGTTGTTTTTTAAGTCAGCGCGCGTTCCCAGCCTCCTCTGTGCTCGTATCCCTCAGCCTGATTGGCTGAGGGGTTGCACAGTGCAAAGGACACTGGGAATTGAAGTCCTTTTTCTTTTTTCACGTTTGGGGGGCTCCTGCCCCACTGCCACATTTCTCAACCTGACAGTTACCTGCGAACCCAGTTCGGGTGAGTGCAGGGAGGCTCGGTCAGGGCTAGTGGGGCCTGGTGCAACATCCTTTGTCACATTCCAACTGTTAACGCACAGATTTATAGGTATAGATTACTGATTTATAAGTCGTTCTAGAAAACTCCCCAGCTTTAGAGTGTACTAGCGGAGGTGCCCGCCTTCGGGCGGGGTGGGTTTGGTGTTTGTTCGAAGTACATTTTTTTTCTCAGAGTCCCTGGCCTCTGGCTGTTGCTGCTGGGGTGGCATGGGGATCCTGTCTGTTGTGTTTGGGGGTGCATGTGTGTGACGCTCACGTGCTTGCGCATGCAAGTGCATGTCCCCGTTGGAGCCGTCGTTGGTCACCGTGTGTGCAGCAGCCGTTGGTGGCCATTGGTGACGTGGGGGTGATGCGTGGTGATGCTTGGGTGATGCGGGCACACCAGCATTGGGCATCCATCTGTGATACCCTTGTACTGGTTCGCGCAGGTGCACCAGCACAATTAATGTGATTTTGGCACCTGGTTGTGACATCATCGTGCTGGCATGTGCTGGCACACAACCTCCGCTGCTGCAGTCTTCTCCGGTGGTGCTGGAGCCCCACAGGTGCCATCTATATCCCCATCTTTGACCAAAGGGACAGGCAAGGTAGGCCCTGTCGACTTGTCAGGGGTGGGTGGTGGTAGGGGAACCTATGCAGGACATGGCAACATACTTCTTTGCTTTAGATATATATTATAGATTGATTTGACAGAGGCCTGTTCAATGAGGCCTTTAAAGCAGGGGTTCTAAACCTATGGCTTGCAGGCTGAATCTGGCCCACAACACCATATAATCTGGCCCCTGCCCTTACTCCAGTCATGCCACTGCCACCATAATCAGCCATGGACTCTTTATGGCCATTGTAAACACGTTTATGACAGCTGTAAATGGCAGGGGTAGAACCAGTTCAGCCCTCTCAACTGTTTGAGGGAGCATGACCTGGTCTCTGACTTAAAAAGGTTGAGAACCCCTGCTTTAAAGATTTATTGTTAGCAGGCAATTAGTTTAGTTTAGTTTTCCTTTGCGTTATGTTTGTTCTTGAGTTGATTTGGTTTTATTTGTACTGGGTTTCTGGACATAAAATTTGAGATTAATTTTATACATATCAATAAAAGTTGAATCTGGCACTGCTAGAGTATGAGTCTATTATATTATTATTATTATATTTTAAATTCTTGATTTCTTTATGTTTCTTTATTGAGTTGTTAATTGACCAGAGTGGGAATACCTCCCAGATTGTTGGAGAAAATAATTAAGTTAAGATCTTATGGTTTTCATGTTGGTTTGCATGTCCTATGGGAAACATTGTCCAAATGGTATTATGGATGCAGCACCCTCAAGCACAGCCCCTGTTGCCACTGCTCTGCACCCACTGGCTGGTATCAATTATTATTTGTAATTAAATTGTTATAAGGCTTAAGTTGTTCTTTGGCATGACAGCAAATGAACTGCTGAACTGTCATGGCATTATAATGTTAAGGATTGGGGGTGGATGGAATAATTTTGGTTTGCGGGAGATCATGCAAATTTTACAGAGCAAACCAAGAGACACAATATGCACTGACACACATGTACACACTGAAGAAGATAACAGTTCAGGAATCAGTGCAAAATAAACAACCCACATTTCAGCAGCTTAATGTGCACCTCAGCTGTGTGTTGTGCATTTTTCTGTCTTTGAACTGATTTTGAACCTGGCAAAACTACTATAAATGTTGTACTTGTTGCTGATCAAGACATGCCTAAGGTAATTACCAACCTGGGGTTTCTCAGTGAGAATCAGATATTTTTAAAGTAAACAGATTATGCTGTAATACTGGGGTATGAGCAGCATCAGCTCATGCAAATTGCCTGCTTTTACAGGCCTAGCCTTTGAGAACCTCCATGCTGTGATGGAGGTGGAAAGCTAAAGTGCCAGAAAAGGAACAGTGGACATTTGAAGTGTAGATTTCTATAACTATTAAGCATAGAAAAGTGACACCAGTAATAACTTCTGGAAGCCTTATTTGATTATCTGAGGCAACATAGTATCATACGAATACACCACAGGCTACTGAGTCTTCTGAACTATATGAAATATTCACAAATACTCTAATCTATTTAGCCATCTATGTAAGAGCTGTTAAATATTATTTTATAAATTAAGGATAAATAAATGGAGTTTATAAATTAATGATAAATTAATTAAGGGAAAATATGGAGGAATACTATGGGAGTTGGCACCGGGACCAGGCATTAGGGGAACAGAGGGACAAAGAGTTAACAGCCAATGAAGACATTTGAGCAGACAAGGTACAGAGGATAAAAATAAGAAAAAACAATGGGAAATATGATGAGAGAGAAAGAGCTGGAGAAAAAGGGGGCTGAAGGCTAAACAGATTGGGAGGGGGAGGACCCTCACACAGGTGAGCTGTAAGAAAGAAGCTGTGGGTTGTGGGCATAAAAGAGTACCAAGCAAGAGCTCTTCAGGAATCTTCAGAGAAAGAAAGCTGAATTTAATATATTAAGTACCATCCATCCAAATATAGGGTGTATGTCCTCAGCACATTGTGAAAATGAGAGTCAGAGGAAAATGGCAACCACTTTCTATTAACTGAAAGGTCAGAGTCTCTCTGAAGAAGCAATTATTCTCTAAATAGTCAAACTGTACGATTGGAGATGTGTTTTAAAGGCCACCAAGTTTTAAAAGGGAGATTTGTAATCCCATAGGGGAGAGGAAGACATTTGTAGATTTCAAAGGATAACATCCTTTTTTTATAAACAAAAAAAAACCCCTCATATTATTCTAAGAATCTATACACTGGTATGTATTTTATATAGTGGCCCTTAGTAATGCATGTGCTTAATTTTATACAGTGTACATTTATTTCCTTTTCTTCTTTAAAGCAGGAATTAGGTCAAAGTTTCCCCCCCAAAAAATATTTTTCATGGAAAGAAAGAGCTACTGTCATAATATCTGGCATTGTTTGGATGCAGAGATGTGGAAAGTTGTTGCTTTAATTTATAACTCTCAAAATCTCCTGGTCCTCATCATGACTACTTTGCTAAGAGAAGTTGCCAAGCTGACTGTGGTATTCTGGGAGTCGTAGTCTTCCTGAAAGTAACATTTCCCCATCTGCCACTCAATGGCACCACCTTTAAAATACTCTTTCTGCTACAAACACATCTGAATTCAGCTCTTGGCAATAACATCATCTGAAAGCTATTAGCAGTTTGGAGGGGGCTCGGAGAATACAATAAAAGCAATTAGAAAGCCAGAGGGACTTACTTGTCAGAAAAGAGCTATAATAAGGCAAGAACATAGAATCATTGCAGAATGCTGGGTCTGAAACAAATCTTGGTGGGTTATTTGGCCAGTCCTTCTGTTCCCAAACAGTCCTATTTATATTTAATTGATCCCGAAGAGCTGCTTGTCTAATGTAGTCACATCTGCACATCACAGCTAATGCATAGTAAAACCCACTCTGTGCCCCTGTCCAATTGGGCAGTAACCTTTCCTTACAGAGAAACTGCTCCATCAACCTGTTGTTGTTTTTTTGCTTCACTTTTTTGACACTGCAGTTGCAAAGTATCATTATGAGGATTGGGCAATCAGCTCAATGTTTTGCATGTGATTGCCCATACAGTGGTACCTTGGATAAAGTCCGATTCAGATAAAGTCCAATTCAGATAAAGTCGCTGTTTTCATGCACACATGATGCATTGCATAAAGTCCAAAACTGCTCTAAAAAGGATGTTATCCGAGGTATTTGGTATAGGAACTTCGGATAAAGTCCATTTTGGACGTTATCCAATGCATCGCCCATTTGATTTGAATAAAGTCCAAAATTGGATAAAGTCCAAACTTGTGGAATGGAGTTTGGACTTTATGCGAGGTTCTACTGTAATTGATACATATATTATGCAGACTAGTAGTTGGCCATGAAGCCAAACATTAGGCGCTTGGCTCTCCTGGGAGAAGAGCCGGAATGTGTAGCATAGGTGTTAGCTTCATCAGAGTGTGCCCATAAGAAGAGAGTGATAAACCACTTTTGAGTGCTTTATACTTAGAAGAACCTGGAAATGGTTGCAATAAACTAGATGACACATAATTTAATTAATCCTAATAAACACATCTATGCAATTTGCTAGTTCACGTGTTTAAAGACTTACCATTTTGACTCCACTATGTAAGTCTTTCCTGGGTAATCATGACTATTGTATTTTTTCAAAACTCTCACAATAGTTCAGTATTCATGCAGCTTAGCACAAAATAAAAATGAGCTTTCCAATAATTTTTTTTGAAACTGTTCAGCCTCTCATATTGATTTTTCAATGTTGCAGTGTGTGAGTTGAGCCTTAGTACTAAATCTAATACAACAGAATGGCTTTGTTCAGCCTGATGAACTAATACATCTTGATAGGTACAAGCATAAAGTCACATTTTGGAAAAATAATATCTTGCTAAGCATCATGATAAAAGTGTGAAGCATAATGAAAAGCATGTATCTCAGTGCAATTTCCTGGTATTTCTAATATCCTGCAGTACCCCTAATTTGTTATCCATGAGGAATCATATTTACCTCCCTTTCCTAGTTCACAATCCTAAGAGTAAACACAAGCATATGATTCAGTGTGTGTGTGTGTGTGTGTGTGTGTGTGAGAGAGAGAGAGCTATTCTAAAGTCTAAATCCATTTGCTAGTCCCAATTTAGAGTAGGCACATTGAATCAATGGGATATATGCAAATAGCAAGTTACTATTTGTCATTTAATTCAATAGGTCTACTTTACTTTGGACTAGTCTTTGGATTTAGCTCTAAGTGAGCAGTCTTACAAACACTCATAGAAAATATGCCCCCTGAACTCAGTTGGATGTATTTTTGATGAGACATACAAAGAACTGACTAATGTGTGTGTGTGTGTGTATGTGTGTGTGTGTGTGTCATACCTGTCAAATGTCCCATAGTGACTGAGAAATCCCATATTTTACCCCTCTTTCCCCCTCTTTCCCATTGTCACCCCAAATTTGGAGTGACCAGAGGGGGGTTACTGCACATGCACACCCATCAGAGGAAGTGGTGATAGATAGATAGATAGATAGATAGATAGATAGATAGATAGATAGATAGATAGATAGATAGATAGATAGATAGATAGATAGATAGATAGATAGATCAGTTGTTCAATAGTGGGCATGCATTCAAATGTAAAAAACTGGAAAAATGTGGAATTGGAGACAACTGACATACCCAGGTGAGGTATGAGAGAGTCAGGCAAGACCAATGAAAGCACTATACTTATAAAATTAAGCATAATTAAAAGTGAATTAAGCAACTTTTGGATCAAATTTCTACTACCTTTTCCATGACAGAGTTTTTTCTTTCCCCTGCAAAATCTGAAATGCAAGTTAATACATTTTAGTGTGGCACAGGGTGAAAATGTGTTCCTGAAATCGAAGTGTGGTTTTGTTGTAAATTTAAGTTAAAATGTATTTTCACAAGGTCTGCTGTGGGCCCAATGAAAGTGTGTTTTGAGCATTAAGAGAGACTGCATGATATAAATGGTTGTGTCTTGCTCCTCACTGCAACAGCCTCCACTTATTTTAGAGAGGGAGATTATTTCAGTTGACACCAACCTTAGTTTTTTGTTTCTTAAGCCTTTGGTTTATTATATAGTTCACTGTTGTTTCATTATGCTGTTCAATCCTTGCAGGAATCTGATTTTGGAAATATTGCATTATGAACAGCACTGGTTATTCTGAACAAATCTTCAAGAGATTATTTCGAAATATCACAAATGGAATTTTGATAAATACAACCAAACTGCTGCTGAGAAATGCGACTAATGAGAAGCACAAGTTGAAATGCAGTGATTTAATTTTTTGGGTGATATATTCCCCATGATCTGTGAATTTGCTTTCAGGTAACCTTTCATTCTTCTTCTTTTCCTTTCTGCACATACAAGATTTGCTCAGTACTTGAAATTAAGTGAAATACAGGCAATATTACATACTAGCAAAGGTTGCCCGGCGTTGACGGGCTGTTTTAAATGGTGTTTGAAAGTTTTTGTTGTTGTTGTTGTTAATGTTTGTAAAGAAGAGGTTAGTCTATAATTGTAATTTTTTAAATTTTTATTTATACAATTTTTTTTTGATGGCCTGTTATAAACTGTGATGAGTTTTCTTTGGTGTTTTGGTTTTGTGGATGAAAAAAAGAATAAAGGATGATATACTTTTTCGAAAAACTCTTGGGGCCTTTTGTGTGGGGCTATTGTGTCTTTTTGAATTTTTTTATTATTGTGGGCAGCAAATGCTGCTGGTAGGGTTATCTTGTATTTTGACTGTTTTTTCTCTCGTGGCCTCTGGGTGGAGCTTCTTGCAGTCCCCTTGGGTCAGGAGGGTTGGGGCGACAGGCTCCTTTGGTCCCCCAACCCTCTCAACCCCAGGGGAGCCAGTAGAGAGGGGGAGCACAACACCCCCCATCCAGTGATATTAAAGAGAAAACTCCGATTAGGAGCTTCAGGCACCGATGGGGAGGGGGGCTTTGGTTCCCGCGGCTTGGCGGACTTGCTCTCCCGGTGTTTTTGTTTTTGCTTTATTTTTTGGGTGCTGGCTTCCTCAGCATTCTGCGCGCTCATGGCGTGCAGGACGCTGGGGCTTGTAGTTATGGGTTGGTGCTTTGTGTTTGTGCTGCGTTTTTTTAAAATGCTTTTCTTTTGATTGGCTGCGGCGCGTTTCCGAACGCTGCGCCGTGCGAGAGCCTCTCAGCCTGATTGGCTCTGGCGCGGCACGGCGCGAGGAATGTTGGGAAGTGAAGTTGTTTCCCTTTCTTCGCGTTTGTGGGGCTGTTGCCCCACTGCCGGTTTTCTCAACCCTTCGTTGACCTGCAGACCCAGATCGGCCGTGTGCACGAAGGTTGAGTGCAGGCAAGTAGGGTGAGGCATAGCAACCTATAGCCAGTTCCAACAGTTAACCCTTGGATTTATAGGTTAAGATGTAAGAATGTCACAATATTGATCTACATCCCTGTGGTGTGGCGGTATATTCCTGATGATAGATGACACTACTTTTAATTATGATCTTGGTAAATATTTATTCTTTTTAATTCTCATAATGTTCCACAAATAGTACACATGTAGGAAATGGTAATTAGAGTTTGTCTTATTTTGTGTGTGTGTGTGGGGGGGGGGCGGGGGGATCAGCTGATTTCAAATAATTGACTTGGCATGTTGCAAGCAAAGTTCAATGCACAATAGTACATATGAAACTTCATATTGCACATTTTTATAGTTGCTCACAGAATATATCAGGGGTGCCCAAATTTTTCGGGTTGTGGGCCGGGCACATGATTGAGTGGGCCAAATACATGGTTCTTTCCACCTGAAGCAGAAGTAAAATGCACCCACGCATGCGTATTTTACTTCTGCATCTGGGAGCAGCAAGGGTGGCATGGGCTGAATGGAATGGAGTCATCTGGCCTGCGGGCTGTAGTTTGGACACTCCTAGAATATATTGTTAATGAGCAGTGTAAAATGTCATTGACCAGTCAATTAATAAATAGATGTGGCAGTCCTTTAAAATATACACATGAGTATGTATAATGTCCAGAATTTTAGATCTAAAAATATACCAGTTTCTCTTGCATTTTCATAAGCATATCTTAATGAGAAGGCAAGATTCTCTGATAGAAACAAACCCAGGAATGCTGGGAAAGGTGGAAGGCAGCAGCAAAAGAGGAAGACCTAATATTTGATGCATTGACTCCCTAAAGGAACCCACAGGCTTATGTTTACAAGAGAACAGAACATTTTAAAGATCACTCATTCATAGGGTCACAACTTCTATCAAATGTTGGAGATGCAACACATGAGCAGTCATGGGAAGTAATTTAGCCAAGTGAGCACATTTTTGTAGGTTACATGATACAAAATAATGAGTAACTTATAAGTAGGGATGCAAGTCTTACTTAGCTAGCCATTGTTCAGTAAATGTAAAAATTCAAAGCAAAAATAAATACTGTACTTCTCACCTTTAGATTTTAGTGGCTGTGCTAGAAAATACAATACATGTTGCCTTCTCACATGAGCTAGCAAACATGGATGAGAAGGTTGTGTCTTTGTGATCATTCAGACTGTCCTCTTGTATTTTGTTTGTGTGTGCTTGTGTCTATGTATGTACTTAGTATTCACAATGGACATATTTCATAAAATTGGGGAAACAACCAGTGGTGGGCATCAGCAGGTTCACACCAGTTTGCCAGAACTGGTAGCAGAAATTCTGGCTGGCCCTGCCCATCCAAATTTTGAAATAAAGTAGTCCAATGCAGGGCTTTCCCCCTGGCCACACCCACTGTACCATGCCCACAGTGTGGTAGTAATTTTTTTGGAGCCCACCACTGGAAACAACATTGGAGAAATGTGTTTTTTGTCTTACTCTTACACAGTAAGTAAAAAAATCTCACAACAGAAGTAGAGTCTTCAACAGGCTGTTCAGATGTGTCATTCTGCCCTGTTCTGATTCAAATCATGGACAACCTTGCTTATATAATTATCTGGAAAATACCAAACAGTATTATAAAAAATACTGATATTATATAACAGACACAAGCAGTGCTGTTACAAATTTAAGGAATGGAACAGTCATTAGAGTTATTTAAAATAAAAAAACCACTTTATTTATTTATTTATTTATTATTTAGATTTGTATCCCGCTCAACTCGGCATAGGCCAACTCAGAGCGGCTAACAGCAAGTTAATATAAATACAATGTAACAGTGTGATAATGCAAAAATAAATAATCAATACACTTCCAATACAATTACAATAAATTCCACAATACAATATATCAGTACAACAAGTCAAAAATATCAACAATCAGTATATCAGAAGGACATATCCAAAAAAACATATCAATGAGCACATCAACTATACAGTGAAACCACAGGACATATCAAAAACAATCTAACCAGTAATAGAAAAGAGACTTGGAAAAATCCAGCTGCAGATGAGGCAGTGACAGCTCCAGCTTCTTTTGAGCTCCCCGCCTGGTGGGGGGCCAGAGAAATGGGCGCCGGGCGCAGCAGCCTCCCATCCTGGGACTAATGGAATAGGCCCTGGGAGAGGCTCAAGTCCAATGTCGTCTGTAGGTGGGGAGCCGCTTTTGGGGCCGCGGAAAGGCAAGCCCCAGGTGTGGCCAGTTCTTTCCTCCCCACCTCCTCCTCCGAACGGCTGCCAGGCGAGCAGCTGTCTTCACTTCCCGCCGACCGGGGGAAGGGCGCAGAGCTTTGGCGTCCGGGGCTGGCGGCAGCGCTTCCTCAATTCACTCATTTAATTTAATTTCTAAACAAAAATACTTCTAAAATATCAAAAGAGTAGGAAGAGGGCTTTTTATTACATTATTTAAAATCAAAATCAAATGTATTACCTTGGGCTTATTTTTTCCAAAAAAGGATGCAGTTTTTAGAAATCATTTGAAAATGTTCCCAGGAATTGTAAAGTGATGCAAAGCATTGATTCAAACATAATAAGCCAAGGCTGAGACAAAATGTCATGCATATTTTATCCCTCTGTGAAATGCACACTCACTAGTCAAATATATTCAGCTTTTTTCAGCATCAACACACCATCATGCAATTACCATCACAAAAAGAAGAGATAAGGCAACCACAGCCTACGCTTCCACTGGAAAATTTACATGCCTTTCAGATTTCTTCCAATTTGCTGTGTGTTAAGCCTCTTTACAGCATTTTTATCAACAGCAAGTTTTGATATCATTATTTCCTTTATCTTTTTGAAAAATAGCTTTTCTTGATAGTAAAAGGAATGTCATCTTACAACCCATTGAACATTATAAAGAAGTAATGTTGTTGCTACTACAAAGAAGGGAGGTAATTTTTTCAATTGAGAATATGAAAAGTGGGGAACCAATGGTTAGTGGATTTTATTTATTTTTTATTTATTGTTACATTTTTATACCGCCCACTCAGCCAAAGCCGACTCCAGGAGGTTCACAACAGTGGGTAAAAACAGATAAAAACAAATAAAACAGATAAAAACCAGCAATAAGAACCCACCCCTAAAAAGAGAGGGGTGCAGGAACTGAAGAAACTGTGGGGCAGGCATCCTCCCCTATATTAACCACCCAATGGAAGCCACCCCTCCACCTGCACCCCAAACTTGGCCCGCCAGCCAGGTTTTTAGTTCTTTTCTAAAGGGCAACAACGCCATTTGGAGATGCAGTTCCACAGGCAGGAGGTTCCAAAGGGCTGGTGTGGACACAGAGAAGGCTCTCCTCCTTGTGCCAGAGAGGCGAGCCCCCCTGGCTGATGGCACTATTAGAGAGCCCCTCCAGTCCGCTCTGGTTGGACGGACAGACGTCCTTAGGGTGATGCGGTCTCTAAGGTAACCTGGCCCACTGCCATATAGGGCTTTAAAGGTCAAAACCAGCACCTTGAATTGCACCCGGAGGCAAGGAAGGATTTCCTTCCTTGAATCCCATTTTTCTCCTGAATGCATCCTGAAATGTTGCCTAGGAACATTTAGCCCAGCTCTGTTTCTGATGTTCCCTACATTACTCATATCAGTGAGACTACAATCCTGCATCTGGAAAATATTATAGATGGGGAAATAGATGGGGAAGAGGTAGAAGCAGTGACAGACGTTACATTCTTAGGATCCAAGATCACTGCAGATGGTGACTGCAGCCATGAAATAAAAAGGCAACTAATTCTTGGAAGGCAAGCTATGAGAAATCTGAGAAACATAGTTAAAAGTAGAGACATCACCTTGCGAACAAAATTCCGCATAGTCAAAGCAATGGTATTCCCGGTAGTAATGTATGGCTGTGAGAGTTGGGCCATGAGAAATGCTGAGTGCAGAAGAATAGACACCTTTGAAATGTGGTGTTGGAGGAGAGTTTTGAGAGTACCTTGGACAGCGAAGAGAACAAACACATCGATCTTAGAAGAAATCTACCCTGACTGCTCCTTAGAAGGTCAAATAGTGATGATGAAGCTAAAGTACTTTGGTCATCAAATGAGAAGAGAGGATTCACTTGAGAAGGCCTTGATGCTGGGAAAGGTTGAGGGCAAAAGAAGAAGGGGGCAGCAGAAAATAAGATGGCTAGATGGTATTGTTGATGCAATGGGCACAGAGTTGGGCGGGTTGAGAGGGATGGTGGAGGATAGAGGTGCCTGGCATGCGATGGTCCATGGGGTCGCAAAGGGTTGGAAATGACTGTGTGACTGAATAACAACAAAACAATCCTGTTCAGTTGTTACTCATCTAGATATTGGTCACACGGCTAAAAAGACATCGCTAGCTCCTTTCTTCTCTCTTGCCACTTTCTTCATATGGAGAGCCAGAAGTCTGAAAGAGAAGGGTTCTGCATGCATGTACATTCTACATGCAAGTAAGAACCCTGGGAAAGCAGCAGCTAGTCAAAACAAAGAGCCTCCATATGAACAAGAACATTTCCTCTTTAAACAGTTTGAAGAAAGTTGCAATGGAGAGGAATGGGACAAGATGTTCCTTTCTAGTTGTGTTGCCACGAACCAGGTGAGTAACACATGAAAGGGACTTATGAAAATGTAATACCTAGGAACATAAATTCTCATTCTTCTCCTGCCTATAAGGACAAGGAAACAAAATTGTTCTCCTTGTCACGTGAAAGGATTTGTGCATTCTTGACAAGAAAAGAGAGAGAGAAATGATGGTTTCTTTTTGTAAAATTTTTAGAAAATTCTGCAAATCTGATAATTAAAAAATTGGCAAAATGATGGTCGTTTTCCTGCACATACTTTTGTTTACAGGAATGTAAGCAATGGTATGTGCTGCAATGCATAGAGACAGTCTGCATAAGTTAAAGACAGATCATGACCCAAAAGAATACTTCCTGCCTTACTGTCATCTGGAGTCATGGAATTCTTTCTTGAGATGTCTCACCATGTTGAGACAATCTAAAACAACAAGAATAAAGAATTTCACAAGCATTTTTATACATTTTTTTAAAATGAGAAATGGCCAGAGAAGGGAAAGTCCAGCTACCATACCCAGCCACTAGATTAATCTTCTAAATATCAGACATATGGAGTGATTGGTGCTTTGTTACAAGACCTATAAACTTCCTGAGAATCTCTAGTAATTTCTGATTAACACAAAACATATTCACAACTGGGGAAGAATGCATAGATTTTGTATATAGGTATTGTTGGAAAACATGAAGTATGCTTCAAAAGATCCTCATAGAGTCAAGAGAAGCATACTGAAGTCAATGTTTCAAGGTACAGTATTCAAGTTTTCTTTAAGGAAAATGAACCCAATACTTCTAAAAATAGGAAAAAAATCAGTATATACTATTCCATAGAGCTACATATGTTTTGTGCTTTGTAGAGAAGACCCATTTTGCTTGCCTCACTGAAGCTAAACTATTTATTTCTCACTCTGTTAGTGATTCAACTCTGATAATAAAAAAATCATGTCAGAAATTACTCTGGGTTAAAATGATTTTTTGCTGGAGAAATTCTGCTCAGGGGATGCTCGACTGAGGCTCCTTTCATGTCCCCAAGATCCATTGTGCAGCACTTGGGTATCGAACCGTGACCTTAGAGTCTCCATTCTAAGCATTTTAACCAATTAGCCACTGCAGTGCTGTAAATAAATAAAACTTAATTATTTATTTTATTTATTTTCTCATATTTCTATAGCCGCCCCACTCACAAGGACTCTGGGCAGCATACAATGTAAACCTCCTGCCCCAACAGATAAAACCCTGTTAAAAACCCACCCACACATGCTAAAAGAGAGAGGATGAATCTTACTTAATCAACCAGCAGGTGGGGGTCACTCCTCCACCAACGCCCCACACCTGCCCCACCAGCCATGTTTTCAGTTCCCTCCTGAAGGGCAGCAATTCCATCTGCAGCCTCAGTTCCACGGGCAGGAGGTTCCATAGGGCTGGAGTGGACACAGAGAAGGCCCTCCTTCTTGTGCTAGAGAGACAAGCCTCTCTAGCAGATGGTACAAGTAGAGAGTCCTCTGGTCCGCTCTGGTTGGATGGGTAGATCATATTGGGACGATGTGATCTCTGCTCTGAGGTATCCTGGTCCACTACCTGAGGGTGCCCATATTTCACATTCTACCAAGATACATAAAGTAAAGAATTCTAGGGACATCCCACCTGGACGTCCAATTATATCCGGGATAAATTCTGTCTTGGAGCCCCTTGCACAGTACATTGATTACCATATCAGTCCATTCGCGAAAACAACCCCCTCATATATACGTGACTCGTCGGATTTTATTAGTCAGATAGAGGGTTTAATTGTGCAGAGAAAGCAGCACTTATTACCATGGATGTGGAGGCATTGTACTCCAACATCCCCACAGACGAAGCGAGAAAAGTGATTGCAGAGGCATTAGATTCACATCAGGACAAGTCTCCTCCCATGCATTTTCTCATTGAATTACTTGATCTTTGCCTAGAGAAAAATTATTTTAGATTCGGGAGAGATTTCTACCTTCAGATCTGTGGATTCGCTATGGGTTCTCCTCTAGCGCCCTCAGTGGCCAATATATTTATGACATCAGTAAAACTTACCACCATTCTTGACCCAACCAGTAATCCATTTCACCAGCATATCTCTTCTTTATCTTTGATGTTTGGGAATTTATACCGGCATTTCTAACTTGGATGAATAACTAATCCACATTTAAAATTCACCAGCAACAGTGATAGGAAGAATTTACCTTTTTTAGATCTAGTGGTAATGGTTAGTTCTGATTATTCAATTAGCACACGACTTTACACTAAACCTATGGATCGCAATGCGTATTTGAATTATCAATCTTTCCATCCGGTTCATCTACGTAATAATATTCCTTACAGCCTATTCACTAGGGTCAAGAGAAATTCCACATTTTCTAATGATTTTACTAAATCAGCTAAAGTGGTTCATAGAAAATTACTAGACAGAGGGTATCCCCACAATGTGGTACAACACACATACAGTATAGTAGCTGATACTTCTAGATCAATTTTTTTCATGAGAAAAACCACCACAGATAACACCAATCTCTTTTGGTCCATGGACTTTTCACCACTTTCGGGTCAAATAAGAAATATTGTTAATAAACATTGACATATTTTATCAGACATACCTCACTGTCAACAATGACCTAAGATAGGATACAGATACCCAAGAACGATTGGGAATTTTGTGTCCCATAGTGATGCCATGATCTGTAATCCAGATACAGAACTTTTAGTTGGTCACTATAAATGTCAGGAATGTGATTTCTGCAGATACTTGTGGGAAACAAAGGAAATTAATTTCCCTCATTTAGGACTTACACATAAACTATGCAGTTTCAGCAATTGCAAAACATTGTCATGCATATATTTATGGATACGCAAATGTGAATTAATTTGTCAGAAAAACCAGACGTCCATTGAAACACCGTTTGGCAGAACACATGTCCCACATAAGACACCAGAACACCGTTGCTCCTCTTGTACAACACTATCTAGAAGAAAAAAAAACATATGGACAGGGACTATAATTTGTGGTCATTGAAGTCGTGAAACCAAGAGAGTTTAATTTTGCAGATTTGGATAAAACACTTTTGAAATGAGAAGCCTATTATACACATGCACTGAAATCCATGGGACCTTGGGGACTTAATCATGAATTTGATCTAAGTTGTTTTCTATGAATTTGCAGTTTTTTAATATGAGTTGGGGAAGCAAGGTTCTTATTACCACCAGCTCATATTGATACTTGCAGAATCGGAACACCTTTTTAGAAACTAACACAGCTGTATTTCAATCCAGTAGTTAGGGAAGCTATTAGAGCTGGCTTTTTTCATCAGTTTGTAATGTCCAAAGGCACTTTAAGAGTCTGCAAGAGAGGCCATAGGGACGCAGAGAAAGGGTAAGCTTTGAACTATGAATGCAATCTCATGAAATGTATATAATTAATGAATGGTTACAGTAATTAGAAAGACAGAAAATATGATGTTATTTTAGAACTCATTATTTTTATATAATTTCTGTTATAGATTTATAAGAAAGGATTTATTAAGACTGCTCCTGATGAAGATATTATTCGAAACAGTGTCTACCAGAACATTTTTGAGTCATTTATTAGCAATTTATGAGAAATCTTACTTTGTGAATCTCTCTGTAAATGCAACAAGAGAAATAAGAGACTTTACTTGAGACATTTATTTAACAATTTATGAGACAATCTTACTTTATGAATCTCTTTGTGAATGCAACAAGAGTAACAAGAGATGTTACTTACTTATTACTGAGATTTTTATTTTGATGGAACATATATTGTAAATACAAGATACAGTAACCTACGGTTCTAACATTAAAAAACTTACACCGATTTTTGCCTCTCATGGTTTGCTTGGATCTTGAACTCATTACTGTTTGGGCATCATCTTCACACCACTACCATGTAGGGCTTTAAAGGTAATGACCAGCACCTTGAATTGCACCCGGAGACAAATTGGTAACCAGTGCAGTTCCCGAAGCAGTGGTGAGGCTCGAACATAACAGCCGCACCCCAGCACCACCCGGGCAGCTGCATTCTGGATGAACTGCAGCTCTGAATGGTCGTCAAGGGCAGCCCCATGTAGAGCGTGTTGCAATAACCTAGTCTAGAGGTGACCAGAGCATGAGTGACCATGAGTAAGGAGTCCTGGTCTAGGAGCGGACGCAACTGGTGGATCACCTGAAGCTGGGCAAAGGCCCTCCTGGCCACGGCTGCCACCTGATCTTCAAGCAGCAGTCGAGAGTCCAGGAGGACCCCCAAGTTGCATACCGGATCTGTTTGTGGCAAACTTGCCCCATCCAGACCCAAAGATTGTAACTCCTGAAATAACACCGGGCCCCTGATCCATAGCCACTCAGTCTTGTCAGGGTTCAATTGTAATCCGTTGTCCCTCATCCAGACCCCAACAGCCCTCAGACACTCTGACAGGACTTTGACAGCATCACTGGGATCACCACGAGACAAGATGTACACTTGGGTGTCATCCGTGTACTGATGGTATCGTGCCCTGTGGGAATGGATGATCTCACTCAGCAGCTTCATGTAGATATTAAATAGGAGAGGAGACAGGACCGAGCCCTGAGGCACCCCATATTGAAGTGGCCTAGGGCTCGACGTCCCACTCCTCAACCACACCAACTGGGTTTGGACCTTCAGGAATGAGGAGAACCAGGACCACAGAGAGCCCTGGATCCCCAATCCCTTGAGCCGTTCCAGAAGGATACCATGGTTAATGGTATCGAAAGCCGCTGAGAGGTCAAGGAGAGCGACAGATGGCCTCTATCTCGCTCCTGCCAGAGATCATCCAACAGTGCGACCAATGCTGTCTCAGTACCATGACTGGGCCTGAACCCTGACTGAAAGGGGTCCAGATAATCTGCTTCTTCCAGAACTCCCTGCAACTGCCACACCACCGCCTTTTCCAATACCTTCCCCAAAAAGGGAAGATTGGAAACCAGTCTATAATTAGCTGGAATTGTTGGGTCGAGAGAGATCTTTTTTAGGAGGGGGCGCACCAAGGCATTCCATGATTTCATAGAAGGTAAGTGCAGAGAAAGGCACAGAGAACAACTCTCATGTAAAAAGCCCTGAACATCTTTGGTCTTGGACATTTATCCTTACATCATTCTGTTCAGTCATGAAGATCTGGCAGGTTTGGGACCTGGCTATTTATCCTTTTATAAATCTGTCTGATTACTGAAATCCGTTGTGTCCCACTATTGAGAATGACTCATTATGTGGACATACAAGAGAGGGCTTTCTCTGTGATGGCTCTTCAACTGTGGAATGCTCTTCCCCACCTTTGGAATCTGGATTGGCACCAACATTAGCATCATTTTGGTGCCAAGTGAAAACATTTTTAATTTATTAGAGCATTTTGGGATTGAGGATTTTGGATTTAATGCAGTAGTTTTCTTATTTTAATTTTGTATCTATAGTAATAGAGTAGACCATACTCCCAGTGACTCAACGAGTGTCAGGTGGTGGTTAACTAACCTGACCACCCTAAGGACTAACAGGTTTCGAAGATGAATCCATCTTGATGGAGGGCAGCAGCTTCATCATTACTGCCCTGGAGCTGATGAGGACTTTGCATGCCAAAAGGGCTCAGGACCAGAAAGTGACTCGTGGAACTGGATCAATGATACGGGGGTCATGCTGCGATGTGAAAGGCAGATGAAAGGCCACTGCATTATATTCTCAGGACAGTCTTCATGGCTGATCACCATGAAGATCGCCTATACTGTATTCAGATTCGGAAGAAGGAGAAGGAGAAGAAGAAGAGATAATCAAAATAATTGACACTTTTCGTAATGGGACATGTTTTTATACTAGTTTTTGTGCACACCAAAAACTGGAACAGTGAAGGCAATGCAAGCGCGGCGCCAAAATGGCCGCCGCGCCCTTTGCGGGCCCCCCCCCACAGGACAGAGAATCCGGGTAGTTAGGGGCGTGGCCAGCTCCCTTATAAAAGGGGTGGCCACGAGGCAGCCGAGCTGCCATTTTGCCTCAGCGACGGAGCGGAGAAGTTTTTTCCTGCGCCTCCGTCGCTCGTTGGTATCACCGGGAAGCCTTTTGGGTCGTTTTGCCTAGCTAGCTTCCCTTTTTTGCTTGAGATGCCTTCCAAAAAGAAGGCTGCTGCGAATTCAGCCCGGGCTGTTAGGAGGCGCAACCCAGGTCGGAGGACCGTGGTGCCGCCTCCTCAACAGCCACCTTTGCCATCCCCGGCCGGGGCTGGTGGCTTGGGGTCTATCGCCCATTGGCCTGATCAGAGTGCGGGCGCGGAGGGCGCTCCGGCCCGCGGCCCGCGAGCGGTGGACACCGCTCCTCCTCCTGCCCAATCCGTTGGGCCTATTGCTTTCGGGCCGCAGCCTCTCCCGGGGTCCTCTAGCCTTGGGGGGTGGCCCGGCGCCCTGCCTTGGCAGGTTTCCTCACCAGCCCTAACGGGCTTCGGTCCTGGCCAATGGCCATATATGGGCCATGGGGTGCAGGGACCTGTCCCCATCCAAGGGTCAGGCGGGCCGGCCGGCTCTTTGCCCATGGTCAATGTAGACACCTTACTGGCCCGTATTGCGGCCTTGGAGGCGTCTTTGACCCGGGCCAGTCAGGCAGGCGCCCCTTTTGGGGTACCTTTGGAGGCGCTATCGGCAGCAGGACACCGGCCGGCGGGGAGGGTTGAGCTGCTGCAGGCGGGTGGCGCGGCTCCGGCCACTGCCTCGCAGCTCCCCAGCCAGCAACCTGGTGCGGGTCAAGCCCCGGTGACGAGCTCTTCATCGGTCGTGAGCTCCGACGCCCCTAGTGGGCCAGAACCCCCGGTGGGGGCGGCCCGCGGGGGTGCAGCGTGTGAGTATATGGTGCAAACGAGTACATCCACACACATTCCCAATATAGGGGGGGCCTTTCAGTGGCCTTGGCCTCGCGCGGGTGTTGCAGGGACTACGCCGCTGGCGACCCACCCGGCGACAACTACTCCCACTATGCCACCTGGGGTGGGCCTCGGTTCTTACACTGCTGGGAACATACTTGGGGTGGCAGGGTTAACTCAGGCCCCTTTTGATAGGCCAGCTATCCCCTTTTCGGCTTTGCCGACGGCAGGGTATTCCTTGCCACTGGGTGATCACTTGGCACAGGCTACCAGAGAAAAGATATGGCGAGGGGAGTACGTAGATATCTTCTCACTCCTGAACAGAGAGCCCACCAAGGAAGAAAGGGAGGGTCAGGATGAGAAGGACAAGGAGCAGGCACGCCGCCGTAAGCCGCCGCGTACCTGGGCCAACTGGCTCCCCGCTTATTTAATATACATGGCGGTATATTTGAGGGCGCGGCCGGATCTAGCTATTCCCATGGTCCAATATTTGGACAACATATATAGGGCGATGGTAGATTTCCCGGGCCCCTCATGGCTAGCATATGATGAGGAATTTCGTATGAGGATTCCCCTCCACCCCGAGATGAGATGGGATGAGCCGTGCCAGAGACTGTGGCTCTTGTATATGACACCCACGCGTCCTGCCCCGGGGGATAGATACCATTGTGGACATGCGGTCCAGCGAGCAGCTCCAGCGCAGGTTACCCGCCAACCGGCGGGGCAGGGGGTTCCAGCCCGCCTGCTGTGCTGGACTTTCTCGTCCAATGGTTCCTGCAGTCGAAAGAACTGCAGGTATAAGCATGAGTGTCCCACATGTTCTGGTCCCCATGCAGCCTCTGCTTGTCCCAAGCCTGGGGGGGCGCGAGGCAGAGGGAGGGGTGGACAGTGGGCTGGCAAGCCTGCCACGGATGGAACTAGTCCTCCGAAAGGCCCCCTCCCCAATTAAGGTGGACATGCTGGAGCGCTGGCTCGCATCGTACCCAAGGGGAGAAGACAGAGAGTATCTCATCCAAGGTTTTAAGCAGGGATTTCGTATCCCTTTTATGGGTGATAGATCCCCTCAGGATGCTCCCAACCTTTTATCCCTCAGAGGAAGGGAGGAGGTGGCCGCGGCCAGCATTAAAAAGGAATTAGACGCGGGCAGGGTCGCTGGACCTTTTCCCGCACCCCCTTTTCCCAACCTTAAGGTTTCGCCATTGGGTTTGGTTCCCAAAAAGTCCCTAGGTGAGTTTCGCCTTATTCATCATTTGTCCTACCCAGCCGGCCGATCGGTCAACGATGCGATACCTGCTGACCTTTGTTCGGTCAGGTACACATCGTTCGACCATGCGCTGCGCATGGTGCGCTCGTGTGGCCCGGGTGCCTTGCTGGCCAAGTGCGACATTAAGTCAGCTTTTCGCCTCTTGCCGGTGCACCCAGGCGACTTTGAATTGCTGGGTTTTAAATTTAAAGGGGAGTATTATTTTGATAAGGCCATGCCTTTTGGCTGCTCCATATCATGCTCGGCTTTCGAGCGTTTTAGTACCTTCCTAGAGTGGGCTTTCGTCCGCAGGTCAGGGTCCCGGTCTGTAGCCCATTACCTGGATGACTTTTTATTCGGGGGTGAACGGGGCTGGGACACGTGTGCACGTCTCCTCAATACATTTCAGACGCTAATGCAGGAACTTGGTGTCCCTTTAGCGCCCGAAAAGACCGAGGGCCCGTCGACCGAACTAGTATTCCTGGGGGTTGAGATTGATACAGTAGTGCAGGCTTCTAGGTTACCGGGTGATAAGGTGTCCAGGATAGTGACCCTTATCTCGGAATTGCTGGCCAAGCGTAAGGCATCCCTGAGGGAACTGCAGGTGCTACATGGGCACCTCAATTTTGCTTGCAGGGTGGTCGCACCGGGTAGGGCTTTCGCCCGGCGCCTATGCGACGCCATGGCAGGGTTATCCAGGCCCCACCACAGAGTCAGGCTTACCCGGGGTATCAGGGCAGACATGTTCGTCTGGTTGCAATTCCTGAGGGAGTTTCACGGGGTCTCATTTTGGAGGTCTGACCTCCTGGCATCCCCCAATTTCCAGATACAGTCTGATGCCTCAGGATCCCTGGGTTATGGGATGTACTTCAATGGGAAGTGGGCCTATGGTGGGTGGCCACCGGCATGGGCAGGCACAGGTCGCCTGCGGGATCTCACATACCTGGAATTTTTTCCCATTCTGGGGGCTTTGATGCTATGGGGCGAACAGTGGGCTAATTCGGTGGTGCATTTCTGGTGCGACAATGCTGCCGTTGTACACATTGTCAATGCACAGACTTCCAAATCGCCCAGAGTCATGGATCTAGTGCGCCATTTTGTGCTGCGCTGCCTGCGCCTCAACGTCTTGTTCAGGGCCAGGCATGTCCCAGGGGTTAATAACGATATTGCTGACGCTTTGTCCCGCCTGCAGATCTCCCGGTTCCGCGCCTTGGCCCCGGATGCGGAGGAATTTCCCTCGCCACTCCCGGACGAGATGTGGACTATTGGCAAGGAGAGGTGAACCGGGCGATTGGCCTGTCACTAGCGCCACGCACGCGTAAGGCGTATCAACAAGCATTCAATTCGTATAGGGCTTTTGCTACTCAATTTCACTTGCCAGAGACCTGGCCTATCCCGGTGGACCATGTTCTGCGGTTCATGGTTCACCTGCATGCACGGGGCCTTGCACCTCGCACCATAGCATCCAAGCTCTCGGCGTTGGCTTTTATGGCCAAAGTAGGGGGTCATGTGGATACCACCTCTGACTTCCGTGTGAGACACGTTTTGGAGGGGTGGGTGCGCGAGCGCGGGCGTTGCCCGGACGACCGGCACCCTATTTCCCCAGGGGTTCTTACCCAGTTGGCCCGGGGCTGGCCAGGCCTCTGTTTTGATCATTATGAGGCAGCCCTTTTTCATGCAGCCACAACGGTGGCATTTTTTGGAGCGCTCCGCGTCAGCGAACTCGTGATGCTGTCTAAGGCGGATGCAAGTGGTAGGGCACTGGAACTCGGAGATGTCTATGTCGCCAAAGACGGGGCCCAGTTGAGGATTCGCTCCTCTAAAACAGATCAGCATGGCGTAGGCAGTGGAGTAAGACTGCTACGGTGTTCTTTGGCAGACATCTGTCCGGTTGGTGCCCTACAGGAATACCTGGCACTGCGTGGCATGCACCACGGCCCGTTTTTCTGTCACCAAGATGGGTCTCCCCTTACTAAATTTCAGTTTTGGAAGGTGACAGCCAGAGCCCTCACCAGGGTGGGCCTACCAGGTGCCCGTTATGGCACACATTCGTTCCGTATTGGTGCAGCCTCTACAGCAGCTGCTTTTGGGTACTCTGGGGCTGACATACGCAGCATGGGGAGGTGGGGCTCACAATGTTTTCAGTTTTATGTGCGCCCACTCCCGCCATGAGTACCAATCCAGTCACCTTACCTCCCCTTTTTCTCAATTTTCTTACAGACCCTGGGTGTCGTATTACACCGGTGACAGTATGGCTGGTGGGCCACAGCTATGTGCTCAGGGCAGCGCGTTACGCTGCGGCGACAGAGTGGGGACCCCGACTGGGACTGGGTGACCACGCCAGTCTCGCATGGCATGGTAAGCCTGGGATGTTATGGCGGGAGCTGCGGCCTTTCCTTTTTTCTGGCCTGGGGGCTGACCCGCCTGACATTCTAATCATCCACTTGGGGGGCAATGATTTGGGCCAGGTCACCGGCTTATCGCTCAAGCATGCGATTTGCGAGGACCTCGCCTACTTGCATTATGTCTGGCCTGCCACAGCCCTGGTTTGGTCGGACGTTGTTCCGCGCCACTCTTACAGAGGGGGCGTTAACCTCCTGGCTCTTGACCGAGCTAGGCGCGCGGTCAATAAGGCAGTGGCGCGGTTTCTTACCACCAGGGCTTGGGGACGGGTTAGTCATCACCCCGATATTAGTCTACGAAATTATGACTTGTATGCAGGGGATGGGGTCCATCTGTCGCGAGGAGGTATGGACCTCCTGTTGGGTGACTGGCGAGCAGGCCTGTTGACCGAGCTGACGGTCTGGGGGGGGGCGTCAGGTCTTCTGTGAAGCCCCTCCGTGTGGCGGGTAGCACTGGTAAGGTAAACAGTATGACCCACAAGTATCCGGCAGGTTCGCAATTGACTGGACAACACTAGACAGGAATAAAGTAGTTAAACGTTGTCCGGTCAACGACGAACCAGGCGATGGGGTGATGATGATTGCTAACCAGCATACATCACCCCTGTGATTTTACGGATACGCGTCAGAGGGTGGGGTCATGAGTTAGTTATTGACTACGGTCAACAATTTGTTTGTTGTTAACAAACAAATTGATACAAATTGATACATTGTAACCAATTGCCGTTGGCAATTTTGGGGTGGTACCTTACCAGTGTTACTTCGGCCTGCTTGCCTTAGGAATTATGATTGGTCGTTTTACCAATACAAATTTATAATTCGGACTAGGGCATTGAATCAATAAATGTGGCCCTTTGCTGTTATCCACTTTCAATGTTGTCTGTGTCCGTTATTGGGGGGGTGCGCCTGCAATGCAAGCGCGGCGCCAAAATGGCCGCCGCGCCCTTTGCGGGCCCCCCCCCACAGGACAGAGAATCCGGGTAGTTAGGGGCGTGGCCAGCTCCCTTATAAAAGGGGTGGCCATGAGGCAGCCGAGCTGCCATTTTGCCTCAGCGACGGAGCGGAGAAGTTTTTTCCCCTCCACCCCCTCCCTAGTTAACAGTGTGATCATGGTCGCTTCGGGGCCGGGTGGGAATTTTTGGTTGGGACCCATATTGGCTTCGGGTCCTGGCTTTTTTGCCCATCCCACACTGTTGCTATGGTTTGATATAGGGGTCTTTCTTCGTTCCTACTGTTGACTTTGGTCACATGGGCGGGTAGCACTGGTAAGGTAAACAGTATGACCCACAAGTATCCGGCAGGTTCGCAATTGACTGGACAACACTAGACAGGAATAAAGTAGTTAAACGTTGTCCGGTCAACGACGAACCAGGCGATGGGGTGATGATGATTGCTAACCAGCATACATCACCCCTGTGATTTTACGGATACGCGTCAGAGGGTGGGGTCATGAGTTAGTTATTGACTACGGTCAACAATTTGTTTGTTGTTAACAAACAAATTGATACAAATTGATACATTGTAACCAATTGCCGTTGGCAATTTTGGGGTGGTACCTTACCAGTGTTACTTCGGCCTGCTTGCCTTAGGAATTATGATTGGTCGTTTTACCAATACAAATTTATAATTCGGACTAGGGCATTGAATCAATAAATGTGGCCCTTTGCTGTTATCCACTTTCAATGTTGTCTGTGTCCGTTATTGGGGGGGTGCGCCTGCAAAGCAAAATAGCAAAGACTGGTATGAGTGTACTTTACAGATATGGGAAATATCTTTACTTGTTTCCATTGTCCAAATCTGTCCAAGCATAGCAAGCCTAGCAATCTATATACAGTACTGTACATTCCGGATGATGCTTCCAAGCTTTAATTAATCTGAAGTATTTTACTGCCTACTTTAATTTGTTGACATAAGCATTTTCACTGTATATAATAGCTGATGTTGATTACTTAGTGTAGGTTTTACCCCCATCCCCACCCCTTTGAATTTCAATACATTCGTGTAAGCCCTTGCCTTATAACTTGGCTTTTGTTATCAGAGCACACAGAGTTAGAGAAAGCCAACATCAGTTGAGTGATTGTTTTATTTCTTTGAGATAACATTTTTCTATTAATGGAATCAGGCAATTATTTGAGGACATAGCACAGTAATTATGTAGCAGATTCCAAGGACTTCCATCATCTGCTTGCCTCTCTAGGCTGATTTAAAACTAAGCATACAAGACAACTTTGCTTTACATTTTCAAGCTATCTTATTCAGTATGAATCATAAGTGCTCACTCAAGGGAAAATATGATCCATTGCACAAATCAGACATATTAGTTAAAGCTCAAGGAATTTACCCACAAGTGAAATATTACAGCCATTCTGCTCTAACAAGACTCTCTCATCCATGATTCCATTTGTTCTTCTCTTTTTGACATCTCTTATCAGTAATGTGTTTTCCCCACATATTATTTCCCCAATTCCCTTCTTCTTTTATTTCTTGCTTTGTCAGACCGGTAGAAAAATGTATGGAGAAAGTACATGAAGTGTTAGGGTAAAAACTGATTATGGAAAAATAAATCTAGGCACATTACCTTCCATTCATGCTCACAGTTACAGTCTGGAAGGAACCAATACAGTTGTTTAGTTCTCTTTTTTAAGACGAAGGTCTCACAAGCTGATCAGTGTAAAACAAAACATATTGGATGACAAAAATTAACAAGATAGATCAAATTACTTTGCTTCCTTTGTTTCATCCTGAGTTTATTTTAAAGTAGGTAAAGGTAAAGGTTTCCCTTGCTCGAAAGCCAGTTATATCCAACTCTAGGGTTCAGTGCTCATCTCTGTTTATAGCCAAAGCGCCAGTGCTGTCTGTGTTTGCAGAAGTTTCCATGGACATGTGGCAGGCATGCCTCAACACAGCAGTGCATGGAACACTGTTTACCTTCCCATCAAAGTGATCCCTATTTATCTATTTGCAATTTCTTGCTTTTGAACTGCTAGGTTGGCAGGAGCTTGGACAGAGACGGAAGCTCACTCTGTCATGCAGTATTTGGGAATCTAACTCCGACCTTCCAGTCATCAAGTTCAGTATCTTAACCACTTAAGCCACAGCAGCACCCATTTTTAAAGCAAGGCCGACTCTATTGTTAGGGTGAATCGGGCAGCTGTTTCCAGTGGAAGATATTAGGGAGATTCAAGAGAAAACTGCATCAAATGTGACTTGCTCAACACTCTGTAAGTGGATTTTAGGTGCAGTGCAGGATGTTGTTTATACTGATTTTATATAAAAACCTCTCTCAGATTAAAAACCACAAGCAAATATTAAATATATTAAAATTAAGAATAATAATGGGTTTAAACATCTTTGATTATAAAATGCAGCATTTAAAACCAGAGGCTCCAACAAACTTTATGAAAACTATTCAGAAAACTCTGAGTCAAATGACAGATCTTAACCAAATCTATGTCCATGAATACACATCTCCTGAAAAATTTGCTTCCCATCATTTGTCAATCCACTCAGCTTTTGTACAGTGAATAGGAGCACATGCCATCTTGTTCTTTACCTCAGGAATAAAGCATGTTTTGGGTCTGTTTTACTTTCATGTTACCTCCTGCAATAGCATTTAGATGAAAAAAACAATAGAATTCTCTTAACTGGGAGCGCACAATGAGGCTAATTGCACAAAACCTGACTCAATGTGGTCACAGTTGCACACTGTTCTTGCATTGCATGCAAATTTTTCACCACAATGGGCCAGTCTTTGATTGCTTCTCTTACCCCACTTCTTTCTAGAGCGCAGGTGTGGAAAGTAAACAGTCGTCAGGTCAACCCATATTTTTCTGCTGTTTGCCATTTTCAATTGTTATAAGGAGCTGCAGAATGAACTCACCAAAAGGTGCCTTCATTTTGTCAGTTTCACTTCTGGCCTAAACATGGAAGAAGAAGAGGAAGAAGATTTCTGGGAAACCTAATTCTGATAACATGCAAGCTGTGAGTGTTTGTTGGTGGAGGGGAGCAGCAGGTATGGACAGTGTGCATAAATTGCTTTTCCTGCAATACAAAGCACCTGATGATTCTCTATGAATAGTTTGTGAATTACTATTAAATCCTCTTGAATTACTCTACCCCCTTTCCAATTTGTGCTACTTAATGACTGACAAAAGGTTAGTTAAATTTATAGAAAACAATCCATGGATATTGACTGGTTTTCTGTAAACTGAATTCTGAAGGATGGAAATGAGCTCCCGTCTTCATCCCAGCTCCTGCCAACCTAGCAGTTCGAAAGCAAGAAATTGCAAGTAGATAAATAGGGACCATTTAGGTGGGAAGGTAACAGTGTTCCGTGCGCTCCAGTGTCTAGTCATGCCTGCCACATGACCATGGAAACGTCTGCAGAAGCAGACAGCGCTGGCTCTTCGGCTTAGAAACAGAGATGAGCACTGCACCCTAGAGTCAGATACGACTGGCTTTCGAGCAAGGGAAACCTTTGCCTTTACCTTAATGGTGGAGAGAGCAGTTCTGGTTATTATGTTTACTATCTCAACATGCACTGCTAATGTAATCAAAGGTGTGCTATTACATAGAACGCTAGGCAACCTTTCTTCATTAACAAGCCTGGCCCATGGACAGAAGCAGTTGGAAATTATGTCAGCATTGCTTATTATGGGATAGCACCCTCCATCACACATTTAGGCAGCAGACTAGTTTAGGAATGATGAGAAAGGCTGTATTGTATACTAGCAGAGGACCCGGCATTGCCTGGGGGTACCCTACCTGGGCCATGGAGAGACCCGAGCCCACCTCCCACCCCAGGTACCTTACCTTTTTGTCTGCTGTCATTGCAGCCACTTTCTCAGCCCCACTGCAAGATACCATCTCAGCCTGACTCTGGCTGCCACTGCTGGCCTCCCCAGCAACTACAGTCAGTGGGTAGCCATCGCAGCCAGGCCCCTCTGTCCTCCCATGGGTTGTGTCAAGCAGAAGGGAGGCTTCATTTGGGTGGGTGGGCAGAGGACCCATTGGGGGGATGGAGGCCTGTGGAAGGTGGCAGCCCGGTCCTGTCCTCCGCCCGCCCCCCGGCTGTGGGTTCTCCCTCCCCCCGAGGCATGCCTCAGGAGTGCAGAGGAGCCATGCCATGGTGGCCGCCCACCGACAGTAGTTGCTGGGGCAGGGCAGCCGTAATGGCCATAATTGCCACCATACGTACTGGCTGCTAGGCCATGCTCCACCTGGAACACCGGTGAGACTTTGGCGCATGCGTGGAATTTCGCACATGCACCACAGCCTGAAATGGCAGGCAGGGTTAGGCGCATGCGTCGATTCTCATGCATGCACAGTCACCTTCCCTGGTCATTTCTGCTGGCCGGGGTGGGGCCTTGCAGCCCCTTTTTGTGGGCAAGGACCCCAAAGTGGGCTGCTGGTTACCCATGCTGGCCACCTCAGACGTTGAAGGTAGGCGGGCATGCAATTTCCAGCGCAATCAGTGCAGGGGTGTCGCTTTGTATGAGGGAGCCCTGTGATGTCATGGAGTCCCAGATCTGGTCAGATGGGAATTGCTTGAGCTGTGGTGATGACATCACAATCCCCCCCTGGTTGGCTTTTCCCCCTTGCTTTTTATCCTGTCGGTGGGGGCATCCTCTTTGCAGATTGATTTAGGGGGCATACTCCTCCCCATGGGTCTTGACACCCCCACACTGACCATCTCTTTGGCCCAAGTTACATATGTGCCGAATTTCAGTGTGATCGGTGCAGGGGTGTGGATTTGTATAAGCAACATACAGCACCAGACCTTGATTTTAGTTATATAGATACATGTCTATTCTCTGAGGAAGTTAAATGGCTGAAGGCCTCAGAAGCTATGCTTAGGAAACTGTCTCTACTGTCCCTTGCTTAGCATCTGCCACTGGTTGCCTCATCTATATCTCTAAAGCGAGGACATACACCCCGCCCTACCATTAAACACCTGCCTACCTTCCTCAACCCATCGGTCAAAGGTCCAGGTCCAGGGGCCACTGAGGGGTGCAGGCCCCACACACCATAACCAAAGAACTGCGCCTGACCACATGACAGACTGAGGAAACGCAACCGGGGGGGACAAACAAGGGAACATAAGGAGGAAAAAGAACTACTGGAAATTGTACTGACAACGGGTAGACAATGTATAGCCAGAAATTGGAAAAACGATGTAGATATTCAGGTTGGAGAATGGTATAAAGAAATGTGGAGTTTAGCATTGAACGATAAATTGACATGGGAGATTAAAGTCAAAAGAGATAATTTAAAAGAGAATAGATTCTGGAATATATGGAAACCGTTCGTGGATCATTCTATTATGGCAGGTGATAGTTCAGGACCAGTACCATCTCAAAGAAGTTTCTGGACTTGAGTTAAAAATAAACTCTCCGGGCATTGTATATATTCACAGGGTGTTTTTTTTTTTAATTGGTTAAAAAGATTAGTGGTAGTACAGAAAGTTTTTTTTTCTATTATTTTGGATTTTGAAATAAAGGTTCTTAATATTTGGTGGTTAAATAGTAGTTAATGAATATAGATATTGTTATGTGCTACCATATAGTAATGTTTGTTAGTATGATTTTATGGATTCGTTAGTGTAATGTACTGTTAATGTATTGTTGATGTTTTCTTTTCTTTTTTCTGTATGTTTATTAAAGATTTAATAAAAAAATAAAAAAAAATAGAGAAAAACAAGGGAACACATGCACACAAGAATGCAAGCACCTTGCATTCTTGTAGAGGAATAAAAAAGGGGGGACACAGGCACACAAAGCAACAAGTCGCACAAACGGCGCAGCCACAATAGAAAAAACTGATGGCAGCAAGAAACATCACCAAGGCAGTCAGTTCAAACAGGGCGCCAATGGCACCAGAAATCCTTGCCGCACACTGACAGAACAAGAGAGAAACATCAAAAAATCACAGCGAATACAATAGGAAACAGGAGCACACTCTAATTACACCAAAACCCATAACTGGCTAACTAACATTTATGTCTGACAGCATGACCATAGGTAAAGATTTCCCTTGCTCGAAAGCCAGTCATCTTCGACTCTAGGGTTCAGTGCTCATCTGTTTCAAAGTCGAAGAGCCAGCGCTGTCTGCTTCTGCAGGTGTTTTTGTGGTCATGTGGCAGGCATGACTAGACACCGGAGCACATGGAATGCTGTTTACCTTCCCATCAAAGTGGTCCCTATTTCTCTGCTTGCAATTTCTTGCTTTCGAAATGCTAGGTTAGCAGGAGCTGGGACAAAGACGAGAGCACATTCCTTCTTTAACTACCTGGGAATCGAACTCCAAACTTCCAGTCCCCAAATGACTGTTGGAGTTTGATTCCCGAGGAGTGCAAGATGGAATGAGCTCCCATCTTTGTTGCTCCTCCTGCCAATCCAGCTGTTTGAAAGCAAGAAAGGGCAAGTATTTGGACCCTATTTATCTATTTGCCCTTCCTTGCTTTCAAACTGCTGGATTGGCAGGAGGAGGAGCCCCACAGACGGGAGCTTATTCTGTCCTGCACTACTCAGGAATCGAACTCCAACATTCCAGTCCCCAAAGGACTATAAGATAATGCTGCTTTCCTTCCCACCGAGGTGGATCCTATTTATCTACTTGCCCTTCCTTCCTTGCAAACTGCTGGGTTGTCAGCAGGAGGAGCCACATAGATGGGAGCTCATTCCGTCTTGCACTCCCTGGGAATCAAACTCCAAGCTTCCAGTCCTCAAAGGACTATAAGATAATGCTGCTTTCCTTCCCACCGAGGTGGACCCTATTTATCTACTTGCCCTTCCTTCCCTGCAAGCTGCTGGGTTGGCAGGAGGAGCCACACAGACAGGAACTCATTCTGCACTGCACTACTCAGGAATCGAGCAAAAGGGGTGAGGATTACAGTGTTCTGTGGGGGGGGGGAGGCCTGACAGCAATGGAACAACCACCCCCTGCCAGGTAGGACATGCAAGGGGACAACAAAAAAAACCCTTGCAGGGGTGCCGCCCCGCGTGAAACTGGGCAAAAAAGCTAGTACCACATAAAGGAGAGAGAGATTGCTAACTTTATGTAGCATGAAGCAACCATTGGTAGATACTTGGGCAGGAGACATATTTATGACAGATAAAAATTATAGCACTGTCACAATTTAAAATGATTTTTTGATCCAGCTAAACCCATAGACAAAGTGTCATAGCAGGACATCTATATTGCCACCTGGGAGCTATCTAGCCTTGGTTGATTTGGAATGGTGGGGCTTGTTTAGATTGCACCTCTGGTTTCCACAGAAATTGCACCTGCAATCCTAGTGGCTACAATCTAGTCAACCACATGTTGCTCTTGGATCACTCTGCTTCAGTCTGTTTGGTTGCAATGACCTCTCCCCTTCTCAGCTACCACGTCCTGTCTCCTGCATTTCCTTCTGCCATATCTGGCAGCCATTTTGGAAACAGTCTGGATCCCTTTTCTTATTGGTGTGCATTGAGGCTGAGTTTTAGTGAAGACAAATGTGGGGCAAGGAGTGCCATATTTCAGGCCCATGTTTCTTTTTTTAAATAATAATAATAATTTTGGCAGGTTACATAGCACTTTATTATTCTATTGATGAAAAACTTTAAGTAATAGTTTGGGTGTCATTTACTAAATATATTTTTGTCTTTAAAATACACCTTTAATGCCTTTATTCACTTCAAAATAGGATGACAGGTGTCATTTGCAGTTACATTCAAACCACATCCACCTTTATATATCACCACTGATGTCTAGGAAGAACACCCCCCAACCACCCCAACTGAAGGGACCTGAGCAGTCACACATCAAGAAAATGTGTTTACAGAGAACAATCCTTGATCACCTGAAGTAAACAGTAGCCTCCTATCCTACACCACCCTTGGATGCATTGCTATGCATTAGGAATGATTGCTGACACTAACAAAAGCATTGTGCAGTCAACCTCATAATACTTTTTGTTAGATTAAAAAATACAACTTGATAGATTCTCACCAACCAAAGTCTCCTCTTCAATTAGTAACATAACTTTGTGATATGTCTGGCACAAACATTCCTATAATTAGCTTCCAGCACCTGAAGAAATTGATTTCTTCTACAGTTCATTACCAGACATCATAGTGGAGCATGACAGCCCTAGTACTGCTGTAATAAATCAAATCAGCCAGATAACCTGATGCATTGTTAATAAACAGAAGTCATTTTATTTACAACTTGAAATACAGAAGTAAAATGAACAGCCTTATTGTTCAGAGTTACTACTATGCACCATTACTTGCTTCTCTTCAAAATTACTTTTCATCTTCATATACAGATGATGTCTGGACAGAGATAAAGGATTTTGCTGCCAAACAATATGGTGCCTTCTTCAAGTCCATCTAAAGAAGCCATCAGACCAGCATCGGTTCAAATTCATAAGACCTCTCCACTCTGGAAGCTTCTTAATTTTAAAAGGAACTAGCAGGGGTGCCTGGCTTCACCCGGGTAGTCCCAACCTGGCTAGCTGAGTGCCAGTGAAGCCCGGGAAACCCACTGGCCAGGGGTAGGCCTGTGATCGGCGATGACATCACAATTCCCCCTGGTCGGCCTAGCACTGGGGCAGACACAAACCCTCCTGTCGAATATACCTCCCTCTGCAGATAAATTTAGGGGGCATACCCCCCCGGGCTTCGGGACCCTGACAGTGACCTGCTCATGTGCACAAGGTACATGTGTGCTGAATCTCATGGGGTTTGATCAGCAACCTATTCTGGACACCAAACCAAGATATAGTTCTTATCAGACCCAGACTGGTAAATTTTGGGATGATATTCCAAAACTAGGATTTTGTGGGATATAGGTTGGCTTACTAGTAATGTTTACCATCAATTCAACAAGAAATCTTCACCTTATAAGCAGTGATGCACTCCAAAAATATTTTACTACCACCTCTGTGGGTGGGGCCAAATCTGTGGGTGGGGCCAAATCTGTGGGCATGGCCAACACAATGGGGTATGGAGGTGGGTGTGGCCAGCCAGGTGGGAGTGGTCTGGGGGAAATTCCGCTACCGGTTCTCCCAAACAGGACAGAACCTGCTTCAGTGCATCACTGCTTATAAGTCTTCCGGTTGATTACCCAGGCTTTCTCCTTCCCACTAACTGCACTGAAGGTACAAATTACCAGGCATCCCAAGCACAGAGGGAGTCCTGATGATACAATGCTTTTCTTCAAGGCCTCAATCTTGTCCTTCTCCCAACCCCAAGGAAGGTGGGAGGACCATCATCGAATAGTAGCCCACCTGTTGCAATGAGTGTACAATCTAACCTTTCTCCCCCATCCTCTTCTGAAACTCTTTCTATTGAGTGGTAAGTGAGGAAGCTTCATGGTATTATAGTCAAAATTGATCTACAAGTGTCAGTGCCTACTTTTGCCCCACCTGGGTGCCTGCAATGGGGGCAGGGAGCTGTGAAAAGGCTGAGCAGATTTCCATGCCCATCTTCAGCTTCAAGGCAAGCTCCTCTTGGCCTCTCTGGAGCTGAGATAGTACTACATGCTGAGATCTACCTTGCACTAGGGGAGGTCCACTGAATCACTCAGAATTTGGTGAGTTAACTTCTTCATATGTTCCATTGCTTCTAATGAGCCTACTCTAGTTGCAACTTAGTACATTATAGTAAATGGCCTATTTGAATCAATCCAATGTATGCAAGAGTTGACTCACCAAATCCACAGCAATTCAATGAGCATACTCTTGTGCAACTTATGTAAACTCAGCAATAAGACTTCAGCCAATAAATTTATGCATGTTGTAATGTATTGTACATGTGTATATATACAATAAAATTGTATATACAATTAAAGTGTCAAGAGCTTCTGAAAATACATGCACACTCACAAAACCTGGTGTATTTTGTTAACAGAGATTTTATATAACTTAAGGGGGAAACGGGGAAAGAAGAGATAAACACTTGGATGTTTTCTAGCTTTGGCAGGTTTGCAAATAGCTTTAGATAAGGGCTGGCAAAGTGTTTTTAGTAATCTTATCAATGCTTCACTTCAGCACATCAGTCTTGTTTTGTCAACAGGAAAAAAAAATCCA
The DNA here is from genome assembly GCA_035047305.1 of Bradypodion pumilum. Lineage (NCBI taxonomy): Eukaryota > Metazoa > Chordata > Lepidosauria > Squamata > Chamaeleonidae > Bradypodion > Bradypodion pumilum. Next base: position 55,106,454 of record JAWDJD010000003.1, on the reverse strand, counting down.
CAGAGTCTTAAAAATACAGTTCTAGATGCACATATCTCCTACAAAACAATACATAACTGGAGCTTCTCCAGCTTGTTGTGGCAGACACTATATTACTCTGGTGTTTTCTCAGGTATATAAGGCATGAGAGCCTTGAACTTTGAATCAAAGAAGCATGGCCAACCCTCCGGCCCTGGAGCTGGTGATGTCTTGCCTTGCCCTGTCAAGATGAAAAATGCAGACTGTCAGACTTAGATGCTTAGAGGACATTTTCCTGACCTTGTTATTAAACCCCTCTCCACCACTTTTTACACTCAACATAAATGACAGTGTTGCCTCTGGTTTCTTCCAAAACAAAGAGAAAGTATCAGCTGGTGTCATTTCAATCAAAGTGAAGAAAAAAATGGACTACAACACACAAACAAGGATTTTATGTTACTACTTCCTGGCTCATTTTGGTTTTTTATTTTTATTTTTTTATTTATATTCAAATTTATATGCCGCCCAATCAGGTAAACCCGACTCTGGGCGGCTCAGTACTTATCACAACATGTCATCCTCCACTTAAAAAGCATTCTACAGTTTTAAAATATTTCCAGTCTAACAGCAAATTAGCCTCTAACTTATACAACCTAGCTGTCCCTATTTTTATCAGGAAGTTAGAATAGAAAAATTAAAATAGCAAGTTCTCAGTGCCATACCAGGGATTTCTTTCCACCATTAGCTATCCTTTTTTTATAAATTTTAAAAAAATACAAAATGAATATATAGAGAAAAATTGCATACACATTACAAATAAAAAATACATTAGAGAAGAAGGGTATAACAATAAGATAGCCATATTAGAATAATAAGATACAAGTAATACACCTTAATTTTACTATTCCATATTACATTATATCCTTAATCAACTAATAGATATCAATAGAGTAATAGGTTTAATTACTCAGTCTGATTTCAATCCACCTTATCTTACTTATTAATTTGTTAACTCTCCTTTATATGATCCAAATATTAATGGGGAAAAATACTTGAAATCCTATATACCCTATTTGTTCTATTCTTAACCATCTTTATAGAATCTAAAGAGAAATATTAATTCACCCAATGTGAGTATACATTGCCGTGGAGGATGCGGTGTTATTCCTTTATTCACTGTTTCCAAAAACTGTAGTGTTCCAGTACTGGCTTGCTTCGGTCACCTCCATCACTGGCGGATTCCACAAATGGATGCCATATTTGCCAGAATCTGTTTTCCTTTACTATACCCTTTTTTTTTGTTCAGCTCCCAGGTTAACTTATCGCTCAAAGCTATCTCCCACATTTCCCTATACCAATCTTCTATCTTCAATGTCAGATCACACTTCCACTTTCTCGCTATACATTGTCTCCCAATTGTCAAACATATTGAAAGCAATTCTTTTTTATCCTTTCCTAAGCTCAAGTTTTCTGTATCTGTCAGCAGAGCTGTAGCTGGCCCCAGCTTTATGTTCTGCCCAAAAATTCTGGAGATCTCACTTTCTATTTCCCCCCAAAATTCATTTACCACTTTACAACTCCACCACATATGCTCATATGTTCCTAATTTGCTTTGACATCTCCAGCACATTGGCCTTTTATTTTTATCTATCTGGTAACCGTACTGGTGTTAGATACCACCTCCAAAGCATTTTAAAGTTATGTTCTTGTACTCTGACTGACATTGTTCTCATAATCCTTTTCCCCCACTTATCTTTCCATTCCAACACTGTGATACTGACATTAAGATCTTGCTCCCAAAATTTTCTCAATGTTTCTTGTGAGTTAATCTCTTTATTTAACATTCTGTAAATTTTACTCACCAATCCCTTTATATCCATTTCTCCATTTCTAATTTTCAATAATATTACCTCGAATTCTGTTTTGTCTCTTTCCAGGCTAACATTTCCGAAATGATTGCTATTCCATTTATTTACCATTATTATCTGAAACCAATTCAATTTAAGCTGTGAGTAAACCTCAATTTTCTTCTGTTTATCCTTGCAGACGTTTAACCAATCTTTCAACAGGATAATATCATTTTTAACCAAAATCTCCTTCCCTTTGCTAACTTTACTGGAAACTTTTTAAAATCCTCTATTTCTATGATCGGAGATATATCCGGGACTAAGTCTTTTTTGACCTTTTCCCATATATCTAACGTTGCCTTCATCATTTTATTTTTAACACCTAATTTGCTCCCTTCTCTATCCAAAAATGCCGCCTTACCAATTTGATTTAATTCCTTCATCTCAAGATCTTCCCATATTAACTTTTCCTTCCTCAAAATCTTTACAATGTTTTTAATCTGGAAGGCTCTGTAATAATTTTTAAGATTTGGTATACCCAATCCACCTTCTTTTTGAGATGAATACCACAGAGTTTTATTAACTCTAGCTCTAATTCCTCCATTACAATAAGCGTTAAACATATTTTGAAACTCTTTAATTTCTTTTTCTTTTAATTGGATTGGCAGTGTATCAAACAAAAAAGTTTAATTTAGGAAGAAGCATCATCTTGCACAATGCAACTCTACCAAACCAGGATAATTTTAGTTTTTTATATTGCAGAATGTTATCTTTTATTTCTTTTTTGTTTTTCATAATTGATCCTCTTAAGATCTTCCCATTTATAAGAAATATTTATCCCCAAATATTTCAAGCTATTTCTAACCTGTATTTTATATTTATCCTTAATTTTCTCTTTTTCTTCCTTATTTATATTGCACATGATCATTTCAGACTTGTCCCAATTTATCCTCAATCCAGTCATTTCCTAAAAGTCTTTTAAGTGTTTCTGAATCCTATCTAATGCTTTCAAAAGATGTTTTAAAATTACTAAGGTGTCATCCACGTATAAGCTTATCTTATTTTCTGCAATTCCTTCAATTTTACTATCCTGTCTTATGGCATTTTCTAACATCTCCATTGCCATAATAAATAATATTGGAGATAGTGGACATCCCTGTCGTGTTCCTGCTTCTAATTTAACCTCATCCGTACTGGCTTCATTAACTTTAATTTTGGCAGAACCTTGCTGGTATAGTTGTTCAATAACCCTTTTGAATCTATCTCCAAACCCATAAGAATTTACTATCTCCTTAATTGTTACCCATTGAAGGGAGTCAAACGCCTTGAATATGTCCAAAGATACCATTCCAACCTTTTCTCCGTCTTTTAATGCAATGTCAATTAAATCCAAAACCCTCCTTGTCAGGTCTGCCATATACCTTCCTTTTAAAAAAACTGCTTGATCCTTATTTATATATTTATTCATAATATCATTGTCTTTTCCCCAGTATTGTTGCAAATATTTTTGCGTCCAGGTTTATTAAAGAAATGGGCCTGTATGACACAACTTTTTCAGGATCCTTACCCGGTTTAGGTATTAAGGCAATTATTGTTTGATTCTAAGAGGTCAGAATTGGTCCCCCCTCCAAAATATAGTTGAATAATTTTAATAATCTTGGTACTACAATATCTTTAAATACTTTATAAAACTCTGCTGATAATCCATCCTCCCCTGGGGATTTTCCTATCTTCAACTTGATCTATCACATCTTTTATTTCTTTTACTGTTATTAATTCTTCCAATCTAGACTTATGCTCTTGGGTTATTCCTCCCACTTGTTTTCCCAACTGAAGTCTTAATTTCCCAACATCTTTTTTCCCCCGGTGTATAGTTCCTGATAAAAATCTTTAACTATCTTAATTTTATCGTTTAATTTATTATAGCTAATTCCATCCTTGGTAAATATTCCAATTTCCCTTTTATTCTTTTTTTCTTTTGCCGCTCTTGCCAGCAATTTTGAATTTTTGTTACCAAATTCAAAATACTCCCTCTTCAAGTAAACTATATCCCGTTGGACCTTTTCTATATCCTTTCCCACTATTTCCATTTTTAATCTTTGCATCTTATCAAAAGTCCTAATATCCTTTGTTCTTGTGTGTTCCTCCTGTAATTGTTTAATCTCCTTTTCACTTTTATCTTGCCTTATCTTAAATTGTCTATTTTTATACTTGCCAATTTAATACTTTCACCTCTAAATATTGCCTTCATTGTATCCCAGACCATATTATATCTTATTTCCCCCATATCATTCCACGACCAATACTCTTCCCAATTTTGAATCATTTGTGTCTTAACCTCAATATCTCTATATAACCTGGGATCATATCTCCAACTAGATCTACTCTTCTTTGAACTTTCTACATTAAATACCATCAAAACTTTTGCATCATCAGACTCTTTAATAATCCCCATTTCTATATCTTCCAAATTTTTAATCATGTTTTCTGTGACAAAAATATAATCTATCCTTGAGTAGGTGGTGTAAACCTGAGAGAAAAAAGTATATGCCCTTTCTGAACCTTTAATTTCTCTCCATACATCCTTCAAAGCTAACAAGTTCATCCACCTGTCCAAAATTTTCATTTTATTACCCCCACCCTGAATTATATTTGTACTGTCTATAATTGACCTTACTAGATTGAAGTCTCCTGCTACAATCATCTTTGTAGATCCTTCCTTCTTCGAAATTTGATATATCTTATCTAAAAATTTCTCTTGACCTTTGTTGGGGACATAAAGTTTAACCAAAGTAATTTCCTCATCATCAATCTTAACTTGAACAATTAAGTACCTACCTTTCGGGTCAGCTATACTCTTAGTCATATCAAAACCCAATCTGTCTGATATTAATGTTGCTACTCTTCTCGATTTAGAAGAGCCATAAGCTTTTTCATATATTTGTGTCCATCCTAAATATATTCTACTTGAGTCACTTGATTTTTGATGCGTTTCCTGGAGAAAGACTACTTCTGGCCTAATCTTTCCTGAGAGCTGATTCCAATCTTCTATGTTTGACCTGGCAGCCAGTACCTTTCACATTCCAAGTTAACACCTTTATATTCATCATGATTCACTCAATTTTTTTTTTGTTTCTGTCCACCACATCCTTGTATGGGTATGTATTCCTTTAGCCAGGAATTCCCCTTCACCCTACACAAACAACAAAAATACAAATAGAAACAACATAACATAAAATAGAAATTTTTTAACAACCCTCCCCAAATTCCCCCCAAAAAAGTCATCTTTGTCCTCCAAAGGGGGGGGGGACATGTTGCCGAAGCGAGATTATCATTGGTGTTATCTTCCCAGCACTGTTTTTATTATTTATTATACCACCTGCTGCTCCCAAAGATTCCAAATCATCATCATCACGGTTGCCTGGCTTATAGCCCCCGGAAACAATTAATTCCTCCTTAAGGACATCCCATTCCTTTGTACCATTTTCAACCAATTTAGCTTGTTCCATGGCGTACATAGCATCTAACCCTTGAGCAATTACAAACCATCAACCCAAATGAAAAAATGTCATTTGTTTTGGAAATTTCCAATTATACTTGATCACCTTGTTAATCAATCTTTTGATTATTGGTTTCATTGACTGTTTCCACATCCTTACCTCTACTGATATATCATTATATAACTCAATATCAACTCCCTCCATTTTCAAAGCCTGTGTTCCCATTTTTTTAAATGTGTGCCATCAACCTCAATTTATCTGATACATATGCAAATTTCAACAACACATTTCTGGGTCCTGATCTACCTTTCTTTGAACCCAATTGAAAAACACTTATAATATGTTCAGGACCATAGTTGATTCCCAGTCCTAACCCGTTCAACCAAGCTATTATTCTAAGTCTTAACTGATCTGGAGTAGTCTCAGGAATCTTTCTAATTACTATATTGGCACATCTCATCTGTTCTTCCACTAAATTTAACCTCAGCTCTTGACTTCCCACCTTAAGATCTCTCTCCTTGTCTTTTTCCTTTATTTATATTACATCTTTCATTGTTTTCGCCTGGTCTTTTTTCATCTCATCCTGTTCTTTTTTAAGCACATCCTGACCCTTCTCCAATTTATCATGACCCATGTGCACTGTTTTAATAAGGTCAGCCATCATTGTTTGAAGGTTCAATTGCCCTTTCATAATTTCTGTCTTATCTTTGACCCATTCCTCTTCTAATTTTTGAACATCATTTTGCAGTCTAAACTGTAAACTATGTAAGTCTTTCTGTAAATTCATCTCCATGTAATCTAATCTTTCTTTAATTTTTCATATTCCATTTTAGGTGCCCCTGTTCCTTTCTCATCTTTAGATCTCTGAGGCTTCTGCTGTTGCTGCTGTTGCTGCTGTTGTTGCTGTGATTGTTGTTGCGGTTGCTGCTGCTTCTGCTGCTGTTGTTCTAATACCTTTCTCACCCTCTCCTGCTCTTTCGTTTCTTTTAACTCTTGCTGCAAATCCCTAGGGGCTTCCTTACTCTTGTCTTCCATCCTAATTAGCCTTTTGTAACTCCTATCTCATGATGTCTCACGCTCTACCCTTACCCAAAATGGCTTTTTATCCTTTTCCGCACCCCACCCATGACGACTCATTCACTCAAACAAATTGTACAATTATAATTATACCAACTATACCCCAGAATCTTCCAATAAATTTTTAAAAAGAAAAATTCAAATCATAAATTCAAACTTTCCCAATCAAATAATTCAATAATAGTTCATGTTAGTAATAACTAGAGGAAAAGGCTCGGTACTCTCTCCTCTCCTTTTTAACATCTACATGAAGCCGCTGGGTGAGATCATCCGTTCCCACGGGGTGCGGTACCATCAGTACGCGGATGATACACAGTTGTACATCTCGGCCCGTGGGGACCCCAGTGATGCAGTCAAAGTCCTTTCCAGCTGTCTGGAGGCTGTTGGGGTCTGGATGGGGGCAAATGGGCTACAGCTGAATCCTAGCAAGACTGAGTGGCTATGGATAGGGGGTCCCGCCTTATCCCGGGAGCTACCATCTTTGGTTTTGGATGGGGCTATTCTGCCCCAGACCGACCCGGTGCGCAACTTGGGGGTCCTCCTGGATTCGCGGCTGCTGCTAGAAGAACAGGTGGCGGCTGTGGCCAGGAGGGCCTTTGCCCAACTTCGGGTGATTCGCCAGTTGCGCCCGCTCCTGGACCGGGACTCTTTGCTCATGGTCACTCATGCTCTGGTTACCTCCAGACTAGACTACTGTAATGCGCTCTACATGGGGCTGCCCTTGATGACCATTCGGAGGCTGCAGCTGGTCCAGAATGCGGCGGCCCGGGTGGTGATGGGGTGTGGACGTTATGCCCATGCCTCACCACTGCTGCGGGAGCTGCACTGGTTACCAGTTTGTCTCCGGGTGCAATTCAAGGTGCTGGTTTTGACCTTTAAAGCCCTATATGGTAGTGGGCCAGGTTACCTTAGAGACCGCATCGCCCTAAGGACGTCTGTCCGTCCAACCAGAGCGGACCGGAGGGGCTCTCTAATTGTGCCATTGGCCAGGGGGGCTCGCCTCTCTGGCACAAGGAGGAGAGCCTTCTCTGTGTCCGCACCGGCCCTTTGGAACCTCCTGCCTGTGGAACTGCGTCTCCAGACGGAGTTGTTGCCCTTTAGAAAAGAACTAAAAACCTGGCTGGCAGGCCAAGTTTGGGGTGCAGGTGGAGGGGTGGCTTCCGTTGGGTGGTTAATATAGGGGAGGATGCCTGCCCCACGGTTTCTTCAGTTCCTGCACCCCTCTCTTTTTAGGGGTGGGTTCTTATTGCTGGTTTTATCTGTTTTATTTGTTTTTATATGTTTTTACCCATTGTTGTGAACCGCCCGGAGTCGGCTTTGGCTGAGTGGGCGGTATAGAAATTTGACAATAAAATAAAAATAAAATAAAATAAAAGGGGAAAAAAGAATTTTTTTTGAAGAATGTTATAAATTCCAAAATTGTACACTTTGTCAATTTTCTTTCTAGGATCGCAAATCCTATAATTCAGTTTATTACCCAACCTCTGATTGTTATAGTGCCTTGAATGCAAATATTGAAATTTATTTTTAATAAAACTTCAAGTTCTTTATTGTACGTATTTCAAGGAGAAAAAGTTGAAATTAAAGTGTATTCAATATTTTTTGTTGAACTCAATACGGGTAAAGTAGAGGCAATTCCCATACAGCCTTAGCAGGAGTGCTACTTTGTAATGTTCCAATCCAATGGTAGTAAAAACTGTATCCAATATGTATCCTTAACCAAATGTAAAATAGTTGGAGTCTCTAATGCATAAGGTCTCTTTGGTAATTTATAGTTTTAATAAAACTCTTGAGGGTGAAGTGAAGACAATTCCCATACAGCCTTAACAGAAATGCTACTTTGTAATGTTCCAATCCAATGGCAGTGAATACTATATCCAATGTGCGTCCTTAACCCGATGGACAACAATTGGAGTCTCTAATTCATAAGGTCTCTTTGATATTTTGTAATTTTAATAAAGCTCTTGAGGGATCCAAATTTAAGAAGAAAAAGGAAAGGAGTAGAGAAATAATGTAGTCAAATCACGGCAGAAGTCAGCTTTGCTGCTCTCAAGTTCTATGAGGCCAGATCAATATTTAAGAACCTTATCTTCAGTGTGTGACCTTGACTGGCTCAGCAAGTCCTCATAACAAGAAGAGAGTAAGCAAGGCTCTAGACAAAACAATCTTTAAACCCCAGCCTTTCTTGTCCGGAACTCTCCGTTCCGCAGAGGTCCAGCACCATCTAACTTTATGTAAAACCTATTAAATTTCCACAATTCTCTCTTTTTGTAAATCCACCTCGTTCATCAACTGTCCAAAACTCGGACTCAATCCTGGCCCATTTAAAAAGTTAGCGAACAGATTCCACAGTACAAAAAAGAAAAAGAGGGGGCAGAGCTCCTACTGTCTGCTGATGTTCCCGGCGATCAGATCTACGGCTGCCCAGGATCGACCGAGGCTCACCTCTGCTTGCCCCGAGTGATCCCCCCAGCCCCGATCCCTACCGCCTTCACTTTGATACTCTCCAAATGTTTCACCGGCAAGCTGGCCCACTAACTCGCCCTGCCAGTTCCCAATCTATCCGCTGCTCGCCACCCCGCAAATCAGTCTTACAGTTTCACTTTCACCGGTTCGTCCGCCCCAATCTTGGCGCCGTTCGCAACAATCTCCTTCCTTCACAAACTTCAGATTCCTTTCATTCTGCTCCAGATCTACTCCACTATCAAACGCTTCATTCAATCCAGCCACGTCTCATTTATTTCGAGAGTGCTCCGAGGCCATGGCCAAAGCTCGCGCAAGCTGATGTAGCTGGCTCGTCCAGAGCCGCCTATGCCCCACACTCTCCTTTATCTCATTGCCAGGCAAAGAATGTTGATGAGATGATCTGTTTTTACTATTTTCTATTAAAATTTAGGTAGTATAACCCATATTAATCCATTGTTGTGGCTCGCCTTTTCAGCAGAGCTGGAGAAAACACTCCTCTCACCTCGCCATCTTAGCCACGCCCCTCCACCATTAGCTATCCTGAATCACAAACTTTCAGCCCATCAGGATCAAACTCACAATGTGAGCAGTTTTTTGCTGCAGTACTGCAATTTAGCAATTACCATAATATGCCATGAGTGCTCTTTTTAATGGTAAGAATGGTAATAATCCTCCATTGCTGAGTGTTTCTTCTTCCCTTACCAGAGGAATCCCACACAAGAAAGATGTCATCATGCATAGGACCAAATTCCCAATAGATAGATGTTCCAACATCACAACACGTTTGGCACCAAAGTAAAGTAAGGGCTCCAGGAGCATCAAATCAGGTAAATCAGAATGAGCCAATTAAAGAAATGTCAAGCAATTATCAATTACATTTATAGGCTGCCCTATTGCACTTAGTGCGCTCTCAGAACAGTTCACAAGTTAATTAGCATTTCCCCCCAACATGCAGGGTACTAATCTCAGAAGGGTGAGTCAACCTTGATTCCCATCAAAACTGAACTCATAAATTCAGCAGTTTTGGCTTCAGTACAGCAGTTTAACCACTACACCACCATGGCTCAAGACATTTACATTCAGTGTGGTTTCAGTGTATGGAATGGGCTGCCGCACCTCTTGACCAAACCCCATGAAATTCAGCACACATGTATTATTATTTTTATTATTATTATTATTTGTTCAAATTTCAAAAGCCACCCCAATCACAAAGACTCTGAGTGGCTTACACGATGACCCCCGTTAATAAATAAACCCCATTTAAAACAGTAACACCCTTAAAACCCCGTTAAAAGACCCACCCACATATGTTAAGGAAGGAAGGATGGCTCTTATTTAATCAGTCAGCAGGCAGGGGTTATTTCTCCACCAACCCCCCACACCTGCCCCACCAGCCAGGGTTTCAGTTCTTTCCTGAAGGGCAGCAGTTCCATCTGTTGCCTCAGTTCCACTGGCTGGAGATTCCAAAGAGCCAGGGTGGACACAGAGAATGCCCAATCTTCGGAGCCATTCCAGAAGGATACTGTGGTCAACGGTATTGAATGCTGCTGAGAGGTCAAGTAGAGCAAGAATGGTCAGGTGACCTCCATCTCGCTCCCACCAGAGATCATCCAACAGTTCGACCAATGCCGTCACAGTACCATGCCCAGGTCTGAACCCTGATTAAAAGGGGTCCAGATAATCTGCTTCATCAGGACACCCTGTAGCTGATGCACCACCACCTTCTCCAGAACCTTCCCTAAAAAGGGGAGGTTGGAGACCGGTCTGTAGTTAGCTGGAATTGCTGGGTCGAGAGAGGGCTTTTTTTAAGGAGGGGGCACACCAAGGCATGTTTTAGTGATGCAGAAAACACCCCCTCCCGTAACAATGAATTAATTATTGCCCCAAGCCAGCTACCTGTCACTGCCTTTGAGGCTTTCACCAGCCCGGCAGGACAGGGGTCCAGAGGGCAGGTGGTGGCACAAACAGCTGCAAGGAGCCTGTCCACATCATCTGGGACAACTGGGTCAAACTGTTCCCAGATAACATGACAAGACTGTGCACTGGTCCCCTCCTGACTCTCCCCAACCATGCCAGGGTTCAGCCCCAAGCGAATCCGAGTGATTTTATCCGTCAGGTAGTCAGCGATGTCATCAGCTGAGCCCTGCCAATCAGGTGCCGGCCCCCCTCTACCGAGGAGAGACCTAGTCACTCGGAACAGGGTGGCTGGGCGACTATCTGCAGATGCAATAAGGGTAGTGAAGTATTGCTGCTTCACCGCCTCTATCGCCACCAGGTAGGCCTTAATAGTGGCTCTAGCCAGTGTCCAGTCGGACTCACTCCAGGTTTTTCTCCAGTGGCGCTCTCAGCATCTTAGCCCGTTTGAGCTCCCGCAGCTCTTCTGTGAACCACGGGGATGACCTAGCCCTACAGGCTCGGAGAGGCCGTAGTGGCGCAATTACATCTAGGGTGGCTGTAATTTTCATATTCCATAGTTCAACCAATGCCTCAGACGAATCGCGAGACTGAACCAGTGGAAAATCCCCCAGTTCCCTCTGGAATCCAACTGGATCCATTAGTCACCGGGGGTGGACCATGTACCTTGCGCATGTGAGCAGGTCACTGTCAGGGTCCCAAAGCCCAGGGGGGGGGGTTGCCCCCTAAATTGATCTGCAAAAGGGGATATATTCGACAGGAGGGTTTGTGTCTGCCCCAGTGCTAGGCCAACCAGGGGGGGGGGGATTGTGATGTCATCACCGAGCTCACATCACAGGCCCACCCCTGGCCAGTGGGTTTCCCAGGCAACAATGGAACTCAGCTAGCCGGGTTGGGACCACCTGGCCAAAGCCAGGCACCCCTGCTAGTTAAAAATAAGAGCCCATTTTACCTTTCTGCTATGAGCTCCCAAAACCCCACAGAATCACTACTGTTTCCACTTATGAGACTTTGGCCTCTAAGCACATCAATCATTATTTTGCTAAATAGATAATTGTCCTTTAATTAAATAGATTTTTTAAAATAAAAAGTCTCAGAAGTTCTCATTGTCAGAAAGTAATTATTAAAATGCAGTTATAACCACATTGATCCAAGTGGTTAAAAGATAAAATTCAAAGGCACCTGTCCTTGAGTGAAAAATATTCTAAAATCCATGGAATTAGTATAAGCACCAGAGATCTATAGAGAAAATTTAAATATCTCCATTATCTTTTGTTTTGTGCTCCAAAGTCTGTAATACCTCTGGGTTTGTATTGCTTAGGCAGGCACCATAATTTTAAAGAGATTCAAGGGCTTTCTTAAGGATTCTCAAGTCATTTATTCTTTTCTTTTCTTTCCTGGCCTGAACTCCCTTGGTGACAGCAGTTTGTAAGCTCTGCTACTGCCAGTTAGCGCTGAGCACGAAATATGTTGCTCACAAATTGTCTCTTTCTCATCCTTCAAATGTGTGATCCTGATAAGGATCTTAATGGAGGAAGGATTTTGCATTTGCCAAGCTTCCTATCCGGCAGCTCAGGAAAAAAATGCAGCATCAGGGCCTGGGTGCCGCATTGGGGACAGAATTGATTTCAATGGTGATTGTAATAAATGAGGGTTTTAAGCTTATCATTCTCCACAGGCTTGTGCTTAGCAGCTGCATTTTCGGATTCCCAAGGTCTCTGTGAAAGCACAAAGCTCATCAAGAGAATGTTTGTGTTTGGACACATGACATCCTACCAGCTTCCTTGATATACCAAATGGAGCATGCAGCAGGCCTTGATCTCAACCGACTGTGGAACATCATTTTTGTTAAATGTATCTTCCTAAACTGAGCTGAACTAATATGGAGATCCATAAAGATAGAAACGTTTCGAATGCCGAACATGAAATAGAGCAGCCAAAAGGCATGACCTTATCTACATAGAACTTCCCTTGGAATCTAAAACCCAATAGCTCAAAGTCCCCAGGGTGCACTGGCAGCAATCGGAATGCCGATTTAATGTCACATTTTGCCATGAGGGCACCGGGACCGCAAGAGCGCACCATCCGTAGGGCTTGGTCAAATGACGTATACCTGACCGAACAAAGGTTATCAGGAATATCATCATTGACAGAAGAACCCGCCGGGTACGATAGATGGTGGATTAAACGGAATTGACCCGGGGTCTTTTTAGGTACTAGCCCCAGAGGGGAGACCTTCAGGTTAGGGAAAGATGGTTCGGCAAAGGGGCCCGCTACCCTCCTGGCCTCTACTTCTTTGGCAATACTCAGGGCACCCACCTCCTCCTTACCCTTCAGGGAAACAAAATTGGGGGCATCTTGGGGTCCCCGCACCCCTTTGAATGGGATACAAAAGCCCCACTGGAAACCCTCCATGAGGTACCTCGCGTCCTCCCTTCTTGGATAAGTTGAGAGCGATCGCTCCAACATATACACATTAACTGGGGAGGGGGCCTTTTGACTGGCTAGCTCCATCAGCGGAAGCCCTGCCCGCTCCCTGTCCACCTCTACCTCTGCCCCGTGACCCACCAGCCCGCGGGCACGCGGAGGCGGCGTGGGGGCCAGCGCAAGAGGGACACTCATGTTTGTATCGACACTGTTGCTTATTGCACATGCCATTAGCTGAGAAGCTCCAACACAGCAAGCGGGATGGAACCCCCTGCCCCGCCGGCTGGCGGGGAGCCTGTGTTGGAGCAGCTCGCTGCACAGCATGGCCACAATGGTACCTATCCCCAGGCACTGGATGCGTGGGGGTCATGTACAAGAGCCACAATTTCTGGCAGGGCTCATCCCATCTCATCTCAGGGTGTAGGGCCACCCTCATTCTAAATTCCTCATCGTAAGCCAACCACGATGGGCCGGGGAAATCAACCATCGCCCTGTAAATATTGTCCAAGTATTGGACCATAGGACCATAGGACCATAGGAATGGCCAGATCAGGCCGGGCCCTAAGGTAGGGCTATGAAGTTCCAAACGCCATCTGATAATGTTGCATCCATCCCAAAAAAAGTGTATTCGTGTCTTTTGACTTCTGATGCGTTTCCTGCAGGAACAATATATCGGGTCTATCTTTCTTCAGCGCCAGTTCCAATCTGCGTCTCTTAAGAACAGAACCAGTACCCTTCACATTCCATGATATTATTTTAATACTACCCATAACCTATCTCCTTTCTAAGATCTAAACTCTCCATTGGGCGTGCCACCAACAACCCCCTATGCCACATAAAGCTACATGTAACACACAATATCTCTCTCCCCACCTTCTTACAAAAAAAGCCGCCCTTGACCACCAAAGAGGGGAGAGGGGGGACATGCAAGATGTGCCTTCCTACCGGTGCTATGCGCTATTCACCTTTCTATATCGGCTAAATATTTTAAATTGTTATAATCTAAATCTCATTGCTCCTTACTTGTCTCCTCCTCCACCATGATCAACGACAGCTCCTCCTCCTCTTCCCTTCGCTGCGGTGTTCCACCTGTTGCCCCACCAGCTTCCTCCCTCTCATACTCCCTCCCCAAAGCTCCAGATTCCATCAATTCCTTCTTAAGATTTATCCATTCTTCCGAATCTATTTTTACCAGTTCCAACAAACTCAAGTACTCCAATGGGTTAGCCCCTTCATCAATTACTTGCATTCTTTTGTCATAAAAAAAGCGCAGTTGCTGTGGAAATCTCCAATTATACCTTATATTTTTACTCATCAACAGTTTAGTTACAGGCCTCATCTTGTATCTCCACGTTCTTTATTTCAATGAGATATCATTATAAACTTCTACGTCAGAACCATCAAATTTCAGGGCATCAGGACCAACACGTTTCAGATGGGCCATTACTTTTAGCTTATCGGCCCAATTTGCAAATTTTACCAACACATTTCTTTGAACTACCCTCCCTCTTCTTGGGCCCACCCGAAATGCACTTACAAAATCTTCCTGGACAAATTCTTTTCCCATATTCAGACCATTTAACCACTGAACCACTCTTTCTCTTAACAAGTCCGGGGTCCGTTCCACGACCTGACGGATCACAATGTTCTGCTTTCTCATCATATCTTCCACAGCATCAATCCTTCTCTCTTGCTCATCCAATTTCAGCTTATTCTCCTGCACCACCTCCTGAGTCCCTTTTATTTCCTTTTTTATGGCAAATACCTCAGTTTGAACCAATTTCACATTTCCCTCAATTTTTTTTCAAGCTTAAATCCACCTTTTTTGAGAAATCTGCAACAGATGATACTACCTTATCTTGCTTTTTCATCATTTCATTTCTATCTTTCACCCTTGAATCCTCATTCTTCTCCAATTTCTGAAACAACTTGCCAATTTCCACCATAATTTGAGTTTGATCATAGGACACTGTAGGGGGAGATGAAGACTGAGATGTTTCTTCCATTGGTACTTTCTCTTTTTTCTTGGGCTTGACAACTGGTTCTTCTTCCTTTGCTTTCCCTCTTGTACCTTTATCCATAATAATACAGTATATCAAAGTCCAATGTTGCAGAACGTTGTGGAGATTAGCCAATCAAATAAAACCTGTAACACTGCAACCCCTGGTTCCACAAGTGCAGAAGGAAAACTTGTATGTAGGAAGAAATCCAGTTTAAATACTGTACTCCACAAAAAAAGGCAGAAGGAATCAAAATGTACTCCCAACAGGCAGCAAAATCCACAGCAAATCCGTTTCCCCAAGGCAAGCAATCCAACTGGTTGTTTTCCAAACTGCAAAAATAAAGGCTCCAAGGAAACAGTCACCCAAAACTTCTCATTTAAGTCCAAGCTGCCGAAGAAAAGAAAAAAGAAAAAAGGGGAGGGGGAGATGAAAGGAAAAGGAAGCCCAAAATCCAAGCAGGAAAG
Organism: Bradypodion pumilum; assembly: GCA_035047305.1. Lineage (NCBI taxonomy): Eukaryota > Metazoa > Chordata > Lepidosauria > Squamata > Chamaeleonidae > Bradypodion > Bradypodion pumilum. The sequence continues at coordinate 55,090,798 of JAWDJD010000003.1, read as the reverse complement.
GAAAAAATGCCTGAGAAGCTGTATACTCAAAAAGAAAAAAAATATTTGTAATCCACACGGTGAAGGAGCAAAAAAAGAGCCCTATTAAACCTTCTCTTGAGGCGGACAGATCAAAACGCCATTATTCAGCAGCTTCCTTAACTTCGGGGAGTTGAAACTCCCCCTTCTTCTTCTGTGGAACTGCAAACTTTTACCACACGCTTCAAGCTGAAAAACACACTGCTACCTTCCAATATTATAGCCCAGACGATACTTTTTAATCCACTTTGTAATCGCTAAAACGTGCCGCGGTTCTCCTGGGATGCGAAAAAGCCAAAAACCCAGACTGGATCACTTTCGTTTTCCAGGACCGTCGCCATTAACGAAACAGCCACTCGGTTTCAACTACTTCCACCCATTTCCATTTCAAAGACCAGGCTCTTCTAAACAAGATCCCGAGCCAACTTTAAGCTTTAATATTCCATATGTCCTTTCATGCACTTACATGCAGTGGTTTTCAAGCCAAACAGCTTCTTGCCAATTCCAGTATTCCTCTGCAGTCTCGCTGGTGCCGTTCTCGGCTCCTCGGCAGAAAAGCCGCGACTGCCATTGCAGGCCTCACCCGCCAAGGAAAACCTCCCGAACTTCGACCATCCGACCTCAAAACTTCCCGAAATTTTCCAAAAAGGCAAGCAGGAGTCTTAGCCACAGAAATTACCACTCTAAAATTTTTCAATTTCACTCCTTCCCATCGATTACCCCTTTGATAAGCGCAAGCGTCCGGATCAAGATGTTACTCGTCGGCCATCTTAGCCACGCCCCCGTGGCTACCCCTTTTATAGAGGGGTGGCCATGCCCCCTAACTCACCCGGATGTCTGAGTCCGGGTGGGGACCCCCCGCAAAGAGCGCGGTGGCTATTTTGGCGCCACGCTTTCATTGAAGTCATTTCTACTTCTGATGCTTCTGGGTTGAAAGGATTAGCTGGTGAAAAATCTCCGTTGCTGGTGATAAATCTCCGTGTGTGAATCTGGAGAATCACAAATTATCTCACATATGATACAATGCACACCACGCCCTTCGACGTGCACTGAGGAGGACCTTATGTTGGCAAGAGGAAATGCTGTTGAGGTGGCCCGATATTGGGAAGATGTCATCTAATTCTATTTTGTTTTTAGATGTGTTAATTTCAGCTTTGTGTGTTATGATATGTTGGTGGTGCCTCTGACATGAATAAAGAAAGGTTTAATTTCATAATTTAGACTAGACAACTTTCCTTGAACTTCCCCATGTGCTATATTCTTTGCCATGCATTCACATCAGAAGAAACCTGCCCAGAAATATGGATTCATTAATCTAACATGTTAAAACACCATTGATAATGAATAGGCTCTTTTGGTTTGGTTTTGTCCAAAAGTACTGTATGTGATCATGGGGTGAGACGAAAAGAAGGGGAAAGAGGAAATTTTTCAAAAGAAATGTAACAGCAACTTTGAAGTTAAGTGGAATATGAAATGATCCAAAAAGTAAATGCTGCTTTATTTCATTTCATGCTTCTTTTATTTTATTTTCTTCTTTTCTCAATTGGTTCCATCCATGGATTGAGTGAGGCGTGCTAAATGGGACAGGAGTCTGGAGCTATGCTATTTTCAAAAGAGCTGGCATCACTGCTTTGCCACCCACTGATTGAACAAGTGCTCCTGGACATAGCATTTATCTTCCTGGTCCTTTCCCCCATCATTTTTGAAATCTGACTCAGTCATGTCACTTTATTGAACATACAGCATCTTTTAGGTAGTTACCATAGCAGCAGCCCGAGTTCCCTGCACAGACAACCTGGTGGCATGGGTCTTTATCAGACAATCCTAATGAAATTTGATAAACAAAGTGCATGTCCCTACTGCCCCTTAATGAATGGCCTGGGCTCACTCATTTTTTGGTCACTAAAGGATAGGAGAAGGGCTAAATTACACTTAGCCTGCTCCCTCTGACCATACACGTGAAGTGATCTATTTGCCTACATGGTGAAGTGGCTTCATTTCACCATGTGGTGTAAATGGTACACTTCCCCTTCTTATTTACAGAGGAAGGAAAAGTGTAGATGTCTTTTTTTTTGGGGGGGGGGGGTATAGACCTTTACAAGTAATATTCCTGAAACTGCAAGGGGGGGATATTTATTTCCCTTTCCCAGACAGCTGCTGCTTCAATTTGCAATCAAACAGGAAAGAGAAGTGCTATGACAGGTTGACAAAGGGAAAAATATTTACACTTTTCCGTATCTCTGTATGGAAGAAGAAAAAGTGTAAATAGAAACATCAAGTATAGTTAAGGGGCTGGTTAGCACTGAAGGCTGCTGCCCTTATATGACATCTAAAGCATCCAGAGGTATTTGGGACACAGCAATCTTAAAAAATACAACCCTTCTGAGGGAAAGCTGAGATGCTTCGGCAAAATGCAGGTGCTGTGCACCCAAAGCAGCCCCTGGGAGGTGGAAAGAACACTCTAAGCACTTGTTTAGACATGCTCACAGCTTCTTTCCAGAAATCAGAGTCAGATAACTGCAGTTCTTGGTGATGACATCAAAGGTGGCCTTCACAAAGTTGCTCATGGTTGTAGTGTAGCCCCTTGCTGAGCATTAACAATAATCAATACAATCCATCATCTGAGTTTTCTTTTATCAGTTAACCACTTCTCACCCAAACACAAAGCAATTGTCATGGTTGTATATATTGCTTGCAGGACAAGGCATTCCAAATGCCTAAAAAAATCTATCTTTCAAGTCAGCTTTTTGTTGTTTAGTCGCACAGTCGATTCCGACCCGTTACGACCCTATGGACCATTGCCCACCAGGCACCTCTGTCCTCCACCATCTTCCTCAGCCTGCTCAGCTATACACATAAAAATACTTCATTGTATATCTGAAAGATACTAAATGGCTAATCCCTATTGAAGTCGCATAAATTGCATCTACCCTCCACAATAACAATAACAATAACAATAACAATAACAATAACAATAACAATAACAATAACAATAACAATAACAATAACAATAACAATAACAATAACAATAACAATAACAATAACAATAACAATAACAATAACAATAACAATAACAATAACAATAACAATAACAATAACAATAACAATAACAATAACAATAACAATAACAATAACAATAACAATAACAATAACAATAACAATAACAATAACAATAACAATAACAATAACAATAACAATAACAATAACAATAACAATAACAATAACAATAACAACAACAACAACAATAATAACAACAACAACAACAACAACAACAACAACAACAACAACAACAATAATAATAATAATGTTTTATTTATATCCCGCTTCCCTCAATCCAATGGATGTCTCAAAGCGGCTTACAAAAATTTGAAGATACAATGTTAAGATACATAATGAAAAAAATAGAGTATTACAACAATATACAGTATTACAACAATATTCAGAAATACAATACATTATGGCAAAATAAATACTCAGCCCCAGACAAGTCCACAAGGGTGATTGACGGCCACCAAGGGGTCAGAGCCCAAGGCTCAATGACCTTACCAAAACTGAACGGGCCCAGGTATCATTTTAGGCAGCGTCATCTGCGGTAAGGAGAAAGCGGCACGTCAATACCGCGACACCCAGGTGTTGCCTCCTTCCCCGCGTGGCCAATGCCGGGCCAGGAAAGGGTCTCGGGACCAGCGGCAGCAATGCGGCTTTGAGGCCAGCACCTCAGGAGTCCCAGGAGTTGCCTCCTTCCCCACGGCCAATCCCATCCACTTGCATTGGATCTTCCTTTCTTGTACTATCCAAGGCTGATGTTCTTTTATGTTCAACATTGGAGCTCAGCATGCCAAAATTTAGATATGAAGCTAAAGGAAAAGCTTATATATCTGTTGCAAAAATTGTCTTTTAATTCACTCTCAGGTGAGAGCAAAGAAGGACTCTCCTTGCAAAATGTAGTTTACTGGGAATTTGCTTGAATCTTTTGGAAGGAAATTAAATGGCTTGAAGTGGGGCATCTATTTGTCTCTGCCTTCTGGACTGAGTTCAACACCTCCACCTTTCACTATTTGCTGCTCTTTGTCAAAATGAATTGAACAGCAGATACTATCAACTGTTTTTCCAGCTTCTTCCTTAATATCACAATTTATGAATAATCTCTTTGTGTCTGAAACATTGATAACATCTCAGCTTTGAAAATGAGAGCAACAGCAAAGATCAAATTCAGCTGGTAGTTATTTATTCTTAATATTTATATACCACCTGACTTAGTACAAGCACTACCCTGGACAGTCGTACAACAAATAAATGTCACATAAAAGTCATTTTCAACAGTAATCATACCCCATAGATCCTAAATCCACGTGGTAACAAGCAGGATACCATACAAATGTAAAATATTAATATAAAAGTACTAAATCTCTTACTGGGGAAGAATGTCTGAGAAGGCTTCTTTAAATAAGAGTGTCTTTAATAGTTTTCTGAAAGTCTGAAGTGAGAGTTGCCTGATGAATCTCCACTGAGATGTTTTTCCTAAATAAAAAAAAAAGTGCCACCACCAAGCTTTCTTCCTGGTGACACTCCTTTTGGCTTCTCTTGGAGTGGCCACCTGCAACAGTGCAGTTTGGAAGGATCAAGCACTAGTGGTAAGATTCTTTAAAAAGGGTTGCTCCATCAAGGTCCCAAACTGTACACACCAGTGATGGTGAACCTTTTAGAGACCGAATGCCTAAACTAACCTTCACCACAGACTCAACAGGCTGCTGTCTGCGCCATAGTCTCACACTGCATGTGAGCCGCCCACCTTACCCAAGACAGGGGAGGGAGGAAGCACTCCCATTAGGCTGCTAGGTAGAAGGGTGGGGTGAACTTTGTGCTGGGGTGATGATGCACATGCCCACAAAGAGGGCTCTGAGTGCCCCCTCTGGCATGCAAGCCATAGGTTTGCCACCACTGGTATTAACCTTTATAATAACAACTAAAACCTTGAACCTGCCACAGAATGCAATGGGCAACCAATGGAGGCAAGCAAAGAGAAGTGAAATGTGATCAAAGTTCCTGGAATAAATCTGACCACCACATTTTGATTACCAATACATAGACTAATATCAGAGATTGCTTGCCCAGATATGGATAGAGCTGGACAATTTGCTAAAGGTAAGAAAAAGCAGCCCTGGCCATGACATAGACCTACTGTTCCATAGTAAGTGCAGGGTCCAGATTTTGGACACCCAGATTTTGGTCCCTATTCCTAAATAGTACTATCCAACCTAGGGAAATTTCCATCCAACTTGTCAAGAGAACTCCTACCAACAAGATCTCTGTCTTGTAAGTGTATCCTCCCTCATCTAGACCATAATTACTTCCAGGCAATGCTCCAGGACTCAAACAGCATCTGGTACTGTTATGTAAGTTAACTGTGTTTTCTGATAGGAGCGGAATGTATCTTTTCTTATGTATCTATTCTTATGCAAATAAATGGATCGAAAAATGTGCACACTCTGTTAGCCAATGGGCTTGCTGTATTATTGTTACTGTTACTGTTTATAGTGTATATAAGTCTGAGTTTTGCCCCATCCAAACTATGTTCAAACCCCACTAATAAAGAGCTGAATTTCACTACTTCACACGTCTGCTTCTTCATTCCCTGAACACGAAACTGGCGATGAAGGTGGGATGGCATCCCCACATGGCAGCAACATCGGCCCATTTCACCCAATGTGTCCAGAGAAATGGGCAACATACGAACGCCGATTCCGCCACACAATGGCCTCGCAGAAGATCACCGACGAAGACCAAAAGTGCTCCTGTTTCCTCGCTCAGTGCGGTTCTGAGACGCTTGAGCTGGCAACCCACCTCATTCTCCCAAGGGACGTGGATGTAGTGCCGCTCGCAGAAATCATGTCCACACTGAGGAAACACCTGCAGCCAGAGGTCTCGATCTTCCTGGCCAGGGTGGCCTTCCACAGAAGGGAGCAGCGACCTGGGGAGTCCATTGCAGACTACGCCGCTGCTCTGTGCATTGCTGCCACCCTGTGCAAGTGGGACAACATCGAAGAAGCACTCCGGGACTGTCTGCTGGCCAGCATGAGGGACAAAGATGCTCAATGTCACCTCATGATCAGGAAGATGCTAACTTTCCAGGCTGTCCTAGAAGAGGCGGTAGCCTCTGAGGCCACACGGTCCAGCATCAAGCTTTTCCGGCATCGCCACTCCACCACCAGTGCCACTGACTCAGCAAAATTCATCTTCATCCTCCTCAGCATCGCCTGGTTCCACCTCTTCATCGGAGTCCAGCAATGCAGAGGGAGAAGCCCGAGCAGTCTGACGAAAGCACCGAGAGCACAGTGACGATTGGGAGACAAAATTCCTTTGCAAGTGTGATGGCTGCGGAGCCCAGCATGATCGCAGGAAGTGCCCCTTCCGCACCACAGAATGCCACAACTGGGGGTGATGAGGGCACATTGCTAAAGTATGCTGACAGTGAAAGCAAAGAACTCCAGCACCTGAGTCCAAGAAGAGTCATCACCACAAAACATCCATCGCCAAAGTATCACCAGAGCCTGAGCCATGCCTAGTGGGCATCATCAGTGAGCGTTTCTTTGCAGATCTGAGCCTGCAGGACGTCCCCTTCAAGGATTCAGGTACTACCTTTTCCATAATCCCACAGTGGGAGTTTTTGAGAATCTGGGATGTGCAAGGTTGCCAGATTCCGGTCCTGGGGGTGGGAAATTTCTTGGTTAGATTAAAAAACATTTGCACCTCCTTGCCATTGGTTGTAGTTAAGCAGGGCATAACTGTCTTATTGGGACCCAATGGTTTAGGCCCCTAGGAATCCAGATTTCTGGCATTCACGCAATAGATGCTGACCCAATCTGGGACGTTTGTGCTGCACATCCTGAGGTGTTCAAAAAGGGTTTAGTGATATACAAAGGACCCCCTGTGGACTTTGAGCTTGACCCAACCGTCCGGCCCATCCGGATGAAGCCACACCGTGTACCCTTTGCTTTAAAGGAGAAGATAGGAGCCGAGCTGGACAAACTGGTGGGGCAGGGCATCCTAGTGCCAGTGGACTCTGCAGAGTGGGAGACACCAATAGTGACTGATTTTAAAAGTAATGGGGAGGTCAGGATATGCGCTGACTACAAGTGTACCATCAATAATGCTATTCGCCCGAATGCATATCCTGTGCCTGTGGTAAGCCACCTTCTTGCCTCCTTGCATGGAGGAAATTGCTTTGCAAAACTTGACCTTGCCCAGGCTTACCAATAATCGACTGTGTCTCCTGCTGCTGCCATAGCCCAGACCATAGTAATGCTTAGGGGGGCATTTAAGGTAACTAGACTACCATTTGGGGTGAATGCGGCTCCCGGAATATTTCAATCTCTTGTAGAACATATTTTGAAAGTTTTGCCCAGTGTCCTGCCTTATTTTGATGAAGTCCTGATCAATGCTAAGGACACCGTCAAACTAGCGGCCAGGCTTGATCGAGTCCTCTCACGTTTCGAGAGGGCCGTTCTATGTCTCAGAAGAGACAAATGTGTGTTTTTGGTACAGGAAGTGGAGTTCCTGGGGTACCGAATTACACCCCAAGGTATCATGCCCTCTGACTCCAAGGTGGCGGCCGTGCGAAATGCACCCAGGCCAAAATGTAAAGCCGAATTGCAATAATTTCTAGGATTGTTAAACTTCTATCATGCTTTTCTCCATCGCAAAGTCTCAGTTGCCGAACCATTACATCAGCTTCTTAAGAAAGATACTGTTTGTCACTGGGGCCATTGCCAGGAGAAAGCGTTCCTAGAACTTAAAAGACTGCTATCTTCGGATGCTGTATTAACTCATTTTGATCCTAACAAGGAAGTTGTACTTGTATGTGATGCATCCTCTGTGGGGGTGGGAGCTGTGTTATGCCATGTACTAAATGACGGGAGGGAAGCCCCCGTAGCATTCTATTCCCGTTCACTCTCAAAGCCTGAGAAAAATTATGCTCAGACAGACAGGGAGGTGTTGGCAATCGTGGCTGGCACTAAGAAATTCCATGATTAACTTTACAGAAGACCTTTTACCATCATAACTGACCACAAGCCCCTCCTTGGAATTTTTGTGAACGGGAAGCCCACGCCTCAAATTCTGTCCCCAAGGATGTTGCATTGGGCAATTTTCCTAAATGCATACGATTTTACTTTGGTACACAGGCCCGGCAAGAACATCAGCCACGCTGATGCCCTGTCACATTCTCCAATGCCAGGGGTCGGGAAGCCAATTGCGAGATCCAAAGCGACCGCCAGGTCCTTATGATTGGCTATGGCCAAGGATGTAACATTGACTAAAGTAATGTCTTGGGTACAAAAAGGCTAGCCTGCCTCTCCTCTAGCCGAGGAATTCAGAACATTCCACTGCAAGTGTTTGTAACTGTCATTAGAATGAGGTTGCCTTCTATGGGGCCAGCGGGTGGTCATTCCTGTCACTCTCAGAAAAAAGGTTTTACATCTACTTCACACAAGTCACCCGGGAATTGTCCATTCCAAAGACCTTGCCCGTAGCTACTTTTGGCGGCCTCAACTGGACCAAGACATAGAACAAATGGTCGGCACTTGTGCCAGTTGTCAATCCTCTCACCCAGAGCAATCCCACCTTCCCTCCCGAGAATGGGATTCTGCTCGGGGCCCATGGTCCAGGTTGCACATAGATTTTGCAGGTCCATTTAGGGGTGCCCTATTTTTGTTGGTTGTAGACTCATTCTCTAAGTGGCTGGAAGTGATTAGGGTGCCTAATACCACTTCAGCCACCATGATAATGCACCTAAGAAGTCTGTTTGCAGCATTTGGACTTCCAGATGTGCTGGTGTCCGACAACGCATCCACGTTCACATCTGCAGAATTCCAATCCTTCATGGAAAGGAATGCAATTAGGCACATCACTGCCGCCCCAATCCACTCAGCCACCAATGGCCAGGTAGAGCGGCAGGTGCGCACAACTAAAGACGCTCTTCAGCGTATGGGTGAAGGGGATTTGGGCCTCTAGTTATGCCAGTTTCTTTTCACATATAGGCTCACCCCCCTTGCCTCAGGACTGTCCCCTGCTGAATTGCTCTAGCGAAGGAAACTGTCATCCTTGCTGGACAGATTGGATCCCTCTAGGGACAAATATAGCAATCCAACACCAGAAGGGTTTCTCGTCTGGAGACCCTGTACATTGTCACAATTATGCAGCTGGTGGCCCTATGTGGGTGCCTGGGTTTGTGATCGATCAAACTGGTCCTGTTTCTTACAGAATCGAAACAGCCACTGGTCTGATCTGGAGGAGGCACGTGGATCAATTGGGACCCAGAGTACTGGATTCACAAGACGAATACAGGCACTCAACACTAGGATTGGCCCCCACCCGTTTATACTCAGGGGGCAGAGGTAATAGTCAGCAGCCAGTCAACATTGACCCAGAAGTGTCTTCTAGGAACCGATTTCAAGGGGAATTTGTGGAATGCTCCCCTATTCCAGCCAGGTGTAACCCTACACTGTCCCAGCCTAGCACTCTGGATTCCTTTATTATGACCAATTTTGTTTAGAGTTGCCCTCTACTCTTAGTACAGACAGGAGGGACCCTGAGTTGTCTTATTCATCCACATAATTAGATTTTGGTTTTGAGTGATCGCCTGCTCCTCCATCTGACAAACGGGTCTTTAATTCAGGTTTACAATCCTTTCCCTCTAATCAATCCCTCACTCCAGTCGGACCGCCCATCCTATGAGCCCCTGAGCTGGCTCAGCCAAGCGTCCGACCTAGAAGGGAAACTAGACCGCCATCCTGGTTAAAGGATTTGGTTTTTACCTAGGGGTGAAGAATGTTATGTATGTTAACTGTGTTTTCTGACAGGAGCGGAATGTATCTTTTCTCATGTATCTATTCTTATGCAAATAAGTGGATCGAAAATGTGCACACTCTGTTAGCCAATGGGCTTGTTGTATTATTGTTACTGTTTATAGGAGCGGAATGTATCTTTTCTCATGTATCTATTCTTATGCAAAAAAAGGATCGAAAAATGTGCACACTCTGTTAGCTTGTTGTATTATTGTTACTGTTACTGTTTATACTGTATATAAGTCTGAGTTTTTCCCCATGCAAACTGTGTTCAAACCCCACTAATAAAGAGCTGAATTTCACTACTTCACTTGTCTGCTTCTTCATTCTCTGAACCCGGAAGGTACTGAGATACAAAAGGACAGAGGATGATTCGTCAAATAGAAGAAAGTCTCTTCAAGTGGATAGAAAGAAAGAAATAAGACTTCTATCACCTGAATGTGCAAAATCTAGGATCTGAAATGTGAAGTCAAATCAACCTGCTCCATACACACTGACAATGATTTCATGGGCTGGTTCACATATAAATATGATTGATCACATGGATAAATAAGCTCCCAGCAATTGGTCATCCACAAGCAGAGATTTCATCACAGCTGTTGATGATTATCCACATTTTCCAAGCAATAGATATTGAGAGAACTTGTTGAAAAACAGCCATGGCTGTGTTTGGGTGAGAAGTGGTTAACTGAAAGGGGGAAAAGGGAACTCAGCTTCTGGGATTTTCTCTTGCTTGGTGTCTCTTTATGAATGGTAGTGAGCACGGGAAAGTGTCCTGTAGGATAGATCATCTAGATTGCTGCCATGCCTGTTTTCAATGTCCAGGCAACCCTTTGCTCTATAAAACTCATCATCCTTTCGCCTGCTGACAATGCAGGTATGATAGTGCATGGCAATATCAGGCCATTGTGTGGCATTCTGACTCATTGTTAGAGAAGTGTAATATCCCACATTCATAAATCTTAGTTGTTGTTTTTTAAAAAATAATTGAATTCTTTATTAAAAGGCCTGCACATCCCCATAATGTTGGCTGTATTGCAACTCAATTAAAGGTGTTGAAATACCAGTGTGTGTAGTGCTTAGACCTTTGGACTCTGGAGACCTGAGTTCAAATCCCTGTTTGGCCCTGAGACTGGTTTGGAGCTCTCTAAAAAAAAGGTGGAACATAAATGCAATAAATAAATGAACAATTAACTAAAATGACAAAGTATGGTGCTCTCACTATATATACTCTTATATATCTTGGCCTAGAATTTCCATTTGTATATCTATTTATCTCTTGGGATAGCATTCCAATGTGAACAAGCAGCACAAACGAATGTTAACAAGCAGCACAAAACTTACGATCATATTTTCTTAGAGAACAAACAATATCTTTTAGTATGAATCAGTCCTTTCCCCTGAATGAATATAATCAGAATGCAACAGAGTGTAGCAGCACAAGTCATTGCTGAGATGGTTCCAAAAACAAATGAGAATTGAAATTTAATTATTAACTGACTTCAAAGACTGATTCAGAAGGTTTTAGTGGCTTATGAAAAAAAATGCATGCAAACCAGGCACACATAGGCATGAGAAACCACAGAAAATCATTGAGCATTTTCAGTATTGCTGGGGAAAATACTGAATTTATGAGAATAATTGGTCCTGTGATCTGATATACTTCAAACATTTGCCTAAGACAGCATTTCATGGTGTTCAAGGTTTTCTCTTCACAGGTAATCTCCAACTATATTTACATTGGCACTGTTATCAGCACCTTGTAATAAGCCTGGGGGATTGCAACAAATAATTTCCAATGCGTAATTCTAATTAGTGGCTAAAGTTGTCATACTGCCTGCTATCTAAAATTAGATCAGAGGGGTACTTTGAGATGTAGAAAACTCTATTTAACTCACCAGGCTTCCAGTTCTTGTTTGCTGGTGGAAAAAATTACTGTTTTGAACCATATCATTGAATATCTGAAGAATCTGGATTAGGAGTAATAGCAAGGTTTTTTTTTGGAGATGGAAGACAACTATTTTTGGAGGTCTTTTTAGTGAACTAGAAGAAATCTTCTGAATATATTCTTCCATGGAAATTCTGCTTAGTTGTGGAATACAGTAGCAAAGCAGCAGTACTTGAAGACACATTTAATTTAAAAATGAAACAGAATATTCTAAATTTAAATGGTTCCAAATGCAGTAATAGCTTGATTATATCAGGGACTTTATATCTGGGTAAGGTTGCCATAATTCTCTCCCACCAAATCGGAACAGCCACGTGATGTCATTGCATTCTTCAAACTGCGCATGCATCGAATGGTGCTGTCATGGAGACTGCAGCTCTAAGACCCCACAGAATCCCCACCTGGGGTGGACAGCTTTTGGCAGTTTAAAATAAACTGAAGTCAAGAGGTTTTTCCCATGTGACTCTTCTTACAAAAGACTGTTATTGATGGTTCTATTTTTATTTTTTTGAATAAAATTTCTTGGTCCACTCTTGAAACCACCCTTCCTCCCCGTGAGGTCACCCCAGCCTCCCCTTCACACACCCCGACTGAAGTAGACTCACCTTCAAACCCCACACAATGATCCCTTGGAAGAAAGTTCTAAAGAGGCAATGAATGGCAATGCAGTCTATGGCGCCTCCGTTTCCCTCCAGAAGGAGAAAAGCAGGAGACAGGAAGGGATTTATTTTGGAGGAGGACCTTTGCAATGGAGGACTCTTCACTTTCTGCCCACCCTTTTTTCTTCCTCTCAAGGAATACCGACACTATGCAATTAACCCTTTGCAGTCATGTGAAGAAGGAATCATATGGTGGAGGTTTGGCTTTTTAGATATGGGTATTTCTTGCTCCCTCCCAGCTTTCAAGAAAAAGGGCTGAGGATGACTCTTTGTCCCCCAAACTTCAAGGTGAGCCAAGGGATTTTTGCAAAGAGTTATTTCTCTGCCTCCGTGCCTTTCTTTCAATTATCACACTTGCAAGTGTCTCCCCCCAGGCAGGCTTCTCAGTGTGCTGTTTTGCCTTCACTGCTTTCTAGCAGAATAATTGAAATAAAGGCAGGGAGGCAGTGAATTAACTCTTTGCAAAAATCCCTTGGTGAGGGGTGATCTTACTTCTTTTGTTTAAATTTAAAAATTCGGGACTTTTACATGTTTTTTTCTTGAACTGGCTGGGACAGCTTGAAACCGGGAAAATCCTGGGAAACTGGGACATATGGCAACCCTATATCTGGGCCTCCATGTTCCATCAGCCAGCAATGTCCTTTTCTGTATTTGAGTTCTTCCCTTTCTCTTGCAAAACAGAATTTAGAAATATTTAGCAGCACAAACTAAGCCCTCCAATGATGGAGCCATGGAATCAAAAGTTGCAAAAGCCATAAAAGATAATGGCATTTTATGGTACATGGGGTTGCAAAGGGCCAGACTGTGTGACTGAACAACAACCATTTTCAAACAAGAAGCATAAATAGGAAAAGCAAGTGCTGCCTCATCTCTTATGCCTTCCTAATTTCTTTTAATCTCCCACCTTCGGGGAGCAGGGTTCAAGAAACAACACTGCAGTATTTCCACAGACATGCAGTCACAGGACTGCTGGATCCTATAAAAACAATTAAGAAAAATGTAATTTAAAACGTCAAGCTTCAGGCTACAACTGGAAGAGTCATAAAGCAAAACTCTATCTCTGAAAGAAAATAATGAGGGCAGGGGCAGGAATAAATCAGAAGGTTGGAGAAGGATAAAAAGATAAAGGCAAGAAAGAAAGAAAAAAAGTCCTATGAGGTGGGATAAAGGGAATATTACCTGGATTTTAGGAGAACTCTAAGTATATACAGTACTAGCAGAGGTTGCCCGGCGTTGCCGGGCTGTTTTAAATGTGTTGAAAAGTTTTTGTTGTTGTTAATGTTTGTAAAGAAGAGGTTAGTCTATAATTGAAATTTTTTAAATTTTTATTTATACAATTTTTTTTTTGATCGCCTGTTATAAACTATGATGAGTTTTGTTTGGTGTTTTGGTTTTGTGGATGAAAAAAAGAATAAAGGATGATATACTTCTTCCCAAAAAATTATTTAACCCAATATTTATTAGTATGTATTTTTTTTAAATTGTTGTACCGTAGGTAATAATTTAAAAAATGTGAAAGTACATGTTTTTCACAATAAATGTTCTTAAACTGTGTATTGATGTTTTTGTTTTTTATTTGAGTAAAAATTCAGCACAGGATTTTTGAATAGTTTTTATTTTATTTTATTGACATTTGTTTTTGATTTGTGTAAAATTGTGATTTTGTGTTATTTGTTTTTACTTGATTTTACTCTTGGGGCCTTTTGTGTGGGGCTATTGTGTCTTTTTGAATTTTTTTTCTATTGTGGGCAGCAAGTGGTGCTGGTAGGGGTTATCTTGTATTTTGACTGTTTTTTCTCTCGTGGCCTCTGGGTGGAGCTTCTTCCAGTAAGTACTCTCTTTCTTTCTTCATTTCTTTTCCAGTCGTGGTGTGAGGTCGTGTGGTGGTGAGTTGGCTGTTTTTCTTTATTTGTGGTGGTGGTTGGATTTTGTGGTGTTTGGCTGGGTGCTGGGTGTGTTTGGAAATGTTTGTTGTTTACTTTGTATTTTTTGGTGTTATTTTTGTTTGGTTTTGTGTATTTTTGAATGTTTTTGATTGTTTGTTTTTGTGTTTTTTGGTGTCTTATGGGGGGATCCCCTCTCTGCCGTCTCCCCTGGCTCTGGAAGGCTTGGGGGGACAGGCTCCTTTTGTCCCCCCAAAGCTTCCAGACTCATGGGACCCAGGAGAGGGGATCGAATCCAGGCTACCCTCTGATATTAAAAGGGAAATCTCAATTGGGGTTTCCCCTTTAATATCGGGGGGGTTGTGATCCCCCTCTCCGCTGGCTTCCTTGGGTTTGGGAGGGTTGGGTGGAGAAAAGGGGTATGTCTCCCCAACCCTTCCGGACCCAGGAGAGCCATCGGAGAGGGGTATTCCCCCCAACTCTGTTTTTAAGGAGAAGTAACCGCTTGGTTTCTACTCTTTAATATGGGGAGTGTGTGTGTGTGTGGAGGGGAATCCCCTCTCTGCCAGGTCCCCTGGGGTCAGGAGGGTTGGGGAGACAGACTCCTTTGGTCCCCCCCAACCCTCTCAACCCCAGGGGAGCCAGTAGAGAGGGGGAGCACAACACCCCCCCACCCAGTGATATTAAAGGGGAAACTCCGATTCGGAGCTTCAGGCACCATTGGGGAGGGGGGCTTTGGTTCCCATGGCTTGGCGGACTTGCTCTCCCAGTGTTTTTTTGTTTTGTTTTAATTTTTGGGCGCCAGCTTCCTCAGCGTTCTGCGCGCTCATGGCACGCAGGACACTGGGGCTTGTAGTTATGGGTTTGTGCTATGCGTTTGTGCAGCGTTTTTTTAAAATGGTTTTCTTTTGATTGGCTGCAGTGCATTTCCGAACATTCCTTGCGAGAGCCTCTCAGCCTGATTGGCTCTGGCGCGGCACGGTGCAAGGAATGTTGGGAAATGAAGTTGTTTCCCTTTTTTTGCATTTGTGGGGCTTTTGCCCCACTGCCTGTTTTCTCAATCCTTTGTTGACCTGGGGATCCAGATCGGCCATGTGCACGAAGGGTGAGTGCAGGCAAGTAGGGTGATGCATAACAACCTATAGCAAGTTCCAACGGTTAACCCTTGGTTTTATAGGTTAAGATTGGGGTGAAGGCTTTATGGGATACAAATGGGGCAGATGTAAGTCTTGAGGGTGAAGACTAGGATCAAATTTGGGGTTTAAGTATGTGAGTCTAATGAGAGATCCAGCGTCCCTCTTCTCAAATGGGGCCAACAAAATGACAGTCAAGGTATGCAATACTGTATCTAATACAGTGGAAACTCAATTAACGTAATTAATGCATTCTCTGTTATGTTTCTTACAGAGAAAATTACTTTAACTAAATTTCCCAAAGGAGTGCATTGAATGCAATTTCCCATAGGAATGCATTGAAAACCAAAATACATTAACTGAAATGTGGTTTCCCATAGGAATGCATTGAAAACCAATTAATCCATTCCGAAAAAATCTGTAAACCGAGCCACTATTTTCCGTGGATTTCCTTTTGTAATTATGTTAATGGACCATTTGTTAACTTAGGTTCCACTGTATCTACTTTTGTGTTATAGTTCACTGAAAAATGTCAAGGAATATTTTTTCCAGTATGTTTACTGGCTGGGATCCATACTCCCATAATTGTTTTGATTACTTTATAAAATAAAATAAATTTCATGTCAGAAATTACTCTAGGTTGAAAGGATTTTTGCTGGAGAAACTTCACTCAGGGGATGCCCGAATGAGGCTCCTTTTATGTCCCCAGGGTCCATTGTGCAGCACTCTGGTATTGAAACCCAACCATCCAGTCTTCAAACTCAGCATCTTAACCACTATACATGCATCATAACACACCTTGACAGGAACACATGAAATACTTCCACAGCAAACAGCAGCAGGTTTGTTGTACATATCTGTACATCTGCCCAAGACATGGCAGCAACAATTTAGCAGTAATCCAACTTTTGTTAAGTTTTCAATACCTGACAACTTTGTGCAAACTGTAGCCAAGCAATAACTGGAAGACAATTCTTCCCTCCTAGTTGAGATGCATCAATAGTTTGATTCACTACAAGGCAGCTACTTATTTACAGTTCCATACATCATAATGTTTGGTTGCCATTTTCAACTAGCTGGGAGCAAGTTGAAAATGTGGACAGTCAGAGATATAGTATCTGTGTTTGAACAAGTAACCCTACATTCTGAAGCTGGAATGCAGCCTGCTAAGTCTAGATGTTGAACCTTACTCAGTTGTTGGATCTGGGCCGTGAAGTGGGTTGCGCAAGCTGGATCAGCACCACGAAGCGGCTGTTGGGTCCCGGAGGAGACTGGTCAAGCAATGAGACACGAGGCAAGATGAAGCGAAGACCAGTGATTTAATGAAGACCAATCATCAGTATTTATCATGTTTTAGGCTGCATGTAAAAGCATTGCAATACTGCAGGTTTCACACATAATGTTTACACAAGTTAATTGGGGAAGTCTACAGGGGAAGTTAATTAACCAACTTAATTAACGGCATAGGAAATACATTGTTCCATGTTATCCGGGGTAAACAAGTGGCTAGTATTGGCTCTAGGGTTTAAGGTAATCCGCAGGCACGAGATTGCCTATTACGCACCTAGCACGTTAGTCATTAGCTCTCTATTGTCCGAGCAGTTTGTCAGATCAGCTATTGATGAATTAAACTCTATCTAATATTCCGCTCCCCCAATTTCTTTCCCCTCAGGAACCCCTGGTAACGATGTGATCACCCATTACCGGGGTTCTGTCAGGGCCAGTTATGCCAATTGTGTGCGCGGATCCCACGCTCAGTGACAAGAAGGACCTGTATGATATCTACTTCTGTGACTCATCATTGTTGTTCATATCAGAAGCAATCCAATGATGCTTCTGGAGTAGAAGGATAAGCTGCCAGAGAGCTGCCATTACTCAAGGGCACACAAATGTGTTTACTGTCCTCAGGAAAGCTGCAAACTCTCCCCACCCCCCACCCCCTGTCACAGTCATGCGATGCTAACACTCAGTTGTCTCAAACTATTCATTATTTATACCAGTATTCTATTGTCATTCTCAGCTAGAGTAGCCTCATTCCAACTTTATTGAATTTATGTAAGTGTCAAGTTACCATTCAGCAGTTCCTTCAGTGGGTCAACTTGGTCAATGTGACTTATCTACTAGGGCAAGGGTGGACAAGTTCTCTTCCTCATGCCTTTGTTGGCTTTTAATTCCTGGCAGCTTAAACTAGCATAGCCAATGATTAAAAATGCTGGGACTTGTAGCCCACATCTACCTTAGAGCAAAAGCTGTAATATGCTACATTGGCTGCTTGCTTATTCGTTAATATTCTATAACACAGAGTTCAAGGTAATTGCTGAGACAGACGTTTCACAGCAACATATCTAGCATACCAATGTTAGCTCTTTTTAATTTGAAACTAAAAAATAAAAAAAACACTGAAGAATTGAGTGGTTTCTGACTCATTTTAATAAAATGAAGAAAAATAAGTAGGACCTTATATCCTCTCAGGAGGAGGCAGCTGAGGTGATGAGATTGCAACATAAATGTCTGGTGAAGACATTAGAACATGATTGTTAGACATGAGTAATTTAATGTAGATTATTACTTTGAAAGTTGCCCTACTTCTTATATAAATGCAAATGCAGCCTGATGAAGTTGCTGCTTGTCTTCGTTATGGGCCAATAAGGCACATATGATGCTAGACTCCTGTTGTGTCCAAGCATTATTTATTTAAACTGCTATTAGCGCCATAAAGCCTACGGCGGAGTAGCGTACCTTTTTCAAAGGTACCAATTTCAAACTACTGTCAAGTTAGCTGATTCGTCAGTACAAACTTCCCGCTTCTCCGGAAGCATGCCGAAATGTATCAACCTGTGTAGCTGCCATTCTCACTGTATATAAGCTGGCCACCTTGTACATGTTCCCCAGTCCAGTATCTCTCTTTTTTTTATTAATTTTTTATTGAATTTTATCATATAAAATACAAAACACAAATACAAAATTATACAACATAATACTTGAAAAAAAGAAGAAGTAATAATTCATGTACAAAATACAAAAAACAACTAAAAATAATAATAATACCAAAAAATACACAAAAAATGTGTACAGCTATCCTGGTAATTAACACCCATCTTTCTAGATACAATCTCTTAATTTATTACTTTCAATTTATTCTCTAATCTTGATTCCCCTCTCTAAAACTCGTTTTCAAGTAAAACATTTAATGCCAATTTGGATAGTTATACAAAAATGTAAATGCAAATAATAAATCACCCAGTGTTTATTTACATTGCCCTGGATTGCTCAGAGTATCTCATTAGCATTAATCCCCAAATCCCTTTTGTTCAGGTACAGGTCTATTTCTCTCATCACCCTTGAGGGAGTGATCCATAAAAGGTTTCCAAATATCCCAGAATCTATTTTCTTTCAAATTATCTCTCTTTTTCTTTATCTCCCATGTCAATTTGTCATTCAAGGCTAAATTCCACATTTCTTTATACCACGCTTCCGTTTGTATAATTACATCATTTTTCCAATGTCTAGCTATACAATGTTTAGCCATTGTAATCATTATTTCTAGTAGCTCTTTCTTATCCTTGTTTAAATTAATATCTTCCACGTTTGTCAACAGAGTGATACCTGATCCAAAATTTCTCCAATTTCTTTCTCAATTCTATTCCAGAAATCTTTAACCACTTTACAACACCACCACATGTGTTCATACATTCCAATAGTGTCCTTACATCTCCTACACATATTATATTTTTTTTTTTATTCTCCATTTGATGTAACCTCACTGGGGTCAGATACCATCTCCACAACATTTTAAAATTATACTCGTTTATTCTAACCGACATAGTCCTCATTATCCTCTTTTTCCATTTATTTCTCCATAAATCCTTTCGTATCTTTATATTCAAATCTTGTTCCCACCTTAATTTCAAATCCTCTTGTGGATTACCATCCCTATTTAATATTGCATACAATTTACTAACTAATCCCTTAGTATTTATATCACCATTTCTAACTTTTAGAATCAGCTCTTCAAATTCCGTCTTTTCTCTTTCCAAATCATATTCACTCATGTATTTACTATTCCATTTAATAATCCTCAATCTTTGGAACCAACTAATTTTTAATTGCTCAAACAATTTTGTCCTACTAGCATCATTTCTGCATATCCGAAACCAGTCCTTCAACAGGATAACCTCATTCTCTTTCAAAATCTCCTTTATCTCCTCATTTATATTAATTGGAAAATTCGCCATATCTAAAATTTCCAATATTGGAGAGACATTTGGGACCAAATCCTTTTTTACCCTCTTCCCTACATTCATTAAGCCTTTCATCATAGTATTCTTAGTCGCTACCTTTCCCAATTTGTCTCCTAAAAAGACCATTTTGCCCAAATGTTTATAGTCCCTCATCTCAATTTCCTCCCATATTACTTTTTCCCTTGCCAGGATCTTCACAACATTCTTGATTTGAAACGCTCGATAATATGCCATCAAATTCGGCATTCCCAACCCTCCTTTTTTCTGCGATAAATACCATAACTTTTTTGATAACCTAGATTTCTTTCCACCATTACAAAAGTCATTGATCAAATTTTGAAACACCTTAATTATCTTATCCTTCAATTGAATTGCTATCGCATCAAATAAAAAATTTATTTTAGGTAACAGTGTCATTTTAGCAAGTGCAATTCTTCCAAACCAGGACAATTTCAACTTTTGAAAACTTTGTATCTTGTTCCTAATTTCAGTTTTCAAACTATCATAATTCAATCTATTAAGCTCTTCCAATTTGTTTGATATAGTTATTCCCAAATATTTCAACTTATTTTTAATCTGAATATTAACTATATCCTTTATCTTTTTCTGATCTTTTTCATCCATATTACAAAGCATCATTTCTGATTTATCCCAATTTATTTTCAACCCAGTAATATCCTCAAAATTCTTTAATTGTTGCCGAATTCTGTTCATTACCTTCTCTGGTTGTTTTACAATTATCAAAGTGTCATCCGCATACATACTTATCTTATTCCCCATAATTCCCTCTATTTTTGCTTCCTCTCATATAGCATTTGCTAATAACTTCATTGCCATTATAAACAATATTGGAGATAGTGGGCAACCCTGTCTCGTACCTGCCTCCAACTTGACCTCGTCTGTAACCTCATCATTCACTCCAACAGTGGCTATTCCTTGTTGATATAATTACCAATTATATCACCGGTATCTCTGAGCTGAATAATAAATCACTTGTGTTTGACCTGAATCTGCTGGTCAGAATACTTCTTAAGCGCCGGACTCAACAACTCCTCAAGAGAACAATGTCATTATACAGCAGAAGATTTGCATCAATTGGGCTATGGCCTGTATATATGGAAGTAGTGAGTACAAGTACAAACCTTTCAGGCATTCTTTCCATGTGCAAAGGGGAATATATGACACGCATGCTGCATCATTGTCATTATATGCTGGGAAATTACTTCAGATTTATGGCAACCTTATGAATTAGTGACTTAGGTTACAATCCACAAAAGCTTATGTTAAAGAAAAATGTTAGTCTTTAAGGCAGGGATTCTCAACCTGCTGCCTGTGGCCCAGATGCAGCCCATGGCACCATTTCATGTGGCCCTCCACCACACCCAAAAGTGCCATGTGGTGGAGGAAGGGCAAAATGGCCATCTGCCCCCTAAGCTGTCTGAGGGAGCGTGACCCAGCCCCCGGCTTAAAAAGTTTGAGAACTCCTGCTTTAAGGCATCACAAGGCGATTGATTGTGTTCACACTATTGCATTACGAAACACTGTGTGTGAATGCAAAAAGAGGACAGTAAAGGAAACTAATAGGGGGGAAAGCTTCATTTCAAATATGGTGTTGGAGAAGAGCTCTACAGATACCCTGGATTGTCAGAAAGATAAACAAATGGGTCTTCGCGCTAATCAAGCTGAAAGTGAAAATGATGACGGTGAGGCTTTCCTACTTTGGGCATATCATGAGAAGGCAAGATTCCTTGAAAAAGGTAATAATGTTGGGAAAGGTGGAAGACAGCAGGAAGAGGAAGACTGTGGGTTGCCTGTGGGAATAATTGGTAATTAAACCTCTCCCCATGGGTTCGCTCGTCCTTCGACAGATCCGGGGATCAACCGAGCTCAGCGGGAAAGGAAATTGGGAAGCGTATCCCCAACTCTGGTCGGGGCTGGACTTCACCGCATGGCTGCCTCCATGTGCCTTCCCTCCAAGCCAGCCATTCCAACAGAAGACAAGCATAAAATGACTCCCCGAGGAAAGCCACATGCTTGAATTTGTAGTAGCGGAATAGGGTTGTTTAGAACTTTTTGGAGATTTCTCATTCACATGGTTGCTACAAGTCTCAGACAACTTGATGTTATGCAACAACAACAAAGAAGACTAATTATGGTCACTTCTAAAAATGTGGACAAAAATTCATACATTTAGAAAGTGGAAGTTGTAGTTTAAAAATTGAGGAATGATCAAGCATAGTATTTAAAGTCAAATATGTTCCAGTTTTCCATTGTTTTATTAAAATCTTAAATCAAGTAAACTTGGCTCACCAAATAGAAGATTGACAACTCCTCACTCTCCCCTGAGCCTCACCATCTCTCTGGGGATTGGAGCCACCTGCATCCGCCAACACTCCCTCTGAGCCACGCCTGGCTGGAGGGGTAAAAAAGATTGAGAAAACAGGAAAACTCCGTTTGAGGCACAGGAATGGTAATGTGTTGTTAATTGTTGATTTTAATTTCACAATATAAAATAGTAGACAGTCATCCAGTAATGCTATGTTGTGAAAGTTGACCGGTAAACAACTCTTTCGGGGGAACTTCCCTTCTTCAGACAACTTAATAGCTTTACTTTCCAACTTCTGTAAAAACAATTAATACATACTAAATTGAATGACATTAAATTTGAAATATATTATTCTTATTAACAATTATAATAACAAATATAATAACAACTATAATAACAACTCACCTGGTTACATCATATATATATGCATAGTAGCATCATTCTTATATTGGGTCCTAACCTTACATTGTGTTTTCTTTCTGGGCTACGGACTTACTGTATCTAAATGCTGTGTCCTTTTATATGGTGATGAATCAGGTGAGGCCCTTGTCTTTGTCCTTGGAACTTTTGGCCAAAAACTACAAAAGTTTTGTAGTTAATTACATTGTGGTGATATGTACTTACATAGATATATCCTGTGATACATTGCTAGTGTTAGAATTTTAGCCCTTAAACTGACTAGGTATGCAGCTCTGTTTTGACTAGCTTTCCCAATTCATATACACTTATTCAGCCGGGATTTAGAGATAAAGAGACCTCTTCCTACTGTTGTTTTGTACATTTATTGCCATTGTTTTCTGGCTTAATCTTTTTGAAGTCTTGTAACTAATTATATTGTGGTGATATGTACTTATATAGATATATCCTGGCATATATGGCTAGTGTTAGAATTTTTAGCCCTTACACTGTGATTAGTATGCTATATACACATGGAGCTGCATTGGGAGGACCGGGAGGGGCACGCTCTCATTATACTCACTTGATTCATCACCATATAAAAGGACATAGCATTTAGATACAGTAAGTCCATAGCCCAGAAAGAAAACACAATGTGAGGTTAGGATCCAATATAAGAATGATGCTACTATGCATATATATATGATGTAACCAGGTGAGTTGTTATTATAGTTGTTATTATATTTGTTATTACAATTGTTAATAAGAATATTATATTTCAAATTTAATGTCATTCAATTTAGTATGTATTAATTGTTTTTACAGAAGTTGGAAAATAAAGCTATTAAGTTGTCTGAAGAAGGGAAGTTCCCCCGAAAGAGTTGTTTACCGGGCAACTTTCACAACATAGCATTACTGGATGACTGTCTACTATTTTATATTGTGAAATTAAAATCAACAATTAACAACACATTACCATTCCTGTGCCTCAAATGGAGTTTTCCTGGTTTCTCAATTATATAATCCATTTGGCCCTTGTCTTTGTCCTTGGGGTAAAAAAGATGCCACCGCCACGCACTGATGACTCCCCGCTCTCCCCGGAGCCTCACCATCGCTCTGGGGATTGGAGCCACCTGTGCCTGCCACTGCCCCCTCCAAGCCATGCCTGGCTGGAGGGGTGAAAAAGCCACCACCACAGTGCACCGAGAACTTCCCGCTCTCCCCAGAGCCTCGCCATCGCTGCAGGGATCGGAGCCACCTGTGCCCGCTGCCGCCCCCTCTGAGCCATGCCTGGCTGGAGTGGTGAAAAAGCCACCACCACCACACACTGAGAACTCCCCGCTCTCCCTGGAGCCTCACCATCACTCTGGGCATTGGAGCCACTTGCGCCTACCGCTGCTGCTGCTGCCCCTCAAGCCATTAGTAGAAAGGTGGGACGGCTGGGGTGTATGAACAAGCAGGGAAAGGTAACACTCCCAAGAAGAAATTGTAAAATTACAAGTGCTTTAATAAAAGGAATAATTCACATATATGTCCTACGCTGAGGTGTATCCGTCATGGTGTGGAGATGGTGAGTTCAACACGCAATAAACTGAATCATAAGCGACAGAAATAACTAAAGTCCTGTGCGCGGAGCTCACTCACACTACAATGATGCACATGAGTCGTGCCCTCGAACATGCATGACAAACTGGGACCCTTGAAAGTAAAATTGTATCCTCACTGCGCCCGGTAAATACAGACAGGATTATGAACTGTTGTACAAATGAAATGCAGTATCTAAAAGTCCGTAGTCAAGTGATCATCTGTACAGCTCAAAAAACTGGCGCTGGTGGTAGAGGGTGGAATCCTTCTCCCGACAAGGGTGCCCAGATGACGAGCATCAATACACGATGGTAGACGATAAAGTTGACAAAGTCACGATGCCCTTCCGGTATATGGACATTTCGAATCTCTTCCTCAAGTTTCTACAATCGCATAAATATACACAATGTGAAAACTACCAATAATGGGTAATATCGCACACCGCGAATACATGTTAACCCATTAGATCAACAATTGCATGCACTAGCATATCCTGGACTCCGTGCCGGGCTGCCAACATAAACCCACAATCGGGTTCAGAAGAACCAGGACTATAGCCAACCTCATCTCAAAGACTGATCTTATTAAATCCAACGCAGTCCATCAGCCTTGTACTAGTGGTCACCACCCCTGTGGCCATTGCAAATACTGTGGCCACATGTGGACCACTAATAAAGTAAAAGTACCCAGCAGCGACTTTGTCCTCAACCTGACGGAGTTCACCAATTGCAACTCAAAAGAAATCGTGTATATGTTAATATGTAAATGTCAGTTGGCATATGTGGGACTGTCCAGGCGACCGCTTAAGGTGCGCCTGGGCGAACATGCTTCTCGCATAAGGAATAAGATTCCCAATGCTCCACTTGTCAACCATTTTCTACAAGAAAAGCATACCGTTAAGGACATCAAGGCAGTGGTTTTAGAAACATTCAGACATAGCAAATACTGCATGACTGATGTCGATCGATTTCTACTCCAAAAAGAAGCGTATTACATCCACCGCTTCAATACTTTGGCCCCACACGGGCTCAATACAGAATGGGACCTCTCGGCATTTTTGTAAGATAGAACAACATACTGTTAACGAAGCGGATCCTTGCTGCTTTAAGATTGCAGTAGAAATCACCTGCTCTGATTTAGTCATTACAATCACATGTCCCACATCCCCTTAGTTTTAGGTATATATAGGAAGTATATGGTATGTAAGAGCTAACGCGTGCACACAAGGAGAAATATGGCAACAGAGGTGCGTTACGCGCAAACAAGAAATTATTAGGTATGTAAGCTGTCTTTTCTATATGTATTGCTAGTGCATGCAATTGTTGATCTAATGGGTTAACATGTATTCGCGGTGTGCGATATTACCCATTATTGGTAGTTTTCACATTGTGTATATTTATGCGATTGTAGAAACTTGAGGAAGAGATTCGAAATGTCCATATACCGGAAGGGCATCGTGACTTTGTCAACTTTATCGTCTACCATCGTGTATTGATGCTCGTCATCTGGGCACCCTTGTCGGGAGAAGGATTCCACCCTCTACCACCAGCGCCAGTTTTTTGAGCTGTACAGATGATCACTTGACTACGGACTTTTAGATACTGCATTTCATTTGTACAACAGTTCATAATCCTGTCTGTATTTACCGGGCGCAGTGAGGATACAATTTTACTTTCAAGGGTCCCAGTTTGTCATGCATGTTCGAGGGCACGACTCATGTGCATCATTGTAGTGTGAGTGAGCTCCGCGCACAGGACTTTAGTTATTTCTGTCGCTTATGATTCAGTTTATTGCGTGTTGAACTCACCATCTCCACACCATGACGGATACACCTCAGCGTAGGACATATATGTGAATTATTCCTTTTATTAAAGCACTTGTAATTTTACAATTTCTTCTTGGGAGTGTTACCTTTCCCTGCTTGCCCCTCAAGCCATGCCTGGCTGGAGGGGTGTAAAAGCCACCACACACCGAGGACTCCCTGCTCTCCCAGGAGCCTCGCCATTGCTCCAGGGATTGGAGCCACCTGCACCTCCTGCTGCCACTGCCCCCTCTGAGCCATGCCTGGCTGGAGGGGTGAAAAAGCCACAACCGCTGTGCACCGAGGACTCCCCACTTTCCCCGGAGCCCCACCATCACTCCGGGGATTGGAGCCACTTGCAACTGCTGTTGCAATTACAATTTGAGGACTTTTTTCTTGTGCCCTGACCAGGCTTTGTTGTTTATATTTTGTATAAAATTTTATTGTATTTTTCTTGTCTGTAACTCTAATTATGTTTATTTCATTCTTTTTGTATATTTTGAAATGTATGTTTCATGTTCGCTTTTTGCTGCCGTCTGCTGTGCAGACAGCATGCACCAATATAAACCGCTTTGAATCGCCTTTGGGCCGAATAAAGCAGTATACAAATAAAGTGAAATGAAAATTAAATGAAAGAAGATACAGTGGTATAGTCAGATAAGAAAAATTCCCTAGTAGATTTTACCAGCAGAAGAAATGCAACTAAAAGGGGCCTTTTCTTTATCATGGCACATCCCAAAGCTAAAGAGGCAAAAGACTTACACCACAGCAGTTTAGCTAATCCACACTGATGTGGATGTGCTTCATGGTTTTGAGGCTTGCAGTGTTCTGTGGAAAAAAATGAAAGATGTGTCTACCACTGTACACATATTTTAAAAACATGCATGCACACACACACACACACCATATTTGCTGGTGTACAAGACACACTTTCTCCTCTTAAAATACACCAGAAAAACAGAGAGCGTCTTATATTCCGATGCGTCTTATACACTAGCAAATATGGTATATGCTTTAGATACTGGATGCATAAAGATAAAAATTGTTGACAAAAATGCAGAGGTTATTTGTGACAGAAAATCCCCACAGTGGCTCAACCTGCAAATCAAAAGATAGTACAGGTACTGTATACATTAAATAACTCACAATTGGTTCCCATTGCTTTATAGCTAAAATCAGTACCTCAGTCACTTGTTTAGCTCTCCTGAATGGTACTGTTATCCTAAAGATAGATAAAGAATGTTATTTCGAAATAGAATATAATAATAATCTAGTTACTGTATTATGAACAAAAGGCCCAACATTCCTGCCAGGCATGCTTAACAAGGTACTTTCCTCAAATGTTTGAAAGTGAACAATTAGACTTTGAAACTAAGGCTATGTTTACTTCCATCTACAAAGCACAACGTTAAAACAGACACGTGTATTTAAGGAAGCTGCAATTGGTTGATCTCCAACCAGATTTGAAAAGGAAACCTGTAGTGGCACTGAGAACCAGGGCTCTTTGAAGCACTGACTTTATCCACTCTTTGAGGTTAAAAAAAAAAGCTGTTGCTTTTAAAAATTGACTTGGAAAATGAAAATAATACTGTAACACAATCAAGAAGCCAAAACCAGAAGAATATTGGCAGCTTAAGCCCCAGGGAAAAGCTCAAACATTTCCGGGATACTCTAATCATAGAGCCCTGGCAAGCTCAAAGTAGAAGACTGACAGCTCAAACCCCAAGGAAAAGCCCAGGTTTTCTTGGAAAGTGAATCATGGAGCCTCTGGGAGGAAACTTCCTTACGACTGTGATCAGTGGCCATTTTGCAATGAATGCAATATTAGAATGAATGATGAGGTGCTGCTATTTGCATCATTTGAATTTTCAGGAACTAGGGTTATTGGACATTTTTTTTCTTCCTTTCTTTCTGTATGGGCATGTGAATGTGCCATCATGTGGGATTTGAGCAGCATAATTCACAGTAGCACTAAGAATTAAGCTATCTAAATAATATGGCTCCCAGGGATGGTGGGTGGTGGAGGAAAGATGTAAGTAAGGAAAGAAATACTGAAACAAACTAGTAGAAGTTTTACCTGCACACTGAAGTCTGAATGATAATTTAAGGCAGGTGTGCCCAAACATTTTGGGCCATGCGCCAGTCACGTGGTTCACTGGGCCAGTCACGTGGTTCCTCCCACCGGAAGCGGAAGTAAAAAACATGACTTGCAATCTGTTTTGCAACATGATGAGATAGATTTTAAGCTGCCATTTACTCTGCTTAAACCAGGGGGTGCCTAAACTACAGCCCATGGGCTAGATCTGGCCCTGATGCCAATTCATCCAGCCTGCACTGCCCTTGTCACTCCTAGAAGCAGGGCACGTATTACTTCTGCTTCCAGTAGCAACAAGAGCAGCATGGGCCAGATGAATTGGCATTGGAGCCGGATCTGGCCTATGGGCTGTAGTTTGGACACCCCTGATTTAAGGCATTGAGTTGTACCTTAATTTCAGTTCAGAACCTTCTATTTTCATTTATTTTATCCATATACAAATTAAAGCTGCTGGGTTACAAATCAGCTCAAAGCAAATCAGTTGTGATTTGTAAGACAAACAATTCAGGGGGAAAATAGAAGATGAATTTGCATATGTCTAAAGGTAAAGGTAAAGGTTTCCCTTGCTTGAAAGCCAGTCGTATCCAACTCTAGGGTGCAGTGCTCATCTCTGTTTCTAAGCCGAAGAGCCAGCGCTGTCTGCTTCTGCAGACATTTCCGTGGTCATGTGGCAGGCATGACTAGACACCGGAGCGCACGGAACGCTGTTACCTTCCCACCAAAGTGGTCCCTATTTATCTACTTGCAATTTCTTGCTTTCGAACTGCTAGGTTGGCAGGAGCTGGGATGAAGACGGGAGCTCATTTCCGTCCTGCAGTACTCGGGAATCGAACTGCTGACCTTCCGCTTCCCAGTCAGCATCTTAGCGACTTGAGCCACTGCAGTACCCTTGCATATGTCTAGCTAACAGTATTATTTAGTTTGATCCTCAGATCTCCCTTTATAAAAGAGGCTGTTTTAAAAACTAGCATTACACTGTATAATTCTGGAAACTAATTGCCAAAAAAGGTGACTTCCCAAGCTCTGAATGAGAGGGGAAAGTAAGGATTCATCATGAATGATCATCACTGTAATGGTCAGAATATGGAGCAAAAAGACTTCAGATGGAAGGACAGATTGAGGCTAAATTTATGCAAAATAATTCTCTTATGCATACTGGTATAGTTTGTTAATTTATTCCCTCTGTAGTCTATGAGCTGGAGAATGAGAATGGAGAGAAAAATTGACATTGTTGCCTTACCAATTCAATCACTCTCCCAACACACACAGAGAGAAAGATTCACATCCAAGAGGAATGCAGTATGAAAGACCTACTTGCTTTGTTTGGGCAATTAAATGGGAATGTGGGTTGGGAAGTAGGCCTCTTTTTGACCTTGATAACTCCATCTATTATAATTTACCATAATTCTGCTTCTAACAGTGATCTATATGTGCTTTGCAGAAGTTCTCAAATGGATTCTGACAATGCCTCGCTTGACCGCAGATGTAATGGAAAGGTACAGGGGGGAAATGAAGTGTTGAACTGCAAAATGAAGAGGAGGAGTCCTTTCTCGTGTTTATCTTGTCATTGACAGCAGAATGAGTGTAAGAGGACTGGACCGTTTGATTTCCACATGTTTTAGACTATTTGCACATCATTTTAGGACAGATCTGACCATAGCGTTCTACATTTCAGACACTGACTGACTTGTGTTATCTTGAGGGGAAAATTACATGGTTGTCAGTCACTAGCCTCTTTATGGCAGTTAACTGATAGTTTGTTTCTGTCCTTTGTAGAAAATGACACTGTAAGGTTACAGTACAGCAAATTACACCACCCTAAAAAGTCCCTAAACAATTGGAACTTTATGAAAGTGCATTTTGAGAAAAAGAAACCCATTTCCCCTCTATCAAGACAGAGCAGGCAAAGAAAGGGAAAATATTTCTGGGTTTTGGAAAACTGTGCAATGGGAGGACAATCTTTTAAAATAGGGAGTGGGAAAACACAGAACATTCAATTTTGTTACAGCTGTTTGAAAAGGTTTCAAAAGCTTTAGGTAAAATGAAGATCAAAGTTTGATCAGTAAGATCATATGATGCTCCATGATCAAGGTCAGATGCTAGAATGGGAACAGTAAACATTGTGACACATAAACACTATACCCTTAACCAGATTAGATTGTGCGAGTGTTGGAATGAATTAAGGGTTTCAAGTTGCAAGTCTTTTACACAACCTCTGATAACCCTCCCACAGGCTTCTCTGTTACCTTTGAGTCAAAATGCAGCTGTTACAGTAGCTGAAAGAAAGCAAATTTTATCACAAGGAATAAAATGTGGTTGCAATTAATGGGTTTAAGTAAAATTCTCCAAAAAAATCACCAGATTTTTTCCCCTGTGCAGTACATTGAACACAAGGACTGCGATGATTTAGTGGTTAAGACACTAAACTTGATGACTGGAAGGCCAGCAGGCCAGCAGTTCAAGACTAGAGGGCTGCATGACAGAGTGAGCTCCTGTCTCTGTTTCAGCTTCTGCAGACCTATCAGTTCAAAAGCAAGAAATTGCAAGTAGATAAATATGTATTGCTTAGGTGGGAAAGGTAACAGTGTTCTGTGCACTTGAACTTGGTGGATGGGTTAGATCCAGGTGTAGGCAACCTATGACCTGTAAACCAGATACAGCCCACTGCACCAAATAATCTGGCCTCTGCCATTGCTCGGTCGCCGCAATCATCCATGGATTCATTTACGGCTATCATAAACATATTTACAACATCCGTAAATGGCAGAAGGAACACCAGTCCAGCCTCCTCAACTGTCTGAGAGTGCATGACTCGGCCCCTGACTCAAAAAGGTTGGCAACCCCTGGATTAGATAGAGAAAAATAATCCTAATTGATCAGAGACCTTTTGCAACCTATGAATTAAGGTTGGGAGCAGATATATTCAAACATACAGTAGGACCCTGTATAATGAATGTCTCTTACAGTGGAAAAAAAACCTACAACAAAGAGGGTTTGAAAAAGACCATTGTGCCCTGTATAACAAAAAATTTCATTATACGATACAATGCATCTCTATGGGAAAAATCGTACAACAAAAATCTCTATGGGAAAAATCGTACAACGAAAATGTTTTCGTTGTACGATTCTTCCCATAGAGATTTTCATTGTATGATTTCTCCCATAGGGATTTTTGTTGTACGATGCATGCATTGTATAACAATATATATATATATATATATATCATATAACAAAGTGCCTCGTACAATGAATTATTTTCGTTATGCAGGGTTCTACTGTTTAATACTTTTTATTTTGTATTACTACAGCCCAAAAGACTTTGCCATGTGCCTTTTTCTGAAAGTATGGTTTGATTCTAACTTGCTCCCTGATCTGTTTAATTATGCAGGAACAATTTTCTTTTCTCGGGTTACCTACCTACATAATTACTTTCACAAAAGACATCATTGTACTGGTAGGGGGTAATTGAGGATGATAAACACTCTATATGTGTATTCTGATATTTCACAGGTGTAAGTAATTTCAGGATGAGAAATAGTTTCAGATGAGAAAAGAACTTGTCCAATAAGGCTAATTTAAGGAAGAACAGCTAAGAATAATCTAAAAATGTTTATAACACAGGATTCTTGACTACTGAGGTTATTGTAATAAAGAATGAGAGTCTACTGTAAAGAAATTTTACAGCCTGAACCATGACACAGTTCAGATGATTTCACACCATTTCAGTCAACAAATCATAACATCACAAAATAATGAAGATGGAATGGGTCAAAAAACCCAAACCTGTGCCCAATACAGGAATTTTAGTTAAAGTATGTCTGGCACATGTTTGTACTGGTGTACTTTCGTGTTATATCATAGGGCAGTTATTGAAGAACCAAAGTAAAGTGGGCATATAAGAAACCCCATATTACAGCTGGTAATCTTCAGCCATGATCTTGTGCATATTTCTCAGTCTTGGATATACTGTCTGGCTGCAGCTCCTGGAATTTCAGGGTCCCCCCCCCGACAAAATAGTGGGCATACTGTGGCTTAGGGGTTAAGACCTTGAACTTGTTGACTGGAAGGTCAGCAGATTGAAACCCCGGTGCTGCATGATGGAGTGAGTTTTCATCTCTGTTCTAGCTCTGCCAACCTAGCAGTTTGAAAGCAAGAAATTGCAAGTAGATAAATAGATACCATTTTTGGCAGGAAAGGTAACAGCATTCCATTCACTCTAATGTCTACCTGCCACATGACCACAGAAATGTCTGTAGATGCAGACAGTGCTGGATCTTTCGCTGTAAACAAAGATGAGTCCCACCCCAAGAGTTGAATATGACATGGTATTCAAGCAAGGGTGACGTTTACCTTCACCTACTGGACAAAATAATTGAATGGGGGTGAGGGTGGATTTTTGTAAGCAAATGCCGTGCTCTTGCACAACAACCCAGTCCACCACCACCCCCTTCATCTCACGCTACAGTCAAGCTTGAGATGACATATAAACAAGCCTTGTCTCCACTTCACAAAAGCCAGACGTTGCAGATGTAGCTTGTAAACAACATTGGTCTTTCACTCTTTTCTTGCTGTTGCCACAAAAGAGGCCAAGGCTCTAATAGTGCAGTGGGACATGTTTGAACTAAAATTGCTATGACCATCTGTGTTTATTGAAGGATTTCTCCTGGGCACTTTCATTGTAGCTTCTGAATTTCTGTTGGGAACTAAATGGATTTTAAGCTCCCTGCATTGTGAGAGGCTCTCTGTCCATCTCATGACCAGAGCTCTGACACTGGATTGATGACAGAGATAAATATCCCAAGATTCTAGCCCCAGCTGCAGAGCATGCCGCTTTAACTAGACGAACCTTTAAGGTCTTAGGATGTTGCTGAGCCCATGGAAATCAGGCCCATAATAGCAGCTGAAGCTATTCGCTTCTCCCTTTGTGATTCTCATCATTACAATGCTGTTTGCAAACTTCAGCTAAGAAAAAGGGACCAAGGAGGAGGGGATCTCGTTGAGATAAAACATGTAAGGTCACAAAAAGTGAGACAAATTGCATTGTAAGATTGTGCTAATGGCTTGTCATCTAGGGAAACGAAATGTCTGCTAACATAATGCACGTGGCATTTGGCCTAACAGGTCTTTGATTGATACTGTAAAGATGGAGAATTAGATCACAAACCAGCTCATTCCACACACTGATTAGATGCAGAAAGGATACTAGCCACAAAACTGCAGAAATGACGTATAGCCACCCTAATGGGTTTTTTGGAAGGTAAGTGGGATTTTTAAGGAATGGTCCCAATTTCATTCAACCACAGTGCTCTGAGTAGGTTCATAGAAACCTTGCAGCTTTTTTGTTTTAAAAAAATAGCTTTTTATTAAACTGGGATGATGATGCCTTGTAAGAATTTTATCACGAAAATTTCTTCAAGAATTAATAATGAGAGTTACCTGAAAGCTATCGGATACTCCGCATACATACTTCAAGCATAAATTACATAAACTAAGAGGAAACCTAAGAATCCCAATTGTACAAAAACATATTACAGCTAGGAGTTCAGCTCCACATCAGCCAGCCATGCCCTAACCAACACAATTCCATTCCGTTTTCTCATGGCAATTGGTTCATTTTCTCTCTCCCTACAGTAAATAAGCCTACCCCTCATTGTTCTGCTTTATAGAATAGAGCAGGGATTCACAACCTCTGGCCCATGGTGCCAATTAGTCTGGCCTATGGTGAAAACCCCTGAAAATGTGTCATAAAAACACCCCCCCCCGCCACTGCTGCCCCTACCGCCACTTCCACCAGAAGAGGTGGAAACAGCAGGAGGAACCATGCCTCCGGCTTGCTCACCTGTCTAAGGGGAATGGTCCAACCTGCAGTGCAAAAAGGTTGGAAACCCCTGGACTAGAGTCTTTGCTTTAAATCTCTGTGTACTGCTGCTAATCCCATAGTCCTTCCATTCTGCAAAATGGACTAGGTGAGGAACAGTTGCAAAGCCACAATGTTGGGGAAAGGAGGAAGCATTACATTTACTGCTTTTCTGTATCAGGATTTGGCATTTAAGGACACTGGTATCTTTGCACAATTCTTTGCAGTCAGAAATAAAGGGTTAGTGACCAAATGTCAGTATTAATAGTCAGGCTACAAAAATTGTGGGATTGTACAAATATGATATCCTCCCTTTTCACAATTGCACCTGTTTACTAATGCTGATATCTTATTCTCCTTTGTTTTGTTTTAATTAGAGGACCTCAAAGAGTAGCAGAAGTTAGTATTACTAGTGGAGATCATTGCTAAGGTTGGTCTTGATAAAGACCTTTTTGGTGAATTCATTCTGTAGTTCCTTTCTCTTGACCTAGTGTGAGAAAGATTAGCCAGCACAACAGGTTTCCATTGCCTAGGGTATGCCCGATTGTGGTTCAAAAATGGAAAATGTACCACAGTCTTCGAGGAGGCGCTTTCTGTGGACCCCAGTGGAGAACGCAAGAGCAAAATCAAAAGCAAAATATTAGAAGACGGAGGAAGGAGCTTACTGAACAATGAATAACATTAAAGGAGGGTACAGCTGAGGAACCTGACCTCCCATATGTCATGGAGGCCCCTGAATACGCTAAGGGGTGGAGTGCCTAAATGTATGATGAACATGCTCAAGTGGGGGCTTCTGGTGGACAACAGGCTGTATGAACATGGAGAGAATATCTGCTGGTCTGATGGTTACTACTGTAAACATGTATCAATGAGTATTTAAGTTTAGCTAATGTCAAAGGTGGCTTCATTTTGGCAGTTTAAAGTCTGACCTCAACACGAAGAACCCCTAGTGGAAAAAAATCTATGTAATTATTTCACCCAAACACGGATAATTTTCAAATGAAATTTAAGCTTGCAGGCCTGGCCTCAATATGGGAAGCCGGAAGCTTCATAACTACTTGTTTCAAATAAATGTCCTGATTCCCCCCCCCCCCATGTAATGTGAACATTGAAACCAGGGTACATCATAATCCCATATTTTTGTTACTATACACAATTAAGATAAATTATATGTAAGAGTACTCAGGTGATGCACTCCTGTCCACCCCCTCCTGTCCATATGTGGAGTAGGAGACTCCTTCTTGCATTTGCTCGAAGAGGAGTAAAAACCTCCACAAGAAGAGGAAACCTTCGGGGGGGGGGGAGGAATCTGCAAAGAAATTAAAAGACTTTGTCTGCAGATCTGAAAATCCTACTAATTCTTTCCAAACCATCTGGTAATTTATAAAGCAACAAGATGCATTTCCAGATTAGGAGATAACATCTGTTATACCAGCAGTTGTTTGATTAAACTAATCTGGTTGATCTAGTCTTTCCTGATGCTATGTGGGTTAATTCTATATAGAGGTTAGGAGTACTTTATTTATATTGCTGTTCAAAGGGAAAGAAAGAATTCTTCTGGGTTATTTGGATTATTACTGTGGCACCATTTGTTAGTGGTCAGAATTATATTTCTTAGCTACATCCCTGGAAGACAAAGAGTATAGTTCACAGAAGTTTCTAGCTGCTAATTTATAAGTTTGAGCTTCCTTGAAGATCATGGTATTTTTGAACCACAATCGGGCATACCCTGGTAATGGCAACCTTGTGTTGCTGGCTAATCTTTCTCACACTAGATCAGGTGAAAGGAACTGCAGAATGAACTCACCAAAAGGTGCCTTCATTTTGGCAGTTTCATGTCTGGCCTAGACATGGAAGAAGAAAAAGAAGCTTGGATTGATTTGGGCTAGTCTGGTGGGTTGGTACACATTCGAACATTCAAGGAACTCATTGATCCTGATACCAAGATCCCGCAGCAGGCATGGAAGGCCTGAGTGCAGGGTGCATGCCTGGTGTCAAGTGGATTGACATCATCAAAGAGTCCCTCCATGTTTGCGGTAGTGACCTGAGGCAAGCCACAGAGCTGTCTAAGGAGAGATCCCAATGGAGATCCTTTGTGGAATCCTTTACATTGCAAGGTAGATGAGAAGGTGCTTAAGCTAA
Organism: Bradypodion pumilum; assembly: GCA_035047305.1. NCBI lineage: Eukaryota > Metazoa > Chordata > Lepidosauria > Squamata > Chamaeleonidae > Bradypodion > Bradypodion pumilum. Next base: position 55,054,870 of record JAWDJD010000003.1, on the reverse strand, counting down.
ACTAAGCTAAACTAAGCCAGCAAGAAGCCACTGCTTGTTACATAATTTGCATTCAACAGATTATAACTTGTAATGGGATTTCTCAGTAGAATGTAACAGTATATATACATTCGATGTAGTCGGCATACATATGCTGGTTTAGAAAGTAGATTTTTTTATGAACTGTTTGGGTTTTTATATTGTTTCATAATTGCTAGGTTTATACTATCTTATATTGGGCACTACGTTAGATACTTGTCTGATAAAATAATTAATAATCTAAGTATTTCTTATATAAAGATACTATGTTTTTAAGTTAAACCTGTTGTCATACTTCTTCCAAATATCTATCAATCTATGTGATATATTGATTGATCGAATTTCAATTATACCATTATTTCCATTAAGGTATAATGTTCAAGGCAGCTTGTAAAGTCTTAAATGAGTAAAGCAGAAGTAACAATATTTAGTTAAAAAGCAGTAACATAATATAAAACATCCTCACCATAAAAATATTAAAATATATTAAAAGCAGTTAAAGACTGCAAATGATAATAGGTTAAAAATAACGCAAAAGGGCAGATTTGTAGACATTAGATGATGAAAAAACAAACCATGTTAAAATGCTAAAAGGTCCACAAATCCCATGAAATACACGACAAGTTGTCCAGTAAGAAGCCACTATTCAAGTAATTGTTCCCAAAATGTCAAAGAAATGTTCCTCTTTCCATCTCTCACCTTCTGCTGCATGGATAGATGATCTCAGGGGCTTAGAGAGAGTCAAACGTTGGCTTCTAGCCCTCACCATGTCACACCTGGGACAGGAATTCACATTTTCAACAGTTTTTTTTAATGTGCCATTCAGGCACTTCCAGCTTTCTTCCCACCCACCCCTTTATTGTGGGGTGTCTATGTGTGAAGCAAAGGTTTCCCTAGTGAAAACTGGTACTCCCTATAAACATGAATCTTCTGTCCCACAAACTGGCAGGAAAGGAACATCAGCAATTTGGAAGGAACACAAGGTTGTGTAGTTTCTTGGCTGCTTCATAAATGCCAAAAAGAGTGGATTCAGGTGTCCTCTGAACTCTGTCCTGAACTGCATTAAGTGGGAGGGAAATATAAGAGAACTGGTTTAAACAAGATATCCACAAAACTGGTAATAATAGGTCACGGCCGTGGCCAGGAGTGTGCTTGGACAAGTGTGTGTCATTAACCAATTGCACCCACTCCTGGACCGGGAGGCCTTGCTCACAGTCACCCATGCCCTGGCCACCTCCGTTTGGCCTATTGTAATGCACTCTACATGGGGCTGCCCTTGATGACCATCCGGAGACTGCAGTTGGTCCAGAATGCAGCAGCCTGTGTGGTGGTGAGGTGTGGTCATTTTGCCCATGCCTCCCCACTGCTGCGGGAATTGCACTGGCTGCCTATATGTCTCCGGGTGCAATTCAAGGTTATCACCTTTAAAACTCTTCATGGTAGCAGACCAGGATACCTCAGGGAGCGCACCATCCCTAGGACATTGACCTGTCCCATGAGAGCAAGCCAAGAGGGCATCCTCCATTTACCATCTGTTGGGGAGGCGCACCTCTCCAGCACAAGGAAAAGGGCCTTCTTGGTCGTAGCCCCCACATTATGGAACCTCCTCCTAGTAGAATTATGCCTCCAGGCCCAGTTGCTACCATTTAGGAGAGAATTGAAAACATGGTTAGCAGAATGAGTCTGGGGGCTGGGATTGCCAACAAGCTCTCCTTTCTGGCTCGTCTGAGGTCCCCCGTCTTGTAATTGGTTTTATTGATGGACTTTTAACTGTTTCTATATTGCTTTTAAGTTTTGCTGAGCAACCAGTGAGGTGTTCACTGGACTGTGTACACCACCCAGTGTCTATTGATTAGGGTGGTATATAAATCTAACACCAGGGGTTCCCAACCATTTCAAGCTGGGGGGCAGGTCATGCTCTCTCAGTCATCTTTGAGGGCTACACAGCCATTTTGTCTAGACTGTACAATGGCGAGGCCATTTTGCCACTAGAGCTTCAAAGGGGCAGCCATTTTATTTCTCAAATGGAGAGAGTGGGGGCCACATGAAATGGCACAATGGGCCAGATCTGGCCCACGGGCCTTAGGTTGAGAACCCCTGGAATACATCAATGGAATATATTTCAAGAGACGTAACAAAACAAAGCAGGCTCTAGCACCAAAGCTAAGAAATGATGACCACTAAAAGACAAGTGATTGCCAGAAGGACCCTACCAAAGGCCTACATTACTAGAAAAACATGAGACCAGTCTTCTATTCTTTTGCATTTTCCTCAAAGAACAGTAATACAGCACTAAATATCAACATTACCATCAATTTTTTTATGAACGGATAATATCAAGAAGCACAGGGTAAGGTTTTCAGCACATAGTTGAGAGGAAGTCAATAAGAACCGTCTAATAGTGTATTAGTTAAGCAAGTAATCATTAACACAGCCATACTACAGTGAATAAATGTCAAAATGTTTCATGTTTCATATTTGGTAGGGTTATTCAACAATGTGAGAATTGTGCAGCATAGTTATTTTTTATTGTCAGAAATTTCTCTGCATTAAATCACATGTTCCCAGTTGGCTGGATAGCTCAGTGAGTGAGATCTCTGGCTGCAGAGCTAGTGGTTAGGTTTCAGCTCCCCTGTGTGCGTGCGTGCATGTGTGTGTGTGTGCACGCGCGCACAAGCACACAACTCCAAGAGCTATGCTTCATCATAATTTTGAGCTAATGATATGGGATCCCTGCATATGCATAGCAACCAAATTGATTGAAATCTCTCAAACAGCCAATTAAATAGCAGCAGGTTGAGGAAAAATTTAAAGACAATGTGTATAAAGTAACTCTGCAAATGCAGCAATAGACAAATGCTAATTGAATAAAGCAAACTTGATACTGTGTTTGGTTTGTTTTTCCATTCTCTACCTCAGAATATATGTTTATAACCAGAGGATGGAAAACCCCAATGCTTTAACTTGCTCTAGCCTTGCCAATTGTCTGCGATGACTTTTTAATATAAATAATTTACATCGTGTCTCCTACCAAAAAGGCATCTGGGCCCTCTGCATAATATTATAATTAAAGGACAGACCTAATGACCCATCCACAACACCAGAGCAGCAATCTCCTCTCCTTTCTCATTTCCCCACCTGTGCTGAAGGAGAAAACAAATGGGCCATGGTCGCTCACCAAAAGAACCACAGCATTATTCATTCTGAAAACAGCTGCAGAGGGGAGTTGATGGTGGCTCTCCGCAGGGACAGCATTCTGCAGATGGACCCACACATCCAAAACTATTACACACTAATTAAGTTGACATCGCCACCCACAATGTCTTTGTCAGGAGAGTCTGAGTTGTAAATAGTTTGTCCCTAATAACTGAGTCACTTTGTCTGTTGTGAGCTCTGAATTAATTTTAGAAATCTTCTTCCTCCTGTAGCAGATACCATTTTAAGTATTAGCATTTAATTATGCACATCATCTTCGGTGGCTTAGTGGTTAAGACACTGGACTTGACAAATGGAAGGTTGGCATGTCAGCAGTTCCAACCCGAGTGGGTTTGAACTGCCAACCTAGCAGTTTGAAGGCAAAACATTGCAAGTAGATAAATATGGGATGCTTTGGTGGGAAGGTAAACTGTTCTGTGGACTTGGGTGTTCAGTCATGCCTGCCACATGTCCATGGAAACGGCTGCAGATGCAGACAGCACTGGCTCTTCGGCTATGAAACAGAGATGAGTACTGAACCCTAGAGTTGGATATGGCTGGCTTTTGAGCAAGGATGACCTTTACCTATGCACATCATTTATGTTTTCTCTCCTTTCTTTTTTTACAATTTTTTTATTAAATTTTCAAAGTAAAAGTACAAACAGAACAAAAAGACAAAACAACAACAAAAATTCAAAGCGTAGAAGAGAAATACAAAAAAGATACATGCTTAATAGTCCAATACATCACCAAGTTACTTTATAACACAGTAAAAACATTTTAAGACTCATTAGTTTTCAATATAGTATATACAGTATTTCTCATTGTTTCAATATATTCTTGTCAAAATATTCTTCTTATCTTCTCTCCTCTCTCTCTCACACACACACATTCTGCAAGATACGTTTTAGTTTATATGTCATTTCCAACTTTTTTTAAAAAAAATATATCCCCTCAGCAAATTTCAGAGAGAGCAGGTGTTTCCAACTGATGTGTTTATATTTAATAAATCCCCTGGGTGTCACACAAAGCCCTGAATGTAAATGAAGAGGATTTTTATCACATGGGAATGAGAGCACATTCATTGTTTAATGGCATAAAATAGCTACTAGAGTCAGGTAGAATAAATAAAACATTAGGATTTGATTAGACAAATCGTTCTTAACTTGAATCCCAACATGAATTATCTCTTGGTAAATCTGGTGACAGAAATGGCCAACCAAATACAACCCACATATAGAAGAGACATATGTCAGGATGCTACAATGTGATATTTATTGTTAAAAATGGCAAAAAGCACTTTAGTCTCTTAAAGTTTTAAGACATTCTTCAGGGTCAAAGAGAACAGTCTTGAGTTTATAGAGTCTTTTGTTATAATTAAGGTAGAGTCTTTTTGGCAACTAAAACATAAGAATGGAGCAGATTTATTCAGCAATAATTTCTATCAGAGATACTTTCAAGAGATATTTCTTCAGTATTTACTTTCAACCATGAAAGAAGGTCTTAAACATTAATAGGCTGAAATGTTTTGGTGTCTTTAATAATAAATATCATTTCATACTATCCTGAGATACTCCTAGTCTATACATGAATTAAATGTAGTAACAACAGAGCCACTTTGCAAGTTAGCAGCTTGAAAGATTAACACACGAATAAGGTGGAATTGCTAGAACCAAGCAATGCATTTTGCAAGCCCAGCTGACCACAACACATGGAAAGGTATTACCCCATTCATAGGTTTCTGTTATCTAAGGATCTAAAAATATTCAGTAAAAATTCCCTGAAATACATTTTATTTATTTATATATATATATATATATATATATATATATATATATATATATATATATATATATATATATATATATATATATATATATATATATATATATATATATATATATATATATATATATATATATATATATATATATATATGTGTGTGTGTGTGTGTGTGTGTGTGTGTGTGTGTGTGTGTGTGTGTGTGTGTGTGTGTGTGTGTGTGTGTGTGTGTGTGTGGTGCATTACCACAACCACCCGCTATAGGCTACTGTCTCCAGTATAATATTTACAAGGAATAGAGAGATACATTTTGGTATACCACATTTATTGTACCAGGAGAACTCTAGAACTTAACTGTGGATGTTAGGGGGGAAATGAATAGTGCAGTATATCTGTAGTTTCAGATAGCAGGGCTGTCATTTTAGACTTAGAAGATTGAAGGAAATTCTGGGGAAACACATTATGTAAAACAATTTATTTGCGTAACTCAAGACATGTTTTCAGCAAAATTTCCTTACATAAGATGATTTTTACACAAAACAAAGCAGGCGTAAGTCAGGGTTTTACTGTATACAGAAAGAGCCTCTATGAAGATTGTGAATACAGTTGGGCATACCCATGGTGACAAGTGTGCCAGCTAATCTTTCTAACACTGCATCAAACCAAAGGAACTGAAGAATGACTCCACTAGAAAGGTCTTTGTCAAGACCAACCATAACAATGATATCAATCAATATTGAGGGACTTTCAGGTAATAAGAGTGTCCTCCTCATGGAAATATACAGGAAATACAAATGTGACATGCTTCTGCTCCAGGAAACAAATAAGGGGACAGCAAAGTACCAACCCAATGGAGTTGGAATGGAACTAGTGACCGCATGACCAGTATGGGAGTGCAATTTTTGTTAGACCTGGCCTTACTATAATATCAGCTGCACTGATGGAAACAAACAACATTGAAATTCTCACCATCTGAACCCCACAATTCTCTGTTACCTCTGTCTATAAGTCGCCAGAAGCAAGTTTTAGTTTTATTGAACTGGACAATTTTACTACTTACTTATTCCAGCATCCAGACTCATTTTAGATTCTTCATCCTGCATTTTATAATACACTCTCTTTCAATACTGTTTCTATGCCAACTTCTTATCTGGAGGAGAGCATTTGCATTCTCATGTGTACACTTATTAGATTCTTTAACATTGTACTTCTTAAGTTTCTAACCAGATCTTCATCTATCTCTCTGGAAATTTCTCAGGTGTATTCCATGTGTATAATTATATCTGACATTAGACAGCTATGAAATGATTTTATACAAGATGAACTAAATAACAGGAAGTGAGGAAAGGAAGATGAATAAGCTAAGTCGTTTCCAGTTCAAATGGTAAACCTCTGGGACTGCATTAAAATTTTAGACACTACATTGCTTATTTTCAGGTCAGGATAATCCAACAGAAGCTCACTGGGCACCACTCAATGTGGGTCCAGGACATTATTTTGTCCCAGCATTTGTGATAAGAAGACCTTTCCCCTCCAATTTATCTGCATATAATGAGACATATCATACATGGCTTCTTCATTACATCACTTTGTCTGGGAGAACTCAGACATGTTTTGCTCCTTAAATAGTGTTGCTTAGTCCAAACCAATATCTACATGACCTGACTTCACCCTCACTAATCTTTAAATATTTTCTCCTCCACAACTCCCCTGGCCTCTGCCCAAACACAATTAAATAAAAAGAACACAAGGTATTAGAGAGACAGTGAGTCATTTTTATTTTGGAAGGGTAGGGTTATTCTGAGCAATGGCCCCCTCCATTTGAAATGCCTTGCCCTGAGACATTTGATTAGCAACTTCCCTTCAAACTTTTAAGAGATTACTAAAACACACCTTTTTAGGAAAACAATTTTGGGAAGATTCTTGGTTAGTTTATGGTCCTGGAATGTCCTATAACAATTGATATCATATTATGGTGCTGCCTCTTATCATTGCAGGCGCACCCCCCCAATAACGGACACAGACAACATTGAAAGTGGATAACAGCATAGGGCCACATTTATTGATTCAATGCCCTAGTCCGAATTATAAATTTGCATTGGTAAAACGACCAATCGTAATTCCTAAGGCAAGCAGGCCGAAGTAACACTGGTAAGGTACCACCCCAAAATTGCCAACGGCAATTGGTTACAATGTATCAATTTGTATCAATTTGTTTGTTGACAACAAACAAATTGTTGACCGTAGTCAATAACTAACTTATGACCCCACCCTCTGACGCGTATCCGTGAAATCACAGGGGTGATGCATGCTGGTTAGCAATCGTCATCACCCCATCGCCTGGTTCGTCGTTGACCGGACAACGTTTAACTAATTTATTCCTGTCTAGTGTTGTCCAGTCAATTGCGAACCTGCCGGATACTTGTGGGTCATACTGTTTACCTTACCAGTGCTACCCGCCAATGTGACCAAAGTCAACAGTAGGAACACAGAAAGCCCCCTATATCAAACCATAGCAACAGTGTGGGATGGGCAAAAAAGCCAGGACCCAGAGCCAATATGGGTCCCAACCAAAAATTCCCACCCGGCCCCGAAGCGACCATAATATCACACTGTTAACTAGGGAGGGGGTGGAGGGGAAAAAACTTCTCCGCTCCGTCGCTGAGGTAAAATGGCAGCTTGGCTGCCTCGTGGCCACCCCTTTTATAAGGGAGCTGGCCATGCCCCTAACTACCCGGATTCTCTGTCCTGTGGGGGGGCCCGCAAAGGGCGCGGCGGCCATTTTGGCGCCGCGCTTGCATTGCAGGCGCACCCCCCCAATAACGGACACAGACAACATTGAAAGTGGATAACAGCATAGGGCCACATTTATTGATTCAATGCCCTAGTCCGAATTATAAATTTGCATTGGTAAAACGACCAATCGTAATTCCTAAGGCAAGCAGGCCGAAGTAACACTGGTAAGGTACCACCCCAAAATTGCCAACGGCAATTGGTTACAATGTATCAATTTGTATCAATTTGTTTGTTGACAACAAACAAATTGTTGACCATAGTCAATAACTAACTTATGACCCCACCCTCTGACGCGTATCCGTGAAATCACAGGGGTGATGCATGCTGGTTAGCAATCGTCATCACCCCATCGCCTGGTTCGTCGTTGACCGGACAACGTTTAACTAATTTATTCCTGTCTAGTGTTGTCCAGTCAATTGCGAACCTGCCGGATACTTGTGGGTCATACTGTTTACCTTACCAGTGCTACCCGCCACACGGAGGGGCTTCAAAGAAGACCTGACGCCCCCCCCCCAGACCGTCAGCTCGGTCAACAGGCCTGCTCGCCAATCACCCAACAGGAGGTCCATACCTCCTCGCGACAGATGGACCCCATCCCCTGCGTACAAGTCATAATTTTGTAGACTAATATCGGGGTGATGACTAACCCGTCCCCTAGCCCTGTTGGCAAGAAACCGCGCCATTGCCTTATTGACCGCGCGCCTAGCGCGGTCAAGGGCCAGGAGGTTAACGCCCCCTCTGTAAGAATGGCGCGGGACAATGTCCGACCAAACCAGGGTTGTGGCAGGCCAGACATAATGCAAGTAGGCGAGGTCCTCGCAAATCGCATGCTTAAGCGATAAGCCGGTGACCTGGCCCAAATCATTGCCCCCCAGGTGGATGATTAGAATGTCAGGCGGGCCAGCACCCAGGCCAGAAAAAAGGAAAGGCCGCAGCTCCCGCCATAACATCCCAGGCTTACCATGCCATGCGAGACTGGCGTGGTCACCCAGTCCCAGTCGGGGTCCCCATTCTGTCGCCGCAGCGTAACGCGCTGCCCTGTGCACATAGCTGTGGCCCACCAGCCATACTGTCACCGGTGTAATACGACACCCAGGGTCTGTAAGAAAATTGAGAAAAAAGGCGGTAAGGTGACTGGATTGGTACTCATGGCGGGAGTGGGCGCACATAAAACTGAAAACATTGCGAGCCCCACCTTCCCATGCTGCGTATGTCAGCCCCAGAGTACCCAAAAGCAGCTGCTGTAGAGGCTGCACCAATCCGGAACGAATGTGTGCCATAACGGGCACCTGGTAGGCCCACCCTGGTGAGGGCTCTGGCTGTCACCTTCCAAAACTGAAATTTAGTAAGGGGAGACCCATCTTGGTGACAGAAAAACGGGCCGTGGTGCATGCCACGCAGTGCCAGGAATTCCTGTAGGGCACCAACCGGACAGATGTCTGCCAAAGAACAACGTAGCAGTCTTACACCACTGCCTATGCCATGCTGATCTGTTTTAGAGGAGCGTATCCTCAACTGGGCCCAGTCTTTGGCTACGTAGACATCTTCGAGTTCCAGTGCCCTACCACTTGCATCCGCCTTAGACAGCATCACGAGTTCGCTGACGCGGAGCGCTCCAAAAAATGCCACCATTGTGGCTGCGTGAAAAAGGGCTGCCTCATAATGATCAAAACAGAGGCCTGGCCAGCCCCGGGCCAACTGGGTAAGAACCCCTGGGGAAATAGGGTGCCGGTCATCCGGGCAACGCCCGCGCTCGCGCACCCACCCCTCCAAAACATGTCGCACACGGAAGTCAGAGGTGGTATCCACATGACCTCCCACTTTGGCCATAAAAGCCAACGCCGAGAGCTTGGATGCTATGGTGCGAGGTGCAAGGCCCTGTGCATGCAGGTGAACCATGAACCGCAGAACATGGTCCACCGGGATAGGCCAGGTCTCTGGCAAGAGAAATTGAGTAGCAAATGCCCTGTAAGAATTGAATGCTTGTTGATACGCCTTACGCGTGCGTGGCGCTAGTGACAGGCCAATCGCCCGGTTCACCTCTCCTTGCCAATAGTCCACATCTCGTCCAGGAGTGGCGAGGGAAATTCCTCCGCATCCGGGGCCAAGGCGCGGAACCGGGAGATCTGCAGGCGGGACAAAGCGTCAGCAATATCATTATTAATCCCTGGGACATGCCTGGCCCTGAACAAAACGTTGAGGCGCAGGCAGCGCAGCACAAAATGGCGCACTAGGTCCATGACCCTGGGCGATTTGGAAGTCTGTGCATTGACAATGTGGACAACAGCAGCATTGTCACACCAGAAATGCACCACCGAATTAGCCCACTGTTCGCCCCATAGCATCAAAGCCCCCAGAATGGGGAAAAATTCCAGGTATGTGAGATCCCGCAGGCGACCTGTGCCTGCCCATGCCGGTGGCCACCCACCACAGGCCCACTTCCCATTGAAGTACATCCCATAACCCAGGGATCCTGAGGCATCAGACTGGATCTGGAAATTGGGGGACGCCAGGAGGTCAGACCTCCAAAATGAGACCCCATTAAACTCCCTCAGGAATTGCAACCAGACGAACATGTCTGCCCTGATACCCCGGGTGAGCCTAACTCTGTGGTGGGGCCTGGATAACCCTGCCATGGCGTCGCATAAGCGCCGGGCAAAAGCCCTGCCCGGTGCGACCACCCTGCAAGCAAAATTAAGGTGCCCATGTAGCACCTGAAGTTCTCTCAGTGATGCCTTACGCTTGGCCAGCAATTCCGAGATAAGGGCCATGATCCTGGACACCTTATCACCCGGCAACCTAGAAGCCTGCACTACTGTGTCAATCTCAACCCCCAGGAATACTAGCTTGGTCGATGGGCCCTCGGTCTTTTCGGGCGCTAAAGGGACACCAAGTTCCTCCATTAGCGTCTGAAATGTGTTGAGGAGACGTGCGCACGTGTCCCAGCCCCGTTCACCCCCGAATAAAAAGTCATCCAGGTAATGGGCTACAGACCGGGACCCTGACCTGCGGGCGAAAGCCCACTCTAGGAAGGTACTAAAACGCTCGAAAGCCGAGCATGATATGGAGCAGCCAAAAGGCATGGCCTTATCAAAATAATATTCCCCCTTAAATTTAAAATGATGAATAAGGCGAAACTCACCTAGGGACTTTTTGGGGACCAAACCCAGTGGCGAGACCTTAAGATTGGGAAACGGGGGTACGGGGAAAGGTCCAGCGACCCTGCCCGCGACTAACTCCTTTTGAATGCTGGCCGCAGCCACCTCCTCCCTTCCTCTAAGGGATAAAAGGTTGGGAGCATCCTGAGGGGACCTATCACCCACAAAAGGGATACGAAATCCCTGCTTAAAACCTTGAAGAATATACTCCCTGTCCTCCCCCTTCGGGTACGATGCGAGCCAGCGCTCCAGCATGTCCACCTTAATTGGGGAGGGAGCCTTTTGGAGAACTAGCTCCATCCGTGGCAGCCTTGCCAGCCCACTGTCCACCCTTCCCTCTGCCTCGCGCCCCCCCAGGCTTGGGGCAAACAGAGGCTGCGTGGGGGCCAGAGCATGTGGGACACTCATGCTTATACCTGCAGTTCTTTCGATTGCAGGAACCAATTGACGAGAAAGTCCAGCACAGCAGGCAGGCTGGAACCCCCTGCCCCGCCGCCTGGCGGGTAACCTGCGCTGGAGCCGCTCGCTGGACCGCATGTCCGCAATGGTATCTATCCCCCGGGGCAGGGCGTGTGGGTGTCATATACAAAAGCCAAAGCCTCTGGCACGGCTCATCCCATCTCATCTCGGGGTGAAGGGGAATCCTCATACGGAATTCCTCGTCATATGCTAGCCATGAGGGGCCCGGAAAATCGACCATCGCCCTATATATGTTGTCCAAATATTGGACCATGGGAATAGCTAAATCCGGCCGCGCCCTCAAATATACCGCCATGTATATTAAATAAGCGGGGAGCCAGTTGGCCCAGGTACGCGGCGGCTTACGGCGGCGTGCCTGCTCCTTGTCCTTCTCATCCTGACCCTCCCTTTCCTCCTTGGTGGGCTCTCTGTTCAGGAGTGAGAAGATATCTACGTACTCCCCTCGCCATATCTTTTCCCTAGTAGCCTGTGCCAGGTGATCACCCAATGGCAAGGAATACCCTGCTGTCGGCAAGGCCGAAAAAGGGACAGCCGGCCTGGTAAAAGGGGTCTGAACTAATCCAGCCACCCCCAGAACATTCCCTGTAGTGTAGGGACCAATGCCCACCCCAGTGCCCAAGGTGGTAGTCGTCGCCGCCGGGTGGGTCGCCGACAGCGTGGCCCCTGCACCACCCGCGCGAGGCCAAGGCCATTGAAAGGCCCCCCTAGATTGGGAATGTGTGTGGATGTACTCGCTTGCACCGTATACTCACACGCTGCACCCCCGTGGGCCGCCCCCACCGGGGGTTCCGGCCCACTGGGGGCGTCGGAGCTCACGACCGACGTAGAGCTCATCACCGGGGCTTGACCCGCACCTGGTTGCTGGCTGGGGAGCTGCGAGGCAGTGGCCGAAACCGCGCCACACGCCTACAGCAGCTCGACCCTCCCCGCCGGCTGTTGTCCTCCAGCCGACAGCGTCTCAAAAGGAACCCCGAAAGGGGCGCCCGCCTGACTGGCCCGCGCCAACGACGCCTCCAGGGCCGCAATGCGGGCCAGCAAGGTGTCCACGTTGACCATGGGCAAAGGGCCGGCCGGCCCGCCTGGCCCAGGCATGGGTACAGGTCCCTGTACCCCGGGACCCACATATGGCCATTGGCCAGCACCGAAGCCCGGCAGGGTTGGTGGAGAAACCTGCCAAGGCAGGGGGCCGCACCACCCCCCAAGGCTAGAGGGCCCCGGGAGAGGCTGGAGCCCAAGAGGAGTAGGCCCGACAGAGCGGGCAGGAGCAGGAGCGGTGTCCACCGCTCGTGGGCCGCGGGCCGGAACCCCTTCCGCGCCCGCCCTCTGATCGCCCACCCCGGGCCAAGGGGCAATAGACCCCATTCCGCTGGCCCAGGCCGGGGCTGGCAAAGGTGGCTGCTGAGGAGGCGGCACCGCGGTCCTCTGACCTGGGTTGCGCCTCCTAACAACGCGAGCTGAACTCGAAGCCGCCTTCTTCTTCGAAGGCATCTCCACCGGAGCAAAAAGGGAAGCCGGAAAGGCAGAACCGCTACCAAAAGGCTTCCCGGTAAGCTAACGAGCGACGGAGACGCAGGGGAAAAAACTTCTCCGCTCCGTCGCTGAGGTAAAATGGCAGCTTGGCTGCCTCGTGGCCACCCCTTTTATAAGGGAGCTGGCCACGCCCCTAACTACCCGGATTCTCTGTCCTGTGGGGGGGGGGCCGCAAAGGGCGCGGCGGCCATTTTGGCGCCGCGCTTGCATTTTGTCTGTTTATTACTTTGTTACATATGGTCATGTTTTATGATTTATTCTCTATATATTTTTGTTGCTTTTATTATCTGATTTATATCTGTTGTATCTGTTCAGCTTAGAGCACTGTTTATACTAGAAGAGGGGTATATGAATTGAATAAATCAATATTCTTCTACAAGTTACTGTACTTTTCTCTTACCTGATGCCATTTCTTTATGAAGGAAAAAGAATTCAACTTATCAAGTTACTTTTAAAACCTAATAGTCTCTGCAATACTTTATTTCTGGTAATTTATTTAAAATCATTCTACAGTACGTAAATGCTAGTGCATTGTGAGGAAAAGATCAATTGGTTTAAGTTTTAGATCAAGAAGAGGAGGAGGCTGGAATCATGAGATTTGGGATTCTTACCACTTCTACACCACATTTTATTTTAGTCAGAAGTTTCCAACAGAGAGATGCTTATTGGATCATCACAATTCCTCTTTGGGAGAACTGCATCATTATTGGCCACTTGTACCTCAGTCCTCTGTTATGTAGTACTTCATAGACAAGAGAAAAGGTGGGAGTGAACTCAGTCTTATTTTCTACACCTGTATGTGTGTTATGTGCCATCAAGTCAGAATTGACTTATAATGAGCCAAACAGAACTTTCAATTTTATCTAGCTTTTTAAGGAGGTTTACAATTCCACCCTCGTCCCATGGCTAAGTGGGGATGCAAACCTAATTATCCAGAGTCCATGTCTGTTATCCTATCTACTACACCACCTGAGGTTTTTGTTTCCATATGTACCAACTGAAAATAGAGAAAGAGAACAGTCAAATATTTTTTCAAAATGGTGGTTTGGCATATATTTTGAGAGCAAAGGAAGGTGACAGAGACAATAGCTTGGGCCTCACACTGACTCCATGCCTCAGTGACTGTCGGTTTCAAGGTATATCTTGGGCTTTATTTTGGGGCACTGTCGTTAATCCCCTTCATCTTGAGTAGCTAAAACTACTGTTATCACATTACTTCTCCCTTTCTTCAGTTCAAATCACTGACCATCTTTTAAACCATTTGAATGTCAAATGAAATACAAAGGATTTGTTGTGGTGTTGCTCTACTCTATGGGCTCCTTGTTTTGCTCCATAATCATTCCAGAATTATAGAAACACCCCCTGGATCAGTCCATGTTTCCACCTTTGTCTGAATACAGTGCTTATGCTTAATTTTTATTTGCTACCTTTTCTCTAAGAAACTCATGACAGCACATATAATACCCTGCCCACCCTTTTTTACCAGCCTTATGGGAGTGGACTTCATTTATAAGCAATCCTTGGAGGAAGAAAGAGTTACTGAATCACTAAATGGACCTTTCAGTGAAGTGGCAGATTTGAACTTGGATCTGTTTAGTCTCAGTTCAAATTTTAATCATTGATGCACATTAGGCTGTAATCATATCACCCCACATGAGGTTACAAGACTTTTAAGGTATTCTGGTTGAGTGTAAGGGACCAAAGACAATGAAAAAGCCGAAGGGTTGGCTTAACACAGGTTTATTGCATGATGATCCGGAGGAACATGTGGTAATGGCGGATGGGTAGCTCAATATATACAGCTGGCTATACATTTGAATGTGGCTCATCGACAGACTATTGGTTGCTGCCTGCGTGATGTCGTGGGAGGTCACGCCCTTCTTGACCAGGTGAGGAAGTCGCGGGGAATCTTCCCGCGCTGCTGAACCAGGTGGCTATGATCCATTAGAGCTGGACGCTCGCTACTGCCCTCTGGTGGTCACTAGCTCGCGTCCCCTTATTAGGCTTACATTGATACAGGTGATGGTTATAATGTTGCACACAGAAAGGTTACATTGATAACACATGGTAAAGGTACATTGTTAAAGGCACTGCTTTACAGAACACAACATCTGGGGAGGCACTTCTCTCTGCTCTACCATCTTTCTAAACACATATGTTGTGGACATGAAAGAGGGCCTTCTTGGTGGCTCCAAAAAGCCAGTTTGGCGTCTTTGTGATCTACCACTGTGGGTCCAACACTGCACGACCAGGTCTCTGGTGCTGGTGCTGAACATAATTTGGGAAAGAAAAGAGATACCACTCTTCACCTTTTCCCTAGCTTCTCAACAACCTTGGAGAGAAAGTTCATAATGTACTTTATTAGGGAGAACATGATGGAGATCTGCATCTCCTTGGTGCTATGGAATTCCTACTGCAAGCTCTTTTTCTAGTTATTTTTTTGACTTATTGGAGCAATGAATTTGGCTGCAAGGAGTCAATCTATTCTAATTGCTTCAATCAGTGCAACAAAGTTAATTTATCACATGGCAAATTGACACAAATTGGATTTTTTTGTTATTATTAGAGGGGGTATTCTTTTCCACTTGAAAAGCAGAGGAGAGTGTTAATGTAAAACATTTATCTAACAGCATCTAACACATCGCATTAAAAGCATAGTGGGGTAACTGGATGTCTAATGTGAGGTCAACTTAGACTGAGGAACTTGGGCAAAAGCCCCAAGCTTGACTCTTCATCACACCTGACTATGTGCCACTTATGGCCATGGCGCATGACATAAAATGAGCACACATTTTTCTGCCCATCTGCCCAAGGTGGGTGGGCATCCCAGGGTCCTTCAGTGTAATGGGGAGGAGCCAAGCACACTATAAAATTTGAGGCTCTTCCCAGCCTAGCCCACTCTCTTCTTTGTTTCCTACAGCCCACTCAAAAAGCATCCCACCCTCCCACCCTTTTTACTAAGCATAATCTATTGATGGTCGCTTTGGGGCTGAGAGGGAATTTTTCATCATCACTAATTGGCTGGTGTGGTCATGTTTTTTGTCCTCTTCATACTTACTAAGGGAGACCGAGGAACTTATGTAAACTGCAATGCGGGTGGCAGTGTGATAAATGGTGATCAAAATTATGCTTAATTGATTATGGGTAATGGGGGTTCATTCATCAGAATGAAAGGCATAGGCATGGGGGAGTGGCCAAGATGGCGCAGGAGTAACATCTCCTTCCTTTTGTGCTTACTGTATTAACTGTGGATCAATGAGAATTTAAACTTAAAATGAGTTCGTAATGGTACAGAATTATTATTTTGATCCTTGAGAAAGTGGTGTGGTGCCAGAGGTCCAGGAGCACATTCACTGCACTGCAGGCAGTGAAGTAAGGCGACGGGTCTTGGGCCAAGCTGAGCAGCGCTGCTGCAGTTGAAGCTGGCCGGGTGAGAGATGAGAGCTAGAGAAGATGTGAGTGTGACCGAACCACTGAGCCACTGAGTCAGCAATGATGTTTGTCTTGGAGCTTTGTTTGGTGGTCCCAGACCAAGCGCTGGAGTGTTGTTTTTGGCAGGCGAAGCCTGGCGAGCAGTTTAGCGTTAGGCCGGGCCGAGCTGTGCCAAACCAGACAGGGCGCCAAGGACGTGATGCCGAACTACAAAAAAAGATGAAAACCTTTCTCAAGAGATTGATTATGAACTATGGATTTTGTGGTGTGGAGCGGTGGAGGTGATGTGTGTATTGGAAAGAAGGAAGTGAGGTAGCAGGAAGGTAGTGGATGGCATGTAATGGTGGTGGAGGAGTGAAGAGCAAAGAGAAATGAACATTAAGTTGGGAAGAAGATGAAGAAGCAGAAAAGGAGTGAAGTGGTATTTTTATTGGAGGGCTTTTTTGGAAGGTTTTTTTGGAAGGTTTTTTTTACTGGATCAAGGTGGAAAGTAAAAGGAAGTGGAGAAGGTTTGGAGAAGGAGTAAAAGGAAGTATGTGATTGTGGAGAAGTGTGTGGTGGCAGAAAGAAGGGCACCACCACTGAAGAGATTGACTGTAGATTATAAAACTTTTTATTACATTAAATTGTTGGTTTTTCACTGGGACTAGTTGAAAGTTGATCCAATTTTTCTTTTTGGGGCACCATAGACTGAAATGAATTCCTCCCTTTCCTTCTCTTTCTCTTTTTGATTAAACATTTGGAAGTAACTTTTTTACATTGTTTATTTTTTACTACATTTCATATTTTTATACATTTTTATAATTGGACTTTCACCACAGAAATTTATATATAAATTAACTGGTTGAATTAATTGGACTCTCACTTACTTCATTTGAATTTTTTATCTTCATATAATTTATTTTTTATCTTCATACACATTTTTAAACTTAGATTATTTTTGTTAAATTAATTTGCATATAAAATAACTGGTTGGTTTGACCGATTTGATTAATTGCTCAAATTAATCAGAAAATAAGTTGTTGGTTTAACTAATTGATTGAATTTATTTGGGATTATATGACTGGAATGTATAATTAATTGTTTACTATTTGGCCATTATTATTTGGACAATTAATTCTGGAGGTGGATCAGAAAGAAATAATTAAAGACTTAAAAGGGACATTGGCATTGTTAATTGAAAATATAATGGAAAGCACAGAGAAGAAGGAGGAGGAGGAAGAGGTGGTGGTCTAAGAAAATGGAGATGAAGAAGGAGTGGGAAGAGAGAAGGATTCAAAAGACAAACCAACACCTACTATGCCCCTCTTCCTGGGAGAGCGCCTCCCCTCATAAATAGCTGAATGCTGCTTTTTTTTCTTTCCCCATTAACTGTTTCAAAGAACCTTCGAAACAGTTAATAGGGAAAAAGAAAAGGCAACAGGCAGCTATTCGTGAGGGGAGGCGCTCTCCCAGGGAGAATGCCTCCCCTGATGAAGTGTTGCCTGCTGCTTCTCCCCACCCTCAAGTTACCTTGAGGCTGGCAGGTCTTCGTCTTCGTCACATCTTTGGTGGGGTAGCGTGGAGGAGGGGGAATCCCTCTTCTCCCCGTTGCTCTGGGGAAGAAGGCCGGCAGTGGCTTTGGCGGGGCTGGGGATGCAAGGCCAGTGAAGCACTGCATCCGCCTTTGGTGGCCTTGCGCTCCCGCTGCGTGAGGCAGGCATTATTTTTTTTATTTTTCATGCACGGCGCTTTCCCGACCTCCTTCGTGCTTGCATCCCTCAGCCTGATTGTCTGATGGGTGTCATGGTGCAGAGGATGCTGGGAACTGTAGTTCTATTTTCTGGTTGCATTTGTGGGGCACTTGCCCCACTCGCGACTGGCGGACCCTTGCGGTGACCCTCACAGGATGGTAAGGTAAGTGTAGGCAGCTCGGTTCAGGATGGTTGGGCTGGGTGTGGGCGTGCATGCCGGACAATAACAACTGATGTCCCTCCTTATAGGTAAAGATAGGTTATGTTGAAATAAAGTGGCCTATGTTTTCACCAACAGATGGTCGCCTGTCTGCTCCTTGGGTGTCTTCGGTGGCAAAGGCAACAGCCTCACTTTGGCTGATGACAGTGCTGGCCCTGTTAATGAAACTTTAGCTACAGGTCCCAAGAGGACCATTTAATGCTTTGAAATCTACTACTTTGTCAACAGGCTGGGATTCCCCTTTAAGTTTTGCATGAGTAACAGATTCATCTTTCAGTCATCCATGTTCCACAATGTTTAAGGAAATAAAACAAAAGGCATGAGAGTGTCCAAGATATCCAGAAGCATCTGCCTCTACTAGTCTGCCAAATCATGTGAATGTCAGACATTCAGGCAGTTGCCAGCTGGAAGAAATGTGCCAGGCAGCTGGTATAGCCCAGAAGTGCGGAAATAAGTAAAAACAGGAAATGGACTCAAAAGGAGATTTGGATTCCTTGCTTCCTTCCTGTTACATCATGCCTGGGGCACCACTGATATTTGTGTAACAGAATTAAAGGAAGGAAAGAAGAATCAAGGAGCTTTCTGAAAATAAAAGGTCTGTTTAGTAGAGGCAACCAGCCTTTTCCCAGTTGTTATTCCAAACCTTTCATCTTGTCTCTAAAAGGGAGCTCAAAGAAAGGCAAGCTGAGTATAAGATGCAAGACAAATAGTTTTGCATTGATGCTTTGTGTGTAAATTGCAAAGATGCAAGAAATAAAGAGCAAGCCGAGAACACATATTACTCAAGCTTCTAATGTTAAGACAACGGTAAAAAAAAAAGAGTTCTTTCATTTGCTCTTTGAGGAATGGACCTTGTTTATCTCATACGTCAGAATCAATATCCATTTTTGTAAGGCAGTTATTTAGGGGTTTAACAAGACCAGGTGAGTCCTGTTCAAAAGGCATCTTTTTCTTGTTAAAAAATCCTCTCCTTTCTTTTTTCTGTTATATTATTTTCCGCTCTCACCCATTTGTTTCCTCCTGTATGTCTCACATTCCCAGGAAAGCTTAAGATTTCCCCCATTCAATGGTTGCTAACATTTGATCATTCCTCTGTTTCATCTTTATATAGCAGCTGTGTTTTGGCCAAATCTTTTACTTTCCTTTTCAAACAAGCCGCAGTATATTAAGAAGGAACCAGGAATTATCACCTGCATAAACTTGCCTTTAATGTCCTCCGAAGGTATTTATCTACTTGCAATTTCTTGCTTTCAAACTGCTAGATTGGCAGGAGCTTGGACAGAGATGGGAGCTCTCTCCATTGTGCAGCACTTTGGTCTCAAACTGCTGACCTTCCAGTCTAGTTCAGTGTCTTAACCACTAAGCCACCACAGTACATGATGGTGCTAAATGGCACCAAAACCAGACACTAGGTTTTCAGCTAATTTGTTGTTTACTTTCTTATATATTTTCTTGTTGATTGTTATCTTTTATGATCAGCTGTAATAATCATTACTTTTCTCAATTTGTGACCTTTATTCATCTTTGTTGGTCCAACTATAGACCCAGGAAATTCTTAGCACCCTGTGATCAATCTACAGTTTAAATACTTCAACCTTTTCCATATTAGTCTATGTTATGTTCACAAATCCATGCCATACATTCAAACCAAAACTCATAACATTGTATGGTGCATATTCTCAATGCCATTTCTACATTTTGTTACATATTACATTCTTCAGCCTCAGAACGCTGCACTGAGCTCTCCCTATTCTTGATTCTATTGCATGGCTGTAGTTTCACTTTGCTGTACCCACACCCCAATAAAGACATGGACACAGACATTTTTGGATTATAATTGGGCCACATTTATTTAAATTCAAACAAGGCCTACCTTAACAATTGTTAAGGATCAGACGGGCCGCAATAGCACTGGTAAGGGGCAAATCCAATTAGAGTCCTAATTATGTGATTCTCACACCTTGTTACTGCGGTAACAACGTGAGAGCCTATGCCAACAACCGGCTTCAGCGGAAGCGTGTTGTTGACCTACTCTATGTGTTGCCTATCTAATTGAGCTGGCTGGCCATACCAGTTCAGCTAACCTTGTCCTCCCTATGGCCAACCAACTGTATTTAACCTGTTAAATGTTAATGCAGTTGCCCCTAACCAGTGCTATCCGCCAGAAGTGACCAAATCTGGCACTATAGAACAAACCCCGTAACTCACCCCTCGGCGACAGTGTGGAGTGGGCGAAAAGACCAAAAACCAAGGAGCCAATCAGGTTCAAGGCCAAAAATTCCCACTCAGCCCCAAAGCGACCAAGAATCACACTGTGACCTAAGGGAGGGGGGAGGGTAAACGCGCTGTGGCCCAGCCAAATTAGAAAGAGGAGGCCGTTGGCCTGGCCACCCCTTATAAAGGGGAAGCCGGCCATGACCCCTCTCCCAGGCTGTGCCCGTGCCTCAGGGGCGGGGCCAGCAAAGCACGCGGCGGCTATTTTGCCGCTGCGCATACCATTCATTTATCCGGATTTTAAGATACACTATTCATATTTGTCAACACCCTCCACCCTTTCAATGTGAGTTAACTACATTTCTTGGGCTACTTGCTGTCTACTGATTACTGTGAACTTGGTTTTCTTAACCTCCATTTCTCACTGTGCTTATTACCTACTTTATTGACTTGATTCAGTTACCTTTCTAGTTTCATTGCCGTAATAATTTTTCGGCTAAACAAAAATTGCATCTCTAATATATCTGAGTGTAAAGAGTGCCTGGAGGAAAGAGATTCCAGGAGTCCTCTTTGGCATTCAGTGTGTGCAGTAAATTAGGGTGTTAGAAAAGACACCAGTTGCCAGGAGCCTTATAAATCAGGCTGTAACTTTGAATTGTAATTGAGGTGAAGTGGAAGCTAATTTAGAGGCAGGAGGAGAGTCACTGCCATGATTACTCAGTGTAACAGGCAGTGCCAAATGGAAGGTCAGGGGATATGGAAAAGTGAGAAAAGCTTACCCTACCAATCAGTCCCTGAGGTTTTTTCACCCCAATGCCTTGTCTCAGTAACAGGCAAGTAGGAAGGAAGGAAACTCTGAGATTCTGAAATATTTCCCATTTGTAAATCACGGTCAGTTACCGTATTTTTCGCCGTATAAGACGCACTTTTTCTTCCCCAAAACTGGGGGGGAAGTTGGTGCGTCTTATACGGCAAATACACATTTTACATGCATTAAAACTGCCCCCAACTTTGTGTGGTGCTTGCTCGCAGTCCTCTCCTTATGCAGTGTGTGCTGCGGGCTGGATTTGGGGCACGTACTGCGGGCTGTGGTGACTTCTGTGACCCTCCCTGCACGGCCAGGCTGTGTGTGTTCGGGCTTCCCTCTCCCTCCTATAGCGCGCCATGCCCCCCTCCCGACAGTCTAACCATGTGCTGCACGGGCATCATGCTGAGCTTACTGCCGGTACCTCCATCCATCAGCGCAGGCTGCGTCTCCTCATGTCTCCCCGAGCAGTCCCACTCCTTGCTGGGCAGTGTGGGCACAATTTCGCCGCTTCTCTGCATATCTCCCGGGCACCCGATCAATCCATGCTGCCCTGAAATGTCCGCATGTCTGCCTCCTCATTCCGCCTCCTCCAGCCAATGCTTACTGCTGTCCGTACTCTGCCCCGCCCCGCTCTAGTTGATTGGATGCCCGTAATTGATGGGCAGAAGGATTGATCCGCCAAAGCTCCGCCCCCGAATCCCGGGGAGAAGATACCGCCCTCCCTACCTCATACTGCCGGTCTTGCTCCTCCCCCACTAGTCTATTGGATGCCCATGATTGATGGGCAGAAGAATGGCTCCAAAAGCTCCGCCCCCGAATCACGGGGAGAAGACACACCGCCCTCCCTTCTGGGTAGATCACAGACAACGTGTATGGTGTATGTGAGAAAGTGATCAGGCGGACCAACTACAGGGTAAATGAAATGTAAAATGTGCATACACATGCACACACACACACCTAGGGTCTAGGAGAGCTTAGAGCATAATGAACATTTAAAGCCAAGCATTGGCAGATTTTACTGATGATTTAAAGTTGCAGTATGGCTGTTCCTGTGCCCCCATATGATTATAAATTTGCCATTGGCCTTCTCCCCATATAGCTGTTCTCATGACACATGTATGTTACCCTTTGTGGTCAGTGTAACAGTCTGTAAACCAAGGCTGCACTCTATCCCACAACATTCTCTCCAGCAGCATTCACTCAAACCAGATGGCATATGAGGGGGTTATGAGACCACCAGATTAAATATGGGGATTAGAGAGCACCAGATGAAATATGAGGGGGTTACGAGACCACCAGAGGAAATATGGGGAGTTAGAGAGCACCAGATTAAATATGAGGGGGTTACATTTCTTGCAGAAAAATTATAGTACCATCTCCTCAAGATGTCTAAGCAGAAGAGAATGGCATATAAAGTTGCTTTCAAGCTGGAAGTAATTAAATTTGCTAAGGAGCATGGGAATAGAGCAGCGGAGAGACACTTCGGGCCACCTCCAACTGAGAAAATGATAAGAGAGTGGAGGAAACAGGAGGATCAGCTCCAAAAGTTGGATAAAGGCAAGCACACCTTACGTGGACCAACTGCAAAGTGGCCAGAGTTAGAGGTGGAAGTGAAGGAGTGGATCGCACATCACAGGCAAAATGGACTTTCTGTCTCAACAAAAATGATAATCTATGAGGCCAGACGTATTGCTGTGGAGAAAGGCATTCGGGATTTCACCGGATCACCATCGTGGTGCTATAGATTTATGAAGAGATCTGTCCTTTCTATGCACACCAAAACTAGAATTGCACAAAAAATGCCTAAGGAATACGAATCAAAGATTCTTTCTTTTCACAAGTTTGTTATTGATGCGAGGAAGAAGAATACCGGTAACTTTGAAATTAGCCAGATCGGGAACATGGATGAAGTCCTGCTAATGTTTGATGTGCCATCTAACAGAACCGTAGATAACAAAGGAGCAAAAACCATAACCGTAAAAACCTCAGGGCATGAGAAAACCCACTACACGGTTGTGCTATCCTGCTGTGCCGATGGTACCAAACTGCCTCCGATGTTGATTTTTAAAAGGAAAACGTTCCCAAAAGAAACAATCCCACGGGGAGTCGTCGTGCATGTTCACGATAAAGGGTGGATGGACGAAAATGGCATGAGGCTGTGGATTGACAAAGTGTGGTCCAAACGTCCTGGCGGTCTTCTGAAGAAATCTTCCTTGTTGGTGCTTGACCAGTTTAGAGCGCACATTACGGAAAATACTAAAAAGAACTTTAAGGAAGTTAAAACCCAAATAGCTGTGATTCCTGGTGGCCTCACTAGCCAGCTGCAACCTCTGGACGTTTCCATTAACAAGCCATTCAAAGTTCTGATGCGTGAGGTGTGGAACACCTGGTTGGCAGCTGGGAACCATGATCTGACGCCTACTGGGCGGATGAAGAGGCCCACTATCACACAAGTGTGTGAATGGGTTAAAAGGTCATGGGACTCCGTGAAGGAGGACATCGTTGTAAAATCCTTCAAGAAGTGTGGCATTAGTAATGCCTTGGACGGAACAGAAGACGACGTCTTATTTGACACCAGTGAGGAAGAAAGTGATGACAATGACTGCGAGGATCTGTCCTTCCTCATTTCTGATAGCAGCGAAGAAGAGGAATTCTTGGGGTTCGAATAAAAACATTACAGACTGATTTTTGTTACTTTCACTGTTTACTGACTTTACTGACTGTTAATGAGAGTAAAGATTGTTCTTAATATGTTACATGGTTGTCATAAAATTGTTCTTAAACTGCTGTTTACTTTATACAGTTGATATAAAATATTTTAGTACAGTATTTGGTTCAGAATCTTTTTTTTCTAGATTTTCCTCCTTTAAAATTGGGTGCGTCTTATATGCCGGAGCGTCTTATACGGCGAAAAATACGGTAACTCTGCCGATATTATTTACCTGGTCATCATCAAGTCCAAGGGCAGATGCCAAGACAGAAAGGAACATCATAGAATGAAATGAAAATCAGGCCAAGAAATGTCTCAGCAGCAGTTATCTTGTACCAAGAAAGTCATGTTGGCTGCTAAATATTAACAGTGAAGGAAATGAGTCCTAAAGTCATGAGCATGTGCTTGCTGTTCTCAGGAAATATTCAATGTCAATGTACCTCAGAGACATCATTTAAAATAAGAATAAATTAAGTACAGGAACAACTTATGACCACTTTTCTGCAGGATTCCTAACCAGAAATAAAGAAAGAAAAGAAAAAAAAGCTGACAGGTTCTATATAATTTGGTTTGTTATTACTTTCAGATGAGGCATTTTTGTTCCTCTATATCTTTCATAGACAGATTCATGTCATAGTAAATGGTATAACTTCATCAATATGCATTTAAATCAGGCATTTTAAAGTGCTTCTGTTCATAACATACTAGCCATTATGACAAAACACTGGCTGAAATCCTGTTGCTTACCATAACAAATCTCAGTTAGAATAGGCCCACTGGGTCGGTGAGGACAAAGAAAGTCAACTCCTCCATGTTCCCTGACTACTCAGGGACTTACTATCCTAAGACTAAGAGCCCTAGTGTCACAGTGGTTAAAACTGTTGGACTGCAGCCAAACTCGGCTCACGTTGTGAGTTCAAACCTGATAGGGCTCAAAGTTGACTCCATCCTTCTGAGGTCTGTAAAATGGGCACCCAGCCTGTTGGGAGCAAAATGCTAATTACTTTGTGAACCAAACCAACCAGAGATTGCACTAAGTGCTATGGGATGGTAAATAAGTGTATTTGCTATTGCTAGGCAACAGGTTTTCAGTCACAAAAATAAAATAAAGTGAAATAAAAAATTAAATTAAATTAATTCCAGCAGAACTTTGTCATGTGTAGGAATCTAAAAGTCTCTCTGCATGTTACATTAAATATATAATTTGTCATGGTATCTCTCTCTCTCTCTTACACAAGGCTACAGCCCGCCTGCCCATGGACATGCATACATTTTCCAAATCTTCATTTTGTGTGCACACAAAAGGTTGGTGTAGAAGAACATTTAACTCTCCCCCACCATGATCCTGAAAATAAAATAAAAAGCCCCTCCCCAAAAGAAGGCCCACATACACTCAAAAGGAAAGAAAATCTCCCTATGGCATATTTCTTCTCTTCTCTTCTCTTCTCTTCTCTTCTCTTTTCCTCTCCCCTCCCCTCCCCTCCCCTCTCCTCTCCTCTCCTCTCCCCTCCCCTCCTCTCAGAATTCTTGTTCTAAATCCACATTTGCAACAAGAGTCAAGATAAACCTTGCTAAGAATGTGGGGGGAAGACTTGAGACTGTGTATCACAGACCTGATAACATTGATGTTCCCACTCTTAATACTTTTTAAAGTGCTGTTTGATACAGTTATTGTTGTTATGTGCTCTCAATCCAGAACCAACTGAGAGCGACCCTAATAGGACTTTCAAGATAAGTTTAATTTTTAAGGAGTGGCTTTTATCAGTTCCTCTCCCCCTGTGAGCGCCCAATGCTGACTCGGGATTTTGCGTCTGTTTACTCTATCTTTTGTACTACACTGGCTAGCTGCAGCATTTTTCTGTCTCATATGCTCACCACACACCAGCTTTTTTTTTTTGCTTTGTTTCAAAATGTTTAATGTTGTGAGTTCTAGGCTTACAGAATTTTAAAGTTTTGTGTTTCCTGAAAAATAACAGCTACAGTACATGCTGCCATGACATTTCTGGCTTTCAGCAACCTTTTCTGAATTTGTATGTATGTATGTATGTATGTATGTATGTATGTATGTATGTATGTATGTATGTATGTATGTATGTATGTATGTATGTATGTATGTATGTATGTATGTATGTATGTATTATGTATGTATGGATGGATGGATGGATGGATGTCCCACGCATCTGGGATGTTCTTCCACTCTGGGTAGTGTACAACTTGAAAACCCCCATACAATACAAATCAAACATAATCAGTGGTGGGCATCAGCAGGTTCGCACCAGTTCACCAGAACCGGTAGCAGAAATTCTGGCTGGCCCCACCCATCCAAATTTTGGAATAAAATAGTCCTAACTCGGGTGCAATGCAGGGCTACCCCCTGGCCATGCCTGCAGTGTGGTAGTAAAATTTTTTGGAGCCCACCACTGAACATAATACAATATAATAAGACATTAACAATAACCCATAAAAAATAAAACTATAAATCATAGGCAATTCTACTAGCTCTGCCTTGTTCCCAGTTCTTTGCATAATACTGCCCAGAACTCTATTGCCATCCTATATGCTGAGTATCTCTAATGATGACATGAGCAGGAATGATTTTTTTTTAAAGGAAAGCCTTTGGTTCTTCAAAATTACTGCCTCCAGGATGACTTTACTAGCAGCAGAAATATTCTGTAATTAAAAATTTTCCCTTCTCATCCCACAACTTCCATGGGTATCCAGTGATGAAAAGAATTACTCAGGAAGCCCAAGTGCTATGGGGACAGAAGTCAAAATCATTTATTTTAAGAAAAATCACTACTGCTGATTATGTCATCAGCCTTCCATGGCATAGGTCACAGTAATAGAATTTCAGCCAATGGCATAGAATTCCTTACCTTTTAGATTTAATCCTATGTGAATTCTGCAGCAACACATACCTCTGAGGAATAACATGTCCGGTTCCAGTTCATGAAGGTAAGTGTAATGCAGGTTTTCTCAACCTTGGGGCCCCAGATGTCCATCGACTTCAATTCCCAGAAGCCCTGATCAGCAGGCATGCTGACTTGGGCTTTTGGGAACTGAAGACCAAAATTACCTGGAGGCCCAAGTTTGAGAAACCCTGGTGTAATGTACAGGTACATAAGAACATAAGAACATAAGAACAGCCTTGCTGGAACAGGCCACAGCCCATCCAGTCCAGCATTCTGTCTCACACAGTGGCTCACCATTTCCTTCAGGGTATTCCCAAGCAGATGCCTTCACCTGCTTAGGATTCCCTGGAAATGATATTGAGAGATATCCTGCCTATCTCTCCAACCCGGAGGTTGTCCTTAAGTATCCATAATTATAGCCATTGATACTCTTGTCCTCCATGAACTTGTCTAATCCTTTCTTAAAGCTGTCAAGACTGACAGCTGTCACCACTTCTTCTGGCAGGGAGTTCCATAGACCAGTAATCCTCTGGGTGAAAAAGTACTTTCTCTTATTTGTTTGAGAACTAGTACCCAAAGGTTTCATGGAATGTCCCCTAGTTCTAGTGTTATGCGATAGGGAAAACAGTTTTTCCTTATCTACTTTGTCCACACCGTGCATGATTTTATAAACTTCAATCAGGTCACCTCTTAGACGTCGTCGTTCAAGAGTGAAGAGGCCCAACCGTTGCAGCTCAGATGGTAAGGAAGGTGTTCCAGTCCCCTAATCATTTTGGTTGCCCTCCTCTGCACTTTTTCCAGCTCCATAATATCCTTCTGGAGGTATGGCGATCAGAACTGTACACAGTATTCCAGATGGGGCCTCACCATAGATTTATAAAGAGGCAAAATGACACTTGCTGACTTATTTTCTATACCCTTCCTAATGATCCCTAGCATTGAGTTTGCTTTTTTCACTGCTGAGGCACACTGGGTTGACACCTTCATTGAGTTGTCCACCAGGACACCAAGGTCCCTTTCCTGGTTTGTCGCAGAGAGTTCAGACCCCATCAGTTTATAAATGTAATTGGGGTTCTTTGCTCCAACATGCATCACTCTGCACTTACTAATGTTGAAACTCATTTGCCACTGTTTTGCCTACTCCCCCAGTGTCGAGAGATCCCTCTGGAGCTCCTCACAATCTCTCACAGTTTTCACTACCCTGTATAATTTAGTGTCGTCAGCAAATTTGGCTACCTTGCTTTTTACTCCTACCTCTAGATCATTTATGAAGAGGTTGAAAAGCAGGGGTCCCAGTACTGAACCTTGGGGGACCCCACTCTTTACTTCCCTCCACTTGGAGAAGTGTCCATTTAGTGCTACCCTCTGTTTCCTGTCCCTTAGCCAGTTGCTGATCCAGGACAAGACCTGTCCCTTTATTCCATGACTGGTAAGTTTATTCAAGAGCCTTTGGTGTGGGACCTTGTCAAAAGCCTTCTGAAAGTCCAGATAAACAATGTCAACTGGATCCCCCTTATCCACATGCTTGTTGACACTCTCAAAAAATTCCAACAGATTAGTGAGGCATGATTTGCCCTTGCAAAAGCCATGTTGGCTCTCCTTTAGCAGCGCCTTCTCTTCTATGTGCCTATTAATTCTATCTTTTAGGATGGTTTCCATCACTTTACCTGGGACACATGTCAAACTGACAGGTCAGTAATTTCCTGGATCACCCCTGGATCCTTTTTTGAAAATTGGTGTTACATTCGCTACCTTCCAGTCATCAGGCACAAAGCCTGATTTGAGGGAAAGATTATATATTTTGGCTAGGAGATCAGCAATTTCATCTTTAAGTTCCCTGAGAACTCGTGGATGGATGCCATCTGGTCCTGGTGATTTGTTAGTGTTTAGTTTAACAAGACATGCAAGGACCTCCTCCCTGGTTATTTCTATCTGGCTTAATTCTTCGGTTTCCCTCCCTACGAAGATAGGCTCTGTTTTGGGCATGTGGCCTCTGTCTTAAATTGCTGAGCAGCCTGAAATCTACTGAATACAACTGGAATGGGTGAGAATTTTCTTTCAGTTTGTTTATTTTCAAAATATGAATTTACTAAATTCCTCAAATTTCTTCATATGCAGGTTGGAAAAAATTATTGATGTGTACATAATTTGAATGTGAACCAACCTTACCTCAGAAAATGACAGATTTGATTAAGTAGGGCATTAGGAATGGGTAGCATGCAGTGTGTGGCCTGAAGGAACTCAACAGTTTCCACCTCTTTCCCTCTAGGGGAGTTGGGAACCATTCTGCTATGTCTGTAGGTCCCCAGCACTCCAAGGCCCCCTCACCCTCATTTCTTAATAAAGGAAAAGATCCACTGGAAGATACAAAGGTGTTTCACTAAAAACAAACACAACCAACCAACCAACCACAGAATTCAGGTGGAGTCTCAGAAGCAAGTTCAGCAATCCAAAGTCCATGGACTAGCATCTGTAGCCCCAGGTCATCTGGACACTTCCTCGACCAATCAAGAGCCAGAACTCTAAGTGTTAACTTTGGGTTTGAATCACTGTGTATGCAACCATGTTAGTGCTGAATTAGGGTTGTGAGTTTTTCCTTTCTGGGAAAAGGCTGGCACAAGATGCAAATTCACTTGCTGGGGCATGTGGGGAGAATTTCCTTTCAGATTTTCTTTGAAAAGATGCAATGGAATGCATGTATTTCATCATACTTAAAAGTAAAAATTGAGATTTAGAATATTCAAATAAAGCAGAGTGTAGAAGTGACAGATTTTCACAATCTTAAGAAGAAATTTGCAAGAGCTCTCCTATTTTTGCACAGCTGCCCTTAATTCAAGTGTGGTTTCTGTGGAGGAACATCACAGTGAATTGTGTTCTAAATGGGGAGAAAAGAATGTCTCAGAGGTTGAGAGTTGCCTAAAACACTTCTTTTTTTTGAATTTCCCAATATATTAAAAATGAATAAATGCTAAAGTGGGATTACAAAAATTGCGGTACATTTGAGGGCTTCTGTAAATGTGAGCTGCAGGCAAAATAGTCCCCAGCTCTCTCCCCCTTGTGATAGGCACTGGGGAGGATGCTGAAAAGATCTATCTACATTTGGCTTTATTAAAGCTAAGTAGCATTTGATTTATGTGTGTACAAATAGATATAAATGTAGCTTTCATTAGGTCACCTTTGCTTGAAAGCCAGTCATATCCAACTCTAGGGTTCAGTGCTCATCTCTGTTTATAGCCAAAGAGCCAATGCTGTCTGCATCTGCAGATGTTTCTGTGGACATGTGGCAGGCATGACTAAACACTGGAGTGCACAGAATACTGTTTACCTTCCCACCAAAGTGGTCCCTATATATCTACTTGCAGTTTCTTGCTTTCCAACTGCTAGGTTGGCAGGAGCTGGGAGCTCACTCCACCATTCAACACTCGGGTCTCGAACTGCTGACCTGTCAACCTTCCAGTCATCAAATTCAGCATCTTAACCACTAAGCCACTGCAGTCCCTTAGATTTCATTAGCACTTCCTTAAAATGTGGTATTATTCTAAATTTGTATTGCACTCTGATAACTGCTTATACTGAAGATGTCACAACAGCAGATGTCATCTCCTTGAAATTTCTCCCCCACCTCAATATATTTTATATAGCAGCTTTTGTAGAACAACCTATATGAGAAACAAACCACAAACAGTCTAAGTTTACACTGTGTGTGGCAGTGGATGAAGTAAATGGAAAATAGAGATGAACATCAGAAAAAACAGCAGGCGGGGGGGGGGAGATAAAAACCAAATAAAACTTAGTTTACAGTGAAGAATTCTACTCTGCTATGAGTTCTTTGACCTCTTATCGCCATAACTGAAAGTTTCTTAATGTTTGATTTTCCACCTAAGATATGGGTTCCTATGTACAAAGATGGAAATAATTCAGCAGTTGCCAAAGGTTCTACTAGTTAGACTCAGAAAATATAACTATATGGTAAGTGATGTAAGCCAGAGGACTGGTAATAATTTAGGAGAAGTTACATTGTACTGTATTTCTAATTTAGAGAAATAAATTGGTTACTCATTAGAAGAAGGAAGAATAGCAGGAGACAGATGCTTCTCTTTACTTCTCGAACTGTTTGTTGTTGTTGGGTTGTGCTAATTGGAATAAAGACAAATAGACTTGTGTAGACTTGTGTATTCATGTGTATAGGTTATTCAGGAAGCTTTGACTTTCTGCTGTCCTCTCCACCTACTTTAAGAAGGGACAGAGTACATTCCTTACCAGATAATATTTCACAAAGTCATACAGAGGTATTTCAAAATTCTCCTCCATTTTTAAAAATATAGGCAACTTTAATTTCTGTGTTTGGAATCATGTGTGTTTATGTAGGTGTAGGCCCTATTATAGTAACTTTGCTTGATGAAGAAACAGTTTGCAAGCTGGAGTTCATGTTCTGTTCCTCATATTACTCTTTCTTCATTCAGAACATACAAGAGCTAAGAATTAATCTATGAGATCTGATAATGATTGTACTAGTTCTTGAATGTTCTCAAGGTTGACTGATTACTTATTCTAGATATTTTGCTCCTAATATTTAACGTGAGGGACTTTTAATTCAAGTAAGAGAGCTCTGAATGTTTACCAAGAATAGGGTGTTTAAGTGTAGTGAACCATCACAATTGGTGATACAAATGTGACTCGCATGAGTTGTTCTTCATTTGATAATATCTTGTTTGTACTTAGTTTGCTAGACAGTGCTACTTTTTATGGGCAATTTGTCACAACAATTTTCCTTTCCTTGAGTGCACTAGATATTAAAAAATTTCTTATGTTAGTAACAAATGCTACGAAGCAGAAGATTGAAAGAGATACCCTTATTTCCTTACTGTCTGATAAAGAAGTGGGCAACAGTATGAAGACATGTGACTTTTGTATAGAGTTTGTACCCTCTCTTTTGGGAAGTTCTGGATAAAACACCACTAAACAATTGTTCAGTCACACAGTCGAGTCTGAACCTTTGCAACCCCATGGACTACCGCACGACAGTCTCTTCTGTCAGCTGCCATCCTCTGTAGCCCACCCAGATCTATGCCCACTTCATCAACGATGCCCTCTAACCATCTCATCCTCTGCCACCCCCTTCTCCTTTTGCCTTCAATCTTTCCTTAAGCAATGAGTATCCACTGTGCAATAAAACAACACAGTATTGGCATAAAGGGGAAGGCAGGCTGTTTCTCTCCTCCTTCCATCTAGAGATCAGCATGCCACTGATTTTTGGGATGGTGGCCTTGCTCTATGTGAGAGTGATTGTTGTATCTTGGAGCAGTTGGTGCCTAGAGTCATCTGTGCCAAGAGTTTAACAGTCAGATGCAAATTTATTTACTCAGAAGTTCACTTGACTTGGTTATTATCTTACTGGTTTTCCTCGGTTCCCATTCCAGGGAATACCTCCATTCAGCTCTCAGACATTTTGCTTCACTATCAATGTCAAACATTGCCTGCAGCCACCTAGACTACAGGGGGTTTCTCTGTATGCCTTTATAATTCAATAAAGATGTTGGTTTCTAATGCAAATCTCTATGTCTTTCTTCCCATGATGCATAATTATTAAGTCTATAGAACTATACTTCTATAAGAGTCTCAGAGTCTACAACTAGAGTGGCCAAGCTGGCTGAAAAAGTCCTGAGAGCCATAGATCTATTATCAAAAAAAGTTCTAATCTTTGGCTAGAACCCTATTGGGATTTTACTCCTCAGTGAGTGAAATTATGCTCCTCCTCCTCCTCTCCTCCTCCTTTGCCTTCATCTTCTGTTGAGGCAAATACAAGGTTCTTGCACTGACACTTCTAGTGGCCTCCACCAGTGTTATTTGTTGTTTTTGTAATGTCTTTGGTGTGCTCTTTGTCCTTCTCCTCTTTTCACATATGCCTTGAATGGCATGGAATTCCAAGACATTCTCTCCAAATGAGCAAACCACTATATTTGTTGTCTCTGTATGTAATTTAAGACTGCTTCTATTCCAATTCTTTCCCTAATGATCTCATTCCTAATTTTATCCCTTCTTGTCACTCCAAAAGACTTCCTCAGACATCTCATTTCCATAGTGACCAACTTTTGTTAATGTTTTGTTGCAAGTATCCATATTTGACACTGGTAACATTGCAGTAAATTCCAGCTAATGAACAAGCTACATGAGCGTGTACATACTAACACCTTGTTAATTTGATATAATCTAAAGCTGTGATTTAGGGTCCATCTAGGTGGGGAAAGTTGAAGCAATCCAGTTCTCACTTAAAAAGCTCTTATCTTTGGTGCAATTTATTTTACACTTTGTGCAATAGCTCAATCTGTAAAGGAACCTGAATGATCTCCCTATTTGATTAGGTACATGAAGGTGCCTGACCGATTCACTTAGTCTGGTGAATCACGCATTGGCGAAATGAAACTGCTTCTAGCTATCATTGTTTTGAATTCCTTAACAGCAGGGCTTTATGCCAAGTTTGGACAGAGCCCCTAGCGGGTTCATACACTTTGATCCCGAGAGTTGAAGAACCCAAGAGTGGGTGAAGGGCAACCTTCAAGTGACCTTCAGGTAACCTTGAAGTGATGTTGACATTGGGGGATGGGTAATCCCTGATAACAATCTAATCCCAAGGATATCAATTTCTCGTGGGAAAGCAGGTGCATTATACCTCGTAAAACACACTATAAAAAGAGCTGTCAGAGCTCAGTAGAGACACTTTTTAGGGATTTATTGAGACTTCTTCAGAAGCAGCGGAAGTCTTTGAAGAAGAGATTCCAGATGGATTGAGGATGAACTTCTAAAGCGAGATGTGGCCTTAAGAAGATAAGGGGAAAAGGAGTCTTCGGACTTTGCCATAATTCCAGAAATGACACTTTGTAGTTTTTTCTGACTTCTTCAGACTTAGAAGAATTTTGATAGCTTGCCTAGACTAGCTAGACTTAGAGAATAATTGTGCTTTGTTATTTTCTAAGGAACCAAGTACAGTGATACCTCATACAACAATTTTGATCTGTTTCACAGGGCTCGCTGTTGTATGAAACAATTGCTATATTGGCCCCGGGAGTGGAGACAGGTGGGAGCCACTACAGCTGCCTTCGCTCTCTGGGCCCGCCCACCCAGAAAGCAGAAAAGGATGCCGCTGACGCCGGCCCCTCAAGGAGCTCCCTGTCTCGCCCAGGAGCCCACACCATCGGCCCCAGGAGTGGAGACAGGTGGGAGCCGCTGCAGCTGCCTTCACTCTCCGGGCCTGCCTGCCCGGAGAGCAGAAAAGGACGCCGCTGATGCCGGCCCCTCGAAGAGCTCCCTGTCTCACCCGGAAACCCACGCCATCGGCCCCGGGAGTGGAGACTGGTGGGAGCCGCTGCAGCTGCCTTCGCTCTCCGGGCCCGCCAGCCCGTGTTTTTGAAATTAATTGTATGGGATTTTTTCTTGCAATGTGTTAATTTTCAATCTGTTTTTGTAATTGTGTAATTATATCTGTGATACTGTATTTATGTGTGTTGTAAGACGCTTTGAATGGCACGTGCTAGGAAAGCGGGGTAGAAATTAAAACTTTATTATTATTATTATTATTATTATTATTATTATTATTATTATTATTATTATTATTATTATTATTATTATTATTATTATTATTATTATTATTATTATTATTATTATATGATACATGCATCGTATAGCGATTTTCCCTATGGGATGCATCTTAAGTCGGGGATTTTTTTTTTTTTTTTTGCTAAGTGGTTTTTCCCATTGAAAAATTGTTATACAATTTTTCCATAGGGAAAATTGTTATGTGGGACATAATTCCCTGCCCCCCAAAACCTAATTGTTATGCCATTTCGTTGCTATATGTGGTGATTGTTGTATGAGGTTCCACTGTATTTAGAGTACTGTGTTAGGAGATTAGTGTGCTAGAGAGAGCAACTGATCAGCTTCTTAGTTAGAAGTAGACTATTAGCCAGCACTATGTTTTGTCTTATGGACTATGCTTTACTTTTTATTCAAATAAAAGACTAAGGAAATAAGCGTAGGTCTTATTTCCAAGGAGTATGAACTTTGCTTACCAATTTGCCAATGGGTCTACCAGGATTAATTTTTATTACACTACTAAAAATCCAAATCTCCCATGACTCGAGGTTTGAGAATCGCGACCTGAGGGGAGGAGAGAACGACCAAGAATGACACACTAGTCATGGGGCAACAGTATGGAGCTGTGGGAGTCAAAATAGTCCTTATCCTGGGAAAGAATTTGGCAGATGCTGAGACAATCACATCGACCCTGTTCCTCGCCCTACTGTGCCGGTGTCCTGACACCATGTCAGAGCCCAGCACCAGCAGAGCTCTATAGCTGGTTACAGCTACAATGGGAGAAGGGGAGATTCTCCTTATTTCAGGTTTCAGAAGGAGCAGAGCAGAGTTATTGTTGCCAGTCTCGAGGTCAGGAGCCAGTGGAGTCGTACTAGAGGTGCAGGGGTCATCCAAGATTCCGATGTTCAGAATCCAGGGAATCAAGTTCAGGAAGCCAAGAGCACAGTGTCGTGTTCACCAAACAGATGAATTGGCCTGACAAGGGCCTGCTGGCACACCTCTCCTTTAAGGGGACTCAGACCCCACAGCTGAGGGTCTGTTCAGGAGGTGTGCCTGGGCCCTCCTCCTTCTCAGCTGCTTCTGATGCCTCAATGAAACCCTGTAACGAGCAGGCATGCCGGCCTGTTCCTGAGTAGCCTGCCTGCTGGCACCTGGCCTAGCTGTCAAACTCTGAACCTCCAGCCTGGCTTGGCCCTGCTGGGCAGGCTCTGGAGTGATGGCTGGCTGCAAGACCAGTGCCATGTCCATGTCCTCCAACTTGGCCTCCTGATCTGAGCTGGCCATGACCTGGGGGACTGGCAAGGGGTTCTCCTCAGGCTCAGATTCCAAGTCAGAGCCGGCAGCAGGCTGCTGGGCTGGCTGAAAGTCCTCCTCCTCCTCCACACACCCAGGACCCTAGGTCACAACAAACCATCAATGTGGGAGACTTTCTTCTCCTCTGAAAAGGATCCAGACAGTAGTTCAAATAACTCAAATTTATCTCCCTTTCAATTATTGACACCATTTCCCCCACCTTTTCTTGCCTGTTTGCCACAGTGGCTTGCTCCATCGTCCCTTTTAATGTCACAACCCAATGCATATGTCTCAAAATTGTCACCATAGAGAAAACCATCCGTACCTCTGTTTGGGAGCAAGTTAACCAACTACATGGACTGCAGAATGGAATGGATCAAGAGTGCTACCGATCCCACTAAATACATTGCAGACTTAAAGCTGATCCTGAAAGGATTTGACAGTTTGCTAAAGGGTGGGATGGATAACTATTTGTGAAAACACAAATGGGGTTACTAGAAAATAGGGTAAACCAAACACACCCAAAGTGACCCAAATACCCAAAGATACACTCTTCTAAGTAAATTGTAATAGGATTCTGGTCTACAAGAATGGATTCCCTGTACATCCAGCTGTTATGCAGTCTGGATGAATGGAGGATTTTACCCTTATTCTGTCAATAGAGGCAGCTTTGAGCAGAGAGGGCAGAACAAGAGGTTAGTTTATAGGCCTGTCCTGCCCTGTCCCAGGCCTCTTTGCCTTAAAGCAGCAACCTACCTGCCCTCTTTTGTGGCTAGAGTGTTTGGGTTGCCTATGGCTGCCAGATATGATTTTTTAAGCCTATCTTGTTACTTGACACTTGTAGGAGGATGGGTAGTTGTTTACCTACAGTATCCCATTCTGGCACAAAGGAATTTTGTTGTGTAGGGGTCCAGTCATTTAAACAGGTAACATTTAG
Source organism: Bradypodion pumilum (assembly GCA_035047305.1). Classification (NCBI taxonomy): domain Eukaryota; kingdom Metazoa; phylum Chordata; class Lepidosauria; order Squamata; family Chamaeleonidae; genus Bradypodion; species Bradypodion pumilum. The sequence continues at coordinate 55,018,062 of JAWDJD010000003.1, read as the reverse complement.
GTTAGTAGTGCTAGGTTAGGGTAGTAGTGGTGAATCCGTCAGTTTGTCTTTGGTTGAGGTGAAACATGGGGGCCTGGCATGATTCGGATGACTGAGTTGGGAACTCAGGAGACACCTGTTGAAGGTATAGCACTGCCCGTCCATTCTGAGTATCCTGCTCCGGCATCAGGGTTAACACTACCAGCCTCTCCACAGGTCAAAGGATTAAATCTATACCTATAAAATGGTGCGTTAACTGTTGGAATGTGACAAAGGATGTTTAGCCAGGCCCCACTAGCCCCGTCCAAGCCTCCATGCACTCACCCGAACGGGGTTCGCAGGTAACTGTCGGGTTGAATTTTGCTCCAGTGGGGCAGGAGCCCCCCGGATGCAGACAAAAAAAGGGAACTTCAATTCCCAATGTTCCTTGGGCCGCGCTGCACCAGAGGCAATCAGGCTGAGCGGCGCGAGCAAAAGGAACGTTCGGAAACGCGCCGCAGCCAATCAAAATCAAACCCGCTGGAAAAAACCGCTGCACAAGCCAAAAATGCACAAGCTAAACTACAAGCCCCAGCGTCCTGCGTGCCATGAGCGTGCAGAACACTGAGGCAGCTGGAGTGTGAAAAATAAAAATAAAAAGGCAGGCCACGAAACCCCCACCCCCACCGCCGCATACAGCAGCGATGGGGTTTCCATGGTCCGGCCACCCAGGCCAGCCCATGGAAATACCTGCCCCCCACACTGCATCAAGCAGCGAAGGGATTCCCATGGTCCGGCCACCAAGGCCGGCCCACAGAAATACACCCCCCCAACACAAAACAAGACTATCCAAAAACAGTCAAAAATAATCAAAACCAAAATAAAAGCAGAAAAAGTAAACACAAAAACATCCAAAAACACAATCCAAAAACAGTCAAAAATAATCAAAACCAAAAAGAAAAAAAAGAAAAAGGAAACACAAAAACATCTAAAAACAAACAAGAAAAAACACGCAGACACCCCCCCCCCCAAAATCCAAACCCTCCCAAAAAATAAATCCAGAGACCTTACCAGGAGACGTCCTCACTCCATGACGACAGGAACTAAACTGAGGAAAGAAAGAGACTACTTACCGGAAGAAGAAGCGACACCCAGAGGACAGTAGAGAAAAATAGTAAAATACATGAAAAGCTCACCAGCCCCAACCAGAGGCCACAAGAGAAAAAACATTCAAAAAAATTCAAAATAATTACAAATAATTCCCAAATTACTGAAATAAGTTATCAAAACATTCAAAAATATTCACACTAATCACAAATAATTCAAAAAAAGAAGTAAGTTTTCAGTCAAAAAACAAAATAAAACATCTAAACACAGTATAGAAACATTGATTTAAAAAAAACATATTCTTACACATTTTAAAAATAATTATCCAAGGTACAACTATTTAAAAAAATTCACATAGTAACACATTATTTGGTTAAATACAATAATTATATCATCCTTTCCTCTTTTTAAAAACCAAAATAATAATAATAATAATAATAATAATAATAATAATAATAATAATAATAATAATAATAATAAATCACAGTTTATAACAGCCCATGCGTAAAAATAAAAATTAAAAAACCACAATTAAAAACTAAACTCATTTGCATAAACATAAAACAAAAACCTTCCAAAACCATTTCAAAGAGCCCGGCACCGCCGGGCAAAATATGCTAGTAAATTAATAAATATGACCCAATGCCAATACCATAAATATGTCTCCTACCTACCTCTTGATGGGTAAGGGGGTAAATCATAGCTCTGACTAGTTAAAGCCAATTTGCTATTGCTCTTGTGTACTGTTTAGGCAGCTAGCCAAATGGTGGTACATGCATCTCAAGCAGGCTATCTGATGAGATGCAGTGAAGTAAAAATTGCCTCAAAACATCCTTTTGTGTTTTTAATCTCAGCAACATGTCTTCCTGAAGAGGACTGAGTTACTACTACATATGTACTTTTTGCCTGTCTCTCATTACATAAACCCACAAAAGCAGCATCTTTTCCCTCAGCAAAAATATTGACTGAAAATTGAGATTAAATGTGATGTTTTTGTTAAAAACTTTATAAGTTTGCAAAACAACAACAATGTTTTCTCTTCACAGCTCCCAGTTTTTTGTGTAAGAAATATGTTTTCAGGTCTTTTACAAAAAGTGTAAGAAAAAAATGGACATAAAATAGTTTCTTAAAATACCTGTATTTTTAATATACCTGTAATATACAGTGCTCATAATTCAGCAATACTATTTTTAAAAAACTAAAGATATTATTCTCAGTTGTCTACAAAATTTTCCAGGAAGCTCTTGCATTGGAGCCGTTCCAGGAAAGATGTTACAACCAAACTGGGAAACAATGTACATCTTGAATCAATAAGCTGGAACTGAACTTGGAAAAGCATTTTACAACCTACCTTATCTTTCCTATATGCCTATGAAAATCTGCTTAAAATGAATTGAATTCACTGAGTTCTAGTTGCCAGACCCACTGAAATCCTTTCTCAAGATAGGATTGTCTGCTGAGCTTGTCAGTCTGATTTGTTTCCTCTGCATTTATTCTGAAAGAAATTGGCTCCCAAATTGATCTAAACCATGAGGTTGATGACTTTGGAACCAAGTCCTTGGAATGGGTGAGAAGATTTTAATGTAAGGATGTCATAGCTTTCCTCTCTCTGCCAAATATGTTTGAATGAGGGCTGAGTGGACCATAAAGGAAAGTGCTCCAGGAAGTAAAACAGGAATATCTCTAAGATATCTGGTGCAGCTGTTACAGATTTTGGAAAAAGGGTTTGCATGAGGAAAATGTGGGTTCTAGATTCAGAATCGACTTGTCTGCACTTCCCTGTTAAAATGATGCCACCTTCTTGGCTTTGTTGTTGGCCAAACCTAAATTTGATGGTCCCTTCAACGAAATTAGCACACCTGATTGGGACCATGAGAAGAGCCTTCTCAGTGTCTGCCCTGGCCCTGTGGAACCTCTTATCACCGGAACTGCACCTCCAGACAGAGCTGCTTCCCTTTAGAAAGGCACTTTAGACCTGGCTTTGTCAGCGGGTCTGGGATCTGACTTGTGGAATGGCCCAGACCCGCTTGGCTAGTTTAGCTGCCTTGATCTGTCAGAATTTTGTATCTGTTGTTTGCTTTTTATGCTTTTTAGTATGGCTTTTATCTTTTTATCTTTTATTGTTTTATCCTCTTAAGGAGTTAGGGACGGTATTGGAGGGTTTTAGATGTTTTACAATTATCTATGTATTTTATTGTACCTTTCTGGTGTATTAGATTATGTACTGGATTATGTACTGTGTATTGTCGAGGTGGCTTTGTTGTAACATGCCTTCGCCTCTCATGTTGTTAGCCGCTCTGGGTGGCATTTTGCACCAGAAGGGCAGGATATAAATAATCCAATGAATAAATAAAAAATAAAAAGTCCTCATCGGTGCATGTTTCTGGTAGTAATCGGCAGACCAGGAAATGACCCCGATTCTGTATTGTTCCACATTCACACAGCGTGTTGTTGTTCGCCAGCAGTCCTCACTTGAAAATATTGGTCCTGCATTTAGGGACTCCAACTCTCAACCTATTCAGAGTCACCCAAGTGACATAGGGGAGGTTGAGTTCCTCAGCTATATCCCCATTTAATGTTGTCCCTTGTTCAGTGAATGTTTGTTCTTGCCATGAAACTCTTTATGGATCTGAGCCAGCAGACTTGAGGCACATATCCATTGAGAGGATCTTGAGGGTCATTCTCTTGCTTAGTTCTCTTGGCATCTACTACTACTTCTCTCCTTATCTTAGGTGGAGTGATACCAACAATAGGATATGTTTTCTCAATGGGTGTATGTTTGAGACACCCTGTCACTATATACCTGTGCATGGCTTCATTAACAGTGACGACAACTTGTTCTGCATGTGTGGATGCACTCCATAGTGGAGCAGCATACTCCTCTTCGGAGATACTCAAGGCCAAAGCTGATGTATGCAGCATGAATGGTTAAGCTCCCCATTTATAGTTTGTCACTTTCAAGGTGATGTTGTTCTTTGTAGTAACTTTGCCTTTGGTATTTAGGCAGTGCTGTTTGAAGAAGAGTGTCCTGTCAAGGAATTTTGGTGCCGAACAATGCTATAATCGGTTCCCTTACCTTGTAACATTCAACTCAACCCTTGCCTCTCGATTTCGAAGGTGGAAAGCACATACTTGAGTCTTGCTTGGATTAGGCTTCAAATGGTTGATATTGTAATACTTGTAGAGAAATTCTGATGGTTCGGTCCAATAACTCCAGAGGCATTGTTTAGTTTTAAAGCTTTATTCTGTTGCCCCCTTCATGGGATGCAATGGAGGTCTCAGGGGTCAGGAAAGGGAGTGGGAGAGCGGGAAAGTGAAGGTCCTTAAAATACCTGAGTGATGTCATAGGGTCCTCCCATGTTCAGCTGGTCATAGGGTTATAGGGGCATTGGTGTCATAGGGTCATGGGAACATTGCATTGTGGCATATGTAGTTTGTAAATGGATGATATTACACCTAACAATACTGTCCTAATTTTTCAAGTGCTACAGTAAGGTTTCCAGCTACTACATGAAAGCTTGATGCTTGTATGACCCTTGCTAGCTGATTATTTTCTACTACTAAAAACTGGAACTGTCTGAATGAATCCTGAATTCCTCTGTGAGAAATGCAAGAGACTATTGTTCCTACACAAAGAGAGCACAACAACTTCAAGGTGGAATAGTTTAATGTAACATCAAGGGTAAAAAAGAGCAGTAGTAAATTGGAAGGCAATGCAGTCTCATAAACTGGCTTATTTCTGTGAAGTACCTTCTAACTGATGAGTGCAAGCACTGCTCTTACAAAGTTTAGAGCAAGCATGTCCACAAAAAGGAAATTATTCTCCCTTCCTGACTGTACACATTCTCAAAGTGTACAGAAACCTTGTAAAATTGTTTCAGCCTGTGGGACAACAGATGTTCTTTGTTTTTCTGTATCAACACTTAATATTTTTTGAAGCTGAAACACATAGTGAAGATAAATGATGATGTAGGAAATAGGAATCCAAGGAATAGAAAAATGGTATCTCTTGCAATTAGTGTCCTGGGAGATTTTGTTTTAATGCTAAAAAAAGACCTGTTATAGACCTGTAACGAGCAAAAGAACAGATGGGCTTCAGAAAAAGCAGAAGCTGTACAGATGCAATTTTTACACTGAAACAACTAAAAGAGAAAAATATAGAATAAAACAAGAATTTCTATGTTGCATTTGTAGACCAAGAGAAGCCATTTGATAGAATTGACAGGAAACTGCTATGACAAGCATTGAGCAAATATGGAGTAAGTGAACATCTTTTCAGATGTTGTAAAAGCTTATATAGTGATAGCAGAAGTGTAGTTAGTCAATAAATATCAGAACCCTTTGCAGTAACATCTGGAGTGAGGTAAAGATACCTACTATTGCTACTATTATAATCACCAAATAGAGAGCATAAGCAAAAAAGCTAAGTCCATGAATTGAAACAATATAAATGAATTACTTTTTGCAGATAATGAGGCATTGATAGCAAGTACATCTAAGGAACTACAACAACACCATATATCCATGATCCAAGAATGTAACATAAATAATTTGAGAATCAACAAAGAGAAGACTGAGGTAACAGCAATTGGAAGGAAATAGCATACTCTAGATATTGAGATAGAGGGAACAAGTATAAAACAAGTGGCAGAGTTCAAATACCTAGGAAAAACATTAACAGAAAATGGCAAAATGGATGAAGAGGTTAATATACAATGCAGTAAGGTAAACCAAATAGTGGGACAGTTAGCTTCACTCTTACAACATAAAGCAATATCAATGAACACAAAGAAACATCTCATACAAAGCATATTAATTCCCACCTTATGTTACTAGTGCCAAACATGGGTACTTACAACAAAACATAAACAAAATTTGGTCACTGCAGAAATTAGATGTCTGAAGAAGGCTGCTGGAGTGACTAGAAGGGATACAATCAGGAATGAGGTTATAAGGGAAAGAATTGGAACAGAACTAATCATGCACTTCATAGAGACAATGAATGAAGTAGTTTGCCCATTTGGAGAGAATTTCTTGGAATTCCATACCTTACAAGGCATATGTGGAGAGAGGAGAAGGACAGAGAGCACATGGCAGACCCAAAGGAAGGTGGAGAGATGACATCCAAAAAGTATAAGAAATAACACTGGTGGAGGCCGCTAGACGTGCCAGAACAAGAACTTTGCATCTACTCCTGATGGGGTAGAAGCAGTAGCAGCAGCAGCAGCAATGTATAAAACCAAACATGGATCCTATGTGATAATGATGAGCTGAAATGATGTGGTAGCTTTGTTAGTTAAGGTTGTTTCCTGCTGGGATGAAAATACACATTCATTTGCTTTTTGCAGGGTGGGGGTGGAATAGATCTTGCATTGTCTTGTTCAAATATAGAGCTCTGCTTCAATGGAGGACAGGTTACTGAGAAGAAAGATGAAATGCCCAACAGAACTGTGCTGTTATTCTTTCAATTCCTCTGGGAAGCATTTCTTGCTGTCATTTCTCTCTCTAATCTAATTGGTGTATTTTTGGTTAACATATTATTATTTTAATAAGTGATGCAGATCAAATTTGTTGTTCAGTCGCACAGTCGATTCCGACTCTTTGCGACCCTATGGACCATCGCTCTCCAGGCACCTCTGTCCTCCACCATCCTCCTTAGTCCACACAGCCCCGTGCCCATTGTGTCTACAATACCATCTAGCCATCTCATCTTTGGCCGTCCCCTTCTTCTTTTGCCCTCCACCTTCCCCAGCATCAAGGCCTTCTCAAGTGAATCCTCTCTTCTCATTTGATGTCCAAAATACTTCAACTTCATCTTTGTTATTTGTCCTTCTAAGGAGCACTCAGGGCTAATCTCTTCTAATATTGACCTATTTGTTCTCCTCGCTGTCCAGGGGACTCTCAAAACTCTCCTCCAGCACCACATCTCAAAGGCATCTATTTTTCTTCGCTCAGCCTTTCTAATGGTCCAGCTCTCACAGCCATACATTACCACAGGAAATACCATTGCTTTGACTATGCGGACCTTTGTTTGCAGTGAGATATCTCTACTTTTCATTATGTTCCCCAGGTTTTTCATAGCTTGTCTCCCAAGAATCAGTCGCCTTTTTATTTCATGGCTGCAATCCCCATCTGCAGAGATCTTGGATCCTAAGAAAGTAAAATCTGTTACTGCTTCTACTTCTTCCCCATCTATTTTCCAGGGACTTATAGAGCCTGTTGCCATTATCTTGGTTTTCTTGATATTGAGTCTCAGGCCAGCTTTTGCACTCTCTTCTTTCAACCTAATCAGGAGCTTCTTTAGGTCTTCTTCACTTTCTGCCATTAGGGTGGTATCATCTGCATATCTCAAATTGTTGATGTTTCTCCCAGCAATTTTGATCCCATATGGTGATTCCTCCATCCCTGCATTGCGCATTATGTGCTCTGTGTATAAGTTGAATAAGCAGGGTGACAGAATGCAGCCTTGTCTTACTCGTTTTCCTATTCCAAACCACTCCGTCATTCCATACTCTGTCCTAACTGTTGCTTCTTGACTCATGTACAGATTTCTCATGAGACATATGAGGTGTTCTGGTATTCCCATCTCTTTAATTACTTGCCACATTTTGTTGTGGTCCACACAATCAAAGGCCTTGGTGTATTTATTTATTTATTTATTTATTTATTTATTTATTTATTTATTAGTCAAATTTGTATATGCCGCCCGCTCAGGCATGCCCGACTCAGGGCGGCATCACAACAATGCACAAAAATACATAAAACATTGTAAAAAACCCCAACCCACCCCCTTTAAAAACCCCTATATCCCACCCACCCATCCCATCCACTATAAAAGGAAGAAAAAGGAAGAAAAAGGAAGAGGAAGAGGAAGGTGGTGTAGTCAATGAAACAGAAGTAAGCTTGTTTCTGGTATTTCTTTGTTTTCTCCATGATCCAATGTATGTTGGCAATGTGATCTCTGGTCCCCCTGCCTCTTCTGAATCCAGCCTGCACCTCTGGTAGTTCTCTTTCTACATGCTGCTGTAGTCTATCCTGCATTATCTTGAGCATCACTTTGCTAGCTTGTGGGATGAGCGCAATTGTTCGATAATTTGAACATTCTTTGGCATTGCCCTTTTTTGGGATTGGGACATATACTGATCTTTTCCAATCCTGTGGCCACTGTTTCGTTTTCCAAATCTGCTGGCATATAGCATGTAGTAGCTTGATTCCATCATCTTTTAGGGCTTTGAAGAATTCAACTGGGATACCATCATATCCACTGGCTTTGTTGTTTGCCGTGCTTTTTAGGGCCTTTCTGACTTCACTCTCTAGGATGTCTGGTTCAAGTTCAATTTCCCCCTCATTGTTATTATCCGCGGTGTTTAGGTCTTTTTTGTAAAGTTCCTCTGTGTACTCTTTCCATCTTTTCTTTATCTCTTCTGCATCCGCTAACTCTTTGCCATCTTTGTCTTTTATCGTGATTATTTTTGCTTTGAACGTTCCCTTGACTTCTCCAATTTTTTTAAAGAGATCTCTAGTCCTGCCTCTTGTGTTGTTTTCCTCTATTTCTTTGCACTGTTCATTTAGGTAGCTTTCCTTATCTCTCCTTGCTTTTCTTTGAAATTCTTTATTTAAGTGATTGTATTTTTTCCTTTCTCCTTTGCCTTTTGCGTTCCTTCTTTCCTCTGCTATTTTAAGAGCCTCATCCGACAACCACTTTGCTTTCTTGCGCTTCTTTTCTTTTGGTATAGTTTTCCTTGCTGCCTCCTGCATAATGTCTCTCATCTCTGTCCATAATTCCTCTGGTACTCTGTCTATCTGGTCCAGACCATTGAATCTGTTCCTCACCTCCACCGTGTATTCCTTGGGTATGTTGTCAGGATCATATCTATCCGGCCTATTAGTTTTCCCTATTTTCTTCAGTCTGAGCCTGAATTTTGCAATCAGTAGATTGTGATCTCAGCCACAGTCCGCTCCAGGTCTTGTTTTTGCTGACTGTATGGAGGTTCTCCATCTTTGGCTGCAGAGTATGTAGTCAATTTGGTTTCGATGTTGGCCATCTGGTGATGTCCATGTGTAGAGTCTCCTCCAGCAGGAAAAGGGTGTTTGCTATGACTAGTGTGTTATCTTGGCAGAACTCTATCAGTCTTTGCCCTGCTTCGTTTTGTGTTCCCAGACCAAACTTGCCTGTTATTCCGTCCACTTTTTGATTTCCTACTTTTGCATTCCAGTCTCCTAAGATAATGTGGACATCGTTTCTTGGTGTCTGTTCTATAAGATGTTGTAGGTCCTCATAGAACTGGTCTACTGTTCAAATACCTTCATGTTTATCTTAGTTCACTGGCTCTTCTTGATATCATGTGTTTTGCAATAAGAAAAATTGTAAAGAACATTTCCGCCCAAAAAGGAGAGAAGTAACATATATAACAAGCAGAGCTTACTGTGATTTCTTATCCTTGCATGTAACAAACTTAAGTTCTCTTTAAAGTCCCCAAAATATATCTGTATGGACTGAAGGTGCCAAGGGTGGCTCATGGAATAAGGTTCTCATCATGATTTTCAAGAGGATAACACCTCTTCCTTTGCAGGCGCACCCCCCAAAGAAAGACTCAGACACCGGTATATGGATAAAGGCATTGGGCCACTTTTATTGAATAATGCCCTAGTCCGAATTATAACTTTCAATTGGTATTCATCCAATTGTAATTCTTAAGGCAAGCAGGCCGCAGTAACACTGGTAAGGTTCCTCCCAAAATTGCCAATGGCAATTGGCTACAATGTATCCATTTGTATCAATTTGTTTGTTGACACAAACAAATTGTTGACCGGAGTCAATAAACTATCTACTGACCCCACCCTCTGACGTGTATCCATCAAATCACGGGGTGATGCATGCTGAAAAGCTCCTGCCATCACCCCTTGCCTGGTTCGTCGTTGACCGGTCAACGTTATTACACCTGTACCTGTCTAAGTGTTGGCCAGTCAATTGCGAACCTGCCAGATACCTATGGGTCATAAATATTTACCTTACCAGTGCTACCCGCCACATGGGGAGGCTTCAATGAAGACTCACCGCCCCCCCCAGACCGTCAGCTCAGTCAACAGGCCTGCTTGCAAATCTTCCAAAAAGTGGTTCATACCTCTAGCCGACAGGTGGACCCCATCCCCTGCATAAAGATCATAATTTTGTAAACTAATGGTGGGGTGTCGGATGACCATCCCCAAACCCTTGTCTGCCAAGAACTGGGCAACAGCCTTGTTCACCGAGCGGCGAGCGCGGTCAAGGGCATGGAGGTCAATACCTCCCCTGTAAGAATGACGCGGTACGATGTCCGACCATAGCAGCCTTGTGGACGGCCACACATAATGCAAATAAGCTAGGTCACTGCAAATCGTGAATTTTAAAGAAAGGCCAGTGACCTGGGCGAGGTCATTGCCCCCGAGGTGCAGTACAAGGACATCAGGCGGTTCAGCATCCCTGATGGAAAACAGGAATGGCAACAGTTCCTGCCATCTCATTCCGTGCTTACCGTACCAACGTATGCGTGCGAATGCACGCAGTCCGAGCTGGGGTCCCCACTCTGTCGCCGCAGCATACTGCGCTGCCCAGTGCACGTAACTGTGGCCCACCAGTCATACTGCCACCGGTGTGCGGGGACACACAGGGTCTGTAAAAGAAAAAAGAGAACAGTGACTTACTTGGTACTCATACCTGAAGAGGGCGAACATATAATGCATCTTCCCATACGGCGTATATCAGCCTCAGAGTACCCAAATGCAGCCGCAGTGGATGCAGCACCTATCCTAAATGAATGGGCGCCGTAACAAGCCCCGGGGAGGCCAACACTGGATAGTGCCATACCGGTCACCTTCCAAAATTGAAATTTAGTAAGGGGAGACCCATCCTGGTGGCAGAAAAACGGGCCAGGGTGTGTGCCACGCACTGCCAAGAACTCCTGTAGGGCACCAACCGGACAGATGTCTGCAATGGAACATCGTAGCAGTCTAACTCCACTGCCTACGCCGTGCTGATCAACTTTTGAGGACCGTATCCTCAACTGAGCCCACTCATTAGAGACATAGACATCGTCGAGTTCCAGTGCCCTACGAGTCGCATCCGCCTTAGACAGTAGTACCAACTCACTGATGCGGAGCGCTCCAAAGAAGGCCACCGTGGTAGCCACGTGAAAAAGAGCTGCCTCATACCTATCAAAACACAGGTTATGCCAACCTCGTGCAAGGTGGGTAAGCACCCCCAGAGAAATTGGGTGGCGAGTATCCGGGCGGCGGCCACGTTCCTGTGTCCACCCCTCCAAAACATGTCATATGCGGAAATCATTCACGCAGTCAGCAAAATCCCTCACCTTGGCCATAAATGCCAGTGCCGACAGCCTGGATGCTATAGTGCGGGGAGCTAGGCCCTGACTGTGTAAATAAACCATAAATTGTAAAACTTGTTCCACTGGAATGGGCCACACTTCGGGCAACTGAAGTTGCACACAAAAAGTTCTAAATTGAACAAAAGCATGGTGATATGCCTTACGCGTGCGGGGTGCCAAAGACATGCCAATCGCCCGGTTCACCTCTCCTTGCCAAATGTCCAAATCTTGGCCGGGAGTGGCGAGGGGAATTCCTCTGCTTCCGGAGCCAAGGCACGGAACCGGGGGATCTGCAGGCGGGATAAAGCATCAGCAATATCATTGTTAATACCTGGTACATGTCTAGCCTTAAAAAGCACATTCAGGCGTAGGCTACGTAACACAAACTGGCGGACCAACGCCATCACCCTGGGTGATTTAGACGTCTGATCGTTAACAATGTGCACTACCGCAGCATTGTCACACCAAAAATGGACCACTGAGTCGGCCCACTCCTTGCCCCATAGCATCAAAGCTCCCAGGATTGGAAAGAACTCAAGGAATGTAAGATCGCGGAGGCGATCTGTGCCTCGCCATGCTGGAGGCCATTGGCCATAAGCCCACCTCCCCTCAAAGTAAATCCCGTATCCCAGGGAGCCAGAGGCATCCGACTGTACTTGGAACCTAGGGTCGGATCTCCAAAAGGAGACCCCATTGAATTCCCGCAGGAATTTAAGCCAAACCAAAAGGTCAACCCTCATGCCCCTGGTCAGTCGGACCATATGATGGCGCTTTGACAGGCCATACATGGCGTCACATAGGCGCCGCGCAAATGCTCTGCCGGGCGTGACCACCCTGCAGGCAAAGTTAAGATGGCCATGAAGTACCTGAAGCTCACAAAGTGACACTTTACGTTTGGCCAGCAAGGCCAAAATCATCGCGGAGATCCGGGTGACCTTGTCAATGGGTAACCGGGATGCCTGTACGACCGTGTCAATTTCAATACCCAGAAATGTGAGCGTAGTGGATGGGCCCTCAGTCTTTTTGGGTGCTAAAGGGACACCCAGTTCCCGCATTAGCGTCTGAAATGTAGTGAGGAGACGCGTGCACGTGTCCGAGCCCCGTTCACCCCGAACAAAAAGTCATCGAGGTAATGGGCTACAGACCGAGACCCGGACCTGCAAACAAAGGCCCACTGAAGGAAGGTGCTAAAACGTTCGAATGCTGAACATGAAATAGAGCAGCCAAAAGGCATGGCCTTATCTACATAAAACTTCCCTTGGAATCTAAAACCCAATAGCTCAAAGTCCCCCGGGTGCACTGGCAATAATTGGAATGCCGATTTAATGTCACATTTTGCCAGGAGGGCACCAGGACCTCAAGAGTGCACCATCCATAGGGCTTGGTCAAAAGACGTATACCTGACCAAACAAAGGTCATCAGGAATAGCATCATTGACAGAGTAACCCGCCGGGTACGATAGATGGTGGATTAAACGAAATTCCCCCAGAGCCTTTTTGGGTACTAACCCCAGAGGGGAAACCTTCAGGTTGGGGAAGGGTGGTACAGAAAAGGGGCCCGCTACCCTGTTGGCATCTACGTCTTTGGCAATACTCAGGGCAGCCACCTCCTCCCTACCCTTCAGAGAAAGTAAATTGGGTGCATCTTGGGGACCCCGCACTCCTTTGAATGGGATACAGAAGCCCCACTGGAAACCCTCCAGGAGGTACCTCGCGTCCTCCCTCCTTGGATAAGTTGAGAGCCATCGCTCCAACATATACACATTAACTGGGGAGGGGGCCTTTTGACTGGCTAGCTCCATCAGCAGAAGCTCTGCCCGCTCCCTGTCCACCTCTACCTCTGCCCCGTGACCCACCGGGCACGCAGCGGCGTGGGGGTCAGCGCAAGAGGGATACTCGTGTTTATATCGGCACTGCCGCTTATTGCACACGGCATTAGCCGAGAAGCTCCAACACAGCAAGTCGCCTGGAACCCCCTGCCCCGCTGGCTGGTGGGGAGCCTGTGTTGGAGCAGCTCGCTGCACGGCATGGCCACAATGGTACCTATCCCCAGGCGCCGGACGCGTGGGGGTCATGTACAAGAGCCACAATTTTTGACGGGGCTCATCCCATCTCATCTCCGGGTGTAGGGGCACCCTCATTCTAAATTCCTCATCGTAAGCCAACCACGATGGGCCAGGGAAATCCACCATCGCCCTGTAAATATTGTCCAAATATTGGACCATAGGAATGGCAAGATCAGGCCGGGCCCTATGGTATACCGCCATATAAATAAGATATGCCGGCAACCAGTTGGCCCAGGTGCGCGGTGGCTTATGACGGCGGGACAGCTCTTTGTCTCTGTTGTCCTGTCCCTCTCTCTCCTCCTTAGTGGGCTCACAGTTCAATAGGGAGAATATATCCACGTACTCCCCCCGCCAAATCTTTTCCCTCGTGACCTGGGACAAATGATCACCAAGGGGCAAGGAATAACCAGCCGTCGGCAAAGCCGTCACCGGCACATTAGGTATATGGGGCATACGCAGTGGGACCTGGACAGCCCCTGTGATGCCCGGCACTGCCCCGGTGGCGGAAACCCCCACCCTCAATGAGGTGCTATTTTGAAACCAAGGGGCACTGGGATAGGATGGTAACTGATGTGCACTCACCTCAACTTGACGAGGCCAGGGCCACTGAACCCCACCACTGGAAGTGGGCTGTGATGTGGGTGCACTAATTTGAACCTGATACTCACTAGGTGCACCCCCGTGAGCCGCCCCCACTGGGGGTTCCGGCCCACGGCGGGCGTCGGAGCTCGCGACCGGAATCGAGCTCTGGGGCCATACCTGACTGCTCCCCGTCTGCAGCTCTGGACGAACAGGGAGCTGCGAGACACCGGCAGGCGCAGGCCGGAGCGTCTCAAGCAGCTCAACCCGGCTGGCCGCCTGTTGCAGTGTGGCAGCCGTCGAGGTAGCCGGTGGACACAAAGGGCCCCCAGCAGAGAGAGAAGGGCCCCCTCCCATAGGGGGCTGTGCAATCCCCAAGGATGCCTCTAGCACTGCTAAACGTGTTAGTAAAGCATCCACTGCCACAGATCCCCCAGCATAAGGCGGGCCGGGTGGGCCGGAAGGCCCACTAGGCATTTGAAAAGGAACACCAAAGTGAGAGCCTGGGCCAGAATAGGCCCATGAGGGGCTGGAGGAGGAACAGGTTGCGCACCCGCACCAGGCCCTCCCCCGCTGTCCTGACCCATGGCCGGCAACTGCGGGCCGAGGGCCGAAGCCCCTGAGGGGCCGGCCTGAGGCTGGCCAGCCAAGGCCGGCTGCCAAGTACCAGCCTGAATCACCCCACCAGTATCTGTGGGCAAAGCTGGGGTAGTGCCCTGCCATGGGGGCGCAGCCCTGGTCCTCCGACCTGAAGGCTGCCCCCCATTCTGCGCAGGGCCCGAAAAAGTCCTCCCCTTCGGCCGCGGTTTCATCACCAGGGCCTTCCGTTTGGGAGGCATATCTTTGAAGAAAGAGCAGGATCCCTTGCCAGGGATCGAAAACCTAGCGCCAAAAAATCCTCCCTTCCCAGCCGGGAAGGATCAAGGGCTAAAGAGCCGAAGACTACGAGCGAACAGCGACGGAGAAAACTTCTCCTCTCCGTCGCTATTTCTAAAATGGCAGCTCGTCTGCCTCGTGGCCACCCCTTTTATAGAGGGGTGGCCATGCCCCCTAACTCACCCGGATGTCTGAGTCCGGGTGGGGGGGGCCTGCAAAGAGCGCGGCGGCCATTTTGGCGCCGCGCTTTCATAGGTCGAGTTCTAGGCCCCTCAAATGGGGGGTGCCTCAGGGCTCGGTGCTCTCTCCTCTCCTATTTAACATCTACATGAAGCCGCTGGGTGAGATCATTCGTTCCCATGGGGTGCGGTACCATCAGTACGCGGATGACACTCAGTTGTACATCTCGGCCCATGGGGACCCCAGTGATGCCGTCAAAGTCCTTTCCAGGTGCCTGGAAGCTGTTGGGGTCTGGATGGGGGCTAACGGGCTACAACTGAATCCCAGCAAGACTGAGTGGCTATGGATAAGGGGTCCTGCGTTAACCCGGGAGCTACCATCTTTGGTTCTGGATGGGGCTATTTTGCCCCAGACAGACCCGGTGCGCAACTTGGGGGTCCTCCTGGATTCGCGGCTACTGCTAGAAGAACAGGTGGCGGCTGTGACCAGGAGGGCTTTCGCCCAACTTCGGGTGATTCGCCAGTTGCGCCCACTCCTGGACCGGGACTCCTTGCTCATGGTCACTCACGCTCTGGTCACCTCCAGACTAGATTATTGCAATGCGCTCTACATGGGGCTGCCCTTGACGACCATTCGGAGGCTACAGCTGGTCCAGAATGCAGCAGCCAGGGTGGTGATGGGGTGTGGGCGTTATGCCCATGCTTTGCCACTGCTCCGGGAGCTGCACTGGTTGCCAGTTTGTCTCCGGGTGCAATTCAAGGTGCTGGTTTTGACCTTTAAAGCCCTATATGGTAGTGGGCCGGGTTACCTAAGAGACCGCATCGCCCTGAGGACGTCTGTCCGTCCAACCAGAGCGGACCGGAGGGGCTCTCTAATTGTTCCATCAGCCAGAGGGGCTCGCCTCTCTGGCACAAGGAGGAGAGCTTTCTCCATGTCTGCGCCGGCCCTCTGGAACCTCCTGCCAACAGAGCTACGTCTCCGGACGGAATTGCTGCCTTTCAGAAAAGAACTTAAAACCTGGCTGGCGGGTCAAGTGTGGGGTGCAGGTGGAAGGGTAACCTCCATTGGGTGGTTGGTGTAGAAGAACTCTTCCCCATGGTGCCTTTGGATCCTGCAGCCCTTGTTTTTAGGGGGTGGGTAGTTTTAACTGTTTTTAACATGTGTTTTTTAATTTTTATTGTGAACCGCCCTGAGTTGGCTTTGGCCGAGTGAGCGGTATATAAATTTAAAAAAATAAATAATAATAATAATAAAATAGTCATGAGATGCTCATACCTGTAGGTGCTATAACAAGTTTCTTCAGAGAAAGCACATTTATGAGTGGCTTTTGTGGTTAAGATGCTGAACTCTCTGACTGGAAGGTTGGAGTTCAATTCACAAGTACTGCATCACAGAGTGAGCTCCCATCTCTGTCCCAGCTCCTGCCAACCTAGCATTTCAAAAGCAAGAAATTGCAAGTAGATAAATAGGAACCACTTTGGTTGGGAGGTAAACAATGTTCCATACACTCTGGTGTTGAGGCATGCCTGCCACATGTACATGGAAATGTCTGCAGACACAGACAGAGCTGGCTCTTTGGCTATAAACAGAGATGAGCACTGAACCCTAGAGGTGGATACGACTGGCTTTCAAGCAAGGGCAACCTTTACCTTTGTGATTAAAATATTCTGCTATCTAAAATAAGGAATCAATTATCACTCTTTATTGTTCCACAATAAGGGTCAAGATAAGGTTTAAGGGAAACATATCTTGGCTGGGGTCAGCCTGGATTTCCCCCTCTCACAACATGTTATATGAGCCTACTGATTTGCATCAGTTCATCACTTGGAGGGAACTGATCCAAACTAGAGCTAAGCATCTGATCTTACTTGACTGTAATCTTAGATTGGTTCGTGCTACACATGAAAGAGATACATTTCTCTATCCATTCCCTTCCTTTCTTACATCCTACAATAGTGATGGTGAACCTTGGCACTCCAGGTGTTCCTGGACTTTAATTGCCAGAAGCCCAAGTCCGCACTCCTGCTGATCAGGGCTTCTGAAAATTGATGTTCAAGGACTTCTGGAGTGTCAGCGTTCACCATCAGTGTCCTACAATATCCAAGAAACAAATGAACAAATCTCAACTGTGTCTTCTCTTTCTTTCACTTCCCTTTAAGGTCTGTGGTCTCACTCATAAGAATCATTAAGTTGAATCGAAAGGAATGAGTTAAATCCCATGTCTGTTATAAGAGTAAGAGTATTTTGTAGATATGTGTTGCATATATAAAATGGCATGGGTGTTTTGGGAAATGGTTGTAAAGGCAGGAAGTGTGGCCTGCAACAAGATTATTTCTATTCTCAGTTCTAGACAACTCTATTTTATTTTTCTGTGTTCTTCCCACTCTAATATCCTTACACACCTCGCATGTATATATTTATTGGGTATGTTTGGTCTCTTGGAGCTGATTTGCTTTTTCTGTCAATGGGACAGGGATACACCAGGAGATAACATTAAAATCTTGGATTCCCCCCCCCCCCCCAATTATTTTCTTTCTGCAGTTCTCACTTCTCTCCCTGAAGTGAAGACATTTTTAATACCTGTTCAGGTTGAAGCCAGAGATAACTGATCCCGGCAATGAAATATTTCATGCTATACTTTTTATACACATCTCTCTCTGCTTCTTTTTTACTTTCTTCCCTTGAAACTGTTTTTCAAATGACTCAGTTCCATTTTCCCTCCAGTTAGCCTGACAGTTTTCTTCCTAATTTTGACAGATTATGGTACTGTACCTCCTAGATTTTGTCCCAGGCTGCAACATTTGCTAGATACCCAAAGAAAGTCAATATATGATGCACTCTGAATTCTTTGGGAACAAGAATTGGGTTTGCTAGATTGGAACTCCTGGGGCTGTTTTTGCCAGCATATTTTCTTACACAGAAATAACACTTAAGGAAAAATACCTATAATAAATGTTGGAAGTCCCAAAGTTGAGCAGGAATCATCTTTAAAGCAGCTTTATTGTTAGGGCTTGGTTCACCTAAATAAACTTCTGGTTTGGAAGGATGAGATAGTTGTTCAGAACCATACTTTTTTGTGAATATAAGGGGATGATCCATTTCTTGGCCATTTAGAGCTTTGGGGAGTTTAAGATAAGACCATACAGTTTCTAAAACTTTTTCTCTCTGGGGTCTCAAAGATTTCAGGCTAACTGGAGGGGAAATGGAATTGAGTCAGCAGCACAGATTCCTGCCTCACCAGGAACCATGACAAAGAAGCAGAAAAACAGAATGCAGCCAATTCAACAGCCCCTTTGCCAGTACCAAATGTGTGCTGCTATTATGTTGAGCTGGTTCTTTCTTCTACCACTGCAAAATCAACCCCAAGGGCTCTTTATAAACTAGGAATTGATAAAGATAGATAGATAAATCTTTATTGTCATTGTTCCCTTGCAGGAACAATGAAATTTCTCGGTTGCTATATATCAACTCGAATAAGGCATACCCCTTAATTTAAAACAGCTACAGAAACACCAATTAAGATAGTACCATACAGTACAATTTAAAAATTTCAAAACTTCAAAACTTCAAAATTTAAAAAATTCAAAAATTTTAAAATTTCAAAATTCTAAAATTTCAAAATTCTAAAATCCTAAAAATTAAAAATCTAAAAAAATTAAAATTTTAAAATAAGATAAGATGACTTCAGTGTCCAGAGTTTCCATTTAAGGCCAAAATTGCTCTGGAGAAGAAACTGTTCTTGAGACAGCTTGTTTTTACCTTCATTGTATATCTCTGTCCCGATGGCAGAAGCTCAAAGAAGCAGTGGCCAGGATGCGATGGGTCTCCTACTATATCTAATGCTTTTCTGTGGCACCTGATGGTGTAAATTTGTTCGAAAGTGGAGAGTGGACAGCTGATGATACTCTCCACTGTTTTAATAATTCTGTGCAACATTATCCTATCCCGATGAGTACTACTCCCAAACCACACACATAAGCCATAAGTGAGCATGCTCTCAATAGTGCAGCGATAAAAGGCAAGCAGCAGTTTTTGCGGAAGATGGTTTTTCCTTAGAGTTCTCAAAAAATACAGTCTCTGCTGCGCCTTCTTCACAAGCCCCTTTGTGTTGGCACTCCAGGACAGATCCTCCTGTATCTCAATGCCCAGAAATCTGAACATTGCTACCCTCTTCACACAAGTTCCATCAATCAAAATTGGCTGGACATCGGTTCTCTGCCTCCTAAAATCCACCACAAGCTCCTTTGTTTTCTTTATGTTGAGGAGCAGATTATTGGTTCTACACCACTTTGACAACCACTCCACCTCATCTCTATAGGTTGTCTCGCCCTCCTTATCAGAGATGAACCCAATCACAGTTGTGTCATCTGCAAATTTGACAATCCTATTGTTAGGGTGGACAGAGACACAGTCAAACATATAGAGAATATAAAGGAGTGGGCTAAGCACACATCCCTATGGTGTTCCTGTATTTGTACTAAGCATATTAGAGGTATAAGGGCCCAACCGGACCCTCTGGGAGCGTTCTGACAGAAAATCCAATATTGTGGGACATGACAAGAAAAATTTCTGCACCATGAGACAAATTTCCAAATTATTTTTGGGAGATTTGACTCTATATACAGTTGTAATGCATTGTTAAATGTTTTTTAAAAAAATCTTGTTATATGCTTGTGTTTAACATAATATTTCTGACTAACATAAGATTTATACTGTGTTTTAAAACTGTTAAAACCCATTGGCATCAGCAGCTACTCATGCCCGAGCATACTTTCCCCCCTGAAAGTCAGTATTGCCTCCATTGATGGATGTGTTTCTGGTGACTCAATAAGCCAATCTTGGCATGAAATAAGTGACCACAGACATTACACTGAATAGATGGTGGAGAGCATGGTTGAATTTGATGACTCTTCCATGCATGTCGCTTAGCCTCTTCATGTCTGTGGCATTCCCATTGGAAGTGCTTGGTAGCAGCAGAGATGGTTTGGTGCCAAACGGGGTAATCTTCGGCTACTACCTCCCAAGTTTCTGAGTTTATACCTGTTGAAACTATTGTTTCATAATTTTAGTTGTTGTGAGTTGCCTTGAGTTCCCTATGGGGAAAAGAAGTAAGGAAGTAAGGAAGTATGCAAGTCTCCTACTGAGGAACAAAAGCACAAAAATGGCTAAAAGGATTACATTTCTCCATCCATTCCCTTCCTTGCTTACATCCTATAACAGTGATGGCAAAACTTGGCACTCCAGGTGTTCTTGGACTTCAATTGCCAGAAGCCCAAGTCAGCACTCCTGCTGATCATGGCTTCTGGGAATTAAAGTTCAAGGACTTCTTGAGTGTCAAGGTTCACCATCACTGTCCTATAATATCCAAGAGTCATTGTCGTGCGCTTTGCTGGCCCCGCCCCTGAGGCACGGGTGCAGCAAAATGGAGACGGGGCGTGGTCGGCTTCCCCTTTATAAGGGTGGCTGAGCCAACGGCCCCGCTCCTTTCTAATTTGGCTGGGCCCCGGGCGCGTTTGCTGTGCCCAGCTGATCCCCTACTCCAAAGCTGCTGGCCCGGGAGCAGGCCTGCTGCTTGGTGTTGTGGCTTGAGAGCCGCCTCCTCTTACCCTTGAGCTGGCTGGCTCGGGGTGCTTTGACCTCCTCCCGTGAACAGGTGGAGACCACGCGCCTCATGCCGGTGGGCTTTCTGTCGGCCTTCTTACCCGGGAGCGGGTTAGAGCTGACTTCTCTTCCACCAGACGGGGCCGGGCTGGCCCCTCCATCTGCTAGGCCCGCTTCTTTTCCTTAGGCGCACATGACGCTGAAAAAGAAGGCCGGGCATGGCGGCCTGCCCACGGTGCGCCGTACATGCGTGACTGCACCCAGGCCCACAGCGGTGCCCGCACCAGGGCCTCAACCCACCCCCCCTCCGAGGCGGAGGACGCGCAGGGTGATCGTGGGCCAGCCACTGTATGGGGACCCTATGGCGCCAGGGGGGGGTGCCCCCAGCGAGGACATCCCTGCCCCTCCAGCCCCTGCCCTTATCAGGCCTCCCCCCTGCCCCCTCCATCTGCGGCCAATTTTTCAGCCCGAGGGTCAGTGGTGGAGCGCTTTGCGGCCCTGGAAAGGGCTGCTGGACTCCAGCCATGGCCTGAGCCCACATGGCCTGCTGCTCAACTAGGCACTCTGCAGGGTTCCTCGTTGACGCCTCCCATTGATCCCAGGCTGGCGCGGCTGGAGGCGGCCCTGCTCACTCCGCACCCGGGCCTTGCACCGCGCGGTGCCATGGTGGCCCCCGCTTGGGCTGCCGCTACTTCAGAGGAGTGCCCTAATGATGGTCCCGCCAATGCATTGAGCTCCAATTCGCTCTTGAGCTCCGTCGCCCATGCCCAACCAGAACCCCCAGTGGGGGCGGCAGGAGGGGTGGCGACAGGTGAGTATGGTGGTCAAGTTAGACACTTAGACACACATACTGGGTCCCTGCTGATGCCCACCACCTGGCCATGGCCTGCAGGTCAGAATGCGATCCCCTCAGCGCCACAGGTGCCACCTATTATGGCTGGATAGCCCCTAGCGGGGGGATGGAGAGCCCCGTACCCTCCACCGCCTTGGGCCAGCTCCATTGCTACCCCGCAATTGCCCTACCCAGTTTGGCCTTATGGCCCACCGATGAATACCGGTTACCATACCGTTCCCACGTCAGTCCTGCCCACTGCGGGGGTCATTCTACCCCTCGGTGATCACATACTTCCCATTACCAGGGACAAGATTTCGCGAAGGGAGTATGTTGACCTGTTCAGTCTCTTGAACAGGGAATCTACTTGGGAGGAAAAGGACAAACAGGACGATCAGGATAAGGAGTTGGCCTGCCGCCACAATCCGTCGCGCACTTGGGCCAACTGGTTGCCCGCATACCTCATTTATGTGGTAGTGTCTCTCGGGGCTCACCCGGATTTGGCTATCCCCCTTTCCCAATACCTCGATATTATTTATTGAGCCTATGTGGATTACCCAAGTCAATCGTGGTTGGCGTACGATGAAGAGTTTCGTATGCAGGCCGCGCTTCACCCGGAGATGCGCTGGGATGAGCCCAACCAGCTTTTGTGGTTATATTATATGACCCCGTCCCGCCCGGCCACTGGCGACCGGTTCCATTTGGGTCACGCAGTACAGCGCCCCGGTGCAGCACTATCTCCCCACCTGCCGGCGGGGCAGGGGGTTCACCCTCCCCTGTGTGCAGGAGCTACTTGTCTGTGGCCGGATGCTCCTTCAGGCAGTGCAGGTTTAGGCACGCATGTCCTAACTGCTCTGGACCGCACCCAGCCACTGCCTGCACCAGGTCTGGGGGATTCCAGGGGAGGGGCAGGGGACAGCAAGGGACCAACCGGGCTATTGCCAACTTAGCGTCAGCTGCTAAAGGCCCCCTCCTGAATTAGGTTGGATGTTTTGGGGCGATGGCTGCACGTCTACCCCAAGTGGGAGGATGCTGAGTACATCTGGTCCGGCTTCTCTGAGGGGTTTAGGATCCCATTTGTGGGGGTGCGCTCGCCCCAGGATGCACCTAATTTGATTTCATTGAGGGGTATGGAACAAATTGCCCGGTCCAAGATATTCAAGGAGGTCCAAGAGGGCCGGGTTGCTGGTCCTTTTGTGGCTCCCCCTTTCCCCAATTTTAAAGTGTCCCCCCTGGGTTTGGTCCCTAAGAAGGTTCAAGGTGAATTCCATCTGATTCACCACTTGTCATACCCAGCCGGCAAATCTGTGAACGACGCTATTCTGGATGAGCTCTGCTCTGTCCGGTATACTTCGTTCGACCAGGCTCTCAGCATGGTTCGGGCCTGCGGCCGGGGGGCTCTGATGGCAAAATGCGACATCAAGTTGGCCTTCCACCTCCTGCCTGTCCACCCAGACGATTTTGAGTTGCTGGGTTTTTGTTTCCAGGGACAGTATTTTGTGGACAAGCCATGCCCTTTGGATGTTCTGTCTCTTGCTCGGTGTTCGAGCGCTCCAGTTCATTCTTACATTGGGCCTTCGAATACCGTTCCGGGGTTCGTTCAGTGTCCCACTACCGAGACGACTTTTTGTTTGCGGCCCCCACAACCTTGGGCGAGTGTGCGCGCCTGTTGGCTGCATTTCAGGAGCTCATGGCTGAATTGGGGGTGCCATTGGCTCCGGAGAAGACCGAAGGTCCCTCCACCAGTTTAGTGTTCCTAGGGATCGAAATTGATATGGTCACACAGACCTCCAGGTTGCCCACAGACAAAATAACCTGCATCTCGGAGGCCATTCGTGCCTTGTTAGCCAAGTGTAAGGCATCCCTACATGACCTCCAGGTGCTTCATGGTTACCTCAACTTCGCTTGCTGGGTCATTGCGCCCGGCCGGGCTTTTGCCAGGCGCCTGTGTGATGCCATGGTTGGGTTATCCAGGAAGCACCACAGGGTTTGATTGACCAGGGGCAACCGGGACAACCTGCAGGTGTGGCTGGGATTCCTTTCGGGTTATAATGGGGTTTCATTTTGGCGTGATGAATGTGTAGCGACACCCGTTTTCCAGGTTCAGTCAGATGCGTCTGGAGCGTTCGGCTATGGGATGTACTTCGACGGTCACTGGTCATATGGCAGGTGGCCGGGGTCAAGTCAGGGTACTGCCGTAATCTGTGACCTGACCTTCCTGGAATTCTTTCCTATTGCTTTCACTATTGCTCTGGGGTGAAGCTTGGACTAACTCGGTAGTCCATTTTTGGTGCGACAATGTGTCCGTTGTCCACATTGTCAATTCCCAAACGTCACGCTCTCCTAGAGTGATGGCCATGGTTTGTCATTTTGTGTTGTGTGCATTGCGCCTAAACATACTATTTAAGGCTAGACATGTCCCGGGTATCAGGAATGATATTGCTGATGCTTTGTCTCGCCTACAGATAGATTGGTTCTGGACTCCTGCGCTGGAGGCTGACGACCTGCCCCTGTCACTCCCGGCTGAGATGTGGAAGTTTGGCGTGGAGAGGTGAACTGCGCCATCGGTCTTTCGCTGGCCAGCAGCATCCGCAAGGCGTACGCGCTCATGCACAGAGCCTTTAAGGCATTCCGCCGCAAGGCTTCCCTCCCTCTGGTTTGGCCTGTCCCTGTTGATCACCTTTTACAGTTCATGGTGCGCTTCCACGCCAAAGGGTTGGCACCCAGGACTATCGCAGGCCGTCTTTCGGCATTGGCATTTTACTCGAAGGTTCAGGGTATTCCAGATGTCACTTCCGATTTCAGGGTCCATAGGGTTCTAGAGGGGTGGGCCTGTGAACGCGGCCCCCACCCTGACACTCAGTGCCTTATTTCCCCGGCGGTGCTCCAGCAGTCGGCCGGAGTTTGGCCGGTCGTCTGCAGGGATTATTACGAAGTCTGCCTGTTTCATGCGGCTACCACGATGGCAATTTTGGTGCACTCCGGTTCAGTGAGCAGGTAGTGGGATCTCGCAATGACACCTCCTGCCGGGCTTTGGAACTGGCTGACGTGTCCGTCACCCACGAATGGTTGCAGCTCTCCATTTGTTTCTCTAAAACCGACCAGCTGGGCAAGGGCAGCACGCTCATGCTGTACATGTGTAGCAACCCCGTCATTTGCCCGGTATGGGCACTCCGTGCCTTTTTAGCATTACGAGTTTTGTCACAGGGCCCCCTTTTTCTGTCATTTGGATGCCTACCCATTGACCAGGTACCAATTTTGGAAAGTTACTGGGGCTGCATTGGGTAGGTTGGGCTTGACGGGTGTGTGTTTTTGGACCCATTCCTTTCGGATTGGTGCTGCGTCCACTGCGGCTGTATGTGGTTACACCGATGAAGCGATCTGTTCCATGGGGAGGTGGGGGTCGGGTTGTTTCCGTATGTATGTGCGGCCACTGTCCCAGTAGCACTTTGCTCGTGCGTTTTTTCTTTCTTTTTCTTTCAGCTCTGGCTGCCCTCAGGACTGGGCTGTTCGCTACGCCGTGTCTACTTCATGGGGGCTGCATCTGGGCATTGGCACAGTGGCACTGCTGCATTGGTTTGGATTCCGCAGCATGCGTTGGCATTCATTGATACCCTTTCTCAGGTCTATGGGAGACCAGTGCCCTCCTGATGTCCTCATTATACACCTGGGCGGAAATGACTTGGCTCAAGTCATGGGTTTGGACTTGGCATGTGCCATCCGGAGAGATCTGACCCTGTTGGGTCAGTCTTGGCCACAGGCGCAGATCATTTGGTCTCAAATGATACCGTGTGTATCTTACTGGGGTGGAATTGATCCACATGGGGTTGACCGGGCCCGCAGGTCGGTCAGCAGGGCAGTGGCATGATATATGTATGCCAACGCATTGGGGACAGTGGTCCTTCATCCGCTCATACGCATACAGGATGCCAGCCTGTACCGGGCTGATGGGGTACATTTGTCTGACAAGGGTATGGACCTGTTTTTGTCCTCCTTACAAATGGGCCTTTTGGCCGTTTGCAGCCTTGGTGGGGCAGTGAGTCGGTGAACTCCTCCCCTTGTGGCGAATAGCACTGGTGAGGGGAAACTGCATTACTACTTAACTGATTTGCTCCTTGGTTCTTGTTTTTTTGCCCACTCCACACTGTCGCCGATGGGTGACTTATGGGGTTTTTGTTCCTGTGCCAGATTTGGCTACTTCTGGCGAATAGCACTGGTGAGGGGCAATTGCATTACTACTTAACCGGGAAAATCCAGTTGGTTGGCCATAGGGCAGACAAGGTTAGCCAAACTTGTATGGCCAGCCAACTTACTTAAATAGGTAACACCTAGATTAGGTCAACAACATGCTTCCGCTGAAGCCGGTTGTTTGGCAGGGGCTCCCACATTGTTACTGCAGTAGCAAGGTGTGGGAGCCAGTTAATTAGGATGCCAATTGGATTTGCCCCTTACCAGTGCTATTTCGGCCTGTCTGATCCTTAACCGTTGTTAAGGTAGGCCTTGTTTGAATTTAAATAAATGTGGCCCAATTTTAAATCCAAGATTTGTGTCCATGTCGTTATTGGGGTGTGGGTACAGCAATTCTATCTGTAGTGTTACCTGGACTTCTTGGGAATTCAAGGTATAAACTCTACTATACCCCAAAGCTACTTTTGCGATAGTGTGACTTTGAGGCACCCTCAATATTGAGGCACCTTCAGATTGTCTCCTCACCAGCTAGGGAGGAGAGAGGCACAGCTGTTGAGCCCGTTCTGTTCCTCTACCCTAGTTGGGCTGGAGGCTTGGAGGTCGTCCGCATTCACTTATTTGGTATTAATAATGTTTTTTTGTGTGTGTGACGTATTATTGAATTATTTACATATGAAATGTATTATTGAATTGTGCTTGAGTTGTTACTGTATTATTGTGTAAATTTGTATCTTATTTTTTTGTGCCTATGCATATCCTATATATTATATTTCGTATCTTGTAAACCGCTTTGAGTTCCCTTAGGGGAAGAAAAGCGGTATAGAAATATAAGCATAAATATAAATAAAATAAATAAATAAAAGCAGCCACAAAATGGATTTAAAAGAAGCTCTCGTGCAATACAGAGTTGTTTACCATGTGAATATCAGATGTTTTGAAGAAAATGGAACAGCCTGTTTTAATATTTCAAGCAAACATCCAATGTTTCATATTATCTTCCTTCATAACAACTCTTTAGGGTGAGGAAATAGGATGAGGGTGATTTTGGTTTTGCTATGTCTTACAGCATTCATTTCAAAGTAAGATCTTACAGGTCACTAGAAACAGATATTCTTAAAGACTGCGGTCCTTATTGTTTAATTAAACCAGACAGAAATGTCTTGCATTATAAGGTTAAATTAGTGGAAATAGTCAGGATTAAGAAAACATGTTATGCCCATGTGTCTAATAGACCAAATAACAGCCTGTTCCAATTGTTTCTAATGTAATAGTGAAGTATTAGGCATTCCATTTCATGGGATCAGTTCATATGACAATATCTGACCTATGACAAAGAATTTTGACCAGGAGGAGAAAATCTTATCTGAGCTGTAATTAGATTAATATATCTAAACCCAGCACTGATTCTTTTGGCCAGACCTAAAATTACATAAATTATATCAAAAAAACACTTCTGAATCCATTACTTTCAGTGGGAGATGGTTCAATTTGTTTCTGTTGAGGTCAACGGAATGAGTTTACCTTTTACTAGTTCTGGATTTAGATATGAAGTGAATTTGGCTGTTCATGGAGAAATCTTTTCAACATTTGTTGCCTCATTCCTGCCCTATTTTGTCTACACAGAAATTAAGGTATTCTCAATCACTTTTGATTTATTCTTGCACATTCTTCCAAACTTTCACTTTTTAAGCAATCAAAATATATATCTATAAATGAGTATGTCTTGGCCTTCTGTCAGGAATCAGTGTTACTCCATATGGTAGCAAAAGATGAGTGTGAAAAATAATTATAATATTTTTTAAAAATAGCTTGTACTGTATTTGGCCTCACCATATGGGAGGACAGCACACAAAGGATTGCAAACTGCCCGGGGGGGGGGGGGGTTTAGACTGTCAGTGATAGTCTTGCAGGTCTAATTGCTTTTAAAAAAATTATCTTAGATAAAGATCATTTTAATCAAAAGCTTTACTAAATAAAGTTCATATACTGAGGATGTTTAAGATTCTATGGAGCAAATTAGTTTTATGCCTCAGATCTAAAGGGAAGATTCTGAACACACACATTTCCCTTAAAGCTGTCAAAGAAGTATTTATGTCCCTTATTTAATTCCACTTTCACATCCCTTATGTCAACAAACAAGCAGTAGGGAAACCACTAATTATGGCACACAGTACTATAAAAAGCTACGGGTATGCTTATTTCCCCCAAAATAGCATGTGTACTAATTAGCCTGTCCATTACCATGTACAAAAAACTTCAACAAGTTCTGAATCAAGCTAGAATACTTGTATCAAGAAGTTACTACTGTATTAACTGAGTTGGGTTTACTTAGTGTTTAAAATGCTAATGGTTTGGATGGGGGATAGCCTAGTAGGTATATTTGTTAAGATGAGAATCCTTGCCTTTTGCTTGGCCCTTAAACAAACAATTTACCCATATGTTTTTTATTTAATTAGTAAATAGATATTCAAACTCTTTTCAGGAGAAACTAGAATGTCATGGTACATGCTGGGAGATTCTCCTTTCAAATAAACTACCACAACACTTTGAATATTATGATTTTGGAAGCTAAATGGGGTTAAGATTAAGTCTGGGTAGGAGATCACTAGGGCGTGTTGCATGCTGTACTGGGATGGGGCCGTAGCTCAGCAATAAATCAAGTTCCAGGTTCAGTCTCTGTATATAACTACCTAGTAAAATATATTCCCCTCAGAACATCAGCCTGCATCACCTGTTCCTCCCAAATGTTGCAGCTCCAGGTGCCAACCTCGAGATTAGCAAGAAATGCTATGACTCAAAGAAGAGCTTTCTCAGTGGCAGCACCAAAACTGAGAAACTTTCTACCAGTTGAGCTGCATCAGGCTCCATCTATATGGATGATCTAAAATTGTTTGTAAAGACAAGAGCTGAATTAAATACATTGCTGGAAAGTACAAAGAAATTTAGTAAAGACATCGGAATGCAATTTGGAATTGACAAGTGTGCAACAATTACTTTTAAGGCAGGCAAAATTGTCAAAGGTGAAGTATTTGAGTTAGATAATGAGGAATGTATCAAATCAATAACATCAGAACAAAGATACAAGTACCTGGGATTTCTGGAAGCTTTTGACCTGCTACACATTCAAGTCAAAAGAACTACTTCTACAAAATACATAAAGCTGGTCCAGAAAATCTTGAGGTCAAAACTGAGCGGAGGCAATATCATAAAGGTAATTAATAACTGGACAGTGCCTGTTATATGATATTCAGTTGGAATAATTGATTGGACCCAAATGGAATTAAACAACCTAGACAGAAAAACAAGGAAGCTATTGACTATGCATTATGCTGTGCACCCAAAAAGTGGTGTTGATCATTTGTATTTACCAAGAGCTGAGGGTGGCAGAGGACTCCTGTAGGTGAAACAGACAGTAGAGGAAGAAAAGCATAGCTTGAATGATTACATTAACAAAAATGAAGAGCCTATGCTTCAGGAAGTGAACAATGAAAGCGCGGTGCCAAAATGGCCGCCGCGCTCTTTGCGGGGGGCCCCCACCCGGACTCAGACATCCGGGTGAGTTAGGGGGCATGGCCACCCCTCTATAAAAGGGGTGGCCACGAGGCAGCCGAGCTGCCATTTTAGAATTGCGTCGGAGAGGAGAAGTTTTCTCCGTCGCGTTCCCTCTTTTGCCGTGGGTTCGGTGGCTGTAAAGCCTCGCAGGTCTCTAGAGGTCTGCGCGTTCGATTCCCGGCTGGGAAAAGAAAAAGACCTCGTACCCGGAGCCGTTTTAAAATTTACCTCTTGGCTACCGCGGTACTCCAACACAGCAGCTCGATCCCCGGATAGGGATCCTTCGGCTCATATTCTTTTAGGGAGACATGGCTCCCAAGCGAAAGGCCCCGGCACTGAAGCCGCGGACGAGGGGAAGGGCTTTTTCCGGTCCTTCATTGGATTGGGGCCAGCCTTCAGGTCAAAGGACCAGGGCTGCGCCCCCACGGCAGGGCAGTGATGGAACCTTGCCCACTGGTACCAGTGGGGCCGGTCAGGCTACCACTTGGCAGCCGGGTGCCAGCTTTATAGCTGGGCAGGCAAAGGCTTGACCCTCTGGGGCTTCGGCCCTGAGCGTGCCTTGGCAGGGCCTGGGACAGGCTGGCCCAGGGGGCCCTGGTGCGGGTGTCCGCCCCACAGCTCCTCCGGCCCCCAACGGGCCTGAGTTCTGGGCATGGCCCTATTCTGGCCCTGGCTCCCCTTTTGGGTTGCCTTTTCCCCAACTGCCTAGTGGGCCGTCCGGCCCACCCAGTCCACCTTATACTGGGGGCTCTGAGGCAGTGGATGCTTTGATAGCATGTATAGCAGTGCTGGAAGCATCTTTGGGCATTGCCCAGCCACCTTCTGAGGGGGGCGCTACCGCTTCTTCAACAGGGGCCCCTTCGTCGACCCCGGCCAACTTGCCGGCCGTGATGCTTCAGCGGGTGGCCAACCGGGTCGAGCTGCTTGAGACTGTCCGCCCAGCACCGGCTGGTGCCTCGCAGCTCCCCGTCTGACCTGATGTACAGGCTGGGAGCAGCCAGGGGTGGTCCCAGAGCTCGATTCCGGTCGCGAGCTCCGATGCCCACCGTGGGCCGGAACCCCCGGTGGGGGCGGCTCACGGGGGTGCGACTAGTGAGTATCAGGTTCAATTTAGTGCACCACCACCACTGTCCACTTACACTGGGGGGGGGGTTCAGTGGCCCTGGCCCCGTCAAATTGATGTGGGTGGGCAGCAGTTATCACATTATCCCAGTAACCTCTGGTTCCAAAATGGTCCCTCGTTCAGGGCGGGGGTGTCCGCCCCTGGGGCCGTGCCGAGCATCACAGGGGCTGTTCAGGTCCCGCTGCGTATACCCTCTATACAGAATGTGCTGTTGATGGCTTTACCGATGGCTGGTTATTCCTTGCCCCTGGGTGATCATTTGTCACAGGTCACGAGAGATAAGATTTGGCGAGGGGAGTACGTGGATATATTCTCCCTATTGAACCGTGAGCCCACTAAGGAAGAGAGGGAGGGACAGGACGACAGAGACAAAGAGCTGTCCCATCATTGTAAGCCACCGCGCACCTGGGCCAACTGATTGCCGGCATATCTTATATATATGGCGGTATACCTGAGGGCCCGGCTTGACCTGGCCATTCCAATGATCCAATACTTGGACAATATTTACAGGGCAATGGTTGATTTCCCTGGCCCGTCGTGGTTGGCTTATGATGAGGAATTTAGGATGAGGGTGGCCCTACACCCCAAGATGAGGTGGGATGAGCCCTGCCAGAAATTGTGGCTCTTGTACATGACCCCACGCGTCTGGCACCTGGGGATAGGTACCATTGTGGCCATGCTGTGCAGCGAGCTGCTCCAACACAGGCTCCCCACCAGTCGGCGGGGCAAGGGGTTCCAGCCCGCTTGCTGTGTTGGAGCTTCTCAGCTAATGGCATGTGCAATAAGCGACAGTGTCGTTTCCAACATGAGTGTCCCTCTTGCGCTGGCCCCCACGCCGCCTCCGCGTGCCCACTGGCTGGTGGGTCATATGGCAGAGGTAGAGGTGGACAGGGGGTGGTCAGGGCTTCCTCTGACGGAGCTAGCTACTCAAAAGGCCCCCTCCCCAGTTAATGTGTATATGCTGGAGCAATGGCTCTCAGCTTCTCCTAAAAGGGAGGACGCGAGGTACCTACTGGAGGGTTTTCAGTGGGGCTTTTGTATCCCATTCAGGGGGGTTCGAGGACCCCAAGACGCCCCTAATTTAATTTCCTTGAAAGGCAAGGAGGAGGTAGCTGCACTGAGCATTGCTAAAGAAGTGGAGGCTATGAGGGTAGCGGGACCCTTCTCTGTACCGCCTTTCCCTAACTTGAAGGTCTCCCCTCTGGGGTTAGTACCTAAGAAAACCCCAGGTGAATTTCGTTTAATCCACCATCTGTCATACTCTGCGGGTTCTTCGGTCAATGATGCGATTCCTGATGACCTTTGTTCAGTCAGGTACATGTCGTTTGACCAGGCCCTACGGATGGTACGCTCATGTGGTCCCGGTGCCTGCCTGGCTAAATGTGACATTAAATCGGCATTCCGATTACTGCCAGTGCACCCAGGGGACTTTGAGCTATTGGGTTTTAGATTCCAAGGGAAGTTCTATGTAGATAAGGCCATGCCTTTCGGCTGCTCTATTTCATGTTCAGCATTCGAACGTTTTAGCACTTTCCTTCAATGGGCCTTTGTTCGAAGGTCAGGGTCTCGGTCTGTAGCCCATTACCTCGATGACTTTTTGTTCGGGGGTGAACGGGGCTCTGACACGTGCACATGTCTCCTCACTACATTTCAGATGCTAATGCGGGAACTGGGTGTCCCCTTAGTGCCCGAAAAGACCAAGGGCCCAGCTACTAAGCTCACTTTTCTAGGAATTGAAATTGACACGGTCGCACAGGCATCCAGGTTACCCATGGATAAGGTCACCCGGATCTCCGCGACGATTTTGGCATTGATGGCCAAAGGTAAAGTGTCCCTTCGTGAGCTGCAGGTACTTCATGGCCATCTTAACTTTGCCTGCAGGGTGGCGACACCCGGCAGAGCATTTGCCCGGCGCCTGTGTGATGCCATGGCTGGCCTGTTAAAGTGCCATCACAGGGTCCGACTAACCAGGGGCATACGGGCGGACCTTTCGGTTTGGCTTACATTCATACGGGATTTTAACGGGGTCTCTTTCTGGAGATCAGACCTTATGGTCTGCCCTAGATTTCAAGTACAGTCGGATGCCTCCGGCTCCCTGGGATACGGGATTTATTTTGAGGGGAGGTGGGCTTACGGCCGATGGCCTCACGCATGGCTTGGCACGGATCGCCTCCTCTATCTCACCTTCCTCGAGTTCCTTCCCATCCTGGGAGCTTTGATGCTATGGGGCGAGGAGTGGGCCAACTCAGTGGTCCATTTTTGGTGTGACAATGCAGCATTGGTGCACATTGTCAACACTCAGACGTCCAAATCACTTAGGGTTATGGTATTGGTTTGTCAATTCGTGTTAAGGAGCCTACTCCTGAATGTGCTGTTTAAGGCCAGACATGTACCAGGCATTAATAACGATATTGCTGATGCTTTATCCCGCCTGCAGATCCCCCGGTTCTGTGCCTTGGCTCCGGAAGCAAAGGAATTTCCCCCGCCACTCCCGGCCGAGATTTGGACGTTTGGCGAGGAGAGGTGAACCGGGCGATCGGCATGTCATTGGCACCTCGCACGCGTATGGCGTATCAACATGCTTTTGTACAATTTAGAACCTTTTGTGAGCACCTACAGTTACCCGAAGTGTGGCCATACCAGTCGAACAGGTTTTACAATTTTTGGTCTATCTTCACAGTCAGGGTTTGGCTCCTCGTACTATAGTATCCAGGCTATCGGCACTGGCATTTATGGCCAAAGTGATGGGCTTCGCTGACTGCGTGAATGATTTTTCTGCCACCAGGATGGGTCTCCCCTGACTAAATTCCAATTTTGGAAGGTGACCGGTATGGCACTAACCAGTGTTGGCCTCCCCGGGGCTCGTTACGGCACCCATTCATTTAGGATAGGCGCTGCATCAACTGCGGCTGTATTTGGGTACTCTGAGGCTGATATACGCCGGATTGGAAGATGGGGATCAATGCGTTTTGCATTGTACGTCCGCCCACTTCAGGTATGTGTACTAGTTAAGCCATTCTTCTCTTTTCTTCTTTTACAGACCCTGTGTGTTCCCGCACACCGGTGGCAGTATGGCTGGTGGGCCACAGTTATGTGCACTGGGCAGCACAGTATGCTGCGGCAACAGAGTGGGGACCACAGCTTGGATTACGTGCATCCGCACATATGCGTTGGTACGGTAAGCGTGGAATGAGATGGCGGGAACTGTTGCCATTCCTGTTTTCCATCAGGGATGCTGAACCTCCTGATGTCCTTGTACTGCACCTCGGGGGCAATGACCTTGCCCAGGTCACTGGCCTTTCCTTAAAATTCACGATTTGCAGTAACCTAGCCTATTTGCATTATGTTTGGCCGTCCACACAGCTGCTATGGTTGGACATCGTGCCGCGACATAATTACAGGAGAGGTATTGACCTCCGTGCCCTTGACTGCGCTCGCCGCTCGGTGAACAGGGCTGTTGCCCGGTTCTTGACAGACAAGGGTTTGGGGACGGCCATCCGGCATCCCAGGATAAGTTTGCAAAATTACGATCTCTATGCAGGGGATGGGGTCCACCTGTTGGCTAGAGGTATGAACCTCTTTTTGCAAGATTTGCAAGCAGGCCTGGTGACCGAGCTGACGGTCTGGGGGGGGCGGTGAGTCATCATAGACGCCTCCCCATGTGGCGGGTAGCACTGGTAAGGTAAAGATTTATGACCCATAGGTATCCGGCAGGTTCGCAATTGACTGGCCAACACTTAGACAGGTACAGTGGTAATAGCTTTGGCCGGTCAACGACGAACCAGGCAAGGGGTGATGGCAGGAGCTTAACAGCATGCATCACCTTGAGATTTAATGGATACATGTCATAGGGTGGGGTCAGTAGATAGTTTATTGACTCCGGTCAACAATTTGTTTGTGTCAACAAACAAATTGATACAAATAGTTACATGTAGCCAATTGCCATTGGCATTTTGGGAGGAACCTTACCAGTGTTTCTTCGGCCTGCTTGCCTTAAAGAATTACAATTGGATGAATACACCAATTGAAAGTTATAATTCGGACTAGGGCATTATTCAATAAAAGTGGCCCATTGCCTTTATCCATATATACCGGTGTCTGAGTCTTTCTTTGGGGGGTGCGCCTGCAATGAAAGCACGGTGCCAAAAAGGCCGCCGCGCTCCTTGCGGCCCCCCTCACCCGGACTCAGACATCTGGGTGAGTTAGGGGGCGTGGCCACCCCTCTATAAAAGGGGTGGCCACGAGGCAGCCGTTCTGCCATTTTAGAATAACGACGGAGAGGAGAAGTTTTCCCCTCCACCCCCTCCCTAGTGAACAGTGTGATTTTTTTGGTCGCTTCGGGGCCGGGTGGGAATTTTTGGCCCGAACCTACAATTGGCACCTTGGTTCTGGCTTTTTTGCCCATCCCACACTGTTGCTAGTGTTTGAGCAAAGGGGTCAGTTGACTTTGGTCACTTTGGCAGGTAGCACTGGTAAGGTAAAGATTTATGACCCATAGGTATCCGGCAGGTTCGCAATTGACTGGCCAACACTTAGACAGGTACACGGGTAATAGCTTTAGCCGGTCAACGACGAACCAGGCAAGGGGTGATGGCAGGAGCTTAACAGCATGCATCACCTTGAGATTTAACAGATACATGTCATAGGGTGGGGTCAGTAGATAGTTTATTGACTCCGGTCAACAATTTGTTTGTGTCAACAAACAAATTGATACAAATAGTTACATGTAGCCAATTGCCATTGGCATTTTGGGAGGAACCTTACCAGTGTTATTTCAGCCTGCTTGCCTTAAAGAATTACAATTGGATGAATACACCAATTGAAACTTATAATTCGGACAAGGGCATTATTCAATAAAAGTGGCCCAATACCTTTATCCATATATACCAGTGTCTGAGTCTTTCTTTGGGGGGTGCGCCTGCAAAGGAAGATTTTTGAAACAGTGAAGAAGAAAGCTGAATAGAGAAAGAAAATGATAAAAAGTCGAGCTGCAAACTGGAAAAAACAAGCTAATGCTTGGTCAATACTTGAAAAACATAGAAGGCAAGGCTGACCCAAAGCTGACATGGGGATGGTTAAGAGTAGGAGTTTTGAAGAAGGATACAGAATGATTTATCCTGGCAGCTCAGGAACAAGTTTTGCCAACAAATTGCATGACAACAAAAATACAGCACACAGGTATCCAACAATACCAAATGTCAGCTTTATAATGAAAAGGATGAAACAGTAGATCATCAGCAGATGCAGCAAAATTTCACAGACTGATTATTTGCAATGCCATAACAGGGTTGCAAAAATTATTCACTGGAAACTTTGCCAGAAGTTTGGATTTGAATGCAGTAAAAATCATTGGGAACATCAAGTAGAGAAAGTTTTAGAAAATGAGACAGTCAAGATCCTCTGGGACTTTAAAATTCAAACAGACAGACATTTGCCTCACAACACACCTGATATAATTGTTGTAGAAAAGGAGGAGGTCTAGTTTATTGACCTTGCTATACCAGGAGATACATGAATTGAAGACAAACAACTGGAGAAAATAACAAACTATTGTGATTTGCAAATTAAAGTTGAGCGTCTATGGAGGGAGAAATCTGTTGTTGTGCCCATAGTGATCGAAGCCCTTGGAGCAATACCTAAAGGACTCCCTAGATATTTGGAAATGTTGGACTTATCGGGCTTGAACATCCTAACTCTCCAAAAAACAACTCTACTAGGAACTGCATATATACTCAGATGTTGCCTTAAAAGTTCTTGGGTCCTTGGTTAGGGCTTGAACTGCTAAATTTATTCCAGTCTTTGACTGTGAATCAAATGGTAAATTTGTTTCCAATAAAAAATAAGGTTGATGGACCAAACTGTCAGATTTAGTATAAGTCAACTTGTTATGTTCCTATAATCAACTATCCCCTAAAAGCAATTATTTCTTGGTGGTGACTTGCAAACAAACCCTAAACATTTGTTAAGGCTTGTCAGATGAATCGCATTCCATCCTTTGCCCAACAACATTAACCAATATGAATTTATTCCAATGCTATAATTCTATATGGATAATGTTGGTTGCCGACTGGCTACTTGTAATATGTAATAGGAGCTTCAGTTCGCATCAGTAGCACTGAATTCATGTGTCTCTTTCAGTGAACAAACAAATCTGAGACTTAGATCAATCCTTTTGTCACTGACAGTCACTGATTTCACAGGGTGATGGTGAAGCTGGAACTAACCTCTTCATAGGAAACCATATGATGGACACATTGCCTAAATGGCACATCTGTTCAGAGCATGGCCCTGAGTAGCTGTAATTTCCTGGCATTTTGGAGCTTGAATGAACAAGAAAAGCTTGAGCAAAACATGAAAAGCCCATGGGAAATATCCATGAGCAGGAAAACTAAAGCAGAAGAGAGGAACTCCTTGAAGATAAAATGCTTGAAAACCATTAGAATAAGGATAAAGAAGCAGCACACACAAACACATACATTTATGGTGATCAGTTGTCATTTGTATAATATTTAATAAACATACAGTGATTATATTTTAATGTTGTTTCTTTTAAAAAGTTTAAAAATCTAAATGTTGGTCACAAATAATTAGGCAATATGTTATCATTATTATGTTAATAATACTAAAGTAGGTTAACAACTACTATTGGTACTTGCTATTTGATACTGGAGGGCATTTCTTAAAGAAAATGATAATTATTTTTAAAAGATTTTAGCCTTAAATCGTTTATTTTTAATGTTTTTTAATGTGTTAATGTTTTTAATGTTCTTGTGAAGTTGTATTGTTCTTG
The DNA here is from genome assembly GCA_035047305.1 of Bradypodion pumilum. Classification (NCBI taxonomy): domain Eukaryota; kingdom Metazoa; phylum Chordata; class Lepidosauria; order Squamata; family Chamaeleonidae; genus Bradypodion; species Bradypodion pumilum. The sequence continues at coordinate 54,980,847 of JAWDJD010000003.1, read as the reverse complement.
TATGAAGCCGCCTAGAGTCACCTCGGTGAGGGGGCAGCGATAGAAATATGATTTAGAAATAAATAGAAAGATAAACAACACTAGCAGTTTAAGATTCTGCAAGATGGCTGCAAATTCTCAATATGATTTAAATTTTTGGAGTGTTTTTCATAGTTTAGGATTATTTTATCACAATGAAATGCTGTCTAAACATTCCTATTATATTAAGCATTCAGTTTTTTATATCACCGGGTATGCAAGATAAATTATTTTATGCAATTAATTCCTACAGTTTTTTCATTTTATAAATGAATTGCTTCATTTTTTTCGTGAAAAGGTACTACTAGGTGTGGTATTTTACCAATTTTACCTCCAATTTTGGAGTTGCTGAGATTTACTTTGCAGTTTCATATTACACTGGCTTTCTTCAAGAAATCCAGTATTAAGCTTGAACATGTCAACTTAAACGCCAGCTCCACCAACAGCAAGGAGCACAGAGAGAGGCTATGCATTTGTTAATGTTGGCACTTTGTGGCAAAAAAATGTCTTCAGAGCTTTAGAATTGTTAACATAGAAATGACATATGGGAAATTAAAATCCAAACATTCTTCAGAGATATCAAAATCTGGCATAGGATCAGACATGATGAATTTGTGTATTAGCAAACCTTATTTTTTATTCTTTTGTGATTCCCCATTGGATTCATTTGTATCAGAACTGCATTAGAATATGTTCACAAATATGGGCCAATAGATTATGGAATTCAGAGTAGTGCAAATAACCTTTTTACTATTAGAGTGGGAATAGATCCCAGATGGGCAACAGACAGACAGACAGTGTACTCCAGGCAAAGGTAAAGGTCGTCTTTGCTCAAAAGCCACTCATATCTGACTCTAGGGTTCAGTGCTCATCTCTGTTTATAGACAAAGAGCCAGCCCTCTCTGCTTCTGCAGATGCTTTTGTGGACATGCAGCAGGCATGCCTCAACACTGGAGTGCACGGAATGCTGTTTATCTTCCCACTGAAGTGGTACCTATTTATCTACTTACAATTTCTTGCTTTCAAACTGCTAGGTTGGCAGGAGCTGGAACAGAGATGGGAGCTCACTCCATCATGCAGTACTCAGGAATCAAACGCTGATCTTCCAGTCTTCGAGTTCAGCGACTTAACCACTTGAGCCACCACAGTCCCTAAGAAGTCATTTATTGTGGGAGATGCATAGAAGTGGTGGATAAAACTAGAACCTCAGAGTGTAGAGCCACAGTCTAAGGTATTGTAGATGACGTCACTCCTTTCTTTTTCTCTCATTAACATAACTCATCTCTTTCTTTTTCTTTGAGCCATTATTTAAAAGCACTCTGAGTATACAAATAGTGGATTGTTGAGTCTCTGGATTTCTGTAAAAACCATCCAGTGATGGTTGGTTGCACCTCAATATTATCTAATGTCTGAGAGAGGTTAATATCCTTCTTGTGCTGAAAAGAGGAAAGCATGTCTCTTTGGGATACCTCTCAGATATTTTTTTTACTATGTAGAGAAGTTCAGTGTACATTGGATGCATATACTATCCATTTTTATTTTTCCCCAATGCCTGGGCCACAGGAAGAGATTAGTTTATTAAACCCCAATATTTGGAAGAATTACATTTTTGGAATGCCATGGCATTTTGAGGCTGAAGCTCCCAAAGTTCCTCAGTCATCATGGCCATTACTAGTATGTGTAGAGGTGGGGAAACCTGGGAATTATGCCCCCCCAAAAAAGGTAATTTTCCCAGGCTCAGAAATTCTTCCTGCATTGAAGACTGAGTGTCAACAATATTCCCTCTATGTTGAACAAATGAATTGATCTGTTATAGGAAGGGAACACTCCTTGTATTCAAACCTACTGGGAGATGCCATACCTGTCAAGCGCAGCTCCGGAGATTATGGGACCTTAAGAGGCTTTTACGCATGCGTAGAATGGACCTGCGTAGAACGGACCTGCGTAGAACGGACCTGCGCAGAATGTTGCAGGTCCATTCTATGCATGCGTAGAAGGCTTTTATGCATGCGTAGAACAGACCTGCACAGAACTGTTCTGCGCAGCTCACTTCTACGCATGCATAGAAGGCTTCTACGCATCCCCTTCTGCACAGAAGCCTTCTACACATGCGTAGAAGGGTTCTACACATGCATAGAAGGGTTCTATGTATGCGTAGGAAGGACCTGAGCAGAAGGGATGCACAGTAACTCCTCCCCCCACTGCCAAATTACGGGGTAGCAGCTGCTCTGGGCGGGAAATGGCGAAAATCGGTGCGAAAATACGGGGAATCCCGGCCAATCCGGGATACTTGACAGGTATGGGAGATGCCGAGGGAGGCAATCAAATCCAGGATTCTGACTCACATTTTAATCAATGTGCTTACCTACAGCTTCCAATATTTCAGCTCCATTTGACAACTTCCCAGCAAATTCTGTCCCTCGCCTATAATCTGCCCAGGCTTCATTAGTGCTTTGAAGCTGTAGTGGTTGTTAGTTCTTGGCAAAAGCTTCTTATTCCAGTTACTGACATTTCTCTTTAGAGGGAAAATTAATCTCTTCTAGTCGCATTTTCCTTCTTGGGGTGAATTTAATTAAACTGTTAAATGTCAAATACTAGTAAGCAGAAGGAAATCCATATTGACTGGCAGAACATGTTAGTTACAGTAGACTGGTGAATGTTGACTTGCTAAAATTTCAGGCTTGGAAAGGATTTAGGCAGCAAGCATATATTAGCTTCTTTTTCTATTTTCTACCAGAGAAGTCTAGAAGGTGAGAAACACAATTAAACCAATCACTGACAAAAGCTGAAAGAAGCTGTAGAAAAGAGAGAAAAGGGAATATATTTAGGATATCCATGAGCTAGCATATTCTAATAGCATCTCAAAGCTAGTCTGCACTGATTTCATTAAATCTAACAGGAAATGATCCTGCCCAGTACCAGTTTAAGTGCCTCTTTTATCCTTTACAGCTGATGATAATGCACTGTTGTGCATCTGCTTAATATCACATCTTAAAATGTGCAAACCCACTCCAATCGCAGGTCTGTTAGTGATTTTTAATAATGTCTTGCTTTGTTACGGCTATTAGTCAATGTGTTGCACAGTCAATTTTTGAGCCCTTCATTCTAAGTCAGTTAATAAATACATAATTAAAACACATAGTGAAGAGGGGAGCAAGAATGCCTTCTATGATTACTTTTACATGGGAGTATTCAGCTAATGCGACTGCAGTGGCTTGGTGGTTAAGACCCTGAACTTGACGACTTGAAAACTGGCAGGTCAGCAGTTTGAGACCCAAATGCTCCATGAAAGATGGAGCTCCTGTCATCTTCCCCAGCTCCTGCCAACCTAGCAGTTCAAAAGCAAGAAATTGCAAGTAGATAAACAGGCACTTTGGAGGGAAAGGTAACAGCATTCCATGCCTCTAGTCATGCCTTCCACATGACCACAGAGAGGTCTACAGAAGCATACAGCACTGGCTCTATGGCTGTAAGTGATGAGCACCACCCACTAGAGTTGGACATGACTGGCTTTTGCGTAAGGGGGACCGTTACCTTTCTTCAACCAGCTAATGGAAGTGATGGGTATTGGAGAGTGTAGGCTTCTGATGGTAGATCTCTAAACATCCACCTTAAACCCTCCAAAATTCTGAGTCAGTCTCTCATGGCTGTAATGCACACCTGTAGCTGGCATGAGTCATAGCTTGGGATTGTTACTTGTTTGGACTACAGCCTCCAGAATTCCACAGTCTCCATGTCTTAGCTTTGGGTTAGGTGTCTGTCTTGCCTTGCCATTGAATGACAAATAGCACTATTATTTGGTTTATAATATCATGTGGTTACAATTTTATAACAAATATGTGCTGGTTATGACTATTAAGGCCTATATAGATGATTCAAGTCCAGGCTATCTCAAGGACTATGAGCATCTTGAGGTTTTAAGATCTCCAAGAAAAACCCTGCTCTTGACCCTGCCACCCTCATGGGCATTTCTGGCAAGGAAATGAGAAGTAGACTTTTCAGTCTCTTCTCCCAGGTTGGTCTCTTCCCTGATATTCTCCAAGCACTAGTAAAAACTCTTTCTTTTTCGGTATTTTGGCAACTGAACTGACAACAGAGTGGGCAAAACAGTGGCAAATGAGCTTCAAAATTAGTAAGTGCAGAGTGATGCATGTTGGGGCAAAAAACCCCAATTACATTTATAAACTGATGGGATCTGAACTCTCTACGACAAACCAGGAAAGGGACCTTGGTGTCCTGGTGGACAGCTCAATGAAGGTGTCAACACAGTGTGCCTCAGCAGTGAAAAAAGCAAACTCAATGCTAGGGATCATTAGGAAGGGTATAGAAAATAAGTCAGCAAGTGTCATTTTGCCTCTTTATAAATCTATGGTGAGGCCCCATCTGGAATACTGTGTACAGTTCTGGTCACCATACCTCCAGAAGGATATTATGAAGCTGGAAAAAGTGCAGGGGGGGCAACCAAAATGATTAGGGGACTGGAGCACCTTCCTTACCATCTGAGGCTGCAACGGTTGGGCCTCTTCACTCTTGAATGACGGCGTCTAAGAGGTGATCTAATTGAAGTTTATAAAATCATGCACAGTGTGGACAAAGTAGATAAGAAAAAACTGTTTCCCTATTGCACAACACTAGAACTAGGGGGCACTCCATGAAACTTTTGGGTACTAGTTCTCAAACAAATAAGAGAAAGTACTTTTTCACCCAGAGGATCACTGGTCTATGGAACTCCCTGCCAGATGAAGTGGTGACAGCTATCAGTCTTGACAGCTTCAAGAAAGGATTAGACAAGTTAATGGAGGACAAGGGTATCAATGGCTATAATTATGGATACCTAAGGGCAACCTCCGGGTTGGAGAGATAGGCAAGATATCTCTCAATGCCATTTCCAGGGAATCCTAAGCAGGTGAAGGCATCTGCTTGGGAATACCCTGAAGCAAATGGTGAGCCACTGTGTGTGACAGAATGCTGGACTGGATGGGCTGTGGCCTGTTCAAGCAAGGCTGTTCTTATGTTCTTATGTAACGGAGTTATACTGCAGAATGCTTGAAATGACAACAGAGTTATACTGCAGGATGCTGTTCACTGATACAGTTTCTCTTGTGTGTGTGTGTTAAGTATTTTTATATTGTTTTTGTATTAGCAGTTTCTAAATCTTGTGATAGGTTTAATATTTTAATACTATGCCTTCATTGTGTTTTTTAGCTGTGTCTTTGGTTTTATCTGTTTTAATCATTTTCTAGAAGTCTTGTGGCCTTACACTAGGAGAAGAACTGTTTAATCTTTCCCCAATTCACAACTAAGACTAACATTTTGTAACTAAAATCCAGGGTTATATTATGTGGTTAACTTGCTAGTTGCACAGTCCACTGTTGCTCTGCATGCGCGCGTGCGCACACACAGGGAGCCATGGGAGGGACATCGTACGTGTGACAAATAACTTTGATATACCATAGGAGTGCCCTGCAGGTGGCTCGGGCATTTCGAACAGTCTCGTATGATGCCATGTGTGTCATTGCTAATATGATGATGATCCATCTAATGGCAGAGGAACGGGCAGAGATTTACCAGCGAAGGTGAGAAGATCAGGTGATGGAACGACACATAATTGCCATGGAAGCCAGGACAGAGAGGACAGCATGATGGCAGAAGATCCGGGATACATGGACCAAGGGACGGTGGACTCATTGTCTCATCCAGGATGTTAACATGTGGTCAACAAGACAGCATGGAGAGGTGGACTACTACCTCACACAGCTGTTGTCAGGGCATTGCTGCTTCAGAGCCTACCAACACCAATTTAGGCTGGATGACGATGCTTCATGCCTCGTGTGCCAGCCCGTGCAGGAAGGCGTAGACCACATCTTTTCACTGTCCACATTTTGATACAGAACGGGAAATTCTACAGAGGCATTGTCGATGACAGCTGTCTTCCGAAGATATCATGGCGAGATGTTGAGCAGGGAGACTACCTGGGTTGTGATTTTATTTATTTATTTATTTATTTATTTTATTTATTTTATTTATTAATCACATTTGTATATGCCGCCCACTCAGGCAGAACCCGACTCAGGGCGGCATTACAACACACTAAAAATACATAAAAAACATTACAAAATCTTATAAAACCACCCAATAAAACCCACATCCCCCCCTTTTTTTAAAAAACCCGTATCCCACTCACCCAACCCACCCACCGCACAAGAAGGATGAAGAGAAAGTTCTTATAAAAACCAGCCGGCGGGGACCACAGTCCCGTTCGGGCCCCACACCTGCCCTGCCAGCCAGGTCTTCAGTCCTTTCCTGAAGGGCAGCAGTTCTCTTTGAAGTCTTAGTTCCGCTGGTAGGAGGTTCCAGAGGGTTGGTGCGGACACGGAGAAGGCCCTCCTTCGGGTGCTAGATAAATGTGCACCCCTCGTTGATGGCACCATTAGAGAGCCTCTCCGGTCCGCTCTGGTTGGACGGGCAGTCACTCTTGGGACGATGCGGTCTCTAAGGTATCCTGGCCCCCTGCCATATAGGGCTTTAAAGGTCAAAACCAGCACCTTAAATTGCACCCGGAGACAAACTGGTAACCAGTGCAGCTCCCGAAGCAGCGGTGAGGCATGGGCATATCGCCCACACCCCATCACCACCCGGGCCGCCGCATTCTGGACCAGCTGCAGCCTCCGAATGGTCGTCAAGGGCAGCCCCATGTAGAGCGCATTGCAATAATCTAGTCGGGAAGTAACCAGAGCATGAGTGACCATAAGCAAGGAGTCCCGGTCCAGGAGCGTGCGCAATTGGCGAATCACCCGAAGTTGGGCAAAGGCCCCCCTGGCCACAGCCGCCACTTGTTCTTCTAGCAGCAGCCGTGAGTCCAGAAGGACCCCCAAGTTGCGCACTGGGTCTGTCTGGGGCAAAACAGCCCCATCCAATACCAAAGATGGTAGCTCCTTGGATAACATGGGGCCCCTTATCCACAGCCACTCTGTCTTGCTGGGATTCAGCCGAAGCCCATTGGCCCCCATCCAGACCCCAACGGCTTCCAGGCATCCGGATAGGACTTCAACAGCATCACTGGGGTCCCCACGGGCCGAGATGTACAACTGAGTATCATCCGCGTACTGATGGTACCGCACCCCGTGGGAACGAATGATCTCACCCAGCGGCTTCATGTAGATGTTAAATAAGAGAGGAGAGAGCACAGATCCCTGCGGCACCCCGTACTTGAGAAGCCTAGGGCTGGACCTCTCACTCTCTAACCACACCGACTGGGTACGGCCCTCCAGAAAAGAGGAAAACCAGGACAACACAGTGCCCTGGATCCCCAATCCTTTGAGCCGTTCCAGCAGGATACCGTGGTCGACGGTATCGAAGGCCGCTGAGAGGTCAAGAAGAGCAAGGACGGATGGATAACCCCCGTCCCGCTCCCGCCAGAGATCATCCATCAGTGCGACCAATGCCGTCTCCGTTCCATATCCGGGCCTGAACCCCGATTGAAAAGGGTCTAGATAATCCGCTTCCTCCAGGACACCCTGCAGCTGGCGCGCCACCGCCTTCTCCAAAACCTTACCCAAAAAGGGCAGGTTGGAGACCGGCCTGTAGTTGTTAAGGACAGCTGGGTCGAGGGACGTTTTCTTCAGGAGGGGGCGCACCAAGGCATGTTTTAACTGTGCCGGAAATACCCCCTCCCGTAACGAAGCATTTATTATCCCCCCGACCCAGCCCCCTGTTACCCCCCTGGATGCTTTCACTAACCAGGTGGGACAGGGGTCCAGAGGACATGTAGTGGCACGAACATCTGCAAGGAGCCTGTCCACTTCATCAGGGACAACAGGCTCAAACCGATCCCAGATCGTACAGCAAGACTGTGCTCCGGCACCCCCCCGACCCTCCCCATCCACGCCAGGATTCAATCCTGAACGAATCCGATCGATTTTCTCCACCAGATGGTCAGCAAAGTCCTCAGCCGAACCCTGCCAACCGGGCGCCGATCCCCCTCTACCGAGGAGCGACCTGGTCACCCTGAACAGGGCGGCTGGGCGATTATCAGCGGAGGCAATAAGGGTGGTGAAGTATTGCCGCCTCACCACCCCCATCGCCACTAGGTAGGCCCTAATAGCGGCTCTAGCTAGTGTCCAATCGGAGTCATCCTGGGTCTTCACCCAGCGGCGCTCTAGGCGTCTCTTTGCCCGTTTGAGTTCCCGTAGTTCCTCTGTGAACCACGGAGATGACCTAACCCCACGGGCGCGGAGAGGCCGCAGTGGCGCGATTTCATCCAAGGCAGCTATTGTCGACCTATTCCACAAGTCGACGAGTGCCTCGGGTGAATCGTGTAGCCGATCCAGAGGAACATCCCCCAGTTCCCTCTGGAAACCATCTGGATCCATTAGTTGCCGAGGGCGGACCATTTTAATAGGCCCTGCCTCCCTACGATGAAGATGTCTAATTATGCAGCCGGGGTCATACTGGAAATTAGACTTGTGGAGAAACTGAGAAGAGGGCAGTCAGAGGCATCAGAAGGAGGGCGAGTAGCCAAATTGGAGGAGGGTTTTTAATAGTCAGTCTGCCCCCTGTGAAATAATGCCTGATGGCTGGGGTGTAATGGGAGGTGGGTTTTGTGGGTAAAAATCCCACACACTGTGAAGCAAGGGCTCCACAGCGTCTTTAGAAGATTTCCACCTGCCCTAAAAACACACACAGACCTGTTATATCCTTTAACATATTTGTGTACTAACAATGTGTACTTTCTGTCTTCTAAGCCTCCTCTTGCAAACTCCTAATTTAATATGATAAGAGAAAAGTCCTTCTACAAGCATGTTTATATGTCATTCTGTTTCAAAATACACTCAGAAAAGAATTTATCTCTCATGGTTTGTGTTGTGTTCTGATGGTTTTATCTGACTCATGGATTACAATGTATCATAGCAACAATGTAACCTTCAGCTGTATCATATAAACCCTGTAATAGGACGCGAGCTAATGACCACCAGCTGGCAGCAGCGAGCGTCCAAGCTCTCTTGGTCCGAACTCATCAAAGGCAACAGCGCGGGAAGTTTTCCCGCCACCATCTACACCTGGACAAGAAGGGCGTGACCCGCAATGACGTCACGCAGACAGTAGCCAATGGGCTACCATGGCACCACGTTCGAATGTATTACCACTGTATATAAAGAGCTATCGATCCGCCATTACCTCATGTTCCCTCTGTCCACGATGCAATAAACCTGAGTTAACCCAGCCCGAGGCTGTGTCCTGTGTCTTGGTTTGCATACACCAAAATTGGCGACGAAGGTGGGATGATGGATCCCCACGGAACAGCCAGGGCACAGAGCGGGTTCAACATCACCAAACCGCAAGACTGGGAGCTGCTAGAGATGGACTTCCAGGCGGCACTGGTGGAACTCAGAGTCAAAGAAGACGACGAGGAGAGGAAGAGGGCCATCCTCACCAGAATGCTCGGGATGGAAACCAAGCGGACGCTGGTGGGCATAATCGCTCCGAAGAAGGTGAGCGAATTTAAGGCGGGCGACATCATGAAGCTGCTGCAAGAGCGGTTCTGCCCCTCGAGGGCAATGTTTCCCGCTCGGAGCGCGTTTTGGAGGCGAGTCCAAGCGCCGGATGAGTCGGTTGAGGCATTCGTGGCCGCCATGAGGGTAGCCGCCGCCCCCTGTAAATGGGGTGACATCCTGGAGATGGCCCTCAGGGACGGCGTGTTGTGTGGCCTGAAAGACAAAGAGGTACAGCGCAGCTTGATGAACAAGGAGCCGCCACCCACGCTGGCAGAGGTCGTAGAGGCCGCGGAAGCCGCAGAGTCCACGAATGCTGGAGTGGACGAGATGCACCAGTGGCGTGAGTGGCGTCCTAGAGCCGGCAAGGCGGAAAATTCGGTGCACGGGAAGTCCGGACAGTCGGTGCACGCAACTCGACGGGCCTCAAAGTCGTCTACGGAAGGCAGCGACGGCGAGGAGGTCCAGAAGGTCCGAAAGGGTGGTCGACGCTGCGAGGGTTGCGGAGCGGCCCATGAGCGCGCGAGATGCCCGTTCAGGAAGGCCGAGTGTTACACCTGCGGCCGTCGGGGGCACATCGCCAAGGCATGCAGAAAACGGAAGGAGGGCCGGAGGCAGTCACAAGACCGTGCGGCCAGACCGGACCGTCCAGCGAGGCCCAAAGATGGCGCCCAGACCACGAGGAAGCAGGATGGCGTGGGCCGCGTCTCGGATGACAGCGAGGACGACGCCCCAGTGTTCAGCGTGTCCGCGGGACAGTCCCATTACTTCGTTGAGGTATTAGTACAAGGGGCCCCTATTAAGATGGAAATTGACTCGGGGTCCTCCTATTCTATAATTCCCCAGAAAGAATTTTTGAAAATCGACCCCCACGTGCGGCCCAAACTTAAAGCGTTGAGGTCCACGCTACGAGACGTACAGGGGAACAGCATTCCGGTGTTGGGGGTCGGGAAATTTCGGGTCAATTTTAAGAGACATTCTGCGGAACTGCCCCTAGTTGTCCTCAAGGGGGGGAAGCTGTAGCCTCCTAGGGACACAGTGGTTTCAGCCCTTAGGTTTGTTCATAGGGGGAGTGCATACCGTGGGGGGGGACCCAATACAAGCGGTTTGCGATGCGCATCCCGCCGTTTTTAAGAAAGGACTCGGAAAGTTCAAGGGACCCCCTGTTGCTTTCGACATAGACCCGGAGGTCCGCCCGATAAGACTCAAACCGCGCAGGGTGCCGTTCGCACTCAAGGACAAGATAGAGGCGGAACTGGACAAACTGGTGGGCCAGGGGATTCTTATTCCTGTTGATTCCGCGGAGTGGGAAACTCCAATTGTAACGGCCTTAAAGGCTAACGGGGAGGTGCGCATTTGCGCTGATTATAAGTGTACAATTAACAAGGCGATCCGCCCTAATGCATACCCGGTGCCGGTGATCAGCCACCTTTTGGCCAGGCTAAATGGGGGAAAGTGTTTCGCCAAACTCGATTTGGCACAAGCCTATCAGCAACTTCCTGTGACCCCCGCCACGGCCGCGGCACAAACAATAGTTACACATAAAGGAGCGTTCCAGGTGTCGCGGTTACAGTTTGGCGTGAACTCGGCACCCGGCCTTTTTCAGTCGCTTGTGGAACGCCTCCTGAAGGGACTGGAGGGGGTGTTGCCTTATTTTGATGACGTGTTGATAACAGGGGGGAGTGAGGCTGAACTGGCAAAGAGGTTGGACAAAGTATTGACCGTGTTCGAGAAAGCGGGGCTGAGATTGAGGAAGGACAAATGTGTCTTTTTCGAAACCGAGGTCGAGTTTTTAGGGTTCCGGATCACACCCGAGGGGATTAAACCGTCTAAATCCAAAGTAGCAGCCATTAAAAAGGCCCCTCGCCCCACATCCAAAACCGAGCTACAGTCCTTCCTGGGGCTCCTCAATTTTTACCATACATTCCTCCCGCGGAAGGCGTCCGTGGCCGAACCGCTCCATCGGTTACTTAAAAAGGAGGAGACATGGATGTGGGGTGACGAGCACGAGAGGGCGTTCAAAGAGCTAAAGCAACTCCTAACATCTGAGGCAATCCTGACGCACTTCGACCCCAAACGGCCAGTGGTCCTAGTTTGTGATGCATCCCCGGTGGGGGTGGGGGCGGTGCTTTGCCACGTGTTGGAGGACGGAAGGGAGGCCCCGGTAGCGTTTTACTCAAGGTCCCTGTCCCAAGCAGAGCGAAATTACGCACAAACCGACAGGGAGGCGTTAGCAATAGTAGCGGGGACCAAAAAATTTCACGATTTTTTGTATGGCCGCCCGTTCAAAATCGTGACCGATCACAAGCCACTGTTAGGGATTTTCACGGCAAGCAAGCCCACGCCGCAGATCCTGTCCCCGAGAATGCTGCGTTGGGCTATCTTCCTCAACGCGTACCAACATGAATTGGAGTACCGGCCCGGAAAGGAGATCAGCCATGCTGATGCGCTTTCGAGATCCCCTTTGCCCTTGTCGGACGACCAAAAGGCGAGAGCAGAAAGAGACCGCCAGGTGTTGCTAATTGAGGTTTTAGACGCACCCCCAATAGGACCAGCCGACATCGCTAGGGCGACAGGCAAGGACAGGACGCTGGAGAAAGTTAGTTCATGGGTGCAGAAGGGGTGGCCGGCTTCGTCCCCGAGTACAGAGTTCGACCCATTCTTTAGGAAAAAGCTAGAGTTGTCCCTAGAGAGGGGGTGCCTTCTGTGGGGCCAACGGGTGGTGGTCCCTACGCCCCTGCGGACGAGGGTGCTCGAACTGCTGCACGTCAGCCACCCGGGCATAGTTCGTTCAAAGGCGCTGGCCCGGAGTTACTTCTGGTGGCCACAGCTGGACGCGGACATTGAGCACATGGTCGGCACTTGCGAGGCTTGCCAGGGATCCCGACCTGAGGCGGCCCGTCTCCCGCATAGGGAGTGGGACACAGCAAGGGGGCCATGGTCCAGAGTGCACGTGGATTTCGCTGGCCCATTCCGAGGAACCATGTTTCTCCTGGTGGTAGATGCGTTCTCCAAGTGGCTGGAGGTTATTCCAGTAAAGAGCACGTCCTCCGCCACGACGATTAGCCAGCTAAGGAGAGTCTTCTCCACGTTCGGTTTACCCGACACTTTAGTCAGCGATAACGCTAGTTGTTTCACCTCTGCCGAGTTCGGAGCATTCATGGGGGCAAACGCCATTCGGCATGTCACATCCGCACCGTTTCACCCGGCCACGAATGGCCAAGTGGAACGGCTGGTGCGTACAACAAAGGAGGCGCTGCGGCGCATGGGCCCGGGGGACCTGAATCACCAAGTTTGCCAGTTCCTCTTAGCGTATAGGGTAACCCCCTTAGCGTCAGGCTACTCGCCGGCAGAGCTCTTGATGCGGCGAAAACTGACCACGATCCTGTCCAGGCTAGACCCGACGAGAGTCGAGGATAAAGGGAAAAACATAGGGTTGGCAGTCTCGAAAGGTTTCGCCGCCGGTGACCCTGTTCACTGCAGGAACTATTCCAGCGCAGGGCCGGCCTGGGTACCAGGGACGGTTGTAGAACAGACGGGGCCAGTGTCGTACCGGGTCGAGACTAGCACCGGCCTCCTCTGGAGGAGGCACGCAGACCAACTGAGGCACCGAGTGAGTGGGCCAGTCAGTGGAGCTCAGCAACAGGATTCAGCGTTAGGGTTCTCCCTCACCCGCTTAACCCAAGGGGGAGACAGCAGTGGACAACAGTCCCAAGCAAGGGGGGAAGGCAGAAGCAGCGGCCCCGACTCATATCCTTTTGATACGCCAGTCCTATCGGGGGCCGGGGAAGGGGGAGAGGAGTTCGCGACCGCTGCCCCCGATTGTAATTTTGATTTTGATTTTGCGAACCGGGGGGGTTTTCAGGAGTGTTCCCCCACCCATCCAAGCGAGAAGAGGGGTTTTTCGTTAGCCCCCAGTGCCCCCGGTTCCTCCCTAAGAAAGAGCACACCTCCCAACAACGCCGCGGAGCCGCGGCAAGTCACTAACGAGTCTCCCTCTCCAATTACAGGACAGGAAACCAGGGGACAAAGAGAAGGTAGCAAACCCGGGGAGAGGCAGCCCGCATCGAGACCCCAGCGTGTTCGAAATAAGCCATCTTGGCTGAGAGACTTTGTCTCCTAAGGGGGGGGGAGTGTGTCAAGTGTGGGGCTCGAGACTTTGTCTCGTCCTAGGGGGGAGGGGTGTTGTGTTCTGATGGTTTTATCTGACTCATGGATTACAATGTATCATAGCAACAATGTAACCTTCAGCTGTATCATATAAACCCTGTAATAGGACGCGAGCTAATGACCACCAGCTGGCAGCAGCGAGCGTCCAAGCTCTCTTGGTCCGAACTCATCAAAGGCAACAGCGCGGGAAGTTTTCCCGCCACCATCTACACCTGGACAAGAAGGGCGTGACCCGCAATGACGTCACGCAGACAGTAGCCAATGGGCTACCATGGCACCACGTTCGAATGTATTACCACTGTATATAAAGAGCTATCGATCCGCCATTACCTCATGTTCCCTCTGTCCACGATGCAATAAACCTGAGTTAACCCAGCCCGAGGCTGTGTCCTGTGTCTTGGTTTGCATACACCAAAGTTTGCATGATGAACAGAAAAGAAAGAATAGAAGTGTGGATTCTACAGCCGAATCTGCTGCCTTCGGATGCTCTCATAGATGGTGATCAGTCAGGAACTAATTTCATAGATGGTGATCAGTCAGGAGCTAATTCTGTGGTCATCTTCAGTGGTTCCCAACAACTGAAGGAATGCCATTAATGTGTTTCATATCACTATTGTCCTACCATTTAATGGATGAATGTGTGTTACAAATGTGTAATAAAAATAGAACTTTGACATACAAGATGAAATTCTCAGAGATAATTAGGGAATTAATCACACAACCTCTTGGAGACATGTGTGTCCTATGAGTTGAGGCTTTTAATACCAAAATATCATTCGCTGTGGCATTCTCTGGGGTTTGCCGTGTTTTGATATGTATGGGAAGAACTATCCTGAAGTGACTTGATATCAGTAATATCTGGCGAGTATACAGAAAATGGTCAGTAATGAAGCCAAATTGTTTTGCTTACATGGCCTGGAATGATACACTCTAAACAGCAGATGCTGTACAGTGACATGGGTAAAAGTCTCTCTCACCACCTTCTGCACATCCTTCTACCTGGAGATCACCAGAATTAGCCATGAGATCTATTGTAAGTGAAGCACATGCTTTCCCACAGATTATTGACTTTATTTCATTAATCTGGTAAGTTTCTGATCCTTTGGCTTTGGTATGACCAAGTTGAGGGGACTCATCTGATGACTGTATTTTTCAATCATTCTATGAAGATTTTGGCTGAATTTACCTGGAAATCTGGGCTGATCAGTTGTCAGTAAGCCATCTAAGTCTCTCATCTTTCATCTGGGTTCTCAGAAGCCAATGCAAACTCTTGAGTAAGGGCCATATACATAAATCCAGCATTATTCAATCTCAAGCCATCACAAGGTTACATAGCCACTACTGATGTCTCTCCTGTTATTGTTCAGTCACACAGTCAATTCCAACCCTTTGCGACCTCATAGACCACTGCACACCAGGAACCCCTATCCTCCACAATCCTCCGCAGCCCGCTCAGCTCTACAGCCATTGCACCAACAATACCATCTAGCCATCTCATCCTCTGCCTCCCCATTTTCCTTTCAATCTTTCCCAGCATCAAGGCCTTCTAGAGTGAGTCCTCTCTTCTCATCTGGTATCCAAAGAACTTTAGCTCATCTTCAATATTTCTCCTTCCAAGGAGCAGTCAGGATTGATTTCCTTCAAGATCAACTTATTTGATCTCTTTGTTGTCCAGGAGAGTCTCAATATTCTTCTCCAGCACCACATTTCAAAGGCATCTATTCTTCTGCACTCAGCCTTCTTTATGGTCCAACTCTCACAACCATACATTACTACTGGGAATACCATTGCTTTGACTATACAGACTTTTGTTAGCAGGGTGATGTCTCTACTTTTTATTATGTTCCCTAGGTTTCTCATAGCTTGCCTCCCAAGAATTAGTCTTCTTTTTAATTCATGGCTTCAGTCACCATCTGCAGTGATCTTGGATCCTAAGAAAGTAAAATCTGTCACTGCTTCCATTTATTCCCCTTCTATTTGCTAGGATGTGATAGGGCCAGTTGCCATTATCTTGTTGTTGTTTTGATGTTGAGTCTCAGGCCAGCTTTTGCACTCTCTTCTTTCAACCCAAGCAAGAGGTTCTTTAGGTCTTCTTCACTTTCTGCCATTAGGGTAGTATCATCTGCATATCTCAGGTTGATGATATTTCTCCCAGCAATTTCAATTCCTGCTCATGCATCATCCAGCTCTGCATTGCACATTATGTACTCTGCATATACTGTAAGTTAAATAAGCAGGGTGACAATATGCAACCTTGTCATACTCCTTTTCCTATTCTAAACCAATCAGTTGTTCTGTATCCTGTCCTAACTGTTGCTTCTTGACTCATGTACAGATTTCTCATAAGAAAGAAGAGGTGGTCCGGTATTCCCATCTGTTTAATTACTTGCCACAGTTTATTGTGGTCCACACAATCAAAGGCCTTGGTGTAGTCAATGAAACAGAAGTAGACTTCTTTCTGGTACTTATTTGCTTTTTCCATGATCCAGCAAATGTTGGCAATTTGGTCTCTAGTTCCCCTACCTCTTCGGAATCTAGCCTGCAGTTCAGGAACTCCTCAATCCATGTACTGCTGAAGCCTAGCCTATATTATCTTGACCATGACCTTGCTAGCATGTGAAATGAGTGCAACTGTTCGATAATTTTAACATTCTTTAGCATTGCCCTGCTTTGGGATTGGAACGTATACTGATTTTTCCAATCCTATGATCACTGCTGTGTTTTCCAAATCTGCTGGCATATTGAGTGCAACACTTTAATTGCATCATCTTTTAGGACTTTAAAAATGCAAATGGAATACCATTATCTCCACTAGCTTTGTTGTTAGCAATGCTTTCTAAGGCCCTCTTGACTTCACATTCCAGAATGTCTGGTTCAAGATCAATGTTCTCATCACTGTGGTTGTCAGGGACGTTGAGGTCCTTTCTGTAGAGTTCTTCTGTGTATTCTTGCACCTTTTCCTAATCTTTTCTGCATCTGATATGTCCCTACCATTTTTGTCCCTTATCATGGCCATTTTTGCTTGAAACGTTCACTTAATTTCCCCAATTTTTAAAAAGAGATCTCTGGTCCTTCTTCTTCTGTTGTTTTCCTCTATTACTTTGCACTGTTCATTTAAGAAGGCCTCCTTATCTCTCCTTGCTTTCCTTTGGAATTCCATATTCAGTTGAGTGAATCTTTCTCTTTCACCTTTGCTTTTTGTTTCCTTTCTTTCTTCAACTATTTGAAGGTCCTCGTTAGACAACCACTTTGCTTTCTTGCACTTGTTTTCCTTTGGTATTGTTGTAATTGCTGCTTCCTGTATGGTATTATGAACTTCCATCCATAATTCTTCAGGCACTCTGTCTATCAAATCTAATCCCATAAATCTATTCCTCCGTATATTCATGAGGGATATTATCAAGGTCATACCTGTGTGGCCTAATTGTTTTTCCTATTTTCTTCAATCTGAGCCTGAATTTGGCAATCAGTAGATCATGATCTGAGCCACAGTCTACTCCAGGTGTCATCTTTGGCTGCAGAATATGTAATCAATCTGATTTCGATGTTGGCCATCTGGTGGTGCAGGGGGTAAAGTGATGTCCTGCAACCAAAGGTTTGGAAGTTTGATCCTGACCAGGGCTCAAGGTTGACTCAGTTTCCCATCCTTTGAATTTGATAAAATGAGTACCCAGCATGTGTGAGGGCAAAATGCTGATTAACTTGTGAACCACCCAGAAAGTGCACTGAGGGCTATGGGGTGGTATATAAATGTGATTGCTTTGCTTTGTTTTAGAGTCACCTCTTAGGTTGTTGGAAGAGGGTGTTTGCTATGATCAGTGGGTTCTCTTGGCAGAACTCCAATAGCCTTTGGCCTGCTTCATTCTGTGTTCCAAGGCCAAACTTGCCTGTTATTCCAGTTACCTTTTGACTTCCTACTTTGGCATTTTTGGTGTCAGTTCTATAAGGTGCTGTAGGTCTTCATTGTCTGTGGCCTCTTCTGCACCAGTGGTTGCAGCGTAAACCTGGATTACAGTGATGTTGAATGGTTTGCCTTGAATTCGGACTGAGATCATTCTGTCATGTTTTAGATTGTATCCCATTACTGCTTTTCTCACTCTTTTATTTACTACTAGCATATTTTGCCTGGCAGTGCCGGTCTTTTTAAAATTGTTTTGGATAGTAAAGGGTTTCGTTTTTTTTTCTTGAACCAATGGTGCTGGGCTCTTTTGAATGGTGTTGTAAGGTTTTGTGATTTTGTGGCTTCAAGGCACTGCATCCGCCTGCGGCGGACTTGCGCTCCCAGTGTTATTTTTTTGTTTGTTTGGGTTTTTTTTTTTTTTTTGCGTGCTGGCTTCCTCAGTGCCGGGCTCTTTTAATTGGTTTTTGAATGTTTTTGTTTTATGTTTATGCAAATTTTAATTTAATTTAATTTAATTTAATTTAATTTAATTTAATTTAATATTATTTAGTTTAAAAATTAATTATGGTTTTTAAAATGTTTATTTTTACGCATTTTTTGTGGGTTTTTTTGGAGTGAAAAGTGATTTCTGCTTTTTTGGTAATTTTTGAGATTAGTGTGTTTATTTTTGAATGTTTTTATAACTTATTTGATTAATTTTGGAATTAATCTTATTAATTTTAATATTTTTGAATGTTTTTTTTTTCTTTTGGCCTCTGGGTGGGGGTGGTGAGCTTTTCTGTCTCTCTTCAATTGTTGCCTCTCTACAATTGTTCTCTTCTGTCCTCTGGGTGTCGCTTCCGGTAAGTTTTCTCTTCCTTTTTCTCATTTGAGTTCCGGTCCTCATAGATGGAAGACGTCTTTTGGTAAGTTCTCTTGGGGGGTTTTTTTGGGGTGGGGGTGGGATTTTTTTTTGGGTGGGGGTGTCTGTGTGTTTTTCTTGTTTCTTTTTGATTGTTTTTGTGAATCTTTTTTGGATTTTTGTGTGGTTTTGAATGTTTTTGGTTTGTGTTTAATTTTTCAGTGGGGGGGTGGCTTTCTTTCCTGCGGGCCATGCTGGCTGGCCCATGGGAAGGAAGGGCATTGACGGTGGGGGGTTTCCTTTTTTTCCCACGGGCCATGCTTGCTGGCCCGTGGGGAAGAAGGGAAGTTGGGGGGGTTCTTTTATTTGTTGTGCGCTGGCTGGCTCTTCTAACGGAAGGGCAGCGGAGGTGGGGGGGTTTCTTTTTCCCCCCACAGGCCATGCTTGCTGGCCCGTGGGGAAGAATGGCAGCAGCGGCAGGCGTTGTTTTTTTAAGTTTTATTTTTTGTGCTCCAGCCGCCTCAGCGTTCTGTTCAGTGCACTAATGGCGCACAGGATGCTGGGGCTTGTAGTTTTGCCTGCGCGTGTTTGCATACTTTAGCGGTTTGTTTCCTGTGGCTTTTTTTTTTATTGGCCGCGATGCGTTTTCGAACGTTCCTTTTGCCGCACCGCTCAGCCTGATTGGCTGTGGTGCGGCACAAGGAACGTTGGGAATTGAAGTTCCTTTTTTTTTTTTGCGGCTGGGGGGCTCCTGCCCCTGGTCGAAAATTTCAACCCAACAGTTACCTGTGAACCGGGTTCGGGCGAGTGAACGGAGGCCCATTACTGGCTAGTGGGGCCTGGTGCAACATCCTTTGTCACATTCCAACGGTTAACACACCATTTTATAGGTATAGATAATGGCCACTCCATTTCTTCTAAGAGTTTCTTTGCCACAGTAGTAGATATAATGGTCACCAGAGTTCATCACATAACTCCTCTTTGTTTCATCTTAGAAATACCAGTTCAGCAAGCATGTTGTCCATATTATATATTCGAAGATGTAAGTAAGGTAAAGGTTGCCCTTGCTCAAAAGCCTGTCATATCTGACTCTAGGGGTTGGTGCTCATCTCAGTTTACAGCTGAAGAACCAGCAGTGTCTGTGTCTGCAGATGTTTCTGTGGTTATGTGACAGGCATGACTAGACACCGGAACACACAAAATGCTGTTACCATCCTACTTAAGTGGTACCTATTTATCCACTTGTAATTTCTTGCTTTTGAACTGCTAGGTTGGAAGGAGCTGGGACAGACAACGGGAGATCACTACATCACACAGCAGTTGGGTCTCAAATTGCTGACCTGCCAACCATCCAGTCATCAGTATCTTAACCACTAAGCCACTGTAGTCCCAAGATGCAAGTAAATGTAAAGGTAAATTACACCCTTGCTCAAAAGCCAGTCGTATCTGACTCTAGGGTTCAGTGCTCATCTCTGTTTCAAAGCCGAAGAGCCAGCGCTGCCTGATGCAAGTAGAAGGTTTCAAATAATGGACCAGCACTGGGGGTAAAAGACCCCCTTGTGCTGGCTTTGCCTGCTTCCCCCAGGAAGAAATGGGCATGCTCTTGCAGGCCTTCCTGCCTGATGTGATAGGGAGGAGCCAAAAAGCCTTTATAGGTGATAGCTACTTCCTGCCTCAGCCTTTTTAACAGCTTGGCATTGGAGAAACAATTTCCTCCCTCAGTGGCACTGTGATATTCAGTTGCTTTGGGGCTGGATGGGAATTTTTGCATGACTCCTCTTTGGATCTTGGAGTCGTGGTTTTTTTCGCCCATCCCATACTGTTGCTGCAGGTTGAGTTTTTGCTGGAGGTTATTCTGGTCACTTTGGTGGGTAGTGCAGGTGATTTTAATCAGAATGGCTTGTTTAGTTATTCAGTTAGGGTCTTGGGTAATTTGGGACCTCGGACAGCACTATCACTTGGGGTGTCTCATGGCTGTTGAATAGCTGCAGACCTGGTTCAGCTGATCAGGAAGCTTTGCCAGCTTCCTACCTGCAGAGCTTTTCTGCTGTCCCTATTATTTGGGATCAAAATTCTCTGGTATTGACCTGAGTTATTATCATGCACCCGCACCACTTAGTCCCCAGTGCAATAGCTTGCAACAACTTATTTTGGCTTAATAAAGTGGCCCATGTTTGAACCCATGACATGCGTCCATCTCTTCACTTGGGGGTGGTGGGCAAAGCACTATTGCAGTTTCTCTGTAGGCTAGCAAGCTGAATGAATTTTGCTTTTAGTCTCTTTGGATAAGCAGCCAAATGTGTCAATCATTATGTGAGTGAACAGAGCCAAAGATAACAAGCTTATTTCAAAGTCGTTTAAAGGGGTTAGATGCACAATAGAGTTCTTGCAGATTGAGTTATATTGTGCTCTGTAAATATTTTTCTTTACCAGATGAGAACAAAATGTGAAATATGGCTTCTGAAGAACTGAAACAATTCTCTATGAAAGATGAAATCTGCCTTGTTCTGGACAGGCCCACAAGAAAATGTAATAATCTTTGAAATCAAAGTTGATGCCAGATAAGCAATGTTTCCACATTATTTGGGTGAAGTAGTGGTCACTTAAATGAAAACTTCTATTTCTGGAGGCACAAGGGACAGGAGGAATCCCGTGGAATCTCAATTTATTACTCTCAGAGATAGAATTGAATTGAAATTCTGGCCTCCGGTGTTGCTCCCTCCTTGGACGTAAAACAGTTGCTAGTTTTTCTAACCATAAGACTTTTCCCAGTTCCTGCCAACCTAGCAACAAATTGCAAGTAGATAAATAGGGACCACTTCGGTAGGAAGCTAAACAGTGTTCCGTGCACTTCGGTGTC
The DNA here is from genome assembly GCA_035047305.1 of Bradypodion pumilum. Lineage (NCBI taxonomy): Eukaryota > Metazoa > Chordata > Lepidosauria > Squamata > Chamaeleonidae > Bradypodion > Bradypodion pumilum. The sequence continues at coordinate 54,959,566 of JAWDJD010000003.1, read as the reverse complement.
TAGTCATCCCTGCCACATGACCATGGAAAAGTCTGCAGAAGCAGACAGCGCTGGCTCTTCTGCTATAAAACAGAGATGAGCACTGAACCCTAGAGTCAGATACTACGGGCTTTCAAGCAAGGGTGACTTTTACCTTTACCTAACATGTAGTAAAAGTTATTTACAGAATTTGGATGGCATATCCTGTTGCAACACTTGAAATAAAAAAAGCACACTCTGCACACATAATCAACTTGGGGTTCGTTGTAACATGATCTTTTGAAAAATAGATAAAATAGAAGAAAGTATAGTCTGGAAGAAAACCCTCCCCTGCCATTCCCAATTGGGAGCTGAAGCAGCTTGCTTGAAGATAAGGGGGGAAAGATGCAAATCCAATCATTCACTAAATATATTGTCACGTTTGATGGTAAGTGGAATGCAAATCTAAGTATAGAGGAGGCACAAATTTGATGGAACATCTGTTCAGTCTCCTAAAATAAGTTGAAATAGGAACTTCTTAGCTTGTCTTATTCTGCCCCCTCCCAAAAAAAATGATTTACGTTTTGTCCTCATGTTAGCAGTTGTGTGTAACAGTAAATACTAAGGGCTGGGCAGTGAGTCTCAACCCAAACCTCCAGTGTGAGTCATCTTCTGCTGTTCAAGTAATGAATTGTCTGTGGCTAAAATCAACCCTGACTGCTCCTTGGAAGGACAAATACTGAAGCTGAAGCTCAAGTACTTTGGCCACCAAATGAGAAGAGAGGACTCACTGGAGAAAGATTGAAGGCAAAACGACAAGGGGGCAGCAGAGGATGAGATGGCTAGACGGCATTGTTGAAGCAGTGGGCTTAGATCTGGGCAGGCTATGGAGGATGTCAGATGACAGAGGAACCTGGCATGTGGTGGTCTACGGTGTTGCAAAGGGGCAGACTCGACTGTGCAACTGAACAAAAACAACAAAATAACATCCATTTGTTCATATATTGACCAGCAGTGCTGTCCCTTGGAGAGGGACAGAGATAAGTCAGCTGTGACATTTGGGCTCATTTGGGTGTGCTTTGTCATAATGAAGCACAATGGCAAGCTGAACACTCACTAGACGATTGTAAGGAAGATGAACAGTTGAATGATAAGGTGGGAGCTACATTTATAGTTTGCATAGGGATGCAACCCCTTGTTTGTCTCATCCTTGCACACAAAGACAAGGGATTGCATTTTTACAAGTGGGTGAGATTTTCTGGTGCTATCAATCAATGGTTTGCTGCAAGTATTGCAGGCGCACCCCCCAATAAAGGACTCAGACACCAATGAAAGTGGATAATGGCATTGGGCCACATTTATTGATTCATGCCCTAGTCCGAATTATAAATTTCTATTGGTAATTGACCAATCATAATTCTTAAGGCAAGCAGGCCGAAGTAACACTGGTAAGGTACCACCCAAAATTGCCAACGGCAATTGCTACAATGTATCCATTTGTATCAATTTGTTTGTTGACAACAAACAAATTGTTGACCGTAGTCAATATCTAACTAATGACCCCACCCTCTGACACGTATCCGTAAAATCACGGGGTGATGCATGCTGTCTAGCTATAGCCATCACCCCGTTGCCTAGTTCGTCGTTGACCGGACAACGTTTAACCAACTTATGCCTGTCTAGTGTTGTCCAGTCAATTGCGAACTTGCCGGATACCTGTGGGTCATAATGTTTACCTTACCAGTGCTACCCGCCACACGGAGGGGTTTCAAAGAAGGCTCGACGCCCCCCCCCCAGACCGTCAGCTCGGTCAACAGGCCTGCTCGCCAAGCACCCAACAGGAGGTCCATACCTCCTCGCGACAGATGGACCCCATCCCCTGCATACAAGTCATAACTTTGGAGGCTAATAGCGGGGTGACGACTGACCCTCCCCCAAGCCCTGTCGACAAGGAAACGCACCACTGCCCTATTCACCATGCGTCTAGCACGGTCAAGGGCCAGGAGGTCAACACCCCCTCTGTAGGAATGGCGCAGGACCATGTCCGACCAAACAAGGGTTGTGGCGGGCCAGACGTAATGCAGGTAGGCGAGGTCCTCGCAAATCGCATGCTTCAGCGACAAGCCGGTGACCTGGCCCAAATCATTGCCCCCCAGGTGTATGATCAGAATGTCAGGTGGGTCAGCATTCTGGCCTGAAAAAAGGAAAGGCAGCAGCTCCCGCCATAACATCCCGGGCTTACCATGCCATGTGAGACTTGCGTATGCACCCAGTCCCAGTCGGGGTCCCCACTCTGTCGCCGCAGCATAACGCGCTGCCCTGTGCACGTAGCTATGGCCCACCAGCCATACTGTCACCGGTGTAATACGACACCCCGGGTCTGTAAGGAAAAATGAGGGAAAGTAGGTAAGGTGACTGGGTTGGTACTCACGGCGGGAGTGGGCGCACATAAAACTGAAAACATTGCGAACCCCACCGTCCCATGCTACGTATGTCAGCCCCTGAGTACCCAAAAGCCGCTGCGGTTGAGGCCGCCCCTATACGGAATGAATGAGTGCCATAGCGGGCGCCTGGGAGGCCCACACTGGCCAGCGCTTTGCCCGTCACCTTCCAAAATTGAAATTTAGTAAGGGGAGACCCATCTTGGTGACAGAAAAACGGGCCATGGTGCGTGCCACGCAGTGCCAGGAATTCCTGTAGGGCACCAACCAGACAGATGTCTGCCAAAGAACACCGTAGCAGTCGCACACCACTGCCGACGCCATACTGATCGGTCTTAGAGGAACGTATCCTCCACTGAGCCCAGTCTTTGGCAACACAGACATCCTCGAGTTCCAGTGCCCTACGACTTGCATCCACCTTAGACAGCATCACAAGCTCGCTGATGCGGAGCGCTCCAAAAAATGCCACCGTTGTGGCTGCATGGAACAGGGCTGCCTCATATGCATCAAAACAGAGGCAAGGCCAGCCCCGAGCCAACTGGGTAAGGACCCCTGGGGAAATCGGGTAGCGGTTGTCCGGGCAACGCCCGCGCTCGCGCACCCACCCCTCCAAAACATGTCTCACACGGAAGTCAGAGGTGCTGTCCACATGACCCCCCACCTTGGCCATAAAAGCCAACGCTGAAAGCTTGGATGCTATGGTGCGAGGTGCATGGCCCTGAGAATGCAGGTAAACCATGAACCACAGAACATGGGTTACCGGGATCGGCCAGGTTCCTGGCAGTTGAAATTGAGTACAGAATGCCCTAAAAGAATTAATTGCGTGGTGATACGCCTTACGGGTGCGTGGCGCTAGCGACAGGCCAATCGCCCGGTTCACCTCTCCTTGCCAATGGTCCATATCTCCTCCGGGAGTGGCGAGGGAAATTCCTCCGCATCCGGGGCCAAGGCACGGAACCGGGAGATCTGTAGGCGGGACAAAGCGTCAGCAATATCATTATTAACCCCTGGGACATGCCTGGCCCTGAACAGTACGTTGAGGCGCAGGCTGCGCAACACAAATTGGCGCACTAGGTCCATAACCCTGGGCGATTTGGAAGTCTGTGCATTTACAATGTGGACCACAGCCGCATTGTCACACCAGAAATGCACGACCGAGTTGGACCACTCCTGGCCCCATAGCATCAAAGCACCCAGGATAGGGAAAAACTCCAGATATGTGAGATCACGCAGGCGACCCGTGCCTGCCCAGGCCGGTGGCCACCCACCATAGGCCCACTTCCCATTGAAGTACATCCCATAACCGAGGGATCCCGAGGCATCAGACTGAATCTGAAATTGAGGGGAAGCCAGGAGGTCATGCCTCCAAAATGAGACCCCATTGAACTCCCTCAGGAACTGTAACCAGACAAGCATGTCTGCCCTGATACCCCGGGTAAGCCTAACCCTATGGTGAGGCCTGGATAATCCTGCCATAGCGTCGCACAAGCGCCGGGCAAAAGCCCTGCCCGGTGCGATCACTCTGCAGGCGAAATTAAGGTGACCATGCAGCACCTGCAGTTCTCTCAGTGATGCCTTGCGCTTGGCCAACAAGTCCGAGATAAGGGCCACTATCCTTGACACCTTATCCCGCGGTAACCTAGACGCCTGCCCTATCGTGTCAATCTCCACCCCCAGGAAGACTAGCTGTGTAGATGGGCCCTTGGTCTTTTCGGGCGCTAAAGGGACACCGAGTTCCTCCATTAGCGTCTGAAATGTGTTGAGGAGACGTGTGCACGTGTCCCAGCCCCGTTCACCCCCGAATAAAAAGTCATCCAGGTAATGGGCTACAGACCGGGACCCTGACCTGCGGACGAAAGCACACTCTAGGAAGGTACTGAAACGCTCGAAAGCCGAGCATGATATGGAACAGCCAAAAGGCATGGCCTTATCAAAATAATATTCGCCCCGAAATTTGAAACCCAGCAATTCAAAGTCGCCCGGGTGCACTGGCAAGAGGTGAAAAGCCGACTTAATGTCGCACTTAGCCAGCAGCGCACCCGGGCCACATGAGCGCACCATGCGCAGCGCGTGGTCAAAAGATGTATACCTGACTGAGCAAAGGTCGTCAGGGATAGCATCATTGACCGATCAGCCGGCTGGGTAGGACAAGTGATGGATAAGGCGAAACTCGCCTGGAGACTTCTTGGAAACCAAGCCCAGGGGCGATACCTTAAGGTTAGTGAACGGGGGTGCAGGGAAAGGGCCAGCGACCCTGCCCGAATTGACCTCCTTATTAATGCTGGCGGCAGCCACCTCCTCCCACCCCCTAAGGGACAAAAGGTTGGGGGCATCCTGAGGGGACCTATCACCCATGAAAGGAATACGGAACCCCTGCCTAAAGCCCTGAAGGAGATAATCTGCATCCTCCCCCTTCGGGTACAATGCGAGCCAACACTCCAACATGTCCACATTAATTGGGGAGGGAGCCTTTCGGTGAACCAGCTCCATCTGCGGCAGTCTTGCCTGGGACAGGCAGAGGCTGCATGGGGGCCCGCACAGGTGGGACACTCATGTCTGTACTTGCAATTCTTCTTATTGCATGAACCATTAGACGAGAAAGTCCAGCACAGCAGGCGGGCTGGAACCCCCTGCCCCGCCACTTGGCGGGGAACCTGTGCTGGAGCCACTCGCTGGACCGCATGCCCACAATGGTATCTTTCCCCTGGCGCGGGGCGCGTGGGCGTCATGTACAGAAGCCAAAGCCTCTGGCATGGCTCATCCCACCTCATCTCAGGGTGCAGGGGAATTCGCATACGGAATTCCTCATCATAAGGCAACCACGACGGGCCCGGAAAGTCAACCATCGCCCGATAGATGTTGTCCAAATACTGGACCATCGGAATCGCCAAATCCAGCCGGGCCCTCAGGTACACCGCCATGTAGATGAGGTAAGCCGGCAGCCAGTTGGCCCATGTTCGTGGTGGCTTGCGACGACGTGCCTGTTCCTTATCCTTCTCATCCTGCCCCTCCCTCTCTTCCTTGGTGGGCTCCCTGTTTAGGAGTGAGAAGATATCTACATACTCCCCTCGCCATATTTTCTCTCTGGTGGCCTGTGCCAAGTGGTCACCCAGTGGCAAGGAATAGCCCGCTGTCGGCAAGGCCGAGACAGGCACAGCAGAAACTGCGGGCATCTGGAAAGGGGCTTGGACTAGCCCAGCCACCCCCAAAACATTCCCCACAGGGTAGGAAATGCTCCCCACCCCGGGGGCCCTGGGTGATGGTTGACGTCGCCTGGTGGTGCGTCAGCGGCTGTACCGCCGCACCACCCACGCAAGGCCAAGGCCATTGGAAAGCCCCCCCCAACGTAGCCACATGTGTAGGTGCACTAGTTTGTACCGCATACTCACATGCTGCACCCCCGCGGGCCGCCCCCACCGGGGGTTCCGGCCCACTGGGGGCGTCGGAGCTCACGACCGCCGTAGAGCTCGTCGCCGGGGCCTGACCCGCGCTGGCCTGTTGGTTGGGGAGCTGCGAGGCAGTGGCCGAAGTCGCGCCACGCGCCTCAAGCTGCTCGACCCGTCCCGTCGCCTGCCGCTGCCCAGCAGACGACGCGTCAAAGTGAACCCCAAAGGGAGCCCCAGCGTGGCTGGCCCGAGCAAGGGAAGCCTCGAGGGCCACCACGCGGGCCAGTAAGGCCTCCACGCTGACATGGGGCCACGGGCCAGCCGGCCCGCCTGTTACGGGCGTGGGTACAGGTCCTTGCACCCCGGGGCCCGAATATGGCCATGACCCCACATCCAGGCCTGGCAGGGCCGATGTAGGCACCTGCCAAGGGAGGGGACCACACCACCCCCCAAGGCTGGAAGGCCCTGGAGTGAGCTGCGCCCCAATAGAGGGAGGCCCAGTAGAATGCGCACCAGGAGCGGCGTCCACCGCTTGCGGGCCGCGGGCCGCAGCCCATGCTGGACCCCTGCTCGGGTCCCCAGCCTCCAGCCAGGGGGTAATAGACCCCATCCCACCGGTCCCGGTGGGTGCCGGCAAAGGCGGCTGGTGGGGAGGCGCAGCCGCGGTCCTCCGACCTGGATTGCGCCTCCTAACCGCCCGAGCCGCGCTCGCGGCCGCCTTCTTCTTCGAAGGCATCTCAGTCGGAGCTAAGGGAAGCCGAAAAGAGGAAGGTCAGCAGCCAAAAGGCTTCCCGATTAAGGTAAAAGCGACAGAGTAAGAGGGAAAAACTTCTCTGCTCCGTCGCTTCGCAAAATGGCAGCTCGGCTGCCTCGTGGCCACCCCTTTTATAAGGGAGCTGGCCACGCCCCTAACTACCCGGATGCCTTCGTCCTGTGGGGGGCCCACCGCAAAGAGCGCGGCAGCCATTTTGGCGCCGCGCTTGCAATGTTTTTATAAATTGTTTTTATTAAATTATTATGAGTAAGATCATATAATTACTTACAGATGAACCATATAATACATACATACACACCACCAACATACAACACCTATCTGCCTTCACCCACACTGGCCTCCACCTGCCTCCCCATGCTGTACATGTCAGGACTTGCAATTTCCTTCCTTTAAACTTAGTGTTCCCCAAACTCTTGTGCTTCCTGGCTAGGCTTAGTGCCATCTTCACTTGTTAGAGCACATACCACAGTGGGTTCCATATATCCCAAAACAGTACTACTGATTATACCTCTTTTAAATTTATATTCAGCAGTTAATTTGTCATTTAGTGCCAATTGCCAAATCTCCCTATACCATCTTTCTTTGTTAAACTTATTATTTTTACATTCTCTGGCAATTATGAGTTTTGATACTGACAACAGTATAAGCAACAACTCCATATTTCTGTTCAAATTAATTTCCTCTATCTCACCCAATAATGCTATCTTTGCATTTAACCCCACTGGATTTCCCATGATTTTCTCTAGTTCCTTTTCTATTAGTTCCCAGAATTTATCTGCATAACTGCAGTACCACCACATATGTAAATAGGACCCTTTCTCTGTTTCACCTCCAACAACTCCTAGACTTGTTTTTATTCATTTAATGTATTCTCAGTGGGGGTCTCATACCATCTCCACATAAGTTTACAATTAAGTTCTTTTTCTTTAATTATTTTTATTATTATTTTACTTATTTTGATTTATATCCCGCCCTCTTGTCCTAGGGCAACTCAGGGCTGCGGACAATCATATAAATATTATACACACACCCTTAAAAAATTAATAAAAAATAATAAAATGAAATAAAAACTATTTAAAACCACCCCAAATTTAAAACAACCCTCCCTTCCCCACCCAACAGTAAAAGGGACCTATAATTCTAGCAGAGCCAACATGTGGGAGTCAACACCCCGTCGGCCCCCCATACTTGCCCTGCCAGCCAGGTTTTCAGCCCTTTCCTAAATGGCAGCAATTCTGTCTGCAGCCTTAGGTCTACTGGTGGGAGGTTCCACAGGGTTGGGGCGGACACGGAGAAGGCCATTCTCCTTGTGTTAGAGAGGTGGGCACCTCTAGCCGATGAAACACTGAGAGAACCCCTCCGGTCCACCCTAGTGGGGCAGGCAGACTATCTTGGGGTGATGCGATCTCTTAGGTAACCTGGTCCACTACCATGAAGGGCTTTAAAGGTCATTACCAGCACCTTGTATTGACCTGGAGACAAACTGGTAACCAGTTTAGCTCCCGGAGCAGAGGCATGGACATAGCATCTGCACCCCATCACTACCTGGGCCGCCGCATTCTGGACCAGCTGCAGCCTCCGAATGGTCGTCAAGGGCAGCATAGAGAGAGATTTCATTACTCTTTGATTCCATTTCCACCTATTGTCATCTATTTTTATTCTTAAATCACACTCCCATATTTGCTTTAGTATTTGTTGTCCCTTCTTCTCTTTAATTAAATCCTTGTATAGTTTGCTAACTATACTCTGTGACGTGGTAAGGCCTCTTATGATATTATATATGATTTCTTCAAATGTTTTTATTTGTCTTTTGTCAGGCTCCTGCATTATAATCTTTTTATCCCATTGTTCCATTTGTGTTATCTGGAGCCAATTTAATCTTAGTTTCTCATATATAATTTCCCTCCCCCGTGAGTCTCTGCACTTTTCTATCCATTCTCTCACTAGGAGCATATTATTATGTCACAAAATATCTTTCATTTCCTTACCTTTGACCAGTGGACAATCAGTCAAATCTGTAAACTCTATTACTGGGGAAATATTCGGAGCTACTATCTTTTTTAACCTCCTCCATACTTTGTATAAATCATCCAATGTTTTATTTTTAATGTTTGTTTCCCTAAAAATAGTCCTCCTTTGTACCTATTGAACGCCAACCAATCTGGTTCCTCACTTTTTAAGCTATCTTGTGTTAATTTCACTATTATTCTCCTTAATTGAAAAGCTTTATAGTAATCTTTTATGCTGGGAATTCCTATACCTCCATCTTTCTGGTTTAAATACCACAAGGCTTTTGCTACTCTGGGGTTTTTCTTGCCATTGCAGTATCTGTCTATAATCGACTGCCACCTGGTTAATTCCTTCTCCTTAATTCTTATAGGTAGGTTTCCCAGCAAAAAAATTATTTTAGGGATAATTTTCACCTTTTCTTTGTCCTTGTTTGGTTTGGGTAATATGCAGTAACAGAGTGGTTCCATGAATTGGGTATTGATCCCCCCTTTTAAAATCTTAACATATCTCATACATACCTGCCGAACGCCGCTGAGATCAGCCCCACGAGGGTCCAATGGCCGAGAGTGGGGCCTGCGCCCTACAAAAAGGGAAAAGGAATGGGAACTACAACTCCCAAGGTGCCTTGGGAGAAAAATGGCAGTTTAACAACAAGGCCTGGAAATAGAATGTTGGAAAGAGCTGATTTGCATGTTGGACTGTGATTGGTTGAGAGTGAATGACTGATAGGGAAAGGTCCTGGAATTCCTGAGATAATCTTCTTCTTAACCTATAAGGAAGAGATGTAATGTACGTGTCCATTAGGCCTTCAAACACCCCTGGAGCCGATCCTGTAAGTCCCATTCCCCCCCCCCCCCGCTCTCTCTCTCTGTGTCTGTGACTGACACCCAGAGAGAAACACAGATAGAGTGAGACAGAAAGAAATAGACAGACAGAGGCACAGAGAGAGGAAGGGATGTGTGTGCTGCCCTAGCTGCAGCCCACACCACACTGGCCGCAACCATGTTCAGGCCTGTGGGGAAACCACCCACACTCGGCCACAGCAGCAGCAAAAGGAATGCAGGACACCAGGAGTGGAGTGGGGGGGGACCAAAAACACCCCGGTAGCTCACCCAACATCCCCCCCCCCAACCACCCGGGACAAAGTCCGGGTACCCTTGCTAGTATAATTATATAAATGTTTGAGTCTTGGGATAACCTTGTTTTTAAATGCTTTGTAAAATTCCATTGAATATCTGTCTGCCCCTCGAGATTTACCTATTTTTAGCTTGTTGTCAACTACTTCTTTATCTGTAATTTCCTCCTCCATTTGATCTTTGTGTGTTTCCTTTAATTTAAACTCCAGGTATTTGTCTAAATATAGCTTTAGTTCCTTAGGTGTACTTGTCTTGGTTCATATAGCTTCTTGTAAAATTCTTCTACTTACCTTCATTATATCTGCTGTTTGGTAAAAACACTTTCTACTTTTGTCGATCAATACCTCTATCTCTCTTTCCTGATTTTTTCCTTAGCTGCCCTTGCCAACCATTTCATATTTTTGATATTGTATTTGAAATTGTTTCTTTTCATATAAATAAGGTCCCTGCTGATTTTTTCTATCTCTTGGCCCAACAATTCATTCTTTACCTGCTACAGTTTCTTAAGTATCTCTTTCTTACCAGTTCTTGCATGTTATTGCTCCAAAATTCTTATCTCTTTTTCTTATTTCTCCTGTATCTTTTTATTTTTATTTTCTACAATTGACTCCTTAATACAATCGCCCCTAAATACCCCTAATATATGGGGTGCAATGTCCTCCGTATTGTTTAATCTCCAGTTTTCATCCCGTTTACTGTTTAATCTATCTCTTATTTTGTCTTTTCTTATTAGATTAACATCAAATCTCCATCTTTTATCTTGTTTACTATCAGATTTCAAACAAGTTTAACACCACCATAGCATGATTGGACTCCTTAAAAATACCAGTTGAGATTTCTTCCAAATTTTCCATGAAATTATCAGAAACTATTATACTATATAGTCAATTCTCGAGTAGGCTTCATGTAAGTAATGTAACTTTTACAAAATGCATAATTTGCACAATCACATAACTTTTACATTTTGTGCAACTTTTATACGAATGCAATAATTGTTGCTTTGTTTTATATGAAAATATCAGATGTTGAATGGATTCTTGTTTCTTCAAGGAGAGCTACCTCAAAGCTATCAACAAAGCTTTAAAATCCTTCAGGCAAATAAATAGTTGTGGGCTTAAAAACTCATTGTCTCAATGTGTTATGTTGAGGCTCCCAAAACTGACTAGAACAGTGATGGTGAACTTTGGCACTCCAGGTGTGCTTTGATTTCAATTACCAAAAACCCAAGTCAGCACTCCTGCTGATCATGGCTTCTGGGAATTGAAGTTCCAGAATACCTTGAGTGCCAAGATTTGCTATCACTGGACGAGAACAAGGAATTTTCTGAGGGTTTTTTATTCTTCACTTGAATAACACAATAGACATCCACATAACAATGTACAGTCAAACCTTTAAATATGAATTTAATTCGTTCCTCGAGGTTTGTTCATTTATTATTTATTTATTTTGATTTCTATACCACCCACTTGGACCTTGCTTAGACCTTGCTTAGACCTTGCTGCCTCAAACCTGCAGTCTTCATTTTGGAACTTTCTTTTAAGGAAGAAAACATGATCCACATATCTGATTATGATTTAGGGGGACAATACTCTTTCTTCTGCACCCCCTAGCTTTGTACTACACAGCCTGGTAAAGCATCCTGTAGGACAAGAAAGCTGGCATCCCCTTCTGTGGGATGTTAGCGGTCTAATAAAGATGTTAGATAATGATTTTGCCCATTCTTCTTTTTTCTTTTTTTGATAAACAATGCATTTGTATTCCCTCCATGCATAATACATGGAATATATGGAAGTGTGACTTGCCTTCCAACACCATCTGTGTATTTAGATTGTCAGCCTCTTAGCACCTTTTTCCTTTCCCCCCACTTGCTGAATTTGTTTGCTTTGAAGAAAACGTGCATAGATCTGCATATGTTATGATGATTGCTCATTGTTTGTTCATTGTATTTCTAATTCTGCATCTCTCATCTGCCTTTGTTATAACCAGCACTTGTAGCAATTGCTCTAATTGGACTGGATTTACGTCTCGCTTCTAGCTTGCCCCCTTGTTGCTGCATATTACTTGATAAGTGTTATACCTGGGGAATCCAACAAGTGAGATTCATTCATTCATTCATTTATTCGATTTATATCCCACCCTACTTAGCCAGGGCCAACTCAGGGCGGCTTACAACAAGTAAATTAAATACAATATAACAAGAGAAAACAATATAAACACACAAAACACAATAGTATACAATTACAAATCAACAACTGCAGAATTAAATATACAATCAATGCAAAAAGACTAGTCTATAAACAACAGCATCCTAAAATATACCACAAAAATTCCAACTAACAAAGTAGCACATCACAGAATCAATATGCATTACAAAATTCAATGTACAAATAATCAAAAAATTCAGCACAATTATCACAATCCCATAAAGGTTGTGTCCTTACCATTCCCACAGATCCCAAAGTTCCACGCTCTCAACCGACTGGGAAAAAAGCTCTGCTCTCTGTGCCCCAACGTCAGGTGTTAGTGAGCACAAACATGTCCCCTCGTTGCTGTGAGGAGATGGTGCAGATGCTACCACTCCCTCCAGAACGAGGCAAGCGTCCGGTGGCCTCATAGGCAGCAGAAGGCAAAGTTCTTTTAAAGCTGCCTGCCTCCCTCTCACAGATGAAGGTAAACACAGTAACCTGCCTGCTATGACATCTGCTGTGTTTTCAGGAAATAACTAAAGACTACTAAGGAGAATAGCTTTCGACAATTTAAAGATGCAAAACACCACAGTCTGTGTTGGAGCATATTACTTGGTTTTAGACAGGCTGACGTAGTGCATATATGTTCACCAAAGAAAAATATTGTCCATTCTGGCTGGTGTATGTTGGAAACTGTAATCCAAAAAGTAACTTTTCTTATTTGCTGTTAGCAATATTCTCAAATTTCCATGTGAGTCTGAGATGTAAATATTCTCATGTTTGATGAGCTCAGCAAAAGAGTTCTTTTACATACCAAACATGTTTTTAATCCTTATATCCATCACAAGACCCCCCCCCCTTTGACCTCTATTGAACCCTTGTGAGCAATAAAATTACTCTGAGTTGAAAGGATTTTTGCTGGAGAAACTCTGCTTAGTGAATGCCCAAATGAGGCTCCGTTCATGTCCCCGAGATCCGTCTTGTGCAGCACTCAGGTATCGAAACAATATGTGCATATGCGACAGGAGGCCAGAAGGATAGGACCCCATACAGCGGGGCTTCTTAATATGGGGTTATTTGTGCCTTGTTGCTTTGAAACGTGTATTTCGAATTGTTTTACGCACAATTTTAAATATGCTATTTGTTTAATTCTCTTTTAATATTGTAATAATTGTCTTTAGCTTGTATATTTTCTTTTTTTTAAATGATATAAGCTGTCTTAGGTCATTCATAGGAAAATTATATATGATTTCAGGGGAGGATGAGGACAAGGGGAAGAATAGCATCTCTCTTTTTCTGAGTCAACAAGACATTTTTCAATACCAGACCATTAGCAAAAATTGAATGGGGTAAGAAAATCTAATGCTTAAAAGTTTGCTTTAGCAATGTCAATAATCAGACAGGCTTTTAAACTTCTCTTCAAACTATATGTTCAAACTGCTAAATGTATGGCTACTATCATATATCAAGATGTACTCAACCCCAGGGTTCTTCCCTATCAGTTGGATATTTACACAAACTATTCTGCCTTCCTCTTTTCCAAACACACCAGGACAAAAATGTTTTGCAGATTAGAAGATTGGCAGTGACTAGATTCAGAAATTGAACCTCCGTTGTTTTTCACCTCTGTCCTCAACAATAAGCTTCAAACCAACTATCAATCCTGGCTTCTTCATTTGATTTTATAGGAAATTGGGAAGTAGATTTTGAGTGCATCTGTTTGCAGTCTCAGATTTAACTGCCTTAAAAATGTGTTGTTTTTTTATTATTGAATTTTTCAAAGACATACAAAAAAGAAATGAAAACAATAACTAACAATACAATACATAAACAAATCCATAGTATCATCTTAACAAACATTACTGAATGTTAGCACATAACAATATCTAGACTCATTAATTACTATATAACCACAAAATAGTAAGAAAAAAACCATTGTTTCAAAATCCAAAATAATAAGAACTTTCTGTGCTACCATTAATCTTTAGATAAATTATAAACACCCTGTGAATATATACAATGCCCGGAGAGTTTATTTGCTACTCAACTCCAAAAACTTCTTTGAGATGGTACTGGTCCTGAACTATCATTTGCCGTACAAGAATGGTCCACAAATGGTTTCCATGTATTCCAAAATCTATTCTCTTTTAAGTTATCCCTTTTCACTTTAATCTCCCATGTCAGTTTATCATTCAGTGCTAAATTCCACATTTCTTTATACCACTCTCCAATCTGTATTTCTATGTCATTTTTCCAGTTTCTAGCTATACATTGTCTACCCGTTGTCAATACAATTTCCAATAATTCCTTTTCATCTTTGTTTAAACCCAAACCTTCCACATTCGTTAAAAGAATGATACTTGACACCAGTTTAACACTTCTACCCATTATTTCACCAAACTCAGCTTCTATTCTCCCCCAGAAATCCCTTATTTTTTTACAACTCCACCACATATGTTCGTATGTTCCATCAAATTCTCTACATCTCCAACATAACTTATCTCTTTTATTATCCATCTGGTAAAGTCTTAATGGCGTCAAGTACCATTGCCACAACATTTTAAAATTATGTTCTTTAATTCTCACAGACATTGTTCTCATAATCCTCTTTTTCCATTTGTTTTTCCACTCCATCTCCCCAATTGTTATATTCAAACTTTGTTCCCACTTCCGTCTCAAATCCTCATGTGGATCTACCCCTCTATTCAGTATATTGTAAAGCTTACTCACAAGACCTTTTATACTATTTTCCCCTTTTCTAATTCTCCATACCAACTCCTCAAATTCTGTATGCATTCTATCTAGCCCTACTTCTTTTCCATATTTTTTGTTCCAATTTTCCACCTTCAACCTCTGAAACCAATTCAAATTTAATATCTCAAATATTTTTTTCCGCTCAACAAGAGACTCACATATTTTTAACCAATCCTTCAATAAAAGCATCCCATTTTTATCCAATATTTCCATTTTTTCCTTATCTAACGTTATTGGGAAACACATCATATCAGTCAGTTCTAAAACTGGAGAGAGATTTGGGACCATATCCTTTTTTACCTTCTTCCACACCTCCACGAGACCTCTCATCATAGTATTATTTGGTCTTCTCAGCTTATCCTTTATTCCTAAAAAGATCAAATTTCCAATATTTCTATATTCTTTCATCTCCAATTGCTCCCAAATTGTTTTTTCTCTTGCCAAAATCTTCACAACATTCTTAACTTGAAAAGCCCGGTAATATGCTAGCAAGTTTGGCAATCCCAAACCCCCTTTTTTGAGACAAATACCATAACTTCTTTGGAAGCCTAGATTTTTTACCTCCATTACAAAAACCATTGAACATCTTTTGAAACTCATTAATTTCTTTCTCTTTCAAATGGATCGCTAGTGTATCAAATAAAAAGTTAAGCTTTGGCAACAATATCATTTTACACATAGCAATCCTTCCGAACCATGACAGCTTTGACTTCTGAAGCTCTTGTATTTTGTTCTTAAATTCTACTTTCAAGCTGTCATAGTTCAATTGTTTAAGTTCTTCTAATTTGTTTGAAATAATTATCCCCAAGTATTTCAACTTATCCTTAATTTGTATATTAAGTGTCAACACTGTCCTACCCATCTCACTTGGTTTCAAATTGCACAACATCAATTCTGATTTATCCCAGTTTATCTTTAACCCAGTTATATCTTGAAATATCTGTAAATGATCTTTAATCCTGTCCATTACCAACTCCGGGTGCTTTACCATAAGCAATGTATCATCTGCGTACATACTCACTTTATTACCCATGATCCCTTCTATATTTAAATCCTCCCTTATACTTTTAGCTAAGATTTCCATTGCCATAATAAACAGAATAGGAGATAATGGACAGCCCTGCCTCGTACCAGCTTCTAACTTTACCACATCCGTAAGCTCCTCATTTACTCTAACCCTAGCATTTCCTTTTTGATATAGTAAATCTATAACCCTATTAAATTTATCCCCAAATCCATATTTTTTAACTATTTCCTTGATTGAAGACCACTGCAATGAGTCAAATGCCTTGAAGATATCCAATGATAATAGTCCCACCTTTTCCTTTGTTTGATTTACATTATCTATTAAATCTAATACCCTTCTAGTCAAATCCGCCATATGTCGTCCTTTTAAAAACCCAACTTGATCAACATTTATATATTCTCCCATAAAACTATTTAGACGGTTAGCCAATATTGCTGTGAAGATTTTCGCATCTTGATTTATAAGTGAAATTGGTCTGTACGAATCCACTCTTTCCAAATTCTTACCAGGTTTTGGCAGAAGAACGATTGTAGTATTATACCATGAAGTCGGAATTGATCCTCCATCTAGTATATAATTATATAACTTCACCAATTTCGGGACCACCACCTCCTTAAATTCTTTATAAAACTCTGTCGATAATCCATCGTTCCCAGGGGCTTTCCCTATCTTCAATCTGCTTATTACCTCCTTAACCTCTTTATCAGATATCTTTTCTTCCATTTTCTCCCTATGCTCTTGTTTTATCCCACTCCCTAACTGTTTCTCCAATATCTTTTTAAGCTTTTCCAAATCTACTTCCTTTTTTGCATATAGTACCTGATAAAATTCCCTGACAATTTTACATTTATCCCTATTCTTATTACATCTTAAGCCTTGCTTATCAACCAGTACACCAATTTCTCTTTTTTCCCTTTTAACCTTGGCTGCTCTTGCTAATAATTTTGAATTCTTATTACTGAATTCAAAATATTCTCTATTTAGATAAATCAAATCCCGTTTAACTTTATCAATATCCTTACCCATTACTTCTGCCTTAAGTCCTTGTAATTTCATTAAAAAAAATTTGTCCTTGTTTTCCGCATGCTCCTCCTGTAATTGTTTTATTTCTCTTTCTTTTTCTGTCTGTTCTGCTTTGTATTTTTTTTATTTGAAGCTTGCCAATTTTATACTCTTCCCCCCTAAAAACTGACTTCATGGTATCCCATACAACATTAAAATTAACCTCATTATTGTCGTTCCACTGCCAGCTTTCTTTCCAACTTTCCATAATTACCTCTTTACTTTTTTGATCTTTAAACAAATTAGGATCGTACCTCCAATTTCTTACTCTTCGTATATTTTTTGTGCTTTTAGTTCCAAATATACTTTAGCATGGTCCGATTCCTTAATAATCCCCATTTCCACACCTTCTATATCTCCAATTAAATTTTCCGAAAGAAAAACATAATCTATTCTTGAGTAGGTCCCATGGACGTGTGAAAAAAAAAAGAATATGCCCTTTCTGAGCCCTTATACTCTCTCCACGAATCCTTCAAACCCATAACCTTCATCCAATTGTCCAGCACCTTCCCTTTCACACCAATTCCACTTCTAGCTATATTTGTACAATCTAATCCTGACCTTATCAAATTAAAATCACCAGCCACAATAATTTTTGCAACATTTTCCAACTCCACTATTTTCCGGATTTTTTCCAAAAACTCTGCTTGGCGGTCATTCGGAGCATAAATGTTTACCAACATAATTTCCTCATCCTCCAATTTTCCTCTTAACAACAAATATCTACCCTCTTGATCCGCAATTTTTTTTGTAATTTCAAATCCCAACTTTCTTGAAATCATAATTGCCACCCCTCTTGCTTTCGAAGTACCGAACGCCATCTCGTAGTGTTGCATCCATCCCAAATAAAGCTTATTCGTATCTTTTGACTTCTGATGTGTTTCCTGTAAAAACAATATATCTGGTCTATCCTTTTTCAACGCCAATTCCAATCTACGTCTCTTAAGAACAGAACCTGTACCTTTTACATTCCACGATATTATTTTAATACTTCCCATAACCAAGTTCTTCTTCCAATTTTAAACTCTCCATCGGGCGTGCCACCAACAACCCTACCACTATGCCCACTACATAAAACACACACTTTCACTCTCCCCACCTTCCTGCAAAAAGCCGCCTCTGTCAACCAAAGAGGGGAGAGGGGAGACATGTAAGATGCGCCCTACTGTCGGTGTTACGCGCTTTTACCTATTCTACCTCTATTAGCTCTTTAAAGTCAGTACAATCTAATGCTCATTGCTCCTTACCTACCTCCTCCTCCACCATGATCAAAGACGGCTCCTCCTCCTCCTCTCCCCGCTGTGGTGTTCCACCTGTAGCCCCACCGGCTCCCCCCCTCATATTCCCTCCACAAAGCTCCAGAGTCCATCAGTTCCTTCTTAAGATTTTTCCATTCTTCCAAATCTGCTCTTACCAATTCCAACATACTCAGATATTCCAATGGAGTAGTACCTTCATCAATAACTCGCATTCTCTTATCATAGAAAAAACGCAATTGTTGCGGAAATCTCCAATTATACCTTATGTTTTTACTCATCAATAGTTTAGTAACAGGTCTCATCTTGTACCTCCATGTTCTTCATTTTAGTGAAATATCATTATAAACTTCAACATCTGAACCATCAAATTTCAATGCAGCAGAACCAACTCGTTTCAGATGAGCCATTACTTTTAACTTATCTGCCCAATTCGCAAATTTAACCAGCACATTTCTTTGAACCACACTCCCTCTTCTTGGACCCACCCTAAATACACTTACAAAATCCTCCTGAACAAATTCTTTCCCCATATTCAGACCGTTTAACCACTGAACCACCCTCTCTCTTAACAAATCCGGTGTGCGTTCCACCACCTGACGGATCACAATGCTCTGCTTTCTCATCAAATCTTCCACAGCATCAATCCTTCTCTCTTGTTCTTCCAATTTCAATTTATTCTCCCGCACCACCTCCTGAGTCCCTTTTGCTTCCTTCCTTATGGCATCTACCTCTGTTTGAACCAATTTCATATTTCCCTCAATTTTTTTTAAATTTAGGTCCACCTTTTTTGTAAAGTTTGCCAATGATGACATCATCTTATCCTGTTTTTTCATCATTTCATTTCTATCTTTCACCCTTGAATCTTCATTTTTCTCCATTTTTTGAAACAGCTTGCCAATTTCCACCATTATTTGAGTCTGATCATATAACACTGTGGGCGGGGATGATGACTGAGCGGGTTCCTCCATTGGTGCTTTTCCTCCCTTCTTAGGCTTTACAACTAGTTCTTCTTCCTTTGCTTTCCCTCTTGTGCCTTTATCCATGACAGTGTGATGTGTAAAAAGCCCAGTGCTGCAGTTCGTTGTAGAAGTTAGTTACTGAAATAAAGCTTGTAGCACTGCAGCCGCTGGTTCCACAGATCCAATAGGGAAATTTATACGCAAGCAGAAGTTGAACGAGTTACTGTAATCCACTGAGATAAAACAGAAGGAAACGACTCTCCCAACAGGCAGCTTAGGAGAAATAGGAAGAGCAAAAAATGTTGATCCACAACAGGTCCGTTTCCCCAAAGCAAATAATCCAATCAGTCTTCTTCCAACTGCAGTAAAAAGGCTTCAGGGGAACAGTCAGCCCAAGCTTCTCCTTTAAAACAGCTAAGCCACCAGAAAAGAAAAAGAGGGGGGGGAGACCAGAAGGGGAAAAAGCCCAAAATCCAACCAGCAAGGAGAGGAGGTAAGGGGCAATATATTCCACAGTAAACAAACAAGTATTTGTAATCCACACGGTGAAGGAATCAAAAACAAAAGCCACCTACTCCTTCTCTTGAAGCGGACAATCAAAGCACCATTTTCCAGCGGCTGCCTTAACTTTTGGGTAAAAAAACCCCCTTCTTCTTCTTCTGAGGAACAAAAAAAAAAAACTTTCTCCAAGCTGTTTAAGCCGGGGAACTCCTAGTCAGCTTCCAATATTAAAGCCCAGACATGAATAATTAATCCACTTTGTTGTCGTCAAGACATGGCGCGGTCTCCTGGTATGTGGAAAAAAACCATAGGCCAAACACGATCACTTTCCTTTTCCAGAATCACCACCATTAACGAAACAATCACTTGTTTTCAACTGCTTCCATCCATTTCCATTTCAAAGCCAGGGCTCATTGAACAAGATCTCCAGCTGAGTTTAACCTTTAGTACTCCATTCAAGCACTTACATGCAGCTGTTTTCGTGCCAAACAACTCCTTGCCAGCTCCGAAACTTCCCTCACAGTCTCGCTGGTCACTTTCTTTTTCCAGGACCGGCCGCCATTAACGAAACCACCACTTGCTCTCATCCACTTCCACCCACTTCCATTTCAAAGTCCGGGCTCATTTAGTAAGGAACCCCAGCCAGTTTTAAAAAAATTTAAAGTTCCACTCGTGCACTTACATGCAGCCTGCTTTCAAATCAAGCAGCACTTTGCCTGTTCCAGCCTTCCAAAGCTTTCTGCTCAGTCACGCTGGCCCCCGTTCTCGGCTCCTTGGCAGAAAAGCCGCAACTACCGTCACAGCTTCAACCACATAAAGAAGCCTCCCGAACTTCGACCATCCAGCCTCAAAAGATCGCAAAACTTTCCAGGAAGACAGGCAAGGTTCTTATCTTTAGAGTTTACCACTTTAAAACTTCTTCAATTCACTCCGTCACATTAATTACCACTTTGTTAGGCGCGAGCATCCGAAACTAGATGTTAGTCGGCGGCCATCTTAGTCACGCCCCAAAAAAACCCCAAGAGACCTGATCCATATCTTGCCAACCATCGGATTGTTTTGACGGTAAAGTAGGGAGGAGGGGAACCCTATTCACTGCTTTGAGGTCATCAGAAGGCTGAAAGGGGGCAGAGCTAAGGGGACCTTGACAGCAGGAGGAGTGGACTTGCATTGTATTTAGGACAAACCTACCAATAGGTTGTTGTTGTTCAGTCGCACAGTCAATTCTGACCGTTCGCGACCCCATGGACCATCACACGCCAGGCACCCCATCCTCCACTATCCTCCTCAGCCCACCCAGCTTTGTGCCCATTGCATCAACAATGCCATCTAGCCATCTCATTCTCTGTGCCCTCTTCTTCTTTTGCCCTCAACCTTTCCCAGCATCAAGGCTTTCTCAAGTGAATCCTCTCTTCTAATTTGATGTCCAAAGTACTTTAATTTCATCTTCAATATTTGACCTTCCAAGGAGCAGCCGGGGTTTATTTCTTTTAAGATTGACCTATTTGTTCTCTTTGCTGTCCAGGTACTCTCAAAATTCTCCTCCAACACCACATCTGAAAGGTGTATATTCTTCTGTGCTCAGATTTCCTTATTACCAATAGATAATCAGGCAGCAGATGCTGGGAGGTAGCACCAAGGTGTTAGGGAAGAGCACTGGTCCGGCACTCCTTAAGTTGGACTACTGCCTTCAGGTTTGGTGGTTAAGTCCTCTCTTTCATCTGTACGTAGAGTACTGCTCCAAATAAGACTTATTAATTTATTTTCCAGTTTTGAAAATGCAAATGGTTGCTTTATTCAATATCTTTTTTATAAGTGAGAGATCAGGAAGGTCATTAAAATGGTGATATGAGGAAATATTGTGATTACTTATAAAAACACAAACAGTATTTTTCATTTATTAACCTAGAATTCTAGAGCTATGGCTGAAGATTTCTCTTTTAATTTTTATTTCTACATTATTTTTTCTCTTTTGTGCAAAGAATGTACAATGAAACTTCAGAATATGTTCACAATCAATGTACATAGTTTTTTTTTATATGTAACAAACAAGACATCACGTTCTTGTAACAAAATGTTATGTTCTCTATCTGCAAATGACTCATTTTGGACTCCATTTGACCTGATAGACTAGAACAGTGAAAGCTAACCTTGGCACTCCAGGTATTCTTGAACTTCAATTCCAGAAGCCCTGATCAGCATGAGTTCTGACTTGGGCTTCTGGTAATTGTAGTCCAAGAACACCTGGAGTGCCAAGGTTAGCCATCACTGAACTAGAACATATGATGTCTTAAAGGAAGAAGAGGGGCAAATTATTTTATTGCTGTATCAACAGTACAAACTCTCAGGTCTGTGTTCCCTTTCACAGATAGTGGCATGATAAGTAAAGGTAAAAGTTTCCCTTGATTGAAAGCCTGTCGTATCTGACTCTAGGGTTCAGCGCTCATCTCTGTTTCAAAGCCGAAGAGCCAGAGCTGTCTGCTTCTGTGGACATTTCCATGATCATGTGGCAGGCATGACAAGACACCAGAGCACACGAGGCACTGTTTTCCTTCCCACCTAAGTGGTCCCTATTTATCTACTTGCAATTTCTTGCTTTCAAACTGCTAGGTTGGCAGGAGCTGGGACAAAGACAGGAGCTCATTCTGTCCTGCAGTATTCAGGAATTGAACTGCTGACCTCCTGCCTTCCAGTCAGCATCTTAGCCATTTGAGCAACTGGCATGATACCTGGTCAAAATTAATTAGTGCTGAAAGTTGGCTAAGCAACGAATTGGGCACAAAGTGAAACCTGAGCGCTTTGGAGATAATATTTTCATTATGAACCCACACTTAGGAAAGAAGGAAAAAGCCGTCTTGGGTTGAAAATCATCTGAGCAAACAGAAATATAAATTGATTCTCAGATTAACTCTATTCTTTTCATTAGTCATGTGTCTATTGGCAAGGATCACCACTATTCAGAATCAGATACAGCTCAAGAAGTCATGTGTAAATTTGTATGCCATCACATGATAACAGCTGTGGTTAGTAATGACAGAATCATCTATGGGATAAGAATGCCCATTCCCTTTTGTTTTGTTTTTTAAAATGAAAGCAAAAACCAAATGCATTATAAATGACCTCCACAGACCTACCTGCTTTGTTCATGCCACAAATGCTGCCAACTCAACTATTCTATTTTGGCAAACTTGCAGCACAATACTGTAATCTGATATATCAGCAATTCAGCCTAACCACTGACACATGGCTGCCTCTTTTTTGAGACACTCTTTAAACAACATAAAAGGCTCTGGGCCACCCACAGATGTGACTGTCATGACGTCAAAAGCACCGTGCCAAATACACAGCTGGTTTAACCAAAGGACACAGAGGGAGAAACTCATCATCTTCTCCACTCACTCCAAATCTATAGCTGTGCTGAGGAAAAGCTGAGGAGTGGAACGTATGTAGTTTCCATCCTCCCCAGAGGTGGGCAGTTTATTTTGCTGCATGGAAAATGCAGCACCAGGGAGCTAATTTTTTTTTGCTTAAATTACGCATTTCAGGAAAACATTGTGACTCAGTTCTAATTGCAGAGTCAAGTATTCCTGGAGGCTTGTCGAGCAGCAACTATGGTATAGCAATTTGAAATTTGGATAAGGACCCAAGAGACCTGATCCAGATCTTGCCAACCATCGGGTTGTTTTGAGGCTAAAGTGGGGAGGAAGGGAACCCTATACCAGGAGTTTTCAACCTTTTTAAGCTGAGGGCTGGGTCATGCTTCCTTAGATAGCTTTGGGGGCCAGATGGGCATTTTGCCATTCCTCCATCACATGGCACTTCCTGGTGTGGTGGAGGCAGTGGCGGGGGCACTTGAAATGATGCCACCAGCTGCATCTGACCCGTGGGCCACAGGTTGAGAATCCCTGCCTTATACACTGCTTTGAGGTCATTGGAAGAGAGGCAGGATATTGATGTATCAAATAGTAATTATTAGTCAATCTTTTCTGCATCTAGGTTTTAAACTCTGTCTTATCATGTAAAACACTTAGAAGGTTTGTGATGCAAAAGGGGAATCTATGTGTTCAATGTACAAGGGACAAGAAAGCCTATATGTCTAAATCCAGTCATTAGTCTTCTCAAGAGGAGGCCAGCTGAGTTAAATGCTGACTGCTGAGACTATGCTTATACAGATACCACTGGTGCAGTTGGTCTAACTCTACCTAGGACCAGGAATTGTATGCAGGCTGTAATGTGCAACATGACCAAGAATGCAAAGTAAAGTGTGCAACTGAATGTCTCCCCTGAAAATGTAGAATGAACACCCTATTTCGATGAAAGCCCTACAATCCTGAAGATCAATCAATATTTGAAAATAAATTATCCTGAAATTATACTTTTTTATCTTGACTAACCATAGTAAGCAAGAAAATTCTACATTAAGTTCAGTATTGCATCCTAGTTAAAAAGGATCCTCCTTGGAAGAAAGTGCTGTTTTGAAGAGCATAAGGTCTCCAAGGTCTGCCTATGTGTCCTCGTGATGCCTTAACAATCCTGTACCCAACTTCTAAAAATCAGTAGTACTACTGTAAAAAGACATTCTTTTTTTCAGTTAGGGCTTTGCCTATTGATTGAAGATAGCTTGCTTTTGTTTTGTTTTGTTTTTTTGTTTGGTCATTGAGAAGTAAACAAGGGCTTCCTCTGCAAAACTGATTGTTCAAGCACAGCCCGGGAAGACACCATATCTGATTGGAAAAAACTATAGTAGCAGGAAATACATACTTCTTAACATGAAATTTTACTTGGGCAAAAATGTCAGTGTTAACTTTTATTCAGACAGTTCTTAAATTTTTGCAGCACATTTGGTTATTCCCTATCCCCTTGCCAAGCGGAGTTAGACAACTCAGTTTTGTACAATGATAGCCCTATAACACTTGGATCCAAGCTTACTGAAGGACTGAATTCTTCCATACAAACATGTCTCAGCTTTGAGATCTTTCTGAATGTCTTCCTCACAGGGATGTTTGTTGGGTACATAACAGAAGGTCTTTTTAGCAGCTGTTACCCCAGTGCTGAACTGTATTCTAAGGGGGAATGAACTAGTCTCCTCTGTGCTATAATAATTTTGTGCCTGAAATTATTCTGGGTTGAAAGGATTTTTTGCTGGAGAAACTCCACTCAGGGGATGCCCGAATGAGGTTTCCTTTCATGTCCCCAAGATCTTTTCCCACCAAAGTGCTCCCAATTTATCTACCGTACTGTATATACGTGAGTATAAAATGACCAGAATATAAGCCAAGGTACCTAATTTTGACCTGAGAAACCAGTAAAATAGATTGACCCAAGTATAAGCCAAGGGTGGAAAATGCAGCTGCCACTAGTGAGTTTCAATAATCACATCTACATGAAAGCCTGTCACTGGTGGCAGGAAAAAAAATATAAGATCATAGTTCCAGCCATGATCCAGATCTAACCACTTCCTGACCATGATAGGACATGGTTCCTGACCCAGACAGGAAGTGCAGATCTCCCATGCAGCTGGGTAAATAGAGCAGATGACTCAAGTATAAGTCGACTCTGCTTTTTTAAAGCACATTTTGGTGCTGAAAAAAATCGAATTATACTTGAATATATACGGTACTTGCAATTTTTTGCTTTTGAACTGCTAGGTTGGCAGGAGCTAGGACAGAGACAGGAGCTTAAACCTTCATGCAGTACCCGGGTCTCTAACTGCCGACTTGCCGGCCATCCAGTTAACAAGGCGTGCTTCTTACCACTGAACCAGCACAACCCCTTCCTCTGTGCTAACTCGCTGTCAGACAGCAAAAAAAAATGTTTTAGTTTTTCATAACCAGCAGGGTGCTGAAGAAAGGGCTTTCAGTAGGTGAATTATGGGTTCTTAATTTCTCTGTTTTAATATTGTCACATTTTATGAGCCACTTTGAATTTCAGTTTTGGAAGGAAGGTAGGATAGAAATAAAATAGGCATAAAAGACCATGAAAGTGGAGAAAAGTACAGACGATAAGGAGTTCAGAAAATGGGGCCATCTGTTTCTCTCTTAGATGAGTAAATATGAATAGCTGTGTAAAGTGAATTTTCATTCATAGACAGATTAAGTGGATGGCAGCAGATATAGTACTGACATAATGAAAACAGCTTGGCCTCCCTCTGACAATTGAGGTTCATGCCCTAAGCAGCAACAAACGGAGCAAGAGTTTAGTGCTTGCAACAGCAGAAGTAGGCAGGATTTACCAGTGGTGGGTTGGCCCATCAGGCAACCGGGACTCAGCCTGGGGTGCCCCCCAGGCCCCAAGTACCATGGCACCCCCCCCTTGGGTGCCAATCCAAATAACCGAGCTGAGCTATGATGCCCGGAACCATCGAGCAAAGGAGCAGGGCTCTGTGTTTCTCTGCCTGGATTCCACCTCCTGTGCTGCCAAAGATAAGATTACAAAAGCAGCTCCATTGACAGTGGAGCCACCGTGGCTTAGAGGTCACACTTTTGTTGGGTCGAATCCCCAAAGGGGAGATGAAATTAGAAGATGAGTGGGAACATATATATTTTGTTAGAGATAGATGCCCTCACCACTCCCTGTCCAGTGCACAATTTAGTTTAGCCAGCATGCCCTTGCAATAATCTCTCCTTCCCATTAACTAAGTCACTGGAGGTCACAATAGAACAGAATTAGAACTCTTTCACTCACCAAGAGGTTGAGCATGGACAGTTGAGAACCCTTCTACAAGCAAAATGCTCAGGAGTTTCTTGTTAGGCAACTTGTTTTGACAAAATATGGCTCCTATCCAGCAGCACATGGTTTTCAGAGACTGAAGATCTCTGAGTTAAAGTTTAATAGAAAAACAACAGCATTAAAACTGAGAAATAGTCTCGCACAGCAAATTAAGGAATTCATGACCATAAGGTAGTTTGTGAAAGCAACATAATATTCTTGATCTCTGTACCTCTCTGTAATATGGAGAATTCATCAGCTGATATCACACAACAAAGCTTGAATGAAGCTTCACACATTGATACTGGGCAAGGACATGGTTTAAAGAAAAGATTTATCGGGTGGAGGGGGGAGAAAATAAAATTGGAAGCTGAACCTCTTGTCCTCCTCTTATCCACTAGAAAGACGATCATCCATCTCATTTCAGGAAATCCCTCTGTAAAATCTAGCAGAAGAAGTATAGCCAGGAAATGCCATGCATATACTAACAGAATAACACACATGCCCCCTGGTTTTGTATAGGCTATAAACCCCTTTATAGCTACCTTCTTCCCTTTCCATAATTAAAAGCTTTGCTATAATGTTTTTATAGGCTAGACAGAAATTTTTGGAACTCAGCACTCTCTGAAGTAATGTAGTGGTGAGTTGCAATTTCCTTGTATTAAAGTGTTGCTGAGAAAATGCAGATGTGTCACTCTGATTATTCAGGATCTGTGATTCATTCCCTCCCCCCCCCCACTTGAATGCTTTACTGAATAATTAGGCTGCAAAGAGAATGATCCAGCACTTTAGAATTAAGATTCAAAAGAAACTGTGGATAGGATTGCCATATTGTTTGTTTAG
Source organism: Bradypodion pumilum (assembly GCA_035047305.1). Classification (NCBI taxonomy): domain Eukaryota; kingdom Metazoa; phylum Chordata; class Lepidosauria; order Squamata; family Chamaeleonidae; genus Bradypodion; species Bradypodion pumilum. Next base: position 54,932,561 of record JAWDJD010000003.1, on the reverse strand, counting down.
TCAGGTTTTATCCAGATTCTCTTAATCAACTGCTACAATCAAGACATGGTAATAAGTAGAGACACAAAGAATGAACTGTGGAAGAAGGAAGACAAAAGCAGCAAACAAAATATTTTAATTATAATAAATATTTATTTTTAAAAAAAAATATTTATAACTTTGTTTTCCCGCCTGTAATTCCTGTGTACAGTGTGACTCAATAGTCACTTTCTGGCCCTGAGCCCTTTTGATGCACAAAGTCTTCATCAGCCCCAGACCAGTATTCATGAAACTGCTGCCCTCCATCAAGATGGATTCGAATGAGGTATTACAGGTAAATAAATGGAATAGTGTCTATTTGGAAGAAAATAGTTTGGAAAGAGATACCACTGATTTTGAGGAAATATTATTGAAAATTAGAAGAGGGGAAGTGGATATAAAGGGTTTGGTGAGCAAAATTTACAGGATTTTAAACAAAGATATTAACTCACAAGAAACATTGAAGAAAATATGGGAGCAAGATCTTAAGGTTAGCATCACAGATTTCGATTGGAAAAAGAAATGGAATAAAAGAATCATGAGAGCTATGTCTGTCAGAATAAAAGAACATAATTTTAAAATTTTGTGGAGATGATATTTGACCCCAGTGCAGTTACACCAGATAGATAAAAATAAAAGTCAAATGTGTTGGAGATGTAAAAACAAATTGGGAACTTATGAGCATATGTGGTGGAGTTGTAGGATAGTAAAGGAATTTTGGGAGAAAATAGGAAAAGAAATTCTCAGAATTATGGGGGTAAACGTTAATCTGGGGCCAAACTTAGCCTTACTGACAGACACAGGAAAAGTATATTTAGATAAGGATAAAAAAGAACTGTTGTCTATATGTATGACAATGGCGAGGCAATGTATAGCGAAGAATTGGAAAAATGACAACATTAAAGATCAAAGAATGGTATAGGGAAATGTGGCAGTTAGCTCTGAATGATAAATTAACAAGGGAATTGAATAAGAAAAAGGGAATAGTAAAAGAGAACAGATTTTTTCAAATTTGGCAACCCTTTGTCGATTATGGTAAAAATAATAATGATGGGAGCAGACCAGTGCCTGAACATTCCAGTTTTTGGAAATAATATAAATGTGTGTCCTACTGCACCCTCCTGGGCCTTGTATAGTCACTTAGGGTGATAAAGCACTTGAATTTTATTGTACTTTATTGGAAAGTTTGTATCTTTGTTTCAAGGAAAAGATCTCTAATGATTGCTTGAAAAACAAATTAGTTTAATTATAGAAACTCTTAATCAAGTAGAAATCTATTAAATGATTTAGGATGAATTTGATTGTCTATACTTAATCCAGTGCAGCTTTATTCTTACTTTATGAGTAGGTTAGTGTTGATTTTTGTCCCTCTTTCTATATATGTCAATCTCCTTTTTGTTTTTTTCTTCATATATATCCTTTGTTGTTGTTTTTTATATGTTAAAAAATCAATAAAAATTATTTTTTTAAAAAAAGATGGATTTTAATGGGATTTAATCCATTTGGGGAACATCATCCTTCCTTCTTGAGTTCACTGCCTAAGGCCATTAGTCCTCAAGGTTGGCATTGAGTCACAGGTAGTATGGTCTACTTTATTACCATAGCAGGATAACCTGACCAGATGGGACTAAATGGCTTACAGCTTGGTTATCTAAGAGACCGCCTGTCTTGCTGTGAACCTGATTCAATTTAAGATCTTTAGGAGAGGTTTTGTTGAGAATAGCAACACTTGCAGAGGCTTGCCTAACAGATATGTGGAAGAGGGCTTTCCCTGTGTGACTCCGAGACAGTGGAATGCACTCCCTTCAGAGCTGTGATTAGTTTTCACTCTGACTGCATTTAAGAAGGTTGTAAAAACACATATTTTCAAAATGGTATATGATGTCTAATTTACTTTGCTGCATTTATTTTTAACTGTGTACTTATTTGATTTAAGGAGTTTTAATAGTGGGATTATTTTTGTTTGCATTTACTGGTGTTTAACTTTAAATTTGCTTTTATTTCCTTTTTATTCATCTTTGAAGATGGTAAGCCACTTTGAGTACTACCGTGTAGTGAAAGGGTGTGGTATAAATATGACAAATAAATCATGCAAAGGAGGAGATAACAGAGGCAAATCCCAGGGTTTTCTACACAAAAAATACACAAAAGTGGCTTATCATTCCCTTCTTCTGGTGACAAAGCTGAGGAGCTTTGGTTGGTCTCATATAGAGAGCTGGAGTGGAGAATGGCCAGAAGGGGGATGCCTTTCACCTGTGATGCATCGTACATTCATGGAGAATCCAGTGCTAAATCATTCATAGACACTGCAACTTGCCTATGACTATGCAGCATAGCTCTTCTTACCAGAGGCACCATGGGAAATTGAATTGCCAACCTCTGTCTCTGTATCCAGATACCTAAACTACTCCACTATCCAGATAACATTCAAAAACTGAATAGAACATATTTCAAGGCACTTTCTAATGGCTCTAACAGGAGTCATGCCTATCCTTTTTCACACAGGTGGCAGCCGTGGCCAGGAGGGCTTTTGCACATCTTCATGTCATATGCCAGCTCCTAGATCGGAATTCCTTGCTTATGGTCACGCATGCTCTAGTCACCTCCAGACTTGACTACTGCAAAGTGCTCTACATGGGGCTACCCTTGATGACCATTTGGAGGCTGGAACTGGTCCAGAATGTGGCTGCTAGGGTGGTGATGGGGTGTGGGTGGTATGCCCATGCCTCATCACTGCTTCGGGAGCTGCACTGGTTGTTGGTATGCCTCCGGGTGCAATTCAAGGTGCTGGTTATTATCCTTAAAGCCCTACATGGTAGTGGGCCAGGATACTTAAGAGACCGCGTCACCCCAAGAACATCTGTTCATCCCACCAGAGTGGACCGGAGAGGCTCTCTAATTGTTCCATCTGCTAGAAAGGCACGTTTCTCTAGCACTAGAAGTAGGGCCTTCTCAGTGACCGCTCTGGCCCTATGGAACCTCTTGCTGGAGTTGCTGCCCTTCAGGAAAGGTTTAAAAACCTGGCTGGCAGAGCAGGTGTGGGTGACTGGCAGTGCTGTGGCCCCATCCTGCTGGCTGATTTAAGAATGCTCAATCCCTCTTTTTAAACTGGTGGGAGGGTAGGGAATGTTTTGTGGTAGTTTTAATGGGGTTTTAATTGTGATTTTAAAATTGTGATGGTTTTAATATCTGTACGTCGCCCAGAGTCTTTGGAATTGGGCAGCAATACAAATCCTAAAATAAATATAAATAAATAAAAGACATGACTTTCCCTGTGTATTTCTATTACTAGCATACATATGACCCCGAAGATGATGTGTATTCTCCAATAGAAAAACCATTTCTCATTATGTTACATATGAAATTGGCTTCATTTCTTATGTTTTTTTTTTAAAAAAAAAACTTAATATTTATGTTAAACCTCTCTACCAGCACTTTGAATAGTCTTTACAATGATTTTGTGGCACAGAAAGATCAAGCTGCTGGTTCAGTGGTTCACTATAATTGGCTGAAAACACCGAACTCTAACTGCCATGTCTGATAATGACACAAAGTGGTCATTTATTTCTTCTTGATTGTAGGATACTAAGTTTGTCTGCAGCCTTTTGAATAATTACTGTCTTAATGCCAGTTCCTTTTCTTTCTCTGGGTCTTGAACACTGTATTTCAGCTACAGTTATGCACAGATGGCCTTTCAAATTGTTTCATCCTATTTTAGAGGGTAAGAAATAAGGAGTACAATTTCACTGAATTTCTCCAAGGGAAGAAGAAATTCTTCCACAGTTTCTCAATAGTAATGTTTCTCACTTATAATAGTGGTTATAGTACACTTTATTATTTCCCCCCACCTTTAGAAGACATTTGTTCTCTATATTGCTATTACCATTTTGCTTCTTCCATAAACCTTTCTACTCAGTGTTGTTGTAGAGCTTGGTGGTGGAGAAATTTTGAAAATACTTCTCTTGCATGACCTTCTGTGTTCAGAAATCTAAAAATATTTCTTGGGCTGGGGGTGGGATGTGTCTTGGGAGAAATTTTAGTTTGACACTTGTCATTCTTTAAAATTTGGCACTCCCAAAAGCTCTCCTTATGTTTCCCCTTTTTTTGAAAGGTTATTTTTGATGTAGTTTGTCTTGACTGCAGATGCCAATAATATAATTCTCCTTTGTAAATCTTGTAGTTGAAATAAAGGAGGGCAGTGTTAAGGCCACTTGAAAGTAACTATTGCTGAATCATACCTTTGTTATCCAGTTTCCCAAAATTTCTGATTCCCCATAATATAATCTTTTATTTTTCTGCCTTATTCTCAGGACTGCCTGAGAACACCCCTTTATTGTATTTTTGAGCTTACCGTAACTTAATAATGTGATGCATCTGACTTCTCTTTCCATTATAGTGGAACCCTGTATAATGAACATCCCCTATAGCGGAAAAAAATCATGTAACAAAAAGAAAATGAAAAAAACATGGTGCCCAGTACAATGAAAATTTTCACTATGTGATAGAGGTCCCTATGGGGAAAATCGTACAACAAAAATCTCTATGGGTAAAATCGCTTAGCAATTTTTTTTCGTTGTATGAGTTTCCCCATATTTTGATTGTATGATTTTTTCCATAGGGATTTTTGTTAGTATAGAGGGAAAATCATATAACAAAAAAAATGCATAGCGAAAAGCCCAGTAGAATGAATTATTTTCATTATACAAGGTTCCACTGTACTTATATCTTAGACCCCTTTTGGTTTGCTTGAGTGCCCACATTTTATTTATTGAAATGTCCTGTAGGACTTACCTTATGACATCCTGGAGGAATGGAAGGCTGAGCCAACCTTGAGCTTGCCAAGATTGATCTCAGATCATGAGTAGTGTTTTGGCTTAGCCACTGCACCACAGGGGCTCTCTAAATAAAGTTAATAGAAGGAAAATTTCTATTAACGTTAGATGCGGGTGTTATGCCTGTGCCTCGCCTCTGCTCCTGGTGCTGCACTGGTATGCGTCCGGATGCAATTCAAGGTACTGGTGATGACCTTTAAAGCCCTATATGGTAGTGGGCCAGGATATTTAAGAGACCGCATCTCCCCAAGAACATCCGTCCATCCAACGGGAGTGGACTGGAGGGGCTCTCTAACTGTACCATAGGCTAGAGGGGCCCATCTCTCTATCACAAGGAGGGCCTTCTCTGTGTCTGCACCAGCCCTATGGAACCTCCTGCCAATAGAGTTACGGCTCCAGACAGATTTGCTGCCCTTTAGGAAAGGACTTAAAATCTGGCTGGCAGGGCAGGTGTGGGGTGCTGATGTGGAGGTGACCCCCCACCCGCTGGTTTGTATAACAACCAAAATGATTTTATTGTGGTATTTCTTGTTTGTGTTTTTATGCCTTATCTGTGAGCCGCCCGGAGTCGCTTCAGTGAGGGGGCGGTGATATAAATATGAACAATAAATAAATATAAAATAAACACCACCCATGAGAATTTCTCTAATAGTTTTCCTCCTATGACATTCTTTTTTGAAAGGTACTCCTTTTCTAGCCAAATAATGGAATTGTTGAAGGAGATATTTTCAGCAGAGCACTAATTTCATCATTCTACCAGCTTGGTCCCCCTTCCCTTCCAACTGATTCATAGGTATTGTACAATTAAATGTGTCTAAATGGATGTGCATTTTAGTTCTACATAAAATGAGTGCATACTACTCTAATGCATATTTTTCCTCTCATATAGTCATCCATCCAGGAACAGAAATCCTTCAGAAGTTCATGTGAAATCAAACATGAAAGCAAAGCTGTGTTTATCTTGCCAGTGACCAATTACAAAGCAAAAGCAGTCCAGATGGCCAAATGCCGATAAAGGCAAAGGTTGGTTAGAAGAGAGAGACCATCTTGTCTTTTTAAGGGAGCTCTGCTTCTAATGTCATGTTAACGCTATTATCTAGTTTGTCACCTAGGTGTTGTACTGTTTTTGAATCAAATGTTTCCCACTTGAAAGCAGGGTTTAGTTGTCAATTCAGCTCTGTTTTCTCTTTGTGTGGTGTGATTATGATGGAATGTCTGACTGAACAAAACACTACCTTTAGATCCCTGAAGAGTAGCTGTCCTTTGACTACTGATGTCTTCTGTCTACTGTTGTTGTTTTATTCCTTTGTAGCTTCCAATAGAAAGACAAGAAGTAGTTCATGGGAAAGCATGTTAATAACTCCATAGAGATCAAGGGGAGGTCGGCACAGGGGAAAGGTTTGACACTTAGCAGCATATCGACTGTTCAAAACATCCCTCTTGTACAACCAGCTGTTGACAAAACTGTCAAAAATCATGTCCCTCCAGATGTTTATGCTACCTAAAGTTAATGGAAATTGTAGACAAGTTATGAGTAATCTGGGGAACATAGTTAAAAGTAGAGACATCACCTTTCAACAAAAGTCTGCATAATCAAAGCAATGGTATTTCTGGTAGTAATGTACGGTTGTGAGAGTTGGACCATAAGGGAAGCTGAGCGCAGAAGAATAGATACCTTTGAAATGTAGTGTTGGAGGAGAGTTTTGAGAGTTCCCTGGAGAACAAACAGGTCGATCTTACAAGAAACCAACCCTGACTGCTCCTTGGAAGGTCAAATAGTGAAGATGAAGCTAAAGTACTTTGGGCAGCAAATGAGAAGAGATGATTCACTTGAAAAGGCCTTGATGCTGGGAAAAGTTGAGGGCAAAAGAAGAAGGGGTGACAGAAAATGAGATGGCTAGATGGTATTGTTGATGCAGTGGGCACAGAGTTGGGTGGGTTGAGAAGGATGGTAGAGGATAGGGGTGCCTGGTGTGCAGTGGTCCATGGGGTCACAAGGGGTCGGAATCGACTGTGTGACTGAACAACAATAAAGTAGTCCAAGAATATGAGGAAAGCCACAGTTGCTCACCCGGCTGTATGGAAAAACAGAATGACACTGGAGACAAACTATATAATCCTCTTCAAAGTGTGACAGCTGTCCTTGAATGATTCCTTTAAAGACCACTTGCTTCTCACCTTACATATTGTCGCTTTTGTGGTGTCAGCTGAAAGATAGTACACAGCATTTAAAGTGGCCTTTAAGATATACAGAAATTGAGACTCAATCTCTTTTTATGGTCTCCTTCTGTAGTTTCAAGAAGGAAGGGGGTGATTTAAATGTCATTCCTCTGCTCTTTGCAGAGATGGATACATTTTCTATTTTGGTATCTGTACCTAAGATTACATTCCGTCTAGATTTAGAGGGACTTCAAATACAAGAAGGAGAAAGAGAGAGAAAAACAAGGGGACAGGTTGATCACTATCTCCATGGAGGAGGCAGTAGAAAAGAATAAGGGAGAAAAGGGGAAATAATAATCATGCTCAAGAATTGAATGAGAGCAAATAGAAAGACAGGCGAATATGGAAAAGAAACTCACACCCTATTTAAAGAGAAACTCACATACATTTTCTTATTATTCAGCTAAAGAACACTGAACATACTCTATTCTTCTCCATAGGAAGCTTTCCATTACTGTGCACAGGAAGTAACCTTTACGGAAACTACATTATCATCAGCTAAATCAGTCCTCATTTCCTAGAAGAATAGATCTTTAGAAACATATAGTTTTAATTAAAAATAAATAAGCCAATAGCTGGATGTATTTTCAGCTGACCTGCATAAAGCTTGGCCTGGGGGAGGAATTTGCCTTTCAGTTTGGTCATAATAACTATCTTTTTGAGAGATTTAATTACCTTCAGCTATAGGAAACACAAACAAAGCCTGATGATTCCCTTTTTGGGGGGAATTAAAAAACACATCTTTTAGAATATGACTTTCAGGCACTCTTGAACTTGGGATAAACATCATAAAGAACCATTCATGCTGACATGGTTTTCCACTGTGTTAAAGAGAGAGAGAGAAAACTAAGTACTTTAAGATGCCTCTGGACAACACCTTTATTGGGCAACTGCCTGTTTCACTTGGACAATTATATTCTGGAGGTTCCAGAAAATGTTCTCTTCCACTACTAACTATATCTGAGAGTAAATAAAACAGAACAACAGTAAAAAAAAAGACAAAAAAATGTTGTGGCACCTTTAAAGCTAGCTACTGTATTTAAATGTGAGCTTTTGTGGACCAAGTCTGATGAAGTGGACTTGGTAACCGAAAGCTCACATTTAAATACAGGAGTTAGTCTTTAAGGTGCCACAACATTTTTTGTCTTTTTTTTTTTGCTGTTTTCTTTTATGTACTCTCAGATATACTTGCACAGGCTAACACAGCTACCACTTCAAACATTACTACTAACTATGTATTTTTAAAGAATGTTTTCATCCGTATTTCCTTTTCTCAAAAGAAAATAAAAGGAAAAATAGGGGTGGGAAATAAAATCTGCTAAGTAGGGAAAGATGGAATCACTGCTGGTGCATTTTGGCTTCTTGAGTTAGGAGGCCTCTATCTAGAAAGTCTCACAGGTCACACGCCACACTATGACCTCATTTTGATCTTTCTCTGGTGATTCTGGAGTGTCCAGGGGAGATTTTGTCCTTTAATGGGTGCTTGCCTCACATACCTCTTTTGGCACCAACATCTCTGCCTATTGTCATTGGATGGAAGGATGAGTCAAGCTTGTTCACCATCAGGATCGAACTCACATCAGCAGTTCTGGCTGCAGTACAGCAGTTTTGAAATAGGGGTGAAAGAATTAAGATATTAAGATAATATTAATTCTGTTTTTAAAAGTAGAAATTATTTTCTCAGTACTCTGTAGAGTTGAAACAGATCAGATTGACCTATCATGTAGATCTGATGACGAGGCTAAAGTACAAGCTCAGCACAATTTGTACAGCTGACACAGAAACGTAAATAATATTTGTGTGACATGACATGATGTGACATGAGACATGTTCCTTACATGACATGTTCTAAACAACAAACACTGAATGTTCTAATCTGAACTTAATGAAATGTCAGAAGGTTAATTAATAATTTTGGCTTATCCCATAGTGATGTAATGTGTAGAAATTTCCACATTTTTATGCTATAAAAAGATGGCTCTGAAAATGTATATTCATTCAGGGAATAATTTGCTTGGTAAAGCATTTCCTGAATCTGTTTGGCCAAATATTGACAAATAAAACTCCTAAACCTGTCTTAGTGTGTGGAATGCGAATTTGTCTAGTTCAGAATTCCATAACAGTTTAACCACTGTGCTGTGAGGGCCCCTTACTTACATTACAGTAAAACCCCTACTTATGGGAGGGGGGGGAAAGTCCGTTCCATAGGCTTTTGCTTAAATTGAATTTTTACATAACTCGAAGCAAACCCATAGGAAATCGTGTAAATCGGGACATGGTTTTAGCATAAAATCATTATGTAACTCAAATTTTATGTAACTCAAGGCATTTGTAAGTCAGGGGTTTACTGTATTTCTTTCCATTGTCTAGATAGGGCTATGAGCTTAACAATGGAACAGACAGACAGACAGGACTGATAGTAACTAAGAGTTCAACAGTGCAGATTTCACGGCACTGAACTAAGATATCCAAAGGATGATAGTGACACATATAAATTTATTTGTCCCTCACCCTCTGCATTTCCCATTTTAAACCCAGAGCTATCTTTTAAACACTAGACAACTACAGCAGGGCTTCTTTCCTTTGCAGCTCATATCCCTTAGGGCATTGTACCATTTCATTTGCCCTTCTTTGAACCTTCTCTCAATCTCTTTCTTGAGTGTGAAGCCCAGAACAATATGGAATACAGCAGATGTGCTCTTAATAATCCCCTGAAAAAGTAGTCATATAACCTCTTTGATCTGAAGGAAATTGCTCTGTATATGCACCTTTGAATGGGATCAGCCTTTCATGATGCAATGTCATGGAACAAATAATTCGCTTGGCTTGGGCAATAATTGCCCCTTTTTTTCTTTGTGATTGCTTTGCAAGAAGTACTGCCTCACAAACCTTTACACTCTTCCCCTAATAATGATATCTAATTTCTCTCAGCAGTCTGCACTGTGCCTGCAGGAACTAGTCCACTGACTGCACCAGTAACTCCCCAAGTATGAAGCATATCTATCTTACTTCATATTATTTCATCTGTATGATATATTGCCAAGTGAAGCAGGCCAGGCAGAATGGATGACTGAAGGAACACGTAAAGGGAAAAACTCAGGTTATACTGGAACCTAATTATATCACCTTCTTTGCAGAAAAACATGAGCAGGTTATCTAGTTTGAATTTTAGAGCAGAGTCATAGAACTTAGAAAAAGTTTCGGAAATTGTATAACCTAAATTTTAGTGAAATGTTGGGGATTTTTCCCCCATTTAAAGAAACTAACTAAACTGAAAGAATGAGAGGCACAGTTTTATCAGAGGAAAGAATGACAAAAGAAATGATTTTTGGTATACATTTTTTACCAATCACTTAAGAACAATAATATTTTTAATCATGTAGTAAGTATCAAATAATAAGTTATTCCTTATTTATATGTTTTATTAGGGATAGGGAGATAGTACACAATGAGGTTGTAGAGAATTGATTCCCTTCTCCACATTTTACTTAGATATGTGACATTTCGATTTCGATTTTTATTTATATCCCACCCTTCTCAGCTTGCGCCGACTCTGGGCGGCTAAACAACATTTCCATAATATAATACACTCAGTACAGCAAAAGTTCATTATCATATCAATATATCAATAACACAATACAATCAAATACAGTAGAAATTTAAAAATAAGCATCAACATGTCAAACAATTAGTACATGTTCAGAAGCCTGCAGAAATCTGCGATGCCAATGGAATTGCCCCGTTTGAATTCCTACCTGCATTTTTGTGACAAGTAGAAGGCTGTTTGCCACCTGATGTGAGTATTGAGCAGGGATCTACTTGTTTCACAACTATGACTACCCACCTTGATATCAGCTGCTACCCACATAGCTTAAAGACCTTATTCTTCCCTCTGGTCATTGCAGTTTAGTGTAAGCCATAGGTCAGTGATGGTGAACCTTGGCACTCCAGGTGTTATTGGATTTCAATTACCAGATGTCCAGGTCAGCACTCCTGGGAATTGAGGTTCAAGAACACCTGGAGTGCCAATGTTTGCCATCACTGCCATAGGTTTTCACCAGAATGAAAAGGTGAAGTTAAGTGGCTTAGTGGTTAAGAAGTTTGCCTGGAAAGTCACAAAGTTGGCAGTTCAAGACCCAGGCACTGCATGAGAGATTGAGCACCCATCTCTATCCCAGCTCTTGGAGACATGAAAGGAGCCTCATTCGGGCGTTCCCTGAGTGGAGTTTCTCCAGCAAAAATCCTTTCAACCCAGAATAATTTCTGACACAAAACTATTACCAGAGTCTAAACTGGATGCTTCCCAGAAGAGCCATGTAACATATTTTATTCAAGTTGATATTTCATATTTAGGTTAAATAAGAGGATCTACAGCTGCTGGAAGTCATCAGTTGAAGAACTGGAAGCCAACGACATTTGGAGACAGAAGTATAACTCAGATGTTTATTAAAAGAACATGAATACCTGTGTTCCAAATGATCCAGAATTTTGCTTTGCAGGGCAAGCCAGATTTATCATTTTCTTGTCCTTTGTTTTTTTTTTTAAATTTATATGTGCTATTTTAAATCAGGGGATGTTTAGGGTCAACTATTTCTGAATGGGGAGGTAAACAATATTTTTAAAATCATTTAAAAAATCACAAAAACTCATCCAATATTCTTCAAATTTGGCACAAAGCAAGAACAGTTTATCTGCTGCTGCTGTTGTTGTTGTTCAGTTGCACAGTCGATTCCGACCCTTTGCGACCCCATGGACCATTTTCCTCCAGGCACCTCTATCCTCCACCATTCTCCTCAGCCCACCAAGCTCTATGCCTATTGCAGGCACACCCCCCAATAAAGGACTCAGACACTGATAAAAGTGGATAATGGCATTGGGCCACATTTATTGATTCATGCCCTAGTCCGAATTATAAATTTCTATTGGTAATTGACCAATCATAATTCTTAAGGCAAGCAGGCCGAAGTAACACTGGTAAGGTACCACCCAAAATTGCCAACGGCAATTGCTACAATGTATCTATTTGTATCAATTTGTTTGTTGACAACAAACAAATTGTTGACCGTAGTCAATATCTAACTAATGACCCCACCCTCTGACGCGTATCCGTAAAATCACGGGGTGATGCATGCTGTCTAGCTGTAGCCATCACCCCGTCGCCTAGTTCGTCGTTGACCGGACAACGTTTAACCAACTTATGCCTGTCTAGTGTTGTCCAGTCAATTGCAAACTTGCCGGATACCTGTGGGTCATAATGTTTACCTTACCAGTGCTACCTGCCCATGTGACCAAAGTCAACAGCAGCAACAGAAAAACCCCTATGTCAAACCATAGCAACAGTGTGGGATGGGCGAAAAAACCAGGACCCGGGAGCCAATATGGGTCCCAGCCAAAAAATCCCACCCGGCCCCGAAGCGACCAAAATATCACACTGTTAACTAGGGAGGGGGTGGAGGGGAAAAACTTCTCCGCTCCGTCGCTTCGCAAAATGGCAGCTCGGCTGCCTCGTGGCCACCCCTTTTATAAGGGAGCTGGCCACGCCCCTAACTACCCGGATGCCTTCGTCCGGTGGGGGGGGACAAAGAGCGCGGCGGCCATTTTGGCGCCGCACTTGCATTGTGTCCACAATACCATCTATCCATCTCATCTTTGGATGCCCCCTTCTTCTCTTTCCCTCCACCTTTCCCAGCATCAAGGCCTTCCCAAGTGAGTCCTCCCTTCTCATTTGATGTCCAAAGTACTTTAGCTTCATCTTCACTATTTGTCCCTCCAATGAACAGTCAGGATTGATTTCTTCCAGTATTGACCTATTTGTTCTCTTTGCTGTCCAAGGGACTCTCAGGACTCTCCTCCAACACCACATCTCAAAGGCATCTATTCTTCTGCGCTCAGCCTTCCTAATGGTCCAGCTCTCACACCCATACATTACCACTGGGAATACCATTGCTTTGACTATGTGAATTTTTGTTTTCAAGGTGATGTCTCTGCTTTTCACTATATTCCCCAGGTTTCTCATTGCTTGTCTCCCCATAATCAGTCATCTTTTTATTTCATGGCTACAGTCGCCATCTGCAATGATCTTAGCTCCCATGAAAGTAAAATCTGTCACTGCTTCTACTTCTTCCCCATCTTTTTTCCAGGGACTGATCGGACCTGTTGCCATTATCTTGGTTTTCTTGATATTGAGTCTCAAGCCAGCTTTTGCACTCTCCTTCAATCCAATCAAGAGGTTCTTTAGGTCTTCCTCACTTTCTGCCATTAGGGTGGTATCATCTGCATATCTCAAATTGTTGATGTTTCTCCCAGCAATTTTGATCCCATATTGTGATTCCTCCATCCCTGCATTGCACATTATGTGCTCTGTGTATAGATTGAATAAGCAGGGTGATAAAATGCAGCCTTGTCTTACTCCTTTTCCTATTCCAAAACACTCTGTCATTCCGTGTTCTGTCCTAACTGTTGCTTCTTGGTTCGTGTACAGATTTCTCATGAGGCCTATAAGGTGTTCTGGTATTCCCATCTCTTTAATTACTTGCCACATTTTGTTGTGGTCCACACAGTCAAAAGCCTTGGTGTAGTCAATAAAACAAAAGTAGACTTGTTTCTGATATTCTTTTGTTTTCTCCATGATCCAACGTATGTTGGCAATGTGGTCTCTAGTCCCCCTGCCTCTTCTGAAACCAGCCTGCACATCTGGTAGTTCTCTCTCCACATGTTGTTGAAGTCTATCCTGTATTATCTTGAGCATCACCTTGCTGCACGTGGGATGAGCGTAATTGTTCGGTAATTTGAGCATTCTTTGGCATTGCCTTTTTTGGGGATTGGAACATACACTGATCTTTTCCAATCCTGTGGCCACTGTTTTGTTTTCCAAATTTGCTGGCATATTGAATGCAGTAGTTTGATTCCATCATCTTTTAGGGCTTTGAAAAATTCAACTGGGATGCCATCATTTCCACTAGCTTTATTGTTTGCAGTGCTTTTTAGGGCCTTTCTGACTTCACTCTCCAGAATGTCTGGTTCAAGTTCAAATTTCTCATTATTGTTATTATCAGGAGTGTTGAGGTCCTTTTTGTAGAGTTCCTCTGTGTACTCTTGCCATCTTTTTTTGATCTCTTCTGCTTCAGCTAACTCTTTTCCATCTTGCCTGTTATTCCATTTACTTTTTGATTTCCTACTTTGGCATTCCAATCTCCTAAGATAATGTGGACATCATTTCTTGGTGTCTGTTCTATGAGGTGTTGTAGGTCCTCATAGAACTGGTCAACTGTGGCTTCATCTGCACTAGTGGTTGGTGCATAGACTTGGATTATAGTGATATTGAAAGGTTTGCCTTGGATTCTGACTGACATCATTCTATCCTTTTTGATGTTGTATCCCATTACTGCTTTCCTCACTCTTTTGTTGACAATTATGGCTACTCCATTTTTTCTGAGGTTTTCTTGCCCACAGTAGTAGATATGATGGTTTCCAGAGCTGAATTCACCCATCCCTGTCCATTTTAATTCACTGATGCCCAGGATGTCAATGCTTATTCTTTCCATCTCGTTTTTAACCACTTCCAGTTTTCCTTGATTCATAGATCTCACATTCCATGTCCCTATGCATTATTGTTCACTGCAACACTGTATTTCTGCTGTACCAGTATTAAATTTGTTGCTGATCAGAAAGCCAATTGCAAAGGTAAGTATTTTTGCTTATTTTTAGAATTGCCTTGCAGAAGGAGCCCTGAGGGAAGGAGCAGGAGCTGTGCGACGCGGCTGACCATAAGAACACTGCAGACGCTGCCACTGGACTCTCTCTCGGCCAGGCCAGCTGAGGGAAGGAGCAGCAGCTGTGTGACCCAGCCAGCCATAATAACACCACTGCCGCCGCCGCCGCCGCTGTCACCGGTGGGATCTTACCTAAACAACTAAATTTGGAGCTACTTTATGCTCAGGTTCTCATTGTTTGTAAAATGGAAGCATATGTTCTGCAGGTATAAAGGAGTGTGTGATTGACCTCTACCATTTTTCACATCCATGGCGGACAAGGTAGGTCTGTATGTGCATTAAAAGGAGCTGATTACATGCACAACACTGTGGGGCCTGTGATAATTTTGCTTTCTACCGTAAGACATTCTAATATCAAGCAACAGACAGTTTAAAAAAGAACAATCGATACACAATGCTTGAGAGCAAAAGTCAACTATTCTGTACTAGCAAATTGCGTGCTTGTAATTTTTTTCCTCCAGGAAACTTCTTTACCAACATGGTTTAGATGTACAATGTAGAAATATACAGTATGGGACAATGAAACATTTTTAAAATATTGCTACCTGTCTTTATAGGCAATGGCATTGAAGTTCCATACTGCAATGTGAGTCCTATAGGTTTCCATTGCAGGTGGAAATAATTTATGATTTCTTACAAGCTTCTCATAATTTTGAGGATTTGATGTATTTGACTGAGTCCCTGTCTTTGGCATTCTGCATTGTGCTCCAGGAACTGTCATAATTTGCCCCTCAGACACTTTTCAAGGGTGAAACAAACCTTTGCTGTGGCTGATTCTCCAATACACCTGGTTGAAGCACAACTAGATCATGTGGTGTTAATAGGTATGGGCATGGAAGAGGGCTTTCCTGCCAACCTTACTGAGTGGGGATGGTGGTGCAGGGCTCACAATACTGCCAATAGTTTGAAGAAAGGGGAATATCCTTATCCATAATTTGTCTCTCTAAAAGTCACACAGTTATTTTGCATCGGCAGTTCCCCTTCTGACTTAGATGATATTTCTAACATACTTCTGTCTTCAGTATGAGTCACAGTTGGTAAAAGGACTGTGAATTGTAGAAGCTTCCAACCTCACCCTTTTTTCCACATGAGCACTTAGTCAGAGAACTGCCTGTTCATATTTCGTACATATTTCAGTATGTCCCACAATTTAGCAGTTTTGTAAGAACCAGCACCGAGTCTTTGGGAGCCATGGCAATTTCCTAATGATACATTATGGGTATTCTTCAGTTACAGTTGTAAACATACAGTAATGGAGGGCATTTCTGTAATCGTTTCCAACTGCCAAACCCTGCTTCAATGAAATAGTACCAATTTTAGAGTACTGTAGTTCCAGGGAACCAAAATTTAAAAGACACTAAAATTTAGAATGTGAAGCTAATTGTTAAAAATGTTAGAAAAATAAATGGTAGCATCTCCTGTTTGCCTGTTTTGAGAGAGAGAGAGAAGATTATGATGATGATGAGGAGGAGGAGGATGTGCACAGTGGACAGCATAAATGTTCTTTTTTTTGGTAGTATCAAATTAGGGACTTCAAAAAGAGTCCCCCATTTAAAGCAGGATAACTACACATCAGGGTGATGTGGGTGGGAAATAGTATTGTTTGCTCTGGGTACCAAAATTTCTGGCTGTGGCTCTGAATTCCAGCAGATGTAGAATGACAGATTGCTCTACCTTCCCCTTACAATAAGAATTCTTCTGGTGCTTTCTCAGTTTCCTGATGCTTTATCTCTGTTTTCCCAGTGTTGCCAGTTATTCCTGAATTGCTCTGATGGCGAACCTTTTAGAGACCAAGTGCCCAAGGAGGTGGGGGGAGATGGGCAGCAAGCATCACACGTACTGGTGATGTCACATGGGTGCACATGAACTTATGTGACATCTCCAGCATACTTCAAGCTGTGCGCATGCATGCGCACCACCCCCACCACCCCCACACCACCAAGCTTCATGATGCCTCCCGGCAAGCTGCCCCCCACTGCCATGCCATGCCAGGCCAGGCCCCTCAACCCTGTCCCCACCCCCTGGACAAGGTCCATGCAGCCACACCATGTGCCAGAAAAGCCTTGCGTGTCCGTGCCGAGCACCGGGCCCTGCACTGCCATGCCCCCTCTGGACAAGGCCCCATACAGCATGCCATACCTCAGCAGGCCTTGCACCACTGTGACAAACCCCAGACAAGCCTTGGGTTACTGTGCCAAGCATCGCTCACCCCTAATTGACTGAAGCTGAAATCCCACCCAGGAGGTGGAGACAGGGGCATGCATACACACCCATTGGCTGTGATGTTGTGCATGCCTGCAGAGAGACCTTCATGTTGCTAATTTTCTGGCAAACAGACCCACATGTCCCTGCTAAGCTGCAATTAAGTATGTTATTTATACCAGCCAGAATCCAATTGGTGTTCATGTGAGGATTGTGTAACTTGATGTAGGTCATTGTTGAGATGGATGTCTTGATACTATGTCTGACCATGTGCACAGCTAGCTATGACAAGTTATGCAAGCCTTATGTGAAAACCAACACAATCCCAGCAATTATGTGTGTTGTATTTTGATAATATGCTTGCTCTAAAAAAAAGAGATTGGTGACCCAAAGTTGAGGCATAAGAAGCTCTGCAGAACATATGGAAGCATTCTCTTAGTTTTAACATAAAACATGCAGTTCCCTTAGTTTTAACATAAAACATCCATACACATGCTCACTGAGCTGTATTATCCTATTTGTGAGACATCACATCTGGTTCTGATCTAAGACGCCTACATAGTGAGAGGATTTAAGAATCGAGTCATAGTATCTTCATCCTAGGAGCACATACTCTGTTCTGTATGGCAATGAGTCACAATATGTTGCCTGTATTAATATGTTGTGGGGGCTATTTGACAGCATTGTTCCTTGAAAGCTGTTACCAGAAAAGCAATTATTGTTTAATCATTCTAAAATAGGTTTATTTAAATAGCATTTTGGGGGGGAAATGGTCAGAAAGATTCTTCTGGTATGCAATGGGAGAAGATAACCACATTTGTGTAATGCCCATAGGACCCTTCTTTTTCAGGGTAATGTTTTTCATGGCCATTTTGTGGTTGAGATCTATGTCACACAGCATCTCATGCCAGCTCACAGTATTCCTGATAAGCCCTCTTTATAGTTTTACTGCAAGTCTGGCCAGGTTATCCTGCTATGGTAATAGAGTAGACCATACTGCCAGCAACTCAACGCCGAGTGTCAGGCAGCAGTTAACTAACCTGACAACACTGAGGACTATGACCTTGGGTCCTGAAGTCCACAGGAAGGGTGATGGTCCCCAAGTGGATTAAATCCCACTTGAATCCATCTTGAAGGAGGGAAGCAGCTTCATCAGTACTAGTCTGGGGCTGATGAGGATTTTATCTGACAAAAGAGCTCAGGACCAGAAAGTGGAACTGAATCAGTGGTACGGGAAAGTAGATGAAAGGCCACTGCATTATTGTTATGTATGTATGTATGCATGTTCATTATACTGTAAAGGCAAGAATGTAACCACTCCAGATACAAACGATACCAGCTGTAAAGGAACGCGAGCAGACAGCCCATAGAGGGCAGCTGCGAGCGTTCAGCCTCACATGGTTCACATTGCTCAATCACGGACAGCCGCGGGAAAACCTTCCCCGCATTCAGCAGCAGAAGAAAGAGGCATGCCTGGGCGAGGCCACGCCGGTAGCAGCCAATGAGCTACCGTGCTACAAGATTCAAATGTGGAGAGCTACTGTATATATTGAGGTGTATCACCGCCATTACCTCATGCTTCACTGGAACCTCATGCAATAAACCTGTGTTAAACCAACCTTTCGGTTGTCCGGTTGTCTTTGGTCCCATACACTAAAATTATATTCGCAAGACAGTCTTCATGGCTGATCGCCACGATGATTGCCAATATTTGGAATTTGATATGGCACAAGAAGAAGAAGAAGATTTCACATGAAAACAATTCAAAAGAGAAAAGAACAATTTAACATACGTGTATGTATTCCTCACATAGTCAAGCTGTTCTGGAGACACCAAGGGGAGTAACAATACTGAAATGAGGTTCATCACTGTTTCTCATTGCTCCTGACTGCCTTACAACAATGAGCTTGGACAACATGATCACTTCACAAAGCCTAAGGATGGCCTTGCAGACTCCGTAACTCCATTTGGAATTGGAAGGAAATTGCAAAACCAAACCAATGATTAAGGTCAAAGTTACCACTGACAAATTTCTACTGAATTCAATTTCTCCTGTTCAGTCAGAACTTATATTGGTACCTTATTACATTTCAGTCTGAACTCACAT
Source organism: Bradypodion pumilum (assembly GCA_035047305.1). Lineage (NCBI taxonomy): Eukaryota > Metazoa > Chordata > Lepidosauria > Squamata > Chamaeleonidae > Bradypodion > Bradypodion pumilum. The sequence continues at coordinate 54,913,410 of JAWDJD010000003.1, read as the reverse complement.
TGGCAACTATTATATTTGATACTCTCATTACACTGTTCAGAATGACCTTGCTGGAGAGATGTTACAAATCAGGGCTCTTCAAATTTTAAACTCCCCTGTTCCCAAAATTACCTTCCACACATACTTTTTATCTGAAGAACGTTTACCTGGTCTTTGAGGACAGTAAAAATAATATTGACATTTGTGGTACAATGCTATGCAATTAAATCCTATGGAATTCAATAAGAATTACTGAAAGGTAAATGGCTATAAAATTAATTATAGATTTACAGATTTGTATCAGCAGAACATGTATCATTTTCAGGAATTCAAAAACTTCAACATTTTGTTCAGAATGTTTTCAAAAGATTTTATCTTGGCTTTATTATAGTTTAAAATAACTTTAAATAAGCGTGTTACCCTGTCTGCCTTCTCAAAGATTGATTCAAACAATGAGCAATACAACGGGAAACTTGATTATGTGTCCAAAATCTATACTTTTAACACCAATCGTTTAACCATGATCCTCAGTTACTTCACTGAGTCTCTAATAGTCTATAACAGTGAGGGCAAACCTTTTAGAGACCAAGTGCCCAAACAGAGTAGCGGGGGTGAATTCTGTAGCTGAGGAGAGGAAGGAAGCGCTCCCATTGTGCTGCTGGGCAGAGGGGTGGGGTGAACTCTGTGCTGGAGGGGGGGGAAGTGCACCCACTGGGCTGCTGGGCAGAGTGGCAGAGTGAACTCTGTGCTGGGGTGATGGTGCGCGTGCTAACAGAGATTTGATGTATTGAATGTATTGATTTGATGTATTGAATGCCCCCTTTGGCATGTGTTCCATAGGTTTGCCACCACTGGTCTATAACAAATAGTTCAGTATCTGAGGTCAGTTAATTCACTACCCCAGAAGTACTCCACACCTAGAACCAGTTTTCATGTCTTCTGCAGTGAGGACAGTCTGCAAAGCAGTTGGCTTGTGATGTCCCAGAGTATTGGCAAGATGTAAATCAGGGGTTCTCAACCTTTTAAAGCCAGAGGCCAGGTCACACTCTCTCAGTCAGCTTCAAGGGCCGGATGGCCATTTTCCCCTGCCTGCATGATGGGGGTGGCCATTTTGTCCCAACATCTTCAAAGGGGTGGCCATTTTGTTTCTTGAATGCCCTTGAATTGGTGGGGGGCCACATGAAATGGTGCTGTGGGCTGGATCCGGCCCACAGGCCTTAGGTTGGGAACCCCTAATGTAGATCATCGGAAGCAAGTCTAGCAGCTCAAGTCTCAGTGGTAACATTCCCAATGCTCCCTTTTACTCCTGATTTTTTCACTTTAGCCTGCTGCTCAGCCTGCTCTAAAAGTACACAAAACCATACCCACTCTCCAGACCAGAGAACATTTTAAAGAAGTCCACCCAGGAGGAAAAGGAGTTTCTCATCTTCAGATCTTCCCTGAATTGTCATGGGAAAATCATCAGTTTTGATGAAACTTCTAGAGTGTGAGCACATCAGTTAATCATTTGTGTAAATGTTAAAAAGTAATGGTGCAGGAAATGGTGCAGGAAGCACTGGTCTCCCTATGGGAGACCAGTGCTTAAAATTTTATAATTTTTTCTGGAAGTATTTTTAGGCTAACCCAGAAGTCCATTATCTTTTACTCCTATATGACTCCAAATGTTAATCTCTCATTTCCTAAAAATCCAGACAATATATTATATTTATATTGATTGAAAGGCAGTAGAGGAGGTCAGGTTTCTTTTAGCTGGTGCTGTCCCCTATTGATCAAAACAAACTAATCATAATTTATAAACTGAATTAGCTCTTTGCAAAAGTATAATGAACTTATCTAGGAAGGAATAGAAAGAGGATGCAATCTATCAGACAACAGACATGTTTCACCAGCAGATGCTGTCTGAATAAAGCAACGGTAGTTTCAGGTAACTACTGACTATACCAAGATGGACTAGATATAGCAAAACAGCCATCATTATGAAAGAAACAGACTTCTATGTTGCAAGAATAGAAGACAAGGCAATAAATTTTGGTAGTTGTGTGCAGACCTGAATTACAGCCTTATGCAGTGTTCTTTCTAGTTCAGGCTGGATCACTGAATGATAACAGAAAGGCCAACCACCAGAACATGTAATCCCAGGACACTAACCTTGGGCCCAACTGCTCTATGCTGAGTGACAGGTTCTGTTTAAGTTTCCATAATACTCCAGACTGACTTTACTTGGTCATCAGAGGCATCAGAGGGATTTAAAATAACAGCTTCCTGAGGAGCCCTTCTGACTCAGGCAGGTAAGCCTGAGACCAGCCATCAATGAAAGTGGGATCAGGCACTTCCAGAATCCGAATGGCAACCAATGAATCATTTACTGGGTTTGTGCACTGATCAGAAGACTAATAGCTATCTTCTGATTTTGCCTTTCAGGAAAACAAAATAACTCCAGTCAAGTTGGTAGCTGCTCAATTTGTCCATCTTCTTTTCAGTTTCTTATTTTTCTGATCTCAAGTTCATTTTGTGCAGATAATTTTCCCCAGTTTTTACATTTGATTTGTCTTAATCTTTGAGATTTTATTTAAACATGTATGCATTTTTGTAGTTGCTTCTCTTAATATGAGCACTATTATGCTTGCTTTTGCCCAACAGAAACATTTTGGCAAGCAAAATTTTCCTAATACAATTAAGAACTTTTATTATATTGGTTCAGTTTTCTGTAGCATAGACATTTTTATAAGCATTCTTTCCAGAATCTCATTGCAAAGTGAAAAGAAGAAGGTTTTTAAGGACAACTGGGTTTTCTAGGTTTGCACACAGGCTGAAAGTGCATAGAACAAGTTTTTCCTCTCATCCATAGCCTGTTCTCCTTAGGGTATAAATCTGAATCTTGGCATGGGAATAAAGATAATCATGCCTCTTATTGATTGTCATTGGAAATCAACGCTGCTTACTTGACATCAAAATTATAGAAAATGCAATAGGATGGGGGTGGATGATGCCAAAAAAAATACAGAGGACAGATAACTTGAACATGCAAGCACCCACAATGATATCCTGCAAAAGAAGCCAACGGCTCCACCAACACAGCTCTAACATCACTGATCTTAAGAAAAAGAACAAGTGAAGAACACTGAATCACTATATTACTTCAGTAAACAAAATCTAGCCATGTGACCTAACAGAAGTTCAAACAAATGCAGGAAAGCGATGATAGCTTTCTCAGGTCACTTTAAAAAATCAAAACTTAGCAATCTTTCATAGTTCACAACTACTTCTTCAGGCTTATGTAGCATGGAGTATGTAGTCCAGCCAGGCTTTTTCTTAGATATAAAATGGAAGAACAGCAGGAACATCCCCCAGCCACATGGAGAATTACCAGCTTTGAGGAGAGCCATTTTGAGGGAGGGGAATATGCAAATCCTTGTTTCCCGCTTCTAAATCAGTGATTCTCAACCTGCGGCCAATGGGCTGGATGTTGTGAATGGCACTATTTCATGCCCCTCCCCCGCCTCCACCACACCAGGAATGCCATGTGGTAGAGGAAGGGCAAAATGTTATTTTCTGAGATTTTTAACTCCAGGTCTCCTTCCCATATTTTCTTAAATTATTCTGTTGGAAGGTGAAATGGAGGGGGGGGGAGATTATAAGGAATAAATCAATAAAGGTAAAGGAACACAATTATAAAATGCTATGGAGGTGGTATTTGACCCCAGTTCAATTAAATCACCCTCTGGCCCCAACATCGCCAGAGGACGAAACTGGCACCAGCTGCGGCGGTTGGGCGGTGGAGTTCGGCTCCTGCCCTCCCTCCTCCGGGTCCTGCTTCGCCTGGGGAGGGATAAGGGACCAGCCGTGGCCCCGAAGACGCCGGGACGCTCTGCCTCACCCTCTGGCCCCGACATCGCCAGAGGACGAAATTGGCACCAGCTGCGGCGGTTGGGCGGTGGAGTTCGGCTCCCGCCCTCCCTCCTCCGGGTCCTGCTTCGCCCGGGGAGGGATAAGGGACCAGCTGTGGCCCCAAAGATGCCGGGACGCTCTGCCTCACCCTCTGGCCCCGACATTGCCAGAGGACGAAATTGGCACCAGCTGCGGCGGTTGGGCGGTGGAGTTCGGCTCCCGCCCTCCCTCCTCCGGGTCCTGCTTCGCCCGGAGAGGGATAAAAGACCAGCCGTGGCCCCGAAGATGCCAGGACGCTCTGCCTCACCCTCTGGCCCCGACATCGCCAGAGGACGAAACTGGCACCAGCTGCGGCGGTTGGGCGGTGGAGTTCGGCTCCCGCCCTCCCTCCTCCGGGTCCTGCTTCGCCCGGAGAGGGATAAAAGACCAGCCATGGCCCCGAAGACGCCGGGACGCTCTGCCTCACCCTCTGGCCCCGACATCGCCAGAGGACGAAACTGGCACCAGCTGCGGCGGTTGGGCGGTGGAGTTCGGCTCCCACCCTCCCTCCTCCGGGTCCTGCTTCGCCCGGAGAGGGATAAAAGACCAGCCATGGCCCTGAAGACACCGGGATGCTCTGCCTCACCCTCTGGCCCCTATCATCGCCAGAGGATGTATTTTTGAGTGTTGTTTCATTTGACTGTGTCGGTGTATTGTACTAAGTGTTATGTATCTAATTTTTTATTGTATCTTTTCACTTTCCTGCTGCTGGCCGCGCTGTAGTCAGCATGCACCAATGTTAACTGCTTAGAGTCTCCTTTGGTAGAGTGAAGCGGTATACAAGAATAAAGTGAAATAAAAAAAAATGAAATGAAATAAAAACAGATCAATTAAATGTTGGAGATGTCAACAAAAGATGGGAACATATGTGGTGGAGCTCTAAGATCACAATGTTTTTTTGGGGAGAAACTAGAAGAGGAAATTGGGAAAATAATTGAATTTACATTTAAATTAAACACAACAATAGCATTATTAACTGATCTTGAGGAAATAAAATTGGATGGCAACAAGAAGGACTTGATTTCTATTTTTTTTATCTATGGCAAGGCAGCAGATTGCAAAAAAAAATGGAAAAATAATGCAAATTTGGAATTGGAAATGCAGTATAAGGAAATTTGGGAAATGGTGTTAAAGGATAAGCTTACATGGGAATTAAATTTAAAAAGGTATTGTGAAGGAAGACAAATTTTGGGATATCTTTAAAGCTTTTTTAGAGTACACTTTGAAATTTAATAAAGGAGTCAGACCAGAACTGGAAGCAACACAATTTTGGGAAAAATAGGAAAATAAAGGGATGGTCATATGCTGAATTCAAGGACTATGTAAGAACATAAGAACAGTCTTGCTGGAACAGGCTATAGCCCATCCAGTCCAACATTCTGTTTCACACAGTGGCTCACCATTTGCTTCAGGGTATTCCCAAGCAGATGCCTTCACCTGCTTAGGATTCCCTGGAAATGACATTGAGAGATATCCTGCCTATCTCTCCAACCTGGAGGTTGTCCTTAGGTATCCATCATTATAGCCATTGATACCCTTGTCCTCCATGAACTTGTCTAATCCTTTCTTAAAGCTGACAAGACTGACAGCTGTCACCACTTCTTCTGGCAGGGAGTTCCATTAACCAGTGATCCTCTGGGTTAAAAAGCACTTTCTCTTATTTGTTTGAGAACTAGTACCCAAAAATTTCATGAAGTGCCCCCTAGTTCTAGTGTTGTGCGATAGGGAAAACAGTTTTTCCTTATCTAATTTGTTCACACCATGCATGATTTTATAAACTTCAATCAGGTCACCTCTTAGATGCTGTCATTCAACAGTGAAGAGGCCCAACTGTTGTAGCCTCAGATGGTAAGGAAGGTGTTCCAGTCCCCTAATCATTCTGGTTGCCCTCCTCTGCATTTTTTCCAGCTCCATAATATCCTTCTGGAGATATGGTGACTAGTACATAGTATTCCAGATGGGGCCTCACCATAGATTTATAAAGAGGCAAAATGACACTTGCTAACTTATTTTCTATACCCTTCCTAATGATCCCTAGCATTGAGTTTGCTTTTTTCACTGCTGAGGTATACTGGGTTGACACCTTCACTGAGCTGTCCACCAGGACACCAAGGTCCCTTTCCTGGTTTGTCGCAGAGAGTTCAGACCCCATCAGTTTATAAATGTAATTGGGTTTTTTTTTTGCCCCAACATGCATCACTCTGCACTTACTAGTGTTGAAGCTCATTTGCCACTGTTTTGCCCACTCTGCCAGTGTCAAGAGATCCCTTTGGCGCTCCTCACAATCTCACACAGTTTTCACTACCCTGTATAATTTAGTGGTGTCAGCAAATTTGGCTACCTTGCTATTTACTCCTATTTCTAGATCATTTATGAAGTGGTTGAAAAGCAGGGGTCCTAGTACTGAAACTTGGGGGACCCCACTCTTTACTTCCCTCCACTTGAAGAAGTGTCCATTTAGTGCTACCCTCTGTTTCCTGTCCCTTAGCCAGGAAAGGGGGGAAAGGAAGGGCAAAATGGCCATCCAGCCCCCAAAGCTGTCTGAAGGAGCATGACCCAGCCCCCTGCTTAAAAAGGTTGAGATCTTCTGTTCTAAATTGTAAAAAGATGTAATCTCCTGTTTGTTCCTGCTGTTCTCTCGTTTTATATCTAAGAATAAGCCTGGCTGGACTACATACTCCATGCCACATTAGCCTGAAGATGTAGTAGTGAACTACGAAAGCTTGCTAAGTTTTGAATTTTTAAACTGACCTGAAAAAGGTATCATCTCTTTCCGGCATTTGTTTATATTACTTCAGTATTACTTTTGCCCCAAATGGAAAGCTAATAGAAAATAGAAAAAACCTTTACATATGATTTTTTTCCGTTCCACAAGGTTATTTGTATGTTGAAAAAAATGTATGTCGAAAACACATTGGATTACCAGAAGAGGCCTCTAGATGTCACCATATATTTTTTGTATGTCACTTTTTTTCCTATTAAAAATTTGTATGCAAATATTTTTCATTTTGTATTTCTATTTGTATGTCACATTTTTTGTAAGTCGAACTGTTTGTATGTTGGGGTTCCACTGTAATATTAATTTTAAAAATCTAAATACGGTAGAGTTACAAGTGTTGAAATAGGATTAAATTCCATCCAATATTAAAATTAAAACACTTTCAAATATTTAAATGAAGGTATTAATACAAGTTGACCTTTAAAATGAGAACCAGCACATTTTAGTAAATCTTATAGTTTGATGCACTTAATTTTCAAAGACCTGCCTTAATAAAAAGGTTTTTGCCTGCCACTGAAAAGATATCAAGGAGATGGCAAATATAGTGGAACCTCATTCAACAATCACCCCATATAGCAACAAAATCACATAACAATTAGGTTTTGGGAAAAAAATGGCATCCTGCATAAAAATTTTCCTAATGGAAAAAAATCGTACAATTTTTCAATGGGAAAAACAACTTAGCGAAAAAAATCATTGTACAATGCATCCCATAGGGAAAATCGCTATATGATGCATGCATCATATAGCAATTGTTTCATACAACAATGAGCCCCGTGGAACGGATTAAATTCGTTGTATGAGGTACCACTGTATAGCCTTTCTTAAAAGCCTCTCTTTTAGTTCTTCCACAAGGGATGTATTTGTTTTGATGGGTGTTCTGTTTTTGATTTGTTGCATTTTTTAAATCTGATATTGTGTGTACACCACTCAGAGTGGGAAATTTATGATAAATAAATAAAATTATATTCAAAAAAATAATCTGCCCCCCAGAACAGTGTGTGGGAACTTGACATAGCCCTGGCTTTAAAAGGTTGAGAACCCCTGCTCAGAATCCTTTGCTAACACATCTTCAAGAATGCTCAGATTCTGATTTTGTTTACCCTGAGCGGAGTTTCTTCTGCAAAAATCCTTTCAACCCAGAATAATTTCTGACATGAAATTATTACTTTAGATGAGAAGATAAAGTGTGCATGTACATTGTATTTTCAGGATGCCAGCCAGCTCTCTGTTTATAAGGGGAGATTAAGTTAGGAGTTGCTGAAAGAATTCTCCTATTCATAATAGTTAGGATATTCTTTGATAGAACATCTGCCAATAATTCAAGATAAAAATGATGGATTACTGCAATTTCTATATGAGAAATCATTTCATTCTCTAGTATTATTTTAAGATTAATTTTGGTTTCCATCTAAAATGAGCATCTGAACCAAAGCATTTGATGCATTTCTCTGACAATACTTCAAGATGAATAAGCTTTCTCCCTGTGGTGTTTTATGTTTTAAATATTATGAGATTTATGCATTAAATTCAAGATGACATTTGTACAGCATCTATATTGGTTGACCTCAGCTGCTGATTAAAACATTTAGCAGACCTTGCTTTCAAAGTGAACACCACAGTGAATTCATCAACAAAGCTACACTTTATTTTTACACTGTTGTCTGTACACACACACACACACACACACACACACACACACACATACATATATATATACACATATATATATACACACACACACACACACACAACATTAGCCCTCTCATTTGGTGGATAGTATGAAATACAGCTGTGTGCAAATGGGCCTTTTGAATTTCATAAAATCCTAAATTCACATAAGAACTGAGATGGAAGGGCCCTGTGAAGCCGTAGAGCCCAATCCCCTGTTTAATTTCTATACCTTTTTTGTTAATACAAATTGTTGGGACAATTTCAGCAATTTTTCTTGACAGAACTCATTGGCAGTAGCTGCTGAACAGCTTTGTTTTGTTTCTCTTTGTCCTGGTTTTTACACTGCTACCACAAGTGCAACAACAGCAAATGTCTTTGCAGCTTAGCCATCATTTGGTTTCTGTCACAATGGTCTCTATGTATATTGTCTGGCCAGACATCCCGCTATGGTAATGGAGTAGACCGTACAGCCAGCAACTCAACATCAAGTGTTGGACAGTGGTAAATAACCTAACTCCCTAAAGGGGCCAATGGCTATGGGTGGATGAGCCCTTTAGGTGGGGTGATCTTCTCCTCAGTGAAGAAAATGCCACTGTGTCTCGGGAACTGCCTTCCGCCGCCTCCTCCAGCCAGGACTTTAAAAGGCCATTGAGGCGGCAGGCATTCACCCTAGCCCATCTGTTCGGACTGGTGTTGTTGTGTATGTAACTCAAGTGAACTGTGACTGAAAGCCAACATGTAACGCAAGTGAAATGTGAATGAAATCGGATCTAGCGATCCTCCATTTCCCCCTCCCTTTTTCCCTTATGTAAATACTCCTCTTGTGTAGATATTGCGGGACTGCATTCCCACTATAGATGTAGCTATTGTTTACTCATTACCCAATCAAGTGTTGTCACCTGGCTGTTTACCTGTACTGACCAATCATGTGGCTCCACGCTAGATTTGAATCGTTATCTGTTGTATATAAGGAGCATTGCTCTGCCATTAACCTCATGTTCAGATTGACTACAATCCAATAAAGATGTGTTTGGCCCCCTGACTGCTGGCTACTGCGTATCAATCTGCAAACATCAAAGGTGGGGAGGCCCTTAGCGAAGATGCTGACCATTGCCGCCGCTGCACCTTGGGACACGCAAGGTGCACCGCCGTCTCCGGCCAGGATGTTAAAAGGCCATTGAGGCAGAACTTTTGTTGTTATATTCGTATCTGCTGGGGGTAGGAATGAGTGTGTGTTGTCTGTTTGGTTGTATTGTAGCTATGCTTTATTTTGCTTATATTGTGTTTTGTATCTGTTGCACCCTTTATTAGAGAATTTGCCATATTGTGGAGATTTCTATTGTAATTGTAACTTATTTTTAATTGTGGAGATTTCTATTGTCATTGTAACTTATTTGTATTCTTCCTCTTTATTTACATTGTATCTTGTTATTGGTTACTATAAATGTTGTAAACCACTTTGAGTCTCTCATTGGGATGAGAAAAGCAGTATAGAAATTTAAATAAATAAATAAATAAATAAATTTCAAGAACATTAAACGTGTTGACTGCGCAGAGATTGTTCTGATGCTATGGGTTGGTATATAATTGTAATTGCTATTACCATGCCTCCCTCTTAGCTCTGTACAGCTTCCACATCTTCCTGATCTGAAAAATCCTGTAAAAGAGTAATCTTATGTTGCCTTTCCCAGGCTTTCACTGAATGTAAGAAACTTCAGTTAAGGGGGCTGCTAGTTGCCATAGATCAGTGATGGTGAAAATTTTAGAGATCAAATGCCTAAACTGTAACCCAAAACCCACTTATTCAGTGGAGGGCTCCCAAAAAAATTACTACCACACTGTGGCCGGGATATGGTGAACATGGCCAGCGAGAAAGCCAAGTGTTGTACCTGAATTAGGACTACTTTATTTCAAAACTTGGATGTGTGGTGCCAGCCAGAGTTATTGCTACCAGTTCTGGTGAACTGGTGCAAACCTGCTTATGCCCACCACTGCACTTATTTATCTCAAAACATCAACACAGCAACAGGGGAGGAAGGAAACACTTCCATTGGGCTGCTGGGCAGAGGGCCTCTGTGCTGGGGAGAGGGAGAGGAAGCACTCCCATTGGGCTGCTAGGTAGAGGTGTGGGGTGAAGTCTGTGCTGGGGGAAGGAGGAAGCACTCCCATTGGGCTGCTAGGCAGAGGTGTGGGGTGAAGTCTGTGCTGAGGGAAGGAGGAAGCACTCCCATTGGGCTGCTGGGCAGAGGGGTGGGGCAAACTCTACTGGGGTGACAGAGAGGGCTCTGAATGCCATCTCTGATACGCGTGTCATAGGTTCGCCAACACTGCCATAGATATAGTTGCAGAATGAAAGACAAGCACACACCTCTTTCAGTCACCTCATAAATCTGGTAAGTGGAAGTATCCTGAATCTCATGTACAGAGATACCTCATACAACGTCCAAACTTGGTTCCACAAGTTTGGACTTTATACGGATTTGGACTTTGTATGAGGCACGCAAAATCCTAGCCGCAATGCCTCATACAACGTCCAAATCCTTGCTGCGATGCCTCGTACAACGTCGTTTCCATAGAGATACATTGTACTGTAACAGCACAGACTTCAGGGCAAAATCAAGGAAACAGAGAAGAAACTGACAGAACATTAAGAAAACATTGTCTAAAGGCTAAATACATTACAAAAACATGTCAAACAACCCTGATTGTCCAAGAACCTGAAGAATGCTGCAGAAATCCCAGGAATGCTTCTAAAAATTCTGATGAAAAATTCAAAAAAATCCAAAATCACGCTCAAAACCACTCCTAAACACTCTTTGCCTTGTGCAAAACCCACAAGAGCAATGTACGCATGTGTCCTGTCTTTTATACTGCCTAAGGGAGGAAAAGGAAGAACCACCCTCGGAATGAGGAGTCAATGAGATAAAATCAAAAATGGTTTAATATCAAAAAGCAGAGTGACCCAGTCGAACTGTAAAGAGAAGGTATCAAAGAACAGGATAGAACTCAGAATGTCATGTTGGTCAAGCTAAATGTAAAATAAAGCAATCACAAAGACAACAGTGTCAAATAGCAGTCATCCAAGAATCAGTGAGTATCCCGAATACATATCAAAGAGTCAGAATAACATGAAGGACAATTCTCTGGACAGAAGAACAAAATAGATGGTAAACAGAACGGCGCAATAGAATCTACGGAAGCACCAAGTCCAAGTCATAAAGTCCGAGACAAAAAGTCCATGCAGAAGAGTCCGTAGAAATCACAAACAGTCGAAAGTCCGGGTGCTACTGCATAGGTAGCAAGGAGGTAAGTCATTGCAGAAAGGTAAGTAGTCAGTCGTCCATATCCTTCCAGTAAATGGATATTTCGTAGTTCTTTGTCAAGACTCTGCAACAATCAAGCAATATGAAAATACAAATATACTATAGATACATAATAAATACATTCTAATATTCTCAAACAGCGTTGTAGTAACAAAATTACGAAAAGGAGGTACCTGAATAATAAACAGACGCGCTCTAAACGACCTTCTCAGTGTGGTTTCATATTAGGTCAAAGCATTAAGAGGTAGTAGTATGAAACTCTAGATATAGTTAACAACTAGCACATGTATACCATCCACACCTGTGGATCATTATGAAACCGAAATACTATCCCTTGACATTAAAGACACATATTACATGAAGAACACAACCTCTGTACTGATGGAAATCTAAGTAGTACTAAAGAAAGGCTGAAAGATCATGATCAGTATTCAGACCCCTGAGGGCAAGGGTGGAAAATCGGTGGATATAGAAGGCTTCCCGTTGTAGTAAAAAACGTGGTTTATCCACACTATGATATTTGCGGGGAGAAAACGTTTCAAGTATCACCACCCGCATATCCCTAAATGAGTATTTTTTATCATTGAAGTGGGCAACAAGGGGTGCCGTAATAACATTGTTTCTGATATGGGACTGATGTTCCCCTATTCGGGTCTTTAATGGTCTGCACGATTGTGCAATATAAGCAAGTTGACAAGAACATTTGATCATATAGACGGAATCACTGGTATTACAATTAGAGAAGGACGATAAATGTAGTTTGAAATCACTACTGGGGATTGTAACAAAATTGGTCGTCCACATGAATTGGCAGAAAGTACAATACCCACAAGTATGATGTCCCACGGGAAGTCTTGCAATAGAGAGAGATTTAGGCATACAGTCTGTTCTCGAAACCATGCCCGCAATGGTCCTGTTTTACGGAATCCAATAATAGGTTTGTCCTGACAGCCTGGGACCATATCTATAATATGCCAATGTCTAATGATAATATTCTTGATTTTCTGGGCTAGAGGTGTGTAATCTAGTGACCAAATAATGTTAGAATCTGAAGAATTAACACATCTCTGAAATAAAGTATCATGGAGTCTGGAGCTCACTCTGCTATAAGCGGATTGAATAATCTGGTCCGGATAGCCTCTATGGTGTAAAGACCAATGGATATTAGAACAGCACGGAAAACAACAACACTCCCTGGTTATGAGAATGGCAAAAATCAAGTGCATGTCTTTAATAAAAGAAAGTATTCACATGCTAGTCCTATGGTGAGGTATCTTTAAGATATTGTTGTAAACCACTTTGTAAACCGTATTGTGGTGTATATACTATTCAAAGTTTTATCCAATATACCTATATATAAACAAGTATAAATCCACATACAAACAAGTATATATACACACACAAAACCAAGAGTGCAACAGTATGAAATACCCCTCCCACATCCAAACACGCACACGTGAGAACCTCGCACAAAATATATATCGACAATATATCACAAATTGTTCCCGAACAAACTCCCCAATTCAGTCCTCCAATACTAGTATGTAACAGCAATAAAACAGAATGTTGGTGTTATAGTCCACAGTAGGAAGTTACTGGGTGAACTGTAAAGTTATATCGGTTGTAAGTGCCGTCCGTAATATGATCGTCGGGAAGCAAAATACATCCATTCCATCAGCAGATTCTCATGCGGTGGACAGCATCAAGCAGTTGTAGACAAATTCTCGATGCCCTTCCCGTAGATGGACATTTCGAATAACTTTCTCAAGAGTCTACGAATACAACATGAAACACGCATATATACTAAGATATTTGCTATAGTAAGAACCCTTATAAAACATGTAAAAATACACTAAGCATATATAAGAGAAACGGACAAGGTACATACCTAACGATACATTCATGGCGTGTATAGCACCTCCATAAAAGTATTTTTCAATGTGTGCACGCGTTAATTTCTTACAGGTGAATGCTACATTTATACAGTGATACATAGGTAGCAAACATGTGAAAATAATCGACCTATGATTCTCCGACCTCTTTTCAGAACCTTGTAAGTAGTCCTTAAAGGGATATATTCGTAGATAATAAAGAAGAATGTAAAGAGGAATGTGATAGAGATGGCGCTACAGAAATGCGGACAGTTCCCATTCTGTATTCAGCCCATGGGGCACCAATGTGTTAAATCGATGGATGTAGAACGCCTCTCTTTGTAAGAGAAAGCGCTCCACATCCATGATCTGATATTTGTTAGGCGAGTAAGTCAATCAATCAATCAATCAGTTTAATTTATATCCCGCCTTCCTCAGCTGTAGGAATGTATCTGTTTTCTGTCAGGCTGTCTCTGACACATTTTGTAAACAAAAGCCTCTTTGCTTGCATGAGAGACAACGCTCCTTATCTCTCCTTATTTGGGTTCTGACATTCTGATTGATTATGTAGGTTAAGTTTCGTTTTCTGAGATACTCTGCTTGAATAAAGAGAAGCCATTAGTATCCTTTGTAAAGCCAAAGACTGCAGCCGTGTTTTCTGTCTCTCTCTGTTCGTTCCTTACTCTGAGCCTAATGAAGCTGGACTTCGTGGACTCTTAAGTTTCTATCTTAAAAGATCTGATGATATAAACTGCTGCTTCATGTGACTGAGTGAGAAGAGATCTTTACATGAATCAGATTCCTACAAGTGGCGCTCCGTGGGAGGCTTTGAACTACAATGAGAGAGCCTTCTTTGAATTCTGCTTCAGCAATTAGCACCTAATTATCACCTCAATCTACTGAGATATACCCAGTGATAAGGGGGGCTCCGGCTGTGGGCAATGCACTGGCAGTCCCAGATAGATATGAAACCCTCCATTACAAATATCTGAAGGAACTAAGAGTCAGCATACGTGACTATGGGTTTAATGCACCTTTTACAAAAGCTTTGTTGGAAGCCATTGCTTCTCAAAAATTGCTACCAGTTGATTGGAAACAGATGATTAAAGCACTCCTGCCTCCTGCAGAAGCCATGCTCTGCTTGCAAGAGTGGAGGGATGTGGCTTGGGAGGTACATCATACACGCCCTGCACTCACAATGGATATGTTATGTGGGGAGGGAAATTTTGCCAATCCCACACAGCAGTTGGCACTCACTGACGCCCAGTTGGGAGATATTGCACAGATAGTCATGCGTGCCTGGAGTAAGATTCCTTCCAAAGGGGATAGCTCCGTTGCTGGATTTGCAGCAATAAGGCAGGGCCCTAAAGAGGATTACACTGAGTTTATTAACAGACTCATGACTGCCCTCAGCCGCCAGGTGGAAAATGTCCCGGCACGGGAAATGCTCATGAAACAACTGGCTTTTGAAAATGCCAATGAGGATTGTAAGGGGGCTCCGACAGCTGTTTATGCTCGACCAGGCACATCGATAGCAGACATGATGAAAGTTTGTCAAAATGTGGGGACTCACAGTTACAAGGCTCAACTTCTGGCAGCTGCAGTTCAATTGCCCACAACTCAGGCTCAAAACAAACGTTGTTTTGGTTGTGGAAAAGAAGGGCATTTTAAAGCACAATGTCAAAAGCAGGCAGCACGCCCTTCAAGGAAGTGTCCCATTTGCCAGAAGGGGTACCATTGGGCCAATCAGTGCCGCTCAAATCCTAATGCCAACCCCTCAGCTGCTCAGCACAAAGACTCTGACTTTTCTCCACAGCAGCAGGGAAATGGGAGTGCGGGCCAGGCTCGGGCCCAGGCAAAATAATAGGGCTACCAGAGGTCAGTGAGGAAGCAATACAGGAAGTTTTGGAAGAGATGGCAGAAGATATGAAACTTGCCCAAGAAATGATTTCACGATATAGAAAAAACCATCCTTTAAAAGAAGGGCTTTTACTATGCCAGGGTGTGTGGAGGCTCTTCCCACACTGGTTGATGATGTTATTCCCCAGGGCATGGTGGGCATTGTTCTTCCTTGCCCAGACGCCTTACCCGCTTCTGTACACATTGCAGCAGGGTCAGTTACATTGGGTCACCAAGAAATTGTCATCCCTGCATCAGCCACGCAACATCTCGCCCTGCTTAAGGGACAACCTGTAGGACGCCTTCATCTGCTCCCACTAGGGACCACTGCAACTCCATCCCAGGAGGCGACTGTAACAGCAGCTATGGCGGTGATACAAATCACCGAGGATAGACCGACCCGCTCGCTGACTATGGGTGGACGTTCAGTGTCTGGATTGGTCGATACAGGAGCCGATATTTCAGTGGTGGCAAAAAAAGATTGGCCAACTGGATGGGCCGTCCGCCCCTGTAGGGAAGTTTATGGGGTGGGCGGGTACGAGCCAGCACAGCAAAGTGTTCATCCAATCGTCTTTGAGACCTCAGGGGGAACAGAAGTTTCTCTTCACCCCCTGATTATGGATATTCCTATTACTCTGTGGGGCCGGGATCTCCTGGCTAAAACAGGGTGTACCTTGCAGACAAATTTTTGATACGGGCCTCCCCTGCAGCGCCGTTGCATGCACTTCCACTACAATGGAAAAACACCCTGCCAGTGTGGATGGATCAATGGCCGCTCTCAAGAGAAAAGCTCCAGGCGGCAGAGGCCCTTGTACAGGAGCAATTAAATCTGGGACATATTCAAACAACCACTAGTCCTTGGAACTCTCCAATTTTTGTGGTGAAAAAGAAGTCTGGAAAATGGCGATTGTTGCATGATTTGAGAAAAGTTAATGAGCACATCTTGCCAATGGGACCTCTACAATCTGGACTTCCTAATCCGAACATGATTCCTGAAGATCATCAACTCATGGTCATAGATTTGAAGGACTGTTTTTATACAATCTTGCTAGCGCCACCAGACAGAGAAAAATTTGCATTTACATTGCCAGTATACAATAATGAACATCCTACTCAACGGTTTGAATGGTGTGTCTTGCCTATGGGTATGGCCAACTCGCCGACTCTATGCCAACATTTTGTGAACATGGCTTTGGAACCTTTCAGGCAACGTCATCCAGAGGTTAAAGTATATCATTACACCGATGACATTTTATTGCATGGTCCACAAGTCACGGAGAAACACCTGCAGGACCTAGCAGACATTTTGCAACAAGCGGGCTTGATCATAGCTCCTGAAAAAGTGCAGCGGATGTATCCATTCCAATATCTGGGACATAGGCTCTCAGCTACCGCTTCAATTCCGCTATTGCCAACGATAGCTATTCCAGAGCAGTTCACTCTTGTACAATTGCTAGGGAACATAAATTGGGCTCGTCCTTTCTTGGCCCTGAGCACGGAGGAACTGTCACCACTCTTTGCTACTCTTTCTGGACACACTTCTCCAGCAGACATCATTCCCTGCACAACAGAGATGCGTACAGCTCTTCAACGCCTCAACGAAAAGCTGCATACCATCGCTGTGGATCGGGTGCCCTCAGGCACCATTGCGCTGGCATGCGCTTTTCTTCCCACACCGAGGCTGCCCACTGCGGTTTTGTTTGCACCTGTCAACGCTCAGAAGGTGGCCATCGTGGAATGGCTCCACTTGGCGCACACTCCCTCGAAAAACTGTTATCGCCTGCCTGATGCGATTGCTGATCTTTTCCTTAAATGCCGTACTAGGGCAAAGCATTTGACTGGCTATGACGTTGACTTTGTTTGTTTTCCTTTTTCGCAGGATCAGCTAACCGCCTTGCTACAGCATTCTGAGGCATTTCAGGTGGCCATGGCGGACTTTGTGGGACAAGTTAAATTTAACCCCCCCAAGGATAAGCGGTTTACCTTGCTGAATCTCACTTCTTACTCCCTGTCATCCCCGCTTTGCATGCAACCTATCTTGCATGCCGTTACTCTTTTCTCGGATGGCTCCCCCTCCCGTGGAGTCCTTACATGGCAGGGTCCTACTGGGGAATGGGAGGTTGTTTTTACAGGACCTCAAGCATCGGCCCAGCGGTCGGAACTGGCAGCGGTCATACTTGCTTTCTCTACGTTTTCTGATGTGCCTTTTAACCTGATTGTGGATACTCAATATGTTTACCGCCTTGTTTTTACTTTAGCTCAAGCTTATTTGTCTCCATCGATGGATAGGGATCTTTTTGCTTTATTCCAACAGCTTCAAGGTTTTCTTTCCAACCGTACGGTCCCATTCTTCATTGCCCACATACGCTCTCACACAAGGATCCCAGGTTATTTGACGGAGGGCAATGCACGAGCAGATTCTGCTCTCCGGGACTCTGCTGAGGTTTTTTCTCTCTTTGACAACCCCATTGACAGTCATGCAATGTTTCATCAATCTGCTAAGGTTTTGCATAAACGATTTTCCATTCCTATGTCACAGGCTAGAGACATTGTGTCATCCTGTGCTTCCTGTACGAAGTCTCCTATATTCCTGCCATTTGATGCTGTTAATCCTCGAGGAACAGAAGCTAATCTGCATTTCAGGACTGAGGAGTGTCTTCCTAAGCCATTGGTCGTTTATCGGCAGCAACCCGATCCTGAGTGGAAGGGTCCTGTACCTCTAATCACCTGGGGACGAGGATACGCAGCGGTTTCTACGACCTCAGGACCTGTGTGGATTCCTGCTCGAGCGATCCGCCCATGGAGAGAGAAGAAGGTTACTCAGCTCCAGGATGGTGGTTCACCAGTAAACTAAATGTGCTGATATTTGTTCTTTTCTTTCTTACTGTGCTTCCAGCTGTGAGAACAATACCTCATGGGGGCAACCCCAACTTTTGGCTTCGTCATGCTAACTATATGTTTGAGGTTCATGGTAAGGATGCAACGTTATACTATGAGCATCCACTGGCAGTGTCTCAAATGGCCTTTCTTCCGGCATTGTTCAACACGCCTGAGTTGGTTATTGGACATTTGCAACATGTTGATAGGTCTACGCTCTTCTCTAATCCTCCAGAACAATTTAACAACACCCGCTGGCGAAGCATGACATTCAAGAAGTACACTAAAGGACTTTGTTTCTGCTGTCATAGTTCTGGAGTCTGGAATAGTAAATGGAAGTACTGGACTCAAGCACAAAGGGTTTTGCGGAGTGTAGGCAATTATACGGGTTGTGATGATTATTTTTGGTTATGGGGTAGTTATAACAGTTCTTATAAGCTTAATTATACCTTGTTTAACACTACTATTGAAGATATATATGATGTGTTTCCTATGTTCACTCCTGATTATTCTGCTATAGATAGTGGTTCAATTTGCAATGGATGGCAAATCAAGGATCCTAACATGTGGTTCTTTTTTAATGGAGTTGCCACGAATTTCCATCCAGGACAATATCAATGTGCAGCATTGGGCTATTTTACCTTACCCGTACAAGTGCAAATGCCGCTTCGGGCAGATGCACGGCGCCGGAGAGCTGCTGCCGGCCCGATGGGTTCTGGTTGCAATGATGAAGTGATAATCGATGTTCAGCTTTCTGATGGTAGCTCCTGGGGAAGAGCTATAGGGAGTGCTATCACTGGAGCACTCACCTTGGGATCATACCCAGGTGTCATTTCCCAGGAGAATAGAAGGTCCATTTTGGGACTCACCTGTAGGCCGGAGAAATCAATCAATGCCACAGGGAGGGTCATACGGGATCTTCAAATGGAAATCACTGAGCTTCATCAAGACCAAATGCAGGACAGACTGGCCATAGATTACCTGTTAGCAAAATCCGGAGGATTTTGTAAACTGGTCGGGACCCAGGGGTGTTGGGTAAAATTCCAGGATCTGAATAATACTATTGAGAAAGAACTTCAGAATTTACAGGAGAGCATTACTAACAATGTACGCACTGATGTTAATCTCTTTGATTGGGTGACTTCTTGGTTGCCTGATTTATCTGTCCTTAGACTAGTTTTCTTTTATGGGTTCATTATTATTATCTGCCTTATATCTTTGTGTTTTTGCATTAATTGTATTCCTAACCTTATTTCTATGTGTAACGCATGTCCACTGCGTAGAAGGGAGACATCGAGTTTTGCACGACGGCAATTGTACTCAATGAGGTATCATCCTCCGGAACAAGGTACCAGGAGTCAAGAGGGGTACGATGTCCAGGAGGACAGTGATGATGTATATGGAGGAGTAGTTATGGAGTATGATGACATGCAGGGGTATGATTAGCCGTCCCTCTCTCAAATTTTAATGAAAAAGGAGGACATGTAGGAATGTATCTGTTTTCTGTCAGGCTGTCTCTGACACATTTTGTAAACAAAAGCCTCTTTGCTTGCATGAGAGACAACGCTCCTTATCTCTCCTTATTTGGGTTCTGACATTCTGATTGATTATGTAGGTTAAGTTTCATTTTCTGAGATACTCTGCTTGAATAAAGAGAAGCCATTAGTATCCTTTGTAAAGCCAAAGACTGCAGCCGTGTTTTCTGTCTCTCTCTGTTCGTTCCTTACTCTGAGCCTAATGAAGCTGGACTTCGTGGACTCTTAAGTTTCTATCTTAAAAGATCTGATGATATAAACTGCTGCTTCATGAGACTGAGTGAGAAGAGATCTTTACATGAATCAGATCCCTACACTCAGCCAAGACCAACTCAAGGCGGCTAACAACATAATCTAACAAAGTAACAATAAAAGGATAATACAGAGATACAATAAATTCAAAATGGAAAACAATCCAGCATCACCACCTTAATATATCTAGATGTATGCTTTTTCTCAATGAAGTGGTTAATTAGAGGAGCGGTGACAATCCAGTTTTTTATGCGGGAGAGGTGTTCTCCTAGGCGTACCTTGAGGGGTCGCCTGGATTGTTCCACATAGGCCAACTGACATGAACAGATGATCATGTAAATGGAATCTTTTGTATTACAATTTGAAAACCCAGTTAGATTCAAGGTAAAATTGCTACCTGGTAATTCCACACACTTGGTGCACCACATGTGGACACAGTATTTGCAGTGTCCGCATGCAAAGCGTCCTGAAACAATAGTAGGTAGCGTCATTCTATGGGTAACGACATCGGCTCGAGAGAGGAGATTGGCAATGGTCTGCGTTTTCCTAAATCCTATAGTGGGTCGCTGTTGGCACCCTGGTATAGAATCAAGTATGTGCCAATGCCTCAAGATGGTATGCTTGATCCGATTGGCCAGAGGGGTGTAATCCAACGTCCAAAATAGCCCAGGTTGATCCGGAGGTGATATGGTGTTATCTCTAAATAAAGTATTTCTGGGACGTGAGTTGACTTTATTGCGAGCTGCTTGAATGATGTTCCTGGGATATCCTCTTTTACTAAGAGTAGTGGATATTTTGCTAGCTGCTACTGTGTAATCTCGGTGTTGGGATGAATTTCTTTTTGCCCTCAACAGTAAGCTATATGGTATATTTGCCTTCAGATGATGCGGATGGAAGGATGTAAACTGTAAATATGCAAAACGATCTGTAGGTATATAATATACTTTGGTTTGTATTCGGTTATTTTCAATGAATATTGTGAGATCTAAAAAAGGAAGGGAAACTGAATCCATAGTGTGTGTGAATTTAAGATGATTATGTTGACCATTGATCCATAGGCAGAAATTCTCTACAGCTGTTTGATCTTTGAAAATAAAAAACAGATCATCTATGTATCTTTTATAACAGATGATATTTGTGAAGAACAGATTTACCAGGGGATCAAGAATAAAAGTTTTATCAAAATTACACATAAATATATTGGCTACGGAGGGCGCAAAGTTTGAGCCCATGGACACTCCTTGTGTCTGTAAAAAATAAGAGTGTTCGAACCTAAAAAAATTATATTCAAAACATGTATCTAAGAGATCTAACAAGAAGTCAGAAGGTGGATGATTATCAATCCGACTGTCAAGGAGGTGTATGATCAAAGAACAGGCTTCTACTAACGGAATGTTGGTGTACAAAGACGTTATATCAAGTGTTAAAAGTACTGCATCAGGAGGAACTGGAAAATTTTCTAACAATTGAATGAAATGAGCTGAATCTTTGATATATGAAGGGGAAAGTGTGGCAAACTTGTGAATATGATGATCGATGTATTTTGCTATGGGCTCTAACAGAGAATTGTTCGCGGAGATGATTGGTCTGCAGGGGATGATGTCATCATTCAAAGAGAGTTTATGAACTTTAGGCAGCAAATAAAATATCGGGACTCTAGGATACCTATTAAACAAGAACCAAAAGGTACTTTCCGTGATGTAGTCCATAGCTAACCCTCCCTGTAAGATGGTCGAAATTATGTTGGAGACATGTGAGGTGGGGTTGTGGTCTAATTTATGATAGCAGTAAGTATTGGACAACTGGGTCCAAGCTGCTTTGAGGTAATCTTTTTTATCAAGAAGGACCACACCCCCTCCTTTGTCAGCCGGTTTTATGACAATTTCTGGATCTTCTCCTAAGTTTTTAAGGAGTTCCATGTCTCTCTGGGACAGATTGAAATCCCTGTTGTACTGGGATTCCAATTTTGCAATGTCACGGGAAACAAGTCTCTTAAAGACTTCGATAGAAGGATTGTCTACATTGGGAGTGAAGGTAGAGCGGGGGGCAAACAACCTGGATTGATCAGCCAATTCTTTGAAAAATGCTTTTAACTTCAGTAGCCTAATCAATTTGAATACATCAATCTTAGTTTTAAAGGGAGAGTATCGTGGTGTCGGAACGAAACCCAGTCCCAGATCTATCAGTTGTGCCTCTCTTACCGTGAGTCTCTGGCTTGAAAGATTGAAGACCAGGGAAGTGGTTACTTCTTCCTGGTCTGTTTCTTCGGTCTTTGTCCTAAAAAAATCACTCCTGTTATGTGATTTAGAGGTAGTGGCCACCGCTGCACCCGCCCTGTATCGATTAGTTCTAAAGTTGTATGGGTCCCTAGTCTTCTCATCTGCAGATGATTCTGCCAAATCTGAGTCAGTCATTTCGTAGTCCGTCATTTCCACCGGTCGTCTCCAAGAGACTTTTTTTTGTGTGTTTTGTCTGGCAAATTGCCATCTATATACACGTTCATTTTGATAGTCACTCCTATCTCTATTGAGTTTCTTATTTTTGAACGCCATAAGTTCATCCTTGAATGCCTTAAGTTTGGTTTCCATATAAGTGATACTGGAGGGAGTCCCTCCTGTAGCAGAGGTTGCCAATAGTTCCTTCAAGCTGTCGATATCTTTATCTATTATTTCCGTTTCCTGGTGGCATTGGTCTATAATTAATAATATTAGATCGAAAGAACAGCGATCTAGGAAGGCAGTCCATCTCTCTAAAAATTCTTTTTTATTCGCAAACAGTGTGGGCCCTTTAGGCATGCGTAATCCCCTAGGTATAATTGATGACTTATAATACTCTAGGAGAAACGAAGAGTGT
The DNA here is from genome assembly GCA_035047305.1 of Bradypodion pumilum. Taxonomy (NCBI): domain Eukaryota; kingdom Metazoa; phylum Chordata; class Lepidosauria; order Squamata; family Chamaeleonidae; genus Bradypodion; species Bradypodion pumilum. The sequence continues at coordinate 54,890,441 of JAWDJD010000003.1, read as the reverse complement.
AGGTCGATGGGGTTGGGTTTTGTTCCCACTCCCAAATATTCTTCATTTCAAACACGGGTGGATGTTTTCAAATTAATTCGATTACTCAAGTTGCTGGCTTTCTTTAAGGACACCCCAGGTCGTTCTAAGAATATTTTTTCACCCCGTTCTACCTTTTTACCCCCTATTGAGAATGCTTCTATTGAGGCTTTCAGAAAAGTGATTCTTAGAGACATCACAGCTGTAGAAAGTAATCCTCGCTGTTCCTTTAATATGACTCAGAACGATTTTCGTTTATTGGACAACTTGGGCCAAGATCCCAATTTAATCATCAAGGCAGCCGATAAGGGTGGAGGGGTAGTACTTATGAATAAGGTGGATTATTTCACGGAGGCACGTTTCCAACTTTCTAACCCCAACTTCTATCAGGCTTTAGATAAAGATCCGACTGGGCACGTGTCCAATATCATCTCGGTAGTCCTTCAGGAAGGACTAGCCATGGGCTATATTTCTGAAAGCACTTTCCGTTTCTTACTCAACAAACACCCACGTGTACCGATCTTTCATCTCTTACCCAAAGTTCATAAACTTGACCCTTCTTCTACCCGTGTACCATGTAGACCTATCATCACTGCAAATAACTCCCTATTAGAACCTATTTCCATATATATCGATCATCACATCCGACCCTTTGTTTCTGGGACATTATCTTATGTCAAGGATTCCTCACACTTCATACAATCCTTAGAATATACTGCCGTTCCTGACAACTGCGTTCTGCTTACCATGGATATTTCTTCCCTTTATACAAATATACCTTTACAGGATGTGCGTCAGTTGATCAAACATCATTTATCTTCTCGTTCCCAGGCGGATCCACCTACACATTTTCTCATGGATTTGTTGGACAATGCTTTTGAGCACAATTTTTTTCGTTTTCTGGATTCTTTTTATTTACAGTCACAAGGTGTAGCCATGGGGGCCAATTTCGCACCTTCGGTAGCCAATATTTATATGAATGATTTTGACTGCACCTTTATACTCAACCCTGTTGTTAATCCATTTTTCATGCACATATTAGTTTATAAACGTTACATCGATGATTTATTTTTTGTGTTCAGCAACCCTACAGCCATACAGAGATTTTGTTCATTGGATTAACTCTATTCATGACCATTTAACTTTCACACACTCCATTAATTCCCACTCCATCCCCTTTTTGGATTTGGAGATTTTTATTTTCAACAACAAGCTAAACATGAAGCTGTTTCATAAACCTACTGATAGACATGCCTATTTACAGTACAAGTCATTTCATTCACACACTCTTAAATCGAATATTCCCTATAATCTATTTCTCAGGGCCAAACGCAATTCTACTCGGGACTCTGACTTTCATAAGGCTGCCTCTAATATCCATCGGTCTTTACACCATAGAGGCTATCCGGACCAGATTATTCAATCTGCTTATAGCAGAGTGAGCTCCAGACCCCGTGATACTTTATAATAATAATAATAATAATAATAATAATAATAATAATAATAATAATAATAATAATAATAATAATAATAATAATAATAATAATAATAATAATAATAATAATAATAATAATAATAATAATAATAATAATAATAATAATAATAATAATAAAGTTTAATTTCTATCCCGCTTTCCTGACACAAGTGCCACTCAAAGCGGCTTACAACATATATAAATACAACAGAGCAAAATATACAATAAACTACAAAAGGCAATACACAATTAATACAATCAAAACATCAGAATATGCAAAAATACAATACAAAATGTAAATAATTAAGCAATATCACAATGAGAAATTACACACACAAAAAAAAAATCAACCTCAACCACCCAGCAGCCACAAAGGCACCCTATAGTTCAACGTCTGTGAGGCAGCTGCGTCGGCGGCGGCAATGGCTCCCACCTGTCTCTCCCCAACGGGGCCGGTGGCGTGGGCTCCCGGGGCGAGACAGGGAGCTGCTCGAGGCGGTGGGTGTCGTCCTTTTCTGCTCTCCGGGCGGGCCGTCCCAGAGAGCAAGGGCAGCTGTGTCGGTGGCGGCAATGGCACCCACCTGTCTCTCCTCAACGGGGCCAGTGGCGTGGGCTCCCGGGGCGAGACAGGGAGCTGCTCGAGGCGGCGGGTGTCGTCCTTTTCTGCTCTCCGGGTGGGCCATCCCGGAGAGCGAGGGCAGCTGCATCGGCGACGGCAATTGCTCCCACCTGTCTCTCCCCAACGGGGCCGGTGGCGTGGGCTCCCGGGGCGAGACAGGGAGCTGCTTGAGGAGGCGGGTGTCGTCCTTTTCTGCTCTCTGGGCGGGCCGTCCCGGAGAGCGAGGGCAGCTGCACTGGCGGTGGCAATTGCTCCCACCTGTCTCTCCCCAACGGGGCTGGTGGCGTGGGCTCCCGGGGCGAGACAGGGAGCTGCTCGAGGCGGCGGGTGTCGTCCTTTTCTGCTCTCCGGGCGGGCCGTCCTGGAGAGCGAGGGCAGCTGTGTCGGCGGCGGCAATGGCTCCCACCTGTCTCTCCCCAACGGGGCCAGTGGCGTGGGCTCCCGGGGCGAGACAGGGAGCTGCTCGAGGCGGCAGGTGTCGTCCTTTTCTGCTCTCCGGGCGGGCCATCCTGGAGAGCGAGGGCAGCTGCATCGGCGGTGGCAATTGCTCAAACCTGTCTCTCCCCAACGGGGCCTTTATTTCAGAGATGTGTTAATTCTTCAAATTCTAACATTATTTGGTCACTAGATTACACACCTCTAGCCCAGAAAATCAAGAATATTATCATTAGACATTGGCAAATTATAGATATGGTCCCGGGCTGTCAGGACAAACCCATTATTGGATTCCGTAAAACCAGGACCATTGCGGGCATGGTTTCGAGAACAGACTATATGCCTAAATCTCCCTCTATTGCAAGACTTCCCATGGGACATGGGTATTGTACTTGTGGGTATTGTACTTTCTGCCGATTCATGTGGACGACCAATTTTGTTACAATCCCCAGTAGTGATTTCAAACTACATTTATCGTTCTTCTCTAATTGTAATACCAGTGATTCCGTCTATATGATCCAATGTTCTTGTCAACTTGCTTATATTGGGCAATCATGCAGACAATTGAAGACCCGATTAGAGGAACATCAGTCCTGTATCAGAAACAATGTTATTACGGCTCCCCTTGTTGCCCACTTCAATGATAAAAAACACTCATTTAGGGATATGCGGGTGGTGATACTTGAAACGTTTTCTCCCCGCAAATATCATAGTGTAGATAAACAACGTTTTTTACTACAACGAGAAGCCTTCTATATCCACCGATTTTCCACCCTTGCCCTCAGGGGTCTGAATACTGATCAGGTTCTTTCAGTTTTTCTTTAGTACTACTTAGATTTCCATCAGTACAGAGGTTGTGTTCTTCATGTAATATGTGTCTTTAACGTCAAGCGATAGTATTTCGGTTTCATAATGATCCACAGGTGTGGATGGTATACATGTGCTAGTTGTTAACTATATCTAGAGTTTCATACTACTACCTCTTAACGCTTTGACCTAATATGAAACCACACTGAGAAGGTCGTTTAGAGCGCGTCTGTTTATTATTCAGGTACCTTCTTTTCGTAATTTTGTTACTACAACGCTGTTTGAGAATATTAGAATGTATTTATTATGTATCTATAGTATATTTGTATTTTCATATTGCTTGATTGTTGCAGAATCTTGACAAAGAACTACGAAATATCCATTTACCAGAAGGATATGGACGACTGACTACTTACCTTTCTGCAACGACTTACCTCCTTGCTACCTATGCAGTAGCACCCGGACTTTCGACTGTTTGCGATTTCTACGGACTCTTCTGCTTGGACTTTTTGTCTAAGGACTTTATGACTTGGACTTGGTGCTTCCGTAGATTCTATTGCGCCGTTCTGATTACCATCTATTTTGTTCTTCTGTCCAGAATTGTCCTTCATGTTATTCTGACTCTTTGATATGAATTTGGGATAGTCACTGATTCTTGGATGACTGCTATTTGTCACTATTGTCTTTGTGATTGCTTTATTTTACATTTAGCTTGACCAGCATGACATTCTGAGTTCTATCCCATTCTTTGATACCTTCCCTTTGCAGTTCGACTGGGTCACTCTGCTTTTTGATATTAAACCATTTTTGATTTTATCTTATTGACTCCTCATTCCGAGGGTGTTTCCTCCTTTTCCTTCCTTGTGGTTACACCCTCCGCCACCTTTTCTGCCCTTTTATACTGCCCAGGCACAATGCAACCTGGGAAAAACTGAATGCCTCATACAAAGTTGAGCGACTTTGTATGAGGTAACTTTTTTCAATAAATTAGGCAATGTATGAATTCGATGTTGTATGAAGCGGACTTTGTATGCGGTATTACTGTATAAGAATTTCTCGGCCATGTTTTCTCCTATGGAAAAAAAAGTTCTCTTTTATCAGATTGGAAGAGAAAGGTCAAAATTCTTGTTGAAAAGTTAGTTAGCTTGTACACTGACCCACTTAGTGACAACCACTACTCTGGGCAGTTTACAGAATAGACAAGCAGAGGAAAAGCAATGCAAAGTACATGTTTTCCATTAGCACATGGTCTTGGCAGAGAGCATGCTGTGTACCTGCTACTAACCTTAGGGAGTTTCTTTCTCCATGCCTCAGAGACCTTAAGATCTTCCTGTCCTTCCTGTTCCCTTCTTTGCTAGCCACTTTTCCTCCCTTTTCCTTTTTCTGCCTACTGGGGTGTGGTGGGGGTGGGGGAAGAAGTAGCTCCACATGCTATATATTAAAAGAACAAAGCCATGTAAGGAATAAATGTTTCCTTAAGTCAAGAAGCATCCATGCTGACTGCTCTTCAAGGGAGGAGGTGAAACTGCCATAAACTCTCCATACTTTTCTCCACAATTAAAAGCTGACCATTAGTCTGCCTGGTACAAAAAGCAAAATCTATGGTAATCTATTATGCACATTGATGTCTAGTATGTATGTATTAAGTTGATATCACATCTTTCCATTCAGAAAGTAACCTGGAATGTACTTTTCATTCAATGGTTATTTTTAGGCTGAAACAAAACATATGAACAAATAAGCTCAACACAACAATAAAAGAAATAGGCTGTACCCAATCAGTCAGAGCCTTTTCCCTTTCATGGCAAACTAGGGAACATCCAAAGGCCTCAATTTTAAAAATAAAAATGACTTTGCATGCACCTGGAAAAACAATAGAAAACCTAACAACTCTTGGCAAAGAGTCCTAGACTCCAGGAATACCCACTGAGAATAATTTATCTCAAGTCCCACCAGACATGCCTCTGAAGATTGTGTATCTCCTCTAAAGGCATTGAAATGCTGGCTCACATGGAATAATGTAACTTTTAAATAGCCTGGTCCAAGTGACGTAAGGCTTTCCAGGTCATAACCAGTGCTCTGAACATACATTGGCCGGGATTTCCCATATTTCTGTGCCGCTTCCTCTTCTTTCCCGTCACCATCCCGTAATTTGACCAGCGGGGAAAGTAGGTACTGCCATGTATGTATGCGTAGAAGAGTTCTGCGCAGGTCCCATATTTTCCAGAGCCGCGCTTGACAGGTATGGCTCTGAACTATGGTGAGAAAAAGATTAGTACACTTAATAGCTTTCATAACACAAGAGTCATACGCTTCCTATAACCTTAACTTGGAAAGTGCAATTTCAGTCAGAATCTGGGTGTGGCATCTCCCAGCACTGACGCTCATATAAAGTAGCTTTCCTCCCACTTTATATACACTTATTAAATGTTTTGATGAGCAGAAGTACTTGTACTCTCATATAAGGTAATCTAGTACAAACATGTTACTTTCTATCTGACATCATACAGATTGAGAAAAACTGAAGGCAGCAATTTGGCAAGAATGATCTTCACTTATGTGGTGTAGCTCTACACAATGAGAGAACATTCCTTGATTTTCTGCCATGTGTACTGCTCATTCATGAGTCACAACTCTAATTGAAGTTCTTAGCATAAATGTTTGAGTTTCTGACTTGCCAAGAACAGTGGTTTGTAAATGTCCTCCAGAAAAAATTAGGCACAAAAGGTTGAGCAACCTATGCATAGTCATACTTCTCATTAATTTTTTTTAAAATAGGTCATATGAAAAACAAAGCAACTGTGTTGTTCAGAAAACCACAGCCAATGTAGATGATACTCTTGGCACTTATTGAAAAGCAGTGTTTTCTCCAGCTATCAAAGAGTTCTATTTTAACACATGATATTCATTGTCTGCATGTTTTGCATGTAATATGCTGCGATTATTGGAAATGAAGAATGAACTTAATTTGAAAGCCTGATGACTAAGGCGACACCTCAGGAAAGAAAACGGTAATCATAGGAACACAAATAATATACTTTAGAATATCTAATTTGGACTAGAGGTTCAAATTTGTCCAATTACTGTAATGCTCCCTATGTGGAGCTACCCTTGAACTTTGTACTGAAGTTTCAAGGTGTCCAAAATTCAGCAGCTAGGTTTCTTACAGGAAGCCAAAACATGATCATATTTTCCTAGTCCTGGCCCAACGTCTTTGGTTGCCAGTTGCATTCCATGCCATATTCAAGGATTTAGTGCTTACCTATAAAGCCCTACATCCATAATGGTGAACCTTGGCACTCCAGATGTCCTTGGACTTCAATTCTCAAAAGCCCAAGCCCATGTGAATCCACATGAATGGGGTTATTGCAATTCATCCAGCCTGTGCTGCCCTCGTCACTCGCGGAAGTAAGACGTGCCCGTGCGGGCGTGTTTTACTTCTGCTTCCGGAAGCACATGGTATTTATTTATCTACAGTGATACCTCATACAACGTCCAAACTTGGTTCCACAAGTTTGGACTTTATACAGATTTGGACTTTGTATGAGGCATGCAAAATCCTAGCCGCAATGCCTCATACAACGTCCAAATCCTTGCTGCGATGCCTCGTACAACGTTGTTTCCATAAAGATACATTGTACTGCAACAGACTTCAGGGCAAAGTCAAGGAAACAGAGAGGAAACTGACAGAACGTTAAGAAAACATGTCAAACAACCCTGATTGTCCAAGAACCTGAAGAATGCTGCAAAAATCCCAGGAATGCTTCTAAAAATTCTGATGAAAAATTCAAAAAAAATCAAAACCACGCTCAAAACCACTCCTAAACACTTTTTGCCTTGTGCAAAACCCACAAGAGCAATGCATGCATGTGTCCTGTCTTTTATACTGCCCAGGCACAATGCAACCTGGGAAAAACTGAATGCCTCATACAAAGTCGAGCGACTAAATCCTGTTGCTGAGCAAAGTCGAGCGACTTTGTATGAGGTAACTTTTTCCAAGAAATTAGGTGATGTTGTATGAATTCGATGTTGTATGAAGTGGACTTTGTATGAGGTATTACTGTACTTGCAATCTCATGCTTTCTAACTGCTAGTTTGGCAGGAGCTGGGACAGACAAGTGGAGCTCACCCTATCACAGAGCACTTGAGTCTCGAACTGCTGCCCTGCTGACCTTCTCATTGTCAATCTTAGCATCTTAACCACTAAGCTACTGTGGCCCTTAGGCCCATGAAATACTTAGTGTGTTTTTTTAATCTTTCAGAAGTAGGGGGCCAAAATTTTGATTCATTTCACAAAAAAGGAAAAAAAAACATTATGTCCTCCATATGTTCTGAAATACAACTCCCATCAGTCCTCACTAGTGGATAGTGTAGTTGGAGGTTACAACCATACAGAGCATATTTGAAAAGTCCTGCTCTAAGATCGCATTGGCCTAAATCCTGTTGCTGAGCATAAATAAGATAGATCATAACATTATGTCAGTTCATCACTAGTAAAAACCCATCTCTGCCATTATATTTGGGTGGTGAGGGTGGGGAGAAGGTGAACACATGCAGGCTTGGTGTGTGTGTGTGTGCTTGTGGTGCAAGAATCATGGTGGGATGCTTTTTTTTACCACGGAGGAATTGATTTAGCTTAGGATAAGTAACAAGATTTTGGTCATCCTATCAGAATAATGGATTTAATTACCTGGTCATGTGGTGTTTTTAAATCTAGCCAAGGGCTGCTTCAAATATAGTATTTGTTTTGTACTTGACTGTGCACTGATGACCCTGGTATTCCTTCTGATGTGAGTCTTACACCAATACCAGTCTGACAAAGTACAGTATAAAACAAATACCCACTAAAGCAGGGGTGCCCAAATTTATGGTTTGTGGACCGGTCACATGGTCAAATGTGCCAGTCACATGGTTCCTCCCACCCAGAAGCAGAAGTAAAATGCCATAAACACATTCGGTGCCCACAAATGCACATTTTATTTCCACTTCAAGTTGTAGCAGGGACCGGATGGAATGGCATCGCAGGCTATATCTGGCCCATGGGCCATAGTTTGGGCATCCCTGCACTAAAGCATAGGAGGAGGAAGGGATATATTGTAGAGAAGATCATTGTTCTTCATTTTTGAAGAGGTACTGTTTATGGCTTTAAGAATAAACTAGCCGATTGCCCAGCCTTGCCCGGCGGTTTGTCCCTGCACCTACCTGGCTAGGTGGGGTGCGGTGTCCCTATCATCCCGGTGACCTGGGCTCCCTCCAAAGCATGTGGGGCCCAGCACAGGGCCTACTCAGCTGCTGGTGCAGTAGGCATGGCTGTACGGTGGGGGTGGTGGCCGCATCCAGGCCGGTGCCAGGCCAGGGCATACAGTGTTGGCGGGGTGACGGGTGGTGGCTGTGGCAGTCTGCCATGCAGCCACTGCTCCTCACCTCTTCCTCACAGTGCCTGCCCTTCCCCATCATCTCTGCCACCATGTTAGAAGCAGCCCCGTCATGTGTCATCTCCATGGGTGGCCCTGCACATGCGCCGTCGCATACACGCTGCCACCTGGGTTGCTGGGGAGCCCGTTTAGTGCACACAGACAGTCGCGCATGGGCACAGCTGCCTGCCCCATCCGCATTTTCTGCCGGTGGGGTCTGGGGTCCCTGTGACTGTTGTTCATGGGCACAGAGCCCCAGATGGGCATTGGGACACCTGCACAGGCACATGCACACCACCACCTGGTGCACCGGGGAGGCTGCATTGCATGTGTGGACCATCATGCATGTGTGGTACCACCTTCCATGTCCTTTTTCCCCAGCGGCTGGTGGCGCCCCCTTGGTGACACTTTTTAGGGGCAAAACGGGCTGCCAGACCTATGCCACAACCATCTCTCGGTCCCAAGGTAGGTGTGTGCCAAGTTACAGCATGATCGGTGCAGGGATGTGGATTTGTATAAAGAACATACAAGATGATACCTCTGTTTTATATATAGAAGAGAAGAGATGTAGATAGAAGCCCCAGCAAGGTCGCTTCTGGTACAGATGAGCACAAAATGGGGAACAACAAATGCTCCATCTAGACAAGCCATCATGAAGGCTCATCTTTAAACTGTGTTTCATAGTCTGGATACAGGCACCCTATCTACTGTGATCTTGTTCTGATTGCTTACTGTTTCGTGTTGGGTTTCTTTCTCTATTAGCTGCTAATACAGGAGTCCTTCCCACTCAAAGCTCTGCTATCTTTATTCCCTATTTTTATCCTTCACACTATATGGGATTGTGAGAGAACACAAAGGAAATGAAAGGGTAGAAATGTAACTAAACCAAATACTGTATAGCCAGACATCTCTAGGCTTCAGGTTGCAAAATAACAAGGACAGTGATACAAAGATGAAGGCTTCATAAAAGAGTCTGACCAAAGGTGCTCATGTCTGTGGAAAAGTTTCTAGCTAGCTGCCAAGAAAGACCAGTCTCAATTTTCCTGCATGCCTGAAACCCAGCTGACTGTGTGACATTCAGTTTCCATACAGGAATGCCTGCAGGAGAATCACATGAGATGCTTGGTATTTGGCGGGTCGCCCAGTGAACTCTACATAAAGGACACGGAATTTAACCTGCAGGTGTTTGTTGCACCTTGCATTGCATAAAGAGATACACATAATTGCCCTGAGCCCCAGAGCATAATAAGACTTGCTGAAGGTACCCACAATGTGGGGGACAGATTTTTTAAAAACTGATCTTTTGCACCCCGAAACCAGCTGTATTTCATTTCTGTTGTTTCAATTGTAACCTGACACTTGAGGAAACAGTACTTCAATGGTATTGTTAAGGAAGCGACATTCTTTTTTTTTAAAAAAAAAACTAAGCATAGGAGGAGGAAGGGATATCTTGTAGAGAAGATCATATTGACAAACCTAATACCACACAAACTTAATATTCACAAATACAATTGGTAGCATGGTAGGTAAAATAAATGACAGGTACATAGAAAGACCCTCCTTGAAGATTGTGGTATTTTTGAACCACAATCGAGTGTACCCTGGTAACGGCAACCTTATGTTGCTGGCTAATCTTTAGCACACTAGGTCAGGCAAAATGAACTGCAGAATGAACTCACCAAAAGGTGGCTTCATTTTGGCAGTTTCATGTCTGGCCTAGACACGGGAAGAGGAGGAGGAGGAGAGAAAGGCTCTTCTCTTTTTTGTAAAGCTTTATTCAGGCATAAAGTTTGAAAGTTTGCTGGGTAATTTTACAAGTAAGGATTGCCCCTTCACTTCCATCCTACCCAGGAATTAGGCATCCATGTGCATGTTACTGCAAAGTTCTGATACTTTTCCTTTTGGAGTGGTGCCATAGGACAGGATTTATGTGCAGTTCTCTGTCCCCACCATACCAATGACTACCCTCCATACTTTCATGTTTAAATATCTTCATTTTGTCAATGTGGAAGTGTCCACCTGATAGAATTAAAGAAATATAGGCTCAAAGCCCAGCTCAGCTACCATGTTCTCTGGATTGCTATGTTCAGTTTACCTTGCTTACAACTCTGCACTGCTTTATCTCTTCATTTTCTTACTCCTTAAAATTTATATTTTCCTCCATGTTTTTTCTTGTGCACCATTCCTCAAATTAGTGCCAATGGTCTGGAGATGATGAGAGCCATAGTTCAACACATCTTGGGGATCACCTGAGCTGATCAAGGATAGCTAACAAACATTTTCTTCAACTTTCCATCGTCACTTTTAATATTAAAAAATTGTAATTCTCACTTACCACCCATAAGAATGCCATGAATTAGGATTTGTTTGATTATATACAATACTTAATATATGAAATATGTCAGCCAACAAAACAAAACAAAACCAAGAGACAAAAATGTTACTTTGTAGACTGTTAAATGATATTATTCATAGTCTTACAGTCTATTATTTAAAAATAACAACATTGTCATTTTGTCCACTGTCCACATCACTACCTGGTTATGAGGCTATGTATAACAGCCATTTAGTCTCACTCTTTTGTGTGAGGTGGACTCATCCAGAAAAGCAGTTAGACTTAAAATTGCCACAATAGTTTTCTCATTTTCTTGGGATTTTGTTTGCTTGTTTTGTTTTTTGTCTAATTTGCTTGCACAGACTAATAGGTTGTTCACATAGACATTTGTCCCACTTTTTTTGGATGGATATTGGCCCATTACTATCTGGCAACTGCACATGCACATCACTGGAGTGGAGTAATTTGTCCCAACCTGTACCTTTCTGAGTCCCAGTTAGGGGATTATATTATTTTGGTATGGGTTGTTGAGCTCTAGTCTTAGTCTGTTCCAGCAGATGTGGTTATTTGGCTTGGACTAAGTTAGAGCCTGACAGTTGTCAAACCCTGCTTTTGGCATAAATTTCCATTAATTACAGATATTGGAAATTTGGACACTGGTGCTACTCATCTGTGGAAGGGTAGGGGATGTGAAATTATGTTTTATTGTGTCTAGTAAATTGTCAATAATTTGCTGAACCAGTTATCTTACTTTTTTTAAAAAAATAACCCTTCCTTTCTGTGTATTGCTGGTCGAAACTGCAGCTGTTTTATTTTGTTGCACACACCTCCCTCAATTATTCCCAGGACTTCACTCTTTTCACATCTCTGTGAAATAACAATTATGCAGAATAAGATTTTCTCCAAGTTGCAGCATGTAATTGGCAACCAGGGGAGGATGGTTGTGAGAAAATGGCAAGATTTCCTGCCCTGATGGTGGGGAGTGTGACAAAAGAAGTCTACCTATAAAGGGAGATTTTCTATTCTTCTTCCTTCCCCCTCCCTCCTTACTTGCAGGCCAAGGTTTTTTTTGTAGATCCCTGCACACATGTACTCCCACCCACCCACCCACCCACCAGGTGAAACCTGCCACAATCATTTGGTTTTACTCTGAAGGAAGTGCGTAAAGGCTGGGAGTCACCTTCCTCTACCCCATTTGCTCCATCAATTATGTTTCCCTCCGTTAAGGCCACCTCCTTCATCTACCACAGGGGTATACCAATATGTTTGGGATCATAGTTACCCACAACTTTGGTTTCAATTAGCAATACATAGAAAGAAAAAGAAATAGAGCAAGGGAAGTGTTCAATTAACCTAGAAAGGTTCTGAAGGATTGTTTGATGTCAACTTGCCATTTGAATGGTAGGATCACACCAAACAGCTTATTGTTATACTCCCACCTAGCTCAAGTGACCTTATTTGTGACACTCCAGCCTGCAACCAAACAGCCTGTACAGACAGGCTGAAACACAGACACTTGTTCAAAAACCAGAAGCATGCTAACCATTATACTTTCTCAATCTAACCTAGTCCTTGATAACTAAGTGAAACCTCTATATAGTCTGCATTTCTTACAGTTTGTCAAAAAGAATGTAATACATATTTACATGAGAACGAAAACTTTGGGGAAAAAACAGTTGCAGTCAACTAGATCCTCCAGACCATTAAGGCATCAAGTCATACCTGTGAACCCGCGACTCCAGAAAAACGGGACCTGCGCACATCGCTTGTGCGCAGGTCGCGTTCCACGCATGCGTGGAAAGGTTTTACCCCTTTCATGCATGCGCAGAAGCGCTACGCCACTTGCGCAGCCCTTACGCAATCAACGTAGCACTTCCACGCATGCGTGGAAGGGGTAAAACCCTTCCGCACATGCGCGGACAACATTTCCCCCGCTGCCAAATTACGGGGTTTTGGCAGTGGGGGCCGGGTTATGACGTCAATTGACGTCAATTTACGGGGTAATCCCGGCCAAATCGGGAAGGTTGACAGGTATGCATCAAGTTGAAGCATTAAATAATGTGTGCTGCCTGTAGTCCACTTTTTTCATTTTTTCTTGATTTTACATTATCATTCAAATCTTGAAAAATGTATGCAAGGATATTCTGTGTTACCTTACTACCTTAAATGCCATATATCTGAGAATTTTGGGAAGTAAAATGTACCAAATTGAAATTTCCCAGAGTGGGATAAAGACCCAGATGGGTGGTATATAAATGTAACAAACAAACAAATAAAAAAATCTAATTGTTATTTCTGACTAGAGTAGAGCAATTAAGAAAACTGCAAAATGGTGAGTCAACACTCATTTGCTAGGTGTACTCTAGCTGGAACTGCCAGCTGGATTCAGACCAACATGTGTGGTGTCAGAAGAAGAACATTTTGTCTTTGTTCAGAAGACATCACAGAAATATTTTTTTACTACCATGCCCTACATTGGCTGGTTCACAAAAAATAATAATGAATGAAACCTAAATGACAAAAGGCATATAAGTATAGATAATTCTGTGTAAAGGTAAAGGTTTCCCTTGCTCGAAAGTCAGTCATATCCGACTCTAGGGTTCAGTGCTCATCTCTGTTTCAAAGCCGAAGAACCAGCGCTGTCTGCTTCTACAGATGTTTCCATGGTCATGTGGCAGGCATGACTAGCACACTGAATCCTGTTACCTTCCCACCAAAGTGGTCCCTATTCATCTACTTGCAATTTCCTGCTTTCAAACTGCTAGGTTGGCAGGAGCCTGGGACAAAGATGGGAGCTCATTCCGTCCTGCAGTACTTGGGAATCGAACTGCTGACCTTCTGCCTCCCAGTCAGCATCTTAGCCACTTGAGCCACTCTGCTTCCTTAGATCAGTTTTTTGTTTGATTTTTTTATTTAAACACATTGCATGGAGTTGTGTAGGTTGCAAATGCCAAAGGAGGTCTAATATTGTGTAAAGTATTGGGAAAACAACAATCTTGCATGCTTGAATTTCTAATGCTGGATACCAGTAGGAGGGGTACTGATAGGACTGGAGGAATCTCGTTTCCTACTAATTTGAGGCAAGCCACACTTCCTCTATGGGACTGCAGTGGCCCAAGTGGTTAAGACACTGAACTCGCTGACTGGAAGGTTGGAGTTCGATTCCCGGGCACTGCATGACAAAGTGAGCTCCCGTCTCTGTTCCAGCTCCTGCCAACCTAGTTGTTGGAAAGCAAGAAACTGCAAGTAGGTAAATAGGGACCACTTTGGTGGGAAGGTAAACAGCATTCTGTGCACTCTGGTGTTGAGACATGCCTGCCACATGTCCATGGAAACGTCTGCAAACGCAGACAGCGCTGCTCTTTGGCTATAAACAGAGATGAGCACTGAACCCTAGAGTTGGATATGACTAGTTTTCGAGCAAGGGTGACATTTGGATACACTTCCTCTACTAGTTTGTCCTGCTTCACTTCTCTCCCTTATGTACTGTAGGGTCTCTGCCTACACCTGTTCCTGCTAACCCATAGCATGTAGCAAGAACATGTAAAGTATATTTAACTGGGTAGAGTTTTTAAAAACCTTTTTCTAAAGACACTAAGTGTTTAGTGCCTTCTCCTTGCTAATCGAAAGGAAATACAGTGATACCTCATACAACGTCCAAACTCGGTTCCACAAGTTTGGACTTTATACGGATTTGGACTTTTGTATGAGGCATGCAAAACCCTAGCCGCGATGCCTCATACAACGTCCAAATCCTTGCTGCGATGCCTCGTACAACGTTCAAATCCTAGCTGTGATGCCTCATACAACATCCCAATCCATGCCGCAATGCCTCATACAATGTCGTTTCCATAGAGATACATTGTACTGTAACAGCACAGACTTCAGGGCAAAGTCAAGGAAACAGACAGGAAACTGACAGAACTTTAAGAAATCATTGTCTTAAGGCTAAATACATTACAAAAACATGTCAAACAACCCTGATTTTAGGGGACAAACCATTCTGGGGGAAACCCCCAATGCCTCATACAAAGTTGCAGTGACTTTGTATGAGGCAACTTTTTTCAAGGAATTAGGCAATGTTGTATGAATTCGATGTTGTACAAAGCGGACTTTGTATGAGGTATTACTGTAACCAAATTCCAAACTAAATACTCCAACATAAAGTCCTTAATAAAGAGGTAGCTATTTGCCTACATAAGAGTGTAGAAAAGTTTAGAAAATTATGAGATGTTTTGTGATACATTTGTCCGTGTACTTTTGATGAAGCATATGGGATCTGCTTTTTAAAAGTTTCTGCTTCAGAGTGGATGATTTGATTGGCTCTCACCAATGGATTAACTTTTATAAATGCCTTTGTGCTAGTACATCCTTCCTCTTGGTTAATTGTCCCATTGTAATTAAAATTAAAAGAAGAAAGAAAATATTACTGTGGCAATTAAGCCTAATTATTTTACATAACTGAAGCCAATATTTACCAAGGCAAAGATTTCCCTGGTGATCCTGATGATTTCCTTATCTCAGCTTGGAATAGAAAAGCATACCTGTCAAGTGCAGCTCCGGAGAATATGGGACCTGCGCAGTAGCCTTCTGCACAGAACTCCTACCCATGTGTAGAAGCCTTCTATGCATGCATAGAAGGATTCTGCGCTGCAAGCTACTGTGCAGAAGCCTTCTATGCATGCGTGGAAGGGTTCTACGCATGCACAGAAGGGTTCTACACATGCGTAGAAGGGTTCTGTGCAGAAGGGGATGCACAGTAACTACTTTTCCCTGCCATCAAATTATGGGATGGCGGAGGATGGCAGCGGGAAAGTAGAGTTTGCAGCACTGAATTATGGAAAATCCTGGCCAATCTGGGATACTTGACAGGTATGTAGAAAAGTGGCTTGGACCATCAATATGATTGTACTCAGACATTTGTGTCCTAATTTTACAATTATGTTAGCACCTAGGTTTGAATACATTTTGATAATAATAATTTCGTGTCAGAAAATATTCTGAGTTGAACGGATTTTTGCAGAAGAAACTTCACTCAGGGAATACCCAAATGAGGCTCCTTTCATGTCCCCAAGAGCTGAGACAGAGATGGGCAATCAATCTGTCATGCAGTAGCTAGGTCTCAAACTACCAACTTGCCAGCCTTCCAGCTAACAAGGTGAGCTTCTTAACTATTGAGCCACCACAACCCCTCATTTTGATGTTTTCTCTAGTTTCCAAGAAGCTTCAGGCAATGAAAGGAGATGGCCATAATAAAGCTGGAGAAGGATGCAACTATGTTGGATGAAAGAGTAACGATAACACACATCTCTTCATCAAATTTCCATCTAATAATTCTAAGAACGCTGTGAACTCCCTCATCAGAAGCATAGAGGCTATTTGAAGATTGAAGAGGGCAAACATGATGGAAGCACTGTAGGTGGAAAAACTACTAGAGATGGCTAAGCATATTCAATTGAAAAGACAAAATCAGAATTTCTTCTGGATTAGGTTTATTTTTGTGAGTACAAGTAGCTTTGGAGTCTTCTTTCTTTATTTGTGGAGTGAGAAGTACCTTACAATAGTTCACACTGGTGTGTCTACAGTGACCCTGTCTGATGTGGCAAATTTTGCCAAAGTTCTTCATGAGATTATTTACTGTAGGCTAGAGTGGTGCAATTAATTGCAAATGAGTCTACCTTTGAAGACTGTTCAACTAGGGAAGAATAAAGTAAGCCAGATACGAAAGAATGGCATTTAAAAAAAATAGTGAGCTGGCTTTGGATGCATAGAGACTATAATCTTCTGTGCTGGAATTTTATCTGTTATTGTTTATGTGGCTGGCTTGAATGTCTATTTTATTGATTTAAATTTTAATGATTACTATAGTTGCTGCTTTTCAACTTTGTTATTTTATTTTCACTTCATTTCATTTCATTTTCCTGTTTTGCAAGCTGCCTTTAAATTTTTTGAAAATCAGCTTATATGTAGAAGTAAGAAAAAATATATATATTCAGATCTAAAATAAGAAGCACTGGTTTTCATATCAGTTGCATGTCTTAAAACAGGGATTCCCAACCTATGGCCCGTAGGCCACATCTGGCCCATAGCACCATTCCATCTGACCCACACCCTTGCTCCTGCCACCGCCACTGTCATTTCCCCCTCTGCCTGCCTTGGCATGTCCCTAACACCACTCCATAGCAAGGCGGATGTTGTAAGAAGGCTTACAACAGCCTCACTGCTGTGGATCGGTGTTAGGGACATGCTAAGCCAGGCAGAGGGAGAAAGGACGGCGGCAGCAGAAGTAGCAGATGCACACGGCTGTCCACATTCTTCCCGGGTGCTTCTCTGACTGAGCATGGGTAAGGACTGGCAGGAGCCCTCCTTCAACCACGGCAGGCTGGTAAGCATGGAAGCAGTTGCGGCGGCGGCAGCAGGGGGTGGTGGTTGTGGGCCAGATTGTTGGTGTGTGGGAGTATTGGTGGTGGTGTCTATGGTTTGTGTGGGAATGGTGGGGACTCATGGTGTTCCCGCCGTCACTGCCTTTGGTGTAGTGGCAGCAGCAGTGGCACCAGGGGGGACACCAGTCTGGTCCAACAACAGTCTGAAGGGGGCATTATCTGGCCCCCGGATTTAAAAGATTGAGAACTTCTGTCTTAAAAGAATTCCAAATGGCAAGTCAGAAACTTGAAATACCAATCTGTCAAGATGAACCTCTTGCTAAACCAGTTGTCTTTAGCCAGACTGGAAAATCATTTTGGCTTCAAATAAATCAGTCAGTGCTAGATAAATAATTGGCATAGCCTATCTCCTGTCCACCCAACACATGTGTAATAAATAAAAAATATAGCACATGCACTTTCAAGAAATTTTATTTTAAGCAATTTAGCAATGTATCCATCAAATTGTTCCAAACTGGAATGCCCACAGTATGTCAGTGAAAAAAGATTCTGAACCATCAAAACATTGTTGTAATAGCATAATGGGTGGTGTCACCCCAGGAAACATTTGCTGTAGCATAGTTGCATTTTGCCATAAAATATTATGGGCTCCAGCACTCAACTCGATTATTAGGCTTGCCAAGCTCAGGAAAATATTTCTGCCTTCACAATCTCCACTCAAAGAACAAAGACTGTTTTCCTTTTGAGCTGAAATTTACCTACTGTGTACATTTTCTGTAGTTTGTTTTGCAAAGTCCCCCAGTTATACTAACTGTGATATATGAGTACAAAGCGCTGCCTGTATCAGATAAAGACAGGGAAGTATTTGCCAGTTATGGCAATGACTAATACTCTTGTTTCTTCCACCTTCTAATCAGAATATACCTTCCTTTTTCATTTCCTTTTTCTTTTCTTTTCTTTTTTCTTTTTTTTTTTTGGGGGGGGGGGCTGGGAGCATTATTAACTCTTTAAAAGCCCCACAACTCCAAGATATAAAAGCAGAGGTTTGGAGAACAGGAGACTTGGGTGATACAAGAATATTTAACTTTTTGGAAATAGAGGATTTGAATAAGAAAGGGAAAATGTGTTTGGATTATATGACGAGGATAATATTGCCCCAGTGGTGGTGGGAGCATTTGTATTAGTGTTTTTATTATTATTATTTAATATTAAACTTAGTGATGTTGTTTATTATTTGCATGCATTTTTCATATATTTTTATTTTATTTTGTTTATTAATTTAATTTTTGAAAAGGAGAGTTGGAGGAATGTGACTTTGTGGAGATTGAACTGCTGCACCCCTTTGCTACATTCAACAGAAACTTTACAATCTCTTCTATCAACTTTAGCCTGGATATGGAAGTGGCTCTGGGATCTTAGAACAGTTTGATGGCCTCTCCCATGTCATATGGACACACCTAGAGAACATTTGGTAATTTCAACCAACCAATCAATCTTTAGTATACAGTCACATAACTGACAAATTGGTAATTTCAAATAATAAAAAGGCAGGAGATAATGTATTCCCTTGACAGCCTTTCTTAACATGGTACCCTGCATATGATTTGAAGTGCAACTCTAATTGGCCTGAAATAACCTTGCCATAGTGAAATACAGTACAGTTGGAACATCGTATAATGAATGCATCATACAACAACAAAAACGTACAACGGAGAGAATTTGAATGAAAACCATTGCATCGTACAATGAAAATCTCTATGGGAAAAATCATGCAACAAAAATTTCCTTTGTATGATTTTTCCCATAGAGATTTTGTTGTATGATTTTTCTCATAGGATTTTCATTGTACAATTTTCCCATAGGGATTTTCATTATACGATGCATGCATCATACAACGAAAAAAATCATATAACGAAGTGCCTTGTGGAACTAATTATTTTTGTTATACGAGGTTCTACTACATCATGCTCCTGCCAATCTAGCAGTTCGAAAGCAAGAAATTGCAAGTAGATAAATAGGGACCACTTCGGTTGGAAGGTAAACAGCATTTTGTGTGCTCTGGTGTCTAGTCATGCCTGCCACATGACCACAGAAACGTCTGCAGAAGCAGACAGCGTTGGCTCTTCAGCTTTGAAACAGAGAGGAGCACTGCACCCTAGAGTTGGATATGACTGGCTTTCAAGCAAGGGAAACCTTTATCTTTACCTTTACCTTTACTGCATCATGAAACATCCAGACAGTACTATGTGAAGGAAAAGCTGTCTTACCAATAAAGACAAAAGCTCCTTCTGCTAATCAAAATATTGTTGATGTCAGTCACATTAAAACTAGCCAAAAGATTTTTCTCTCACAAGTGATGCATGGGTAAAATTTATCCATGCATTTCTTTATTTGATTTCAAAGGTATCAGATGTCTTTACAACAAAAAAAATTCTGAGGTGTTGAGATGTTCTTCTGCTGATGCATTCATAGCATGTCTGGCACACCCAATGTCTACCAGGAATCACTACACTACATGTATGAAGTTTTGGATCAGAACTGCTGCTGATCTTGTGAATACTGTATACATGTTGTGATATCTAGCTTTGCACAAATACCAGTCATTACTAGTATCCATCGGACCTGTTCTAAGACTAATGTCATCTGTACCCAGACCAGAATCATGTCCCAATTCTGTCAAAACATTCACTAGGGACAACTGCTTCAAACGTTCAGATACAGAGTCCAAATGTTGTGAATTCTAGACAATGTGAGGTTCTGCCTCACTTGTCTCTCTGTGTGTGCATCACCACAACACCACTGGCAATGACAGAACCCTTCTAATTTGAAGCATAAAGCTACACGCATAGGAGGTTGATCACCATAAGCAATCTGAATTTGGTCCAGAACTACAGGATGAAAATAAAAGATTTATTCAGGTGCAGCCAGCAGGGGACAGATGCTTGTGCTGAATTCATTTGTGGCTGAAAGTGATGCAGATGTTCAACAATCAATCAAATGAATGAGCACAGTCAAAAATAGAATTCTTTACTCAGTTAACTGTCATACCTCTCTCAGTTAACATATCTTACATGCTCTAAAAATTGTGATATCTGCAGAGACTTGAAATATATTTAAGAAGTTTCTTGGGACCAGCTGATGTACTCAGGTGCCTCTGAATTGCTGGAGATAACAATCTCCTGCATTCTGAGAGTGAAGGAAATTTTGCTACTTTCACCTAACACACAAGTCCTTTGCAGGTGTGAATTGGGTTGTAACCATGGTATGGATGTATTTTCAGAGATACCTGCCACACAAATGTTGTAAGCATGTTCAGCTGAAAGGGTTTTAACAAACACCTTTGCAAAGAACATGCAAACGTCTGCCTGACTTCTGGGTATAATGAAGATAAAATTGGACAAGACTTATCTACAACTTCATACCTGTCCCATGTACATGTTTTCAAGTTGAATGTTTTAATAGGGCTATTATCTAAGCCAGGGGTGGCCAAACTATGGGCCGGCCCTGCCCGTAACAATATTTCATGTGGCCTGTGGCCACCCTCGCACTCCTGGACATGGAAGTGGATGTATTTACATCAGCTGTAAATGCACCCGCAGCTGTAGTAAATGCACCTGCTTCCTCTTCCAGGGGGTGTAGTCCAACCTGCTCAGCTGTCTGGGGAGCATGGTCAGGCTCGTGGCATAAAATGTTTGGGAACCCCTGATCTAAGCAATCAAATATTATAGATGGTCATATAAGGCTCTACAGTTTTCCTCTGAACAACTTGCAATATTACTGCCTGAAGTGTTTCAGCGAGAGATCAAAAAACATACTATTTGGATGAAAAAAATTACTGTAGCAAGAGAGAGATTGAGGGAAAAAATCAAACATGGTTGTTTCAGATACCTGTGGTATTTGTAAACAGGACAGGACAGTCATTATTCTTGGTGTCTCTTCAAGAGAGATCAAGCTCTAAAATGGATGTTAATTGTAGGAAAGGTTATCCACATGAGACTAGTCAAGAGCTGTCTCAAATAAAAACTAAAATTAGAATTGAATAGAGTGCATGAGTATGTCTAAAATCAAGAGTATGTCTAGAGAAGGGTATGTCTAGAGTCAAAGTACTAGATTCAGAGATGGACAGAGGAAGATCCAGTGATATCCTGGAGCATGAGCTTTGAGAATGAACAAGCCCAGACAATTCTGGTGATAAAGTTTTAAGAGTTATGAACAGCATATGTTGCTGTCATGATTCTGAATAGCTTTTCTAATAATAAATAGGTGAGAAAACATAATACTTCAGATCATATTATGCATTGCAGGCGCACCCCCCCAAAGAAAGACTCAGACACCAGTATATGGATAAAGGCATCGGGCCACTTTTATTGAATAATGCCCTAGTCCGAATTATAACTTTCAATTGGTGTAATCATCCAATTGTAATTCTTTAAGGCAAGCAGGCCAAAGTAACACTGGTAAGGTTCCTCCCAAAATGCCAATGGCAATTGGCTACATGTAACTATTTGTTCAAAGAATCTCTTGATCGGTTTGAAGGAAGAGAGTGCAAAAGCTGGCTTGAGACTCAATATCAAGAAAACCAAGATAATGGCAACAGGCCCGATCAGTTCCTGGAAAATAGACGGGGAAGAAGTAGAAGCAGTGACAGATTTCACTTTCTTAGGATCTAAGATCACTGCAGATGGAGATTGCAGCCATGAAATAAAGAGGCGGCTGATTCTAGGGAGACAAGCCATGAGAAACCTGGGGAACATAGTGAAAAGCAGAGACATCACCTTGAAAACAAAAATTAGAATAGTCAAAGCAATGGTATTCCCAGTGGTAATGTACGGATGTGAGAGCTGGACAATTAGGAAAGCTGAACGCAGAAGAATAGATGCCTTTGAAATGTGGTGTTGGAGGAGAGTTTTGAGGGTACCTTGGACAGCGAGGAGAACAAATAGGTCAATCTTAGAAGAAATCAACACTGACTGCTCATTGGAAGGTCAAATAGTAAAGATGAGGCTAAAGTACTTTGGGCATCAAATGAGAAGGGAGGATTCACTTGAGAAGGCCGTGATGTTGGGAAAGGTGGAGGGCAAAAGAAGAAGGGGGAGGCCAAGGATGAGATGGATAGATGGTATTGTAGACACAATGGGCACAAAACTGGGAGGACTGAGGGGGATGGTGGAGGACAGAGGCGCCTGGAGAACGATGGTCCATAGGGTCGCAAAGGGTCGGAATCGACTGTGCGACTGAACAACAACAAACTATTTGTATCAATTTGTTTGTTGATACAAACAAATTATTGACCGGAGTCAATAAACTATCTACTGACCCCACCCTATGACGTGTATCCGTTAAATATCAAGGTGATGCAGGCTGTTAAGCTCCTGCCATCACCCCTTGCCTGATTCGTCCTTGACCAGCCAAAGCTATTACCCTGTACCTGTCTAAGTGTTGGCCAGTCAATTGTGAACCTGCCGGATACCTATGGGTCATAAATCTTTACCTTACCAGTGCTACCCGCCACACGGGGAGGCATCCATGATGACTCACTGTCCCCCCCAGACCGTCAGCTCTGTCACCAGGCCTGCTTGCAAATCTTCCAGAAAGAGGTTCATACCTTTGGCCGACAGGTGGACCCCATCCCCTGCATAAAGATCGTAATCTTGCAAACCTATCCTGGGGTGCCGGATGGCCGTCCCCAAGCCCTTGTCTGCCAAGAACCGGGCAACAGCCCTGTTCACCGAGTGATGAGCACGGTCAAGGGCACGGAGGTTAATACCTCCCCTGTAATTATGTCGCGGCACGATGTCCGACCATAGCAGCCGTGTGGATGGCCACACATAATGCAAATAGGCTAGGTCACTGCAGATCGTGAATTTTAAGGAAAGGCCAGTGACCTGGGCAAGGTCATTGCCACCGAGGTGCAATATAAGGACATCAGGCGGTGCAGCATCCCTGATGGAAAACAGGAATGGCAACAGTTCCCGCCATCTCATTCTGCGCTTACCATACCAACGCATACGTGCGGTTGCATGTAGCCCGAGCTGGGGTCCCCACTCTGTTGCCGCAGCATACTGCGCTGCCCAGTGCACGTAACTGTGGCCCACCAGCCATACTGCCACCGGTGTGCTGGGACACACAGGGTCTGTAAAAGAAGAAAAGAAAAGAACGACTTGACTGGTACTCAGACATGAAGGGGGCGTACATACAATGCAAAACGCATGGATCCCCATCTTCCCATCCGGCGTATATCAGCCTCAGAGTACCCAAATGCAGCCGCAGTTGATGCAGCGCCTATCCTAAATGAATGGGTGCCGTAACGAGCCCCAGGGAGGCCAACACTGGTTAGTGCCATACCGGTCACCTTCCAAAATTGGAATTTAGTCAGGGGAGACCCATCCTGGTGGCAGAAAAACGGGCCAGGGTGCGCACCACGCACTGCCAAAAACTCATGTAGGGCACCAACCGGACAGATGTCTTCAATGGAACATCGTAGCAGTCTAACTCCACTGCCTACGCCGTGCTGATCAACCTTTGAGGACCGTATCCTCAACTGAGCCCACTCATTAGTAACATAGACATCGTCGAGTTCCAGTGCCCTACGAGTCGCATCCGCCTTAGACAGTGGTACCAACTCACTGATGCAGAGCGCTCCAAAGAAGGCCACCGTGGTAGCTGCATGAAAAAGAGCCACCTCATACCTATCATAACACAAGTTATGCCAGCCTCGTGCAAGGTGGGTCAGGACCTCTGGTGAAATCGGGTGACGTGTGTCAGGGCGGTGGCCACGTTCCCGTGTCCACCCCTCCAAAACATGACGTATGCGAAACTCATTCACGCAGTCAGCGAAGCCCCTCACTTTGGCCATAAATGCCAGTGCCGAAAGCCTGGATGCTATAGTACGAGGAGCCAGACCCTGACTGTGAAGATAAACCATGTATTGTAAAACCTGATCCACTGGTATGGGCCACATTTCAGGCAACCACAGTTGCGCACAAAAGGTTCTAAACTGTATGAAAGCATGTTGATACGCCTTACGCGTGCGTGGTGCCAGAGACATGCCGATCGCCCGGTTCACCTCTCCTCGCCAAACGTCCAAATCTTGGCCGGGAGTGGCAAGGGGAATTCCTCTGCTTCCGGAGCCAGGGCACGGAACCGGGGGATCTGCAGGCGGGATAAAGCATCAGCAATATCATTATAAATACCTGGAACATGTCTGGCCCTAAACAGCACATTGAGGCGTAGGCTTCTTAACACGAATTGACGAACCAACGCCATGACCCTAGGATTTGGACGTCTGGGCATTGACAATGTGCACCACTGCCGCATTGTCACACCAAAAATGGACCACTGAGTTGGCCCACTCGTCGCCCCATAGCATCAATGCTCCCAGAATGGGAAGGAACTCAAGGAAGGTAAGGTTGCGGAGACGATCAGTGCCAAGACATGCGTGAGGCCATTGGCCGTAAGCCCACCTCCCCTCAAAATAAATCTCATAACCCAGGGAGCTGGAGGCATCCGACTGTACTTGAAATCTAGGGCAGACCATAAGGTCTGATCTCCAGAAAGAGACCCCGTTAAAATCCTGTAGGAATGTGAGCCAGACCGAAAGGTCTGCCCGTATGCCCCTGGTCAGTTGGACCCTGTGGTGGCACTTTGACAGAGCATTTGCCCGGCATCACACAGGCGCCGGGCAAATGCTCTGCCTGGCGTCACGACCCTGCAGGCAAAGTTAAGGTGGCCATGAAGTACCTGCACCTCACGAAGGGACACTTTGCATTTGGCAATCAAAGCCAAAATCGCCGTGGAGATCCGAGTCACCTTATCCATGGGTAACCTGGATGCCTGTGCGACCGTGTCAATTTCAATGCCTAGAAATGTGAGCTTAGTAGCTGGGCCCTCGGTCTTTTCAGGCGCTAAGGGGACACCCAGTTCCCGCATTAGCGTCTGAAATGTAGTGAGGAGACGTGTGCACGTGTCCGAGCCCCGTTCACCCCTGAACAAAAAGTCATCGAGGTAATGGGCCACAGACCCTGACCTGCGAACAAAGGCCCACTGAAGGAAAGTGCTAAAGCGTTCGAATGCCGAACATGAAATAGAGCAGCCAAAAGGCATGGCCTTATCTACATAAAACTTTCCTTGGAACCTGAAACTCAATAGCTCAAAGACCCCTGGGTGCACTGGCAGTAATCGGAATGCCGATTTAATGTCAAACTTCGCCAGGAGGGCACCGGGACCACATGAGCATATCATCCGTAGGGCCTGGTCAAACGACATGTACCTGACTGAACAAAGGTCATCAGGAATCGCGTCATTGACCGAAGAACCCGCAGGGTAAGATAGATGGTGGATTAAACAAAATTCACCTGGGTTCTTCTTTGGTACTAACCCCAGTGGGGAGACCTTCAAGTTGGGGAAAGGTGGTTCTAAAAAGGGCCCCGCCACCCTCATAGCCTCCACTTCTTTAGCTATGCTCAGTGCAGCAACCTCCTCATTACCTTTCAAGGAAATCAAATTAGGAGCGTCTTGGGGTCCCCGAACACCCCTGAACGGAATACGAAAGCCCCGCTGGAAACCCTCCAACAAGTACCTCGCATCCTCCCTCCTTGGATAAGCTGAGAGCCATCGCTCCAGCATGTACACATTAATTGGGGAGGGGGCCTTTCACATGGCTATCTCCTTCAGATGGAGCCCTGGCCGCCCCCTGTCCACCCCTACCTCTCCCCCGTGACCCACCAGCCCGCGGGCACGCGGAGGTGGCGTGGGGGCCAGCGCAAAAGGGACACTCATGTCGGAAACGACACTGGCGCTTATTACACATGCCGTTAGCTGAGAAGCTCCAACACAGCAGGCGGGCTGGAACCCCCTGCCCCGCCAGTTGGCGGGGAGCCTGTGCTGGAGCAGCCCGCTGCACGGCATGGCCACAATGGTACCTATCACCAGGCGCCAGATGCGTGGGAGTCATGTACAAGAGCCACAATCGCTGGCAGGGCTCATCCCACCTCATCTCAGGGTGTAGGGCCACCCTCATTCTAAATTCCTCATCGTAAGCTAACCACGATGGGCCAGGGAAATCAACCATCGCCCTGTAAGTATTGTCAAGGTATTGGACCATCAGAATGGCCAGATCAGGCTGGGCCGTAAGGTATACCGCCATATATATGAGGTATGCCGGTAACCAGTTGGCCCAGGTGCGTGGTGGCTTACGACGACGGTTCAGCTCTTTGTCTCTGTCATCCTGTCCCTCCCTCTCCTCTTTAGTGAGCTCACGGTTCACTAGGGAGAATATATCCACGTACTCCCCTCGCCAAATCTTATCCCTCGTGACCTGTGACAAATGATCACCCAGGGGCAAGGAATAGCCAGCTGTCGGTAAAGCCATTGACGGCACATTTTGCATAGAGGGTATGCGCAGCGGGACCTGAACAGCCCCTGCAGTGCTCGGCACCCCCGCCCTGAACGAGGGACCATTTGGCAACCAGGGGTTAATGGGGCAGTGTGGGAGCGGCTAGGGCCACTGAACCCCCCCCCCGGTGTAAGTGGACAGTGGTGGTGGTGCACTAAATTGAACCTGATACTCACTAGTCGCACCCCCGTGAGCTGCCCCCACTGGGGGTTCCGGCCCACGGTGGGTGTCGGCGTTCGCGACTGGCATTGAGCTCTGGGACCACACCTGACCGCTTCCAGCCTGTACATCAGGTCATATGGGGAGCTGCGAGGCACCAGCCGGACCTGGCTGGGTCGCCTCAAGCAGTTCGACCCTGTTGGCCACCCACTGAAGGGTCACGGCCGCCGAGTTGGCCGGATCGACAAAGGAGCCGCAGTTGAAGAAGCAGTTGCGCCCCCTTCGGAAGGTGGCTGGGCAATGCCCAATGTTGCTTCCAGCACTGCTATACGTGCTATTAGAGCATCCACCGCCTCCGAGCTCCCAGTGTAAGGTGGGCCGGGTGGGCCGGACGGCCCACTAGGCAATTGGTGAAATGGCAACCCAAAAGGGGATCCAGGGCCAGAATAGGGCCATGCCCAGAACTCAGGCCCATGGGGGGCCGGAGGAGCTGTGGGGCAGAAACCCGCACCAAGCCCCCCTGGGCCACCTTGTCCTGGGCCCTGCAATGCCGCGCTCAGGGCTGAAGCCCCAGAGGGGCCAGCCTGCGCCGGCCCGGCCAGAAAGCTGGCGCCTGGCTGCCAGGTGGTAGCCTGATCGGCCCCACTGGTAACTGTGGGCAAGGTCCGGTCGCTGCCCTGCCGTGGGGGCGCAGCCCTGTCCTCTGACCCGGAGGCTGTCTCCTGTCTGATGAAGGGCCAGGAAAAGCCCTTCCTCTCGGCCGCGGCTTCATTGCCGGGGCGCTTCGCTTGGGAGCCATGTCTCCCTAAAATGAATATCCGCCAAATGATCCCAATCCAGGGATCAGCTCCTGAGCCCGAAGTACCGCGGTAACAAGGAGGTAAGCCAAAACCGCTCCGGGTACGAAGGGCTACGAAGAGAACGCGATGGAGAAAACTTCTCATCTCCGTCGCGAATCTAAAATGGCAGCTCGGCTGCCTCGTGGCCACCCATTTTATAGAGGGGTGGCCACGCCCCCTAACTCACCCGGATGTCTGAGTCTGGGTGGGGGGGCGCAAAGAGCACGGCGGCCATTTTGGCACCGCGCTTTCATTCCCTGACTAGTATTTCCTTTAAAAGTGTACTTTTCATTATAAGGCCTCATTATGTTATCTAAAAATGCATACTGGAGTTATTAAAAGTTGACAATAAAGAATTGAGGTAGTGAAAGATTTTGTAAACATTGGTTCAATCGTCAACCCAAATGGGGACTGCAGGCAAGAAATCAGGAAATGAGTGAGATTCAGATGGGTAGCAATGAATTAGAAAAGAACATTGAGTTTAAGAATGTTTCACTGGAGACCAAGACCATTCACACAATTGTGTTCACAGTCACCATGTATAGATGTGAAATCTGGACAGTAAAGAAAGCTGATGGGGGGGGGGAGAGATGGTTTATTTGAAATATGGTGCTGGAGGAGAGCTCTGCTGATACCTTAGTGTAGGAATCGGGGCCGCAGAGGGCCGGAGGTCCCGGAGGAGACTGATCAAGAAACAATACGAGGCAGCATGGAGGAGGATAAGATCAGTGGTTTATTGGGAAAAAGGCATCATCATATATAGGAGTAAAAGCGCAACGGTGGCAAAAACAGTCATCTGACAGAAATCACATCACCTGTTTACTCGGGTTAATTGGGAATCTCTTGGAGGGAAGTTAGTTAACTTGGCCAAACACAGACTGGGGAAAACACCATTATTTAGGGATTAGGCAGGGGTAAACATGGCATCTGTTTACACCCGGGGTAAAGTTGAGCTTGGAGATGAGTGATTATTCTAATGGGTAACTGGGTTAGCTATTCGCTCTCTCAGCAGATCCGCTGGTCAGGTCAGGAAATTGGGTGAATCAAACCCTATCATTTATCCACCCCCCTAAATTTCTCTGCCCGCAGAGCCCACGGCTCAAGGAGCGTTCCCCCGAAGTGGCCTCTGCGCGGGCCGTTCCATGCCACTGGGGCATGGGGAAACCACATCTCCCCTTTTAATTTCATTTAAGGACCTGACTGGCGACTCTGCGTAGGAGAGGCATCAGCTGCTGAGCGGGAATGACGCTTTGGGGTTCCTTCTTGGGGCGGCACTTCAATATCAGTGAGGGGATACATTGCGCCAAGCAGCAGACTGCTATGCTTAGCAGGACCACCCCCACGATCACCTTAAGTACCGTCTGAAGCCACCCCCATGGAATCCATGACCACATCCAGCTCCACAATGAGCTCCACCAGTCCCCCCATGCAGAGCCCTCTCTGATGCCCTGGACTATGGTGTGGAGGTTTGTGAGCTGATTCTGCACTCTGCGGGAATTATCAGTAAGGTTGAAACAACACATACCCTGGAAGGATTTGCAACCCAAATGATGTAGCATTAAGAGGTAGTCTATAGCTGCTCTATTGTCAAGTATGGCATGGCGAAGCTCCGCCTGCTCCTGGTTGAGCAGCGCGATCGCCGAGGAGGTGTGGTTGATGGCTTTGGCTAATCCGCAAGCCAATCGACTAATCCTCCGAGCGTTGCCAACTGCTAAGGCTGGCACGCCGACTATGCTGACTGCCAGCGAGACATATTCGGCTGGACTCAAAACTCTAAAGCTGCTATCACATGAGCTATCTAACTGGGTGGTACGAGTGTGCCTTATGGGTGCTGAGACATTTGAAACAATTGTGCTTGGGGTGATCATATCCTTAGTAGGGAGTAACAGTGTCAACCGACTTAGGCAACATGTGGAGTCTGATACATTTGCGGGAATGTAGTTAAAAGTATACTGATTACACGTAAAGAACCAACCAGATGGTAACGTAACATGGGCATACATTGAACCAAGTGTCTCTGGTTTATCACAAGTCCAGTTGCTGCTGCCGGTATCGAAGCAGCGGCGCTGAGTTCGGCCGACTGCAGCGCAGCCGACCATTCGAGCACAAGTAGAGTTCGGGCTGGCCGCCACTCGCGGAGTGTGAAGAGTGGCTGCGTCAGCCGGCAAAGTCATGGTGAACCGCAATCCCCCCCAGCGAGCGTAGGCTGCAAAACTCGGAGGGAGTTGCGGCCCGAAAATCCTCTTTAGCAGCCAGTCGCCATCCCTGGCGTGTGCATCTAGAGTGTGGCACACTGGGATGAGACAGGTGCTCAGAATTGAGGCAGAACCAATGTCCTGCTTCAGGCAAAAATCGGACTGGTTGACGAGACCCGCCAACCTTTCCCATAGGTTATAATGCATCCGGGCGGAAAGGTCTCCGTCTGGCATCAAGCCGCTGGCCCCAAGTGGGGCGGCCTGAACGCCTTCCCCCACAAGTAGGGAGAGGGTCAGGATGATGATGGCTGCCATGGTGTTGGCGTGAATTCGGGCGAAGACTGCAGCCGTGAGGTTCTCCGGTGTCGGCTCCTTCTCCTCGCGTTGGAGGGCGTCCTCGGCCTCACTGCAAAGGGCCTTGATCATCCCCCAGGTGATCTTCGGCGCTGTCGGTGGCCGTCTCCTCCGACGGGTCTTGTCGGTCAGGGTGAGGTCCTCCATCTCCGGGATCGGACTCGGGTCGGCCTGGGTCCACGCCATGTGGTTCCAAGTGAGGCTTGACACACCGAGCTGGGATCCAAACGACACCTGTAGGAGACATAACTGCAGCATACCCTCTCCCCCAGGTTATGAGCGGCGCCGGGCCCCTCCAGGAAGGGTCCGGTGGCACTCGGTATCGGACCATCGGTCGCGGGAGAGCTTCCGAACGGCGGAAGTGCTTCTCCTGTGGCGTGCAATCCGAAAAAACATTAAGGTGATTGTAGGTGAACAATACCTTATTCAGACAATGCTGTGCCTGAGCCTGTGACTTGGGGAGGGCTGGTGGCTCCCCCCTTTCTGTTTGTTTGTCAATATAGGACTTGAGCGTCCGATTGACCCGTTCCACAATCGCTTGCCCCTGCGGATTGTAAGGAACGCCAAAAGTATGCTGAATATCCCAAGTAGCCATGAAGGTGGCCAGCTGCCTAGAGCTGTAGGACGGGGCGTTATCGGTTTTCACGTGCCGAGGTTTGCCCATGGCTGCAATGCAGGAAAGGAGGTGCTGCTCCACATGGGAAGCAGTCTCCCCTTTCTGCGCCGTTGCCCAAACGAATTGTGAAAAAGTGTCTATGCAAACGTGCATGTACTGCCATCTGCCAAACTGCAGAACATGCGTGACATCCATCTGCCACACCTGATTAGCCTCTGTCCCTCGTGGGTTGACCCCCCACGAGGGCCCCCCGGTGCCCCTGCACAATGCTGGCAAGAGCGAACTATGCCCTGGGCCTGAGAAAGTGGCAAATTAAACTGTCTGGCAAGTGCTTTGGCATTTTGGTGAAAGAAAGCATGGCTCTGGATTGGCGTAGTAAAAACACCCAAAACTGAACGTTGCTGAATTTCCTTTGCCGCCGCGTCCGCTCTGCTATTGCCCGCGGAAATCGGACCCGGGAGGTCCTGATGACTGCGGATGTGGGCAATATAGAGCGGCTCCGTGCGGTTGCGCAAATGAAATTGAGCAGTGAGAAACAAACTAAGCAGATTCTTGTCTATCGCGGGAGTAATGTATGCTCCCGGTAGACTGTGAAGCAAATTTCTAACGTACATGCTGTCCGTAATGATGTTTAAGCGTTCCTTGGCGAAGGTGCGCAAGGCAAGGTTCACCGCTGCCAACTCTGCCCGCTGCGCCGACTTTTGTGGAAGAGTTAACAGCGTGCACCAAGCTTGGCCCTCCTGCCAGGTCAAGACACCATATGTGCGACCACCATCCGTAAAAACTGTCCTGGCCCCCTGAAGTGGAACCAGCGAAAGCAACTCAAATAAGCTAACTGTCTGCGTCTGAAGTGAGACAAGTCTGGGGTCCTTTGGCAAGTGGTATGCCAAGCATCCGGTGAATCCTTCCAAAGCTATCGGAAGTGAGTCACCGAGCTGCATTAATTGCTGAACTTGTTCCTTGGTGAACGGGACTACGATTTTGGCCAAATCATGCCCTGAAATGCCCCTAGCTCTCAACCGTCCGCGGTAAACCACCGCGGAGACCAATTCTTGGGGAGGAACGATGTTTCGTGAAGAGGTGTTCGGAAGGTACACCCACTCCACGATACTCGCCCCTTTCTCGGCATCTACGCCGAGCGCTCCAGTGAACATGGATCCTGACCGTACGATGTACAAATTCAAGATCGGAGCATATGGCCCTGGGGAGATCCTATCTACCCATCGCTGGCTGAGAGCTTGGTTAACTTTCTCGAGAGCCAAGCGCGCTTCTCGAGAAATTTTTATCCGGTCTGCTGGCTGCTTACCTAAGGTTAGCAGCGAGAAGAGCGGCTTCAAAAGATCCGTATCCAAACGAAAATACGGTCTGGCCCACTTGATGTTCCCTAAAACCTGCTGCAATTCTACCAGGGTGACTGAGTCCTGTAAATTGATCTGAGGCAAAACTGGTGCGGCGAAAGAGCGGAGAAGCTGATGACCCAAGTATGAGAAGGGCTCGGTTCTCTGCACTTTCTCTGGGGCAATGAGTAAACCTTTGTCCCCCAGGCTGGCCTGGAGGTCAGAAAATATTTCGCTGCCGAGTTGCGGCATCGCGACCAAGATGTCATCCATGAAATGGCAAACTATGGCTTTGGGGTAAAGGCTTCGGAACTTTGCCAGTGCGTTGTGAACATAAATTTGGCACAGGGTGGGCAAATTGAGCATGCCCTGTGGCAAAAATTTCCACGCATAACGCTGCGTAGGCTCACTGTGGTTCACAACTGGCACCGTAAAGGCGAACCTTTCCCGGTCCCGGGGGTCTAAGGGAATTGTATAAAAGCAATCCTTGAGATCTATGACTAGGATCTCCCACCCCTCGGGAATCATGTTCGGATTCGGGATGCCGCATTGGAGCGGACCCATAGGCTGAATGCATTTATTGATCTCTCTGAGATCGTGGAGGAGTCGCCACTTCCCCGACTTCTTCTTAATCACAAAAATTGGCGAATACCATGGACTCGTGGACTGCTCTATGTGTCCTGCGTCTAGCTGCTCTTTAACTAGCTGCTTAAGGGCGACTAATTTCTCCCCCACTACCGGCCATTGTTCTACCCAGACCGGCGTGTCGGTGAGCCACTTAAGTGGCAACGCCATTACCCGAAGGTAAGCGTAGCACCGTACTGCTGTAAGATGTCTCGCCCCCAAAGGTTGATGTGCACGTCAAGAATGTGCGGCCGAATTACCGCCGTGCCGTCAGCCTTTGGAATCGTGACTGTCACCCACTCTCGGCTTCTAAACGCTTCCTGAATGCCGCCTACCCCCCACACATCGGAAACCGGCTCAATGGCCCACTCCCTTGGCCACTGGCCCCTGCTTATCACGCTCACATCTGCTCCGGTATCTCATAAGCCTGAGAATATTCTATTATTCAGAAATACCTCGATAACCGGGCACTGTTTCCACTCAATGTTGGTCTCCACTGTTGCTAAGACCTGGTATCCTTGTACTGCCTCACTGGCGCTCGAGCGGTCCTCTGACGGGGGCTCGGAGCTGTCACTGAGCCTTCCCTGGCTATCTGCTGGCGAGTGACAAGGAACCATGATCAGTTGCGCTAAGGTGTCTCCTTTGTGAATTGTTTGGGGCAGGTGCGTCCACAACTGAACTTGGAGAACGCCTGAAAAATTCGAGTCAACGACTCCTGGAATTATGAAAATTCCGCGTGCTCCTGCTACACTACGGGGCAAAACTAAACCTATAAAGCCCTTGGGCAGTGGACCCATGTACTGGGAGTCCACCAGATAGACCGTGCCTGGCAGGTCGCATGTAATGTCCGCCTGACAAGTCAAGTCTAACCCTGTACTAACCCCTTGGGGCTGGCCTGTGCCCTCGTGATGCCTGGAGTGGGACTGGGATCTAGTCTAGCTCTGGTGAGCTGAGGGAAGCCTCTGTTTGGACCGGGGCCAGAGACATGCCCGTGCTCCGGTTTCCCGAATCCGGACAGTCTCGGGCCCAATGGTAGCCTCTTTTACACTTCGGACACTGGGTTTTCAGAGCCTTGGAATGGCCGGACTTTTGTCCGCCTCCCTTGGATCGGCACTCCCTAGCAAAGTGACCAACCTTGCCACAATTGTGACATGCTCCTTGGGTCTTTCCTTTTGGTCTCTTACCCCCTTGCACCGCTGCCGCTAGCAATCCCATCTTGTAGGATTCTGTGCCAACGTCGGCGCAAGCTCTAATCATGTCCGTGAGTGTCAAGTCG
This sequence comes from Bradypodion pumilum, assembly GCA_035047305.1. Classification (NCBI taxonomy): domain Eukaryota; kingdom Metazoa; phylum Chordata; class Lepidosauria; order Squamata; family Chamaeleonidae; genus Bradypodion; species Bradypodion pumilum. The sequence continues at coordinate 54,856,162 of JAWDJD010000003.1, read as the reverse complement.
GGACGTTTGCCTAGTGACTGCAGGATTTTACGGCAGTCTAGATTGGCATTGTCCTTGGCTAACTTCATCATGAGCTCTTGCTGGGCCTGCTCATTGTCAATCTGCCTGCTAATTGCTTCCTCCAGGCGATTGATGAAGTCCATATAGGGCTCCTGGGCTCCCTGCTTGATAGCGGTGTAATTTTTAGCCGCTTTGCCAGTTGCTGGGACTTTGAAAAACGCCCTGAAGGCGGCCTCGGCCGACATCTGGAGAGTGGCAAGAGGCAAGTTGATGTGGGCATCGATGGGCTCGAAGGCACCTGAACCATATAACTGGTCAGGAAGTACTGCGCCTCCCATCCTGGCAGCCCTCGTCTGCGCCTCTAGGCGAAACTCGCTGTCCCAAATTAAGTACTGGCTAGGGTGGAGCATCATCCGCATGATGGCTTTCCAGTCATGGGGAATCCACATGGTGTTCTCGCACACTTGCTGAAGCGTGCCCCTTGTAAAATGACTTTGGAGCCCTGTTTCTGAGATGGCTTTCCGTATGGCCATGAGAAGCTTATACGGAACTGGGGAATGAATTATCTGTTGGGCGCCTGTGAGCGCGTCTATTTCCATGAGGATGGGACATATCTGACTAAGCTCAGCTAGTTCTTCTGCTGGCAACTCCCCCTTCCTAATCTCCTCTTCAATTGTACGCTGAAGGGGACTTTTGGTAACTCGGGAACCCGTCGCTGTCAGAGAAGCGCCTGCGCTCCTCATTCCTTGCATTCCACCGGTGACGTCTGCAGCTGTCACCGGGGGAAAGCTCCCTACGCTACCCTGCCTAAATTGGAGTGACGGATAGAGCGCCGTAGGCACCATTGGCTCGGCTGGTGTGACTGGCAGATTTGGGGGTTCTTTGGCCTCTACCCGGACTGGCTCTATCTCCGCTAAGAGCTTCCTACACTTTCTCCATGTGCGAATTACGCCTCCTGGAGCTTTCGGGGGTTGCTGAATGCAGTCTCCTATCTGATCCCAGAGCTCGAGGGTTAATGTACCTACTTCTGGGTAAAGCAGGCAGTGTTCCCCTAGGTACACCAAAAGTCTCGCTAGCTCCCCGCTGTGAAAACGCAAATTAAATATCCTGGCCAGGATCTTGAACTCTCCCTCACGAGTTCTTTGGCTAGTGGATGGACGCTGTCGCTGAGGACAGGTCCCCATATTACCTGCGATTGGGTCCTCCGAAGTTTCCTCCTCGGGACGAGTCGACGCGTCTTTGGCAGGCAACAGGTTCTGGCGACGTCGCTTCTGGGTAGAGCTCGGAGCGTGGACTGCGGCCACGGGCCCTCGGTGACCACTGCGCTGTCAGGGGCTCACAGCTGCCCTGAGCGGAACACGTTTTTCCCTTTGGCGCAAGCCGCCGCGAAAGCCGGGAGCAAGCTGTAGGATGCCTCTTTGGACTGCCTCACCGCAGGCCGTCCCTCCGCTCGGCTGGCTGCCGGACGGAGTGCCGCGCTGTCCTCCGGGACGATTCGGACACGGTTCAAGCGCAGAACCGGACCGTGTGATCGCTACTCTGAGGAAGACCGCTTGCTTACTCACGAGTAGATCACGTCTCGGGGTCACCAGATGTAGGAATCGGGGCCGCAGAGGGCCGGAGGTCCCGGAGAAGACTGATCAAGAAACGATACGAGGCAGCATGGAGGAGGATAAGATCAGTGGTTTATTGGGAAAAAGGCATCATCATATATAGGAGTAAAAGCGCAACGGTGGCAAAAACAGTCATCTGACAGAAATCACATCACCTGTTTACTCGGGTTAATTGGGAATCTCTTGGAGGGAAGTTAGTTAACTTGGCCAAACACAGACTGGGGAAAACACCATTGTTTAGGGATTAGGCAGGGGTAAACATGGCATCTGTTTACACCCGGGGTAAAGTTGAGCTTGGAGATGAGTGATTATTCTAATGGGTAACTGGGTTAGCTATTCGCTCTCTCAGCAGATCCGCTGGTCAGGTCAGGAAATTGGGTGAATCAAACCCTATCATTTATCCACCCCCCTAAATTTCTCTGCCCGCAGAGCCCACGGCTCAAGGAGCGTTCCCCCGAAGTGGCCTCTGCGCGGGCCGTTCCATGCCACTGGGGCATGGGGAAACCACACCTTAGACTGCCAGGAAAAAAATAGCAAGTGGTTCTAGAGCAAATCAAGTCTGAACTGTCTCAGGAAGCAAAAATGATGAAGCTGAAACTGTCCTACTTTGGGCACATCATGAGAAAACAAAAGTTGCAGGAGCTGAGCAGGGTTCTTGAGGACAGAACATTTTGGAAAGCTTTCATTCATAGCGTCATCATAGATCGGAAACAACTTGAAAGCACACAACAAGAACAGGGCTTACAGCAGGAGTTCTCAACCTTTTAAAGCTGAGGGCCAGGTCACGCTCCCTCAGACAGCTTTGTGGGCCAGATGACTATTTTGCCCTTCCTCCACCACATGGCACTTCCTGGTGTAGTAGAGTTGGTGGGAGCCACATGAAATGGTGCCACAGGCCATATCTGGCCTGCAGGCCACAGGTTGAGAATCCCTGGGTTGCAGGGTCAAACTGAAAGGATTTTGTGTAAGCAAAAACAACAATGCATCTCCCAAGCCTTTCTGAACTAAGTTTCAATTCTCAGGGTAGTTAAGGGAGGGGAAAGAATGTTCCCAACACATTTCTGGTGGCGTCAGCAGTGTCTGCATCCACTTTTGTAATCCAAAGTGCTTTGGGTAAGACTTGACTGGAATAAAAAAAATAAAGCTTAAGACCTTTAGGTTCCCATACCAGGAACAAAGGTCAGGGTGAATGTATCTGGTTCCACATTTGGATTTTCTTTTCAGGGGAAAGGTTATGGGGACTATTATCAAGAGAACCTGCATTTCACCATGGATTAGTATGGCACAGGTAAGAATAACACTGAAAAGTTTTGGCAACCATTTCCCTCTTTCCCTTCATTGGATCAATTACATTGGCAACCCTGGAAAAGTATAAATCAGCATAAAAAATTCTAAATACTAAACCTAGTAGCTCCTTTCTTTACAGAAAGCAAGACCTACAAGGAATCAGGAAGAGGTTGTAGGCTTTCTGTGTCCTGCTTGGCACAGTTCAAAGCCAATCACTCAAAAGTAAATCACTACACTGTGATCTTGCCAAATGCTGCCTGAATATATTCTCCAGGGCTCTTTTCCCCCCTATGCTGCAAGGTGTGCTGACATTCTGCTTTGGTTTTTTCCAAGTCTGATCTGATAAAAGTAGCCATCTCTTATCCAATGCAAAGAATGTCTACTGTGGCAGATGGCTACGACATGATTATAAGCTTTTTAGAATTAAGCTCATATTGATTTTTCATTGGGGAGGGCAGAAGTCTACTTTCAGATCTTCATGCGGATTTCTGCAAAAATGCTTCTTTTGTGAAGTTAAGTGAGTTGTAGATTTGAAATGCATGGACAAAAATGAATGTCACCTTCTAGGTGGAATAAATGAAACAACGTTTGGAAAAGCATAAAACATCTGAAAAAGTGAGCTGTGATTAGGAGGATGGATGGCAGAATTCTGCTTCAGGAAAGGACAAAGAATTGTGCCATTGATGATTTCATCAGTCATTATATCTCTTTAAAATGCTTTTTGTGACTGCAGGAAACAAATGTTCTGTCAGATGGAAAAAATAAAAGAGAGCTATTCTGAATTATTTGCAGAAATTTGACTGCATTGTTTAACTAAAGGGAAAGACTGGGGTTCTGTCAGGGACTTTTTGTTCAGTCACACAGTCGAGTTTGACTCTTTGCAAACCCATAGACCACCACTCACCAGGCTCTTCTGTCATCTGCCATCCTCCATAGCCTGCCCAGATCTACTGCATCAACAGTGCCATCTCATCCTCTGCCACCCCCTTCTAATTTTGCCTTTGATCTTTCCCAGCATCAGGGCCTACTCTAGTGAGTCCTCTCTTCTCATTTGGTGGCCAAAGTACTTGAGCTTCAGCTTCAGTCCTTCCAAGGATCAGTCAGGATTGATTTCCTTTAGTATGGATTGATTTGATCTCCTTGCAGTCCAGGGGACCCTCAAGAGTCTTCTCCAACACCACAGTTCAAAGGTGTCTATTTTTCTGCACTAAGCCTTTCTTATGGTCCAAGCTCTCACAGCCATACATTACTACTGGGAATACCATTGCTTTAACTAGGCAGACTTTTGTTGGCAGGGTAATGCCTCTACTTTTTATTATGTTGCATAGATTTGCCATAGCTTGCCTCCCATGAAGTAAGCATCTTTTTTATTCATGGCTACAGTCACCATCTGCAATGATCTTCGATCCCAAGAAGGTAAAGTCTGTCACTAGGAAGTGATGAGGCCAGATGCCATAATCTTGGGGGTGGGGGGGTGGGGTGGTATGTTGAGTTTCAGGCCAGCTTTTGCACTCTAGTCTTTCACCCTCATCAAGATGCTCTTTAGGTCTTCTTCACTTTCCGCCATTAGGGTAGCATTATCTGCATATTTCAGGTTGTTGATGTTTTTTCCAGCAGCCAGGGTGAGCAGAGAACAAAGCCCTCAAGGGTTCAGGTGACCCACACCCATGTGTTCGCACAGGAGCTCAGAGTCTCTTCCTTTTCTTCATCCCTTTCATCAATGGAGATGCCTTTTTGCAGCCTCTGTGACACGCCTAATATACCTCTGTTTAGAAAAGCACAGTGCATCGTCAAATGTTCAATGCCAGGTATTTGTTTTGTATCTTTCCAATATATTATCTTGCCACTCTTCTCACATTTGCAAATTAAAAATTGGGGGATTTACAGCTAACCTGAGTAACAACCAGAGATCTTCTGCCATTACCAAAATGTATGAAGCCTCATGATTTGTATTCTTATCACTGTAACCAATCACTCTGTATCTCTGTACTTGATGTGTATAAATTGATGCCATGAAGCCTCACTCCCATGTTTGATGAAGTGGACTTGATCCTCAAAAGCTTACATTCAAATACAAGTTAATCTTTAAAGTGCTACTTTATTTTTGTTTTGTTTATTCTCTGATATGCCTAAAACACAGAGTAACATGGCTACCATTCCAATAGATTCCATGAAATATTTAAAATATTTTAAGAAATAAAATCCCATGCCATCCATGTCATGAGAAAATACTCTGCCTGTATTCCTCCAAGAACTATTACTCAAAGTTAGCCTTCTTTGTTTGGTAGGTTTTTTCCCTTTAAGAAATTATCACTTTTTATCTACTTTTTAGCACCCCCATTTACAGTATTTAATCTAAAATCAATATAAGTTTTTTGTCTGTTCTTACCTAAAATAACTGCATGGTTCAACTACATTTTCAATTTAGCCACCACTACAATTTGTTGGCTATCCCAAGCTTGACACCTTGGGATACATATCCAAAATGAAGAAACATACTGGGAACTACTCTTCACGTTTCCAAACAATAATTTTTAAATCATGTTTAAAAGAACTCTTGCTCTTGATGCTAAATTGCTTAGAAAAGTTCATCTTGCTTTTCTGAGCCTCAGTAGAATTGTAGTGCTTAAGGCTGCTTTGAAAAGCTTGCCTGTTTAATTTCCAAGGCAATTATGATCAGAATGATAAGACAAAGTCATTTTTATTTTTCTGCCTGCCTGATTTAATTGTCTTGGGATTTATGTGAAAAGAAAAGGAAATTTCCTTTGTTACATCATGACATACTTCTTCCCCTTTCATAGACTAAAAATGATATAGTAATTGCTTCAAACTTGATTACTAAAGTGGGCAAGAAAATGCATTGACAAGAGAGATGTATGGAGGATGTGACTATCAGTGGTTATTAATGACAGCTTTATGATAGCAATTGCATTATATATGTTGCCTCTTAGATGAGTTACAGAATGCCACTTAAGAATTTCCTCAAGTCACATCTGACCTTGAATGTCTATACCATGTGACTATACAAGTACTTGGGTGGGTGGGTGGGGGGTTTAGTGGAGATTTGCACTTCCAGATATAAAATGGCTACTTGCACATTGCCTTTCCCTTAGTTTCAACTTGTTGTTGTTCAGTTGCACAGTCAATTCCGACCCTTTGCGGCCCTATGGACCATTGTCCTCCAGGCACATATTCAAAGAAATGTTTTGGTTAAGTTTTCAAATTGGGGGGATAAATTAAATATGATGGCTTTTATAAACAAGCTGGGTCTGGCATTTTAAAAATTGATGGGAATGATATGGAGGTTTACAATGATATATCAGTGGAATAACGTGGTTGGCGTTATAAGATGAAACCAGCAACAAAAATTTTGATGGAACGTGGGATAAAATATAATTGGAGATTTCCACAACAATTGAGGTTTCTTATGACAAGAAAATGCATACAATTGATGCAGGGATGGATGATTTGGAATATTTGTGCTTGATTGGTCTGGTTAAGGTGGCTTCACAAGAATGGCTTGGTTTAGTGCGGTTTCCCCATGCCCATCGGGCATGGAAACGGCCCTTGCAGAGGCCGCTTCAGGAGGACGCTCCTTGAGCCGCGGGCTCTGCGGGCAGCCAAATTAAGGGGGGTGAATAAAGTATAGGGTTTGATTCACCCAATTACCGTGACCTGACCTGCGACTCGGCCAAGTAAGCAGATAGCTGACTTCTGTCAAGCATTAAGTACATAGTTCATCTCCCAGTTCGGGAAATCCCTGGCGCAAATAAGCCATGTTTGTCCCTGCCTAATCCCCAAGACAATGAGGTCCCTGAACCCATGTTTGCCCCAGCTGATTAAACTCCCCTTTGAAGAATTCCCCATTAACCCGTGTACGTGAGTGAGGTAATTTTCCTGTCAGGTGACAGCTTGCCACCGTTGCGCTTTTTTCCCTATAAATGATGTTGCCTCTTTCCAATAAAGTACTGATCTGATCTCGCTCCTGTTGCCTCGTGTTGTCATTGATCAGTCTCCTCCGGGCTCTAACGCCGCCCTAGCGGCCAGACATCGCTACAGCTGGTGACCCCGACGTGATTTACTCGTGAGTAAGAGACCCCGGAGAGGTCTACTCGTGAGTAGCGCTCCACGCGGTCCGGTTCTGCGCTTGAACCGCGACCCGCCAGCCCGGAGGATAGCGCGGCGCTCTGGTCGGCAGCCAGCCGGACAGAGGACGGCCCGCCGCGAGGCATTCCAGAGAGACATTCCTACCGCTCACTCCCCGCTTTCGCGAGGTTTGCCATAGAGGGAAACGCGTTCCGCTCAGGGCAGGCTGTGAGCCCCTGACATCGCAGAGGCCGTTAGAAGGGCCCGTGGCAGAAGGTCCACGCTCCGAGGGCTACCCCAGACACTCGTCGCCCGAACCTGTTGCCTGCAAAGACGCGTCGAACTTCGTCCCGAGAAGGAGACTTCGGAGGACCATCGCAGGTAATATGGGGACTTGTTCTCCTCGACCAAGTCCGTCCGCTAGCCAAAGAACTCGGGAGCAAGAGTTCATAATCCTGGCCAGGGTTTTTCAGTTACGATTTCACAGCAGGGAGCTAGCGAGACTTCTGGCGTACCTCAGGGAACACTGCCTACTTTACCCAGAAGTAGGTACGTTAACCCTGAAGCTCTGGGATCAGATAGGAGACTGCATTCAGCAAACCCCGAAAGCTCCGGGAGGGATAGTCCGCACATGGCGGAAATGTAGGAGACTCTTAGAGCAGATCGAGCCAGTCCGGGTAGAAGCGGAAGAACCCCCGTTAGAAAAGCCATCAGGCATGCCAGTCGAGCCGACTGCGCCCGCCGCACTCTACCCGACATTCAGTTATCAGCAGAGTAGCGCAGGGGGCCTTCCCGCGGTGACAGCTGCAGACGTCACCGAGGGAACGCAAGGAATGAGAGGCGCTGGCGCTTCTCTGACAACCCCAGGTTCCCTAGTCGTGAAGAGTGCCCTTCAGCGCACAGCTGAGATAGAACTCAAGAAGGGGGAATTGCCAGTAGAACAGCTAGCAGAGCTTCGACAGATTTGTCCCATCCGCTTGGAGATGGACGCGCTCACAGACGCACAGCAGGTAGTACACTCCCCAGTCCCGTACAAGCTTCTCATGGCTTTACGGAAAGCAATCTCAGAGACAGGGCTCCAAAGTCGTTTTACGAGGGGCACGCTCCAGCAAGTGTGCGAGACCACCATGTGGATTCCTCATGATTGGAAAGCCGTCATGAGGATGATGCTCACCCCCAGCCAGTACATGATTTGGGACAGCGAGTTCCGCCTAGAGGCGCAAGCTCGGGCTGCCAGGATGGGAGGCGCGGTAATCCCTGACCAGCTGTATGGTTCAGGTGCCTTTGAGTCCATCAACGCTCAAATCAACTTGCCTCTCGCCACCCTAGAGATGTCAGCCGAGGCTGCCTATAGGGCATACTTCAAGGTCCCAGCGTCTGGCAAAACGGCCAAAAATTACACCGCTATTAAGCAGGGAGCCCAAGAGCCCTACATGGACTTCATCAATCGCCTGGAAGAAGCAATTAGCAGGCAGATTGACAATGAGCACGCCCAGGAAGAGCTCATGATTAAGCTAGCCAAAGACAACGCCAACTTGGACTGCCGTAAAATCTTGCAGTCCTTGGGCAATCGCCCAGACATAACCTTAACGGACATGATTCAAGCATGCTCCGACGTTGGCACAGACTCTTACAAGATGGGTCTGCTAGCGGCAGCGGTGCAGGGGGGAAGAAGATCCAATGGCAAGAACAAGGGGGCATGTCACACTTGTGGCAAGGTCGGTCACTTCGCTAGGGAGTGCCGATCCAAGGGAAACGGACCAAAGTCCGGCCGTCCCAAGGCTCCGAACACCCTCTGCCCGAAGTGCCAGAAAGGCTACCATTGGGCCAGGTTTTGTCCGAATTCGGGAAACCGGAATCCGGGCACGTCTCTGGCCCCAGTCCAAACAGAGGCTTCCTTCACCCAGATCCAGAACTCCCCAGACCGAGACTAGATTCTAGGCTCATCCCAGGCACTGCGAGGGCACAGGCCAGCCCCAAGGGCAGCACGGGGCTAGAATTGACTTGCCAGGCGGACGTTACATGCGACCTGCCAGGCACAGTCTATCTAGTCGACACCCAGTACATGGGACCCCTGCCCAGAGGCTTTATAGGTTTAGTTTTGCCCCGTAGTGTAGCTGGAGCACGCGGAATTTTTATAATTCCAGGAGTCATTGACTCGAATTTTTCAGGCATTCTCCAGGTCCAGCTTTGGGCGCACCTGCCCCAAACCATCCACAAGGGAGACACGTTAGCGCAACTGATCATGGTTCCTTGTCACTCGCCAGCAGGCAGCCAGGGAAGGCTCAGGGACAGCTCAGAGTCCGGTTCAGCAGACCGCTGGAGCGCGAGTGAGGCAGTGCAAGGATACCAGGTCTTAGCGACAGTGGAGACCAACATTGAGTGGAAACAGCGCCCCGTTATCGAGGTATTTTTGAACAAAAGGGTGTTCTCAGGGTTACTCGATACCGGAGCGGATGTGAGCGTGATAAGCAGGAGCCAGTGGCCAAGAGAGTGGGCCATTGAGCCGGTCTCCGATGTGTGGGGGGTAGGAGGCGTCCAGGAAGCGTTCAGGAGCCGAGAGTGGGTAGAGGTCACAATCCCAAAGGCTGACGGCACAGCGGTAATTCGGCCGCACATTCTTGACGTGCACATCAACCTTTGGGGGCGAGACATTCTCCAGCAGTACGGTGCTACGCTTACCTTCGGGTAATGGCGTTGCCACTTAAATGGCTCACCGACACTCCGGTATGGGTAGAACAATGGCCGGTAGTGGGAGAGAAATTAGTTGCCCTCAAGCAGCTAGTTAAGGAACAGCTAGACGCAGGACACATAGAACAGTCCACAAGCCCCTGGAATTCGCCAATTTTTGTGATTAAGAAGAAGTCGGGGAAGTGGCGACTCCTCCACGATCTCAGGGAGATCAATAAATGCATTCAGCCGATGGGCCCGCTTCAATGCGGCATCCCAAATCCGAACATGATTCCCGAGGGGTGGGAGATCCTAGTTGTAGATCTCAAGGATTGCTTTTATACAATCCCCCTAGACCCCAGGGACCGGGAAAGGTTCGCCTTTACAGTGCCGGTCGTGAACCACGGAGAGCCCACGCAGCGTTACGCGTGGAAATTTTTGCCACAGGGCATGCTTAATTCGCCCACCCTGTGTCAAATTTACGTTCACGGCGCACTGGCAAAGTTCCGAAGCCTTTACCCTAAAGCTATTGTTTGTCACTTCATGGACGACATCTTAGTAGCGTTGCCGCAGCTCGGCAGCGAAATGTTTTCTGACCTCCAGGCCAGCCTGGGGGACAAAGGCTTACTTATTGCCCCTGAGAAAGTGCAGAGAACCGAGCCCTTCTCATACCTGGGCCATCGGCTTCTCCGCTCTTTCGCAGCACCAGTCCTGCCTCAGATAAATTTACAAGACTCAGTCACCCTTGTAGAATTGCAGCAAGTTTTGGGGAACATCAATTGGGCCAGACCGTATTTTCGTTTAGATACGGATCTTCTAAAACCGCTCTTCTCGCTGCTAACCTTAGGTAAGCAGCCGGCAGACCGGATAAAAATCTCTCGAGACGCGCGCTTGGCGCTCGAGAAGGTGAACCAAGTTCTCAGCCAGAGGTGGGTGGATAGGATCGCCCCGGGGCCGTATGCCCCGATCCTGAATCTGTACATCGTGCGGTCAGGATCCATGTTCACTGGGGCGCTAGGAGTAGACTCAGAGAAGGGAGCGAAGATTGTGGAGTGGGTCTACTTGCCCAACACCTCTTCTCAGAACATCGTTCCGCCCCAAGAACTGGTCTCCGCGGTGATCTACCGCGGCAGACTGAGAGCAAGGGACATTTCTGGGCACGATTTAGCTAAGATCATAGTCCCGTTCACCAAGGAACAAATCCATCAGTTGATGCAGCTCGGTGACTCGCTTCCGATAGCTTTGGAGGGATTCACCGGAAGCTTGGCATACCATTTGCCCAAAGACCCTAGACTTGTCTCACTTCAGACAGGAACAGTCAGCTTGTTCGAATTGCTCTCGCTGGTCCCGCTCCAAGGGGCCAAGACAGTCTTTACCGATGGGGGACGCACATATGGTGTCCTGACTTGGCAGGAGGGCGAAGCTTGGCGCACGCTGTTAACTCTTCCACAGAAGTCCGCGCAGCGGGCAGAGTTGGCAGCCGTGAACCTTGCCTTGCGCACCTTCGCCCAGGAACGGTTAAACATCATTACTGACAGTCTGTATGTAAGGAACTTGCTTCACAGTCTACCGGGAGCTTACATTACTCCCGCGATAGACAAGAACTTGCTTAGTCTGTTTCTCACTGCTCAATTTCATTTGCGGAACCGCACAGAGCCGCTCTATATTGCCCACATCCGAAGTCACCAAGACCTACCGGGTCCGATTTCCGCGGGCAATAGCAGAGCGGATGCGGCGGCAAAGGAAATTCAGCAACGTTCAGTTTTGGGAGTTTTCACTACTCCAATCCAGAGTCATGCCTTTTTTCACCAAAACGCCAAGGCACTCGCCAGACAGTTCAATCTGCCACTCTCTCAGGCCCAAGGTATAGTCCGCTCTTGCCAGCATTGCGCAGGAGCGCCGGGGGGGCCCTCGTGGGGGGTCAACCCACGAGGGACAGAGGCTAATCAGGTATGGCAGATGGACGTCACGCATGTGCCGCAGTTCGGCAGATGGCAATACATGCACGTCTGCATTGACACCTTTTCCCAGTTCGTTTGGGCAACGGCGCAGAAAGGGGAGGCTGCCACCCACGTGGAGCAGCACCTCCTTTCCTGCATTGCGGCGATGGGCAAGCCGCGGCACGTGAAGACGGACAACGCGCCGGCCTACAGTTCCAGGCAGTTGGCCGCCTTCATGGCTACTTGGGACATCAAGCACACATTTGGAATTCCCTACAATCCGCAAGGGCAGGCGATTGTAGAGCGGGTCAATCGGACGCTAAAGTCCTATATTGACAAACAAACAGAAAGGGGGGAGCCACCAGCCCTCCCCAAGTCACAGGGAGAAGCACAGATGTGTCTCAACAAGGTATTGTTCACTTACAATCACCTTAATGTTTTTTCGGATTGCACGCCGCAGGAGAAGCATTTCCGCCGTTCGGAAGCTCTCCCGCGACCTATGGTCCGGTACCGAGTGCCACCAGACCCTTCTTGGAGGGGCCCGGTGCCGCTCATAACCTGGGGAAGAGGGTATGCTGCAGTTATGTCTCCTACAGGTGTCGTTTGGATTCCAGCTCGGTGTGTCAAGCCTCACTTGGAACCACATGGCGTGGACCCAGGCCGACCCGAGTCCGATCCCGGAGATGGAGGACCTCACGCTGGCTGACAAGACCCGCCGGAGGAGACGGCCACCGGCGGCGCCGATGATCACCTGGGGGATGGTCAAGGCACTTTGCAGTAAAGCTGAGGACGCCCTCCAGCGCGGGGAGAAGGAGCCGACACCGGAGAACCTCGTAGCAGCAGTCTTTGCCCAGATTCATGCCAACTCCATGGCGATCATCGTCATCCTGGCCCTTTCCCTGCTCTTGGGGGGAGGCGTTCAGGCTACTCCGATCCAGGCCGACGGTTTGCCGCCTGGGGAAGATATTTCTGCACGAATGCAGTACAACTTGTGGGAAAGGTTGGCGGGTCTCGTCAACCAGTCCGATTTTTGTCTACGGCAGGACATTGGTTCTGCATCTATCCTCAGCACCTGTCTCATCCCCGTGTGCCACGCTCTGGACGCGCGCACCAAGGATGGCGACTGGTTGTTGAAGGCGTTCTTTGGCCCACACACTCCTACCACCTTCTCAGCATACGCCCGCTGGGGGGGGACGGCGACTTGCATCAACCTTGCCGGCTGACGCAGCCACTCTTCATACCCCTCGAGTGGCGGTCAGCCCGGACGCTGCTTGCACCCGAATGACCGGCTGCACCTCAGGCGGTCCGACTCGGCGCCGCTGCCTTGACCCCGGCAGCGGCAACTGGACTTGTAATAAACCAGAGACACTCATCTCGCTGTACGCTCACGTCACCCTACCTTCAGGTGGTTTTTCACCTGCAACCAGTTCACATGGAACTATATTCCTGCGAATTTGTCGGACTCAATGTGTTGTATCAGTCGTTTGACTCTGTTACTTCCTACTAAGGACATGATTGCCCCAAGCACAAATGTTTCTAATGTTTCACATGTTTCCAATGTTTCAAATGTTTCCCCACTCATACGGCACACACGCACAACCCAGTTAGACAGCTCTTGTGACAGCAGCTTCAGAGTAATGAGTCCCGCTGAGTATGTATCCCTAGCAGTCAGCCTTGTCGGCGTGCCAGGCTTGGCCGTCGGCAACGCACGGAGGATTGGCCGCTTGGCTTGCGGTTTGGCAAAAGCCATTAACCATACCTCCACAGCGATAGCGCTCCTCAATCAGGAACAGGCAGAACTTCGCCAGGCCGTTCTTGACAATCGAGCGGCTATCGACTACCTCCTCTTGCTGCACCACCTGGGTTGCGAGTCTGTTCATGGAATGTGCTGCTTCAATCTTACTGACAACTCCCGTAAGATCTAAAGCCAGATCACGAACCTCCACACCATAGTCCAGGGTATTACTGAGGGTTCCGCATGGGGGGCTTGGTGGAGTTCCCTGTGGAATTGGATGTGGTCATGGATTCCCTGGGGGTGGCTGCAAACGGTGCTTAAGGTAGTGGTGGGGATAACCATACTAGGCATTACGCTTTGTTGTTTTGCTCAGTGCATTCCCTCGCTGATCTCCAAGTGCCACCCCAGAGAGAAACTCCGTGACGTCATACCCGCTCAACAGCTGATGCCGCTCTTGCGCAAGGTCGCCAGTCAGGTCCTTAAATAGAAAATAAAGGGGAGATGCGGTTTCCCCATGCCCATCGGGCATGGAAACGGCCCTTGCAGAGGCCGCTTCAGGAGGACGCTCCTTGAGCCGCGGGCTCTGCGGGCAGCCAAATTAAGGGGGGTGAATAAAGTATAGGGTTTGATTCACCCAATTACCGTGACCTGACCTGCGACTCGGCCAAGTAAGCAGATAGCTGACTTCTGTCAAGCATTAAGTACATAGTTCATCTCCCAGTTCGGGAAATCCCTGGCGCAAATAAGCCATGTTTGTCCCTGCCTAATCCCCAAGACAATGAGGTCCCTGAACCCATGTTTGCCCCAGCTGATTAAACTCCCCTTTGAAGAATTCCCCATTAACCCGTGTACGTGAGTGAGGTAATTTTCCTGTCAGGTGACAGCTTGCCACCGTTGCGCTTTTTTCCCTATAAATGATGTTGCCTCTTTCCAATAAAGTACTGATCTGATCTCGCTCCTGTTGCCTCGTGTTGTCATTGATCAGTCTCCTCCGGGCTCTAACGCTGCCCTAGCGGCCAGACATCGCTACAGTTTAGGGAAAACTTTAATAGAATCATGGGGAATAAAAAGAGACTATGGAAATGCTGAAGAGAGGGGTGCTACAGGAGGAACAGATGTGGATTTTAAAGCATTGACAGTGGTTGATGAAGGGTGAACCAGGATTTAGGGGATGGAGAAGAAAATGGGATGATGTAGGGGAAATAAATAATCTTTATAAATGTTTGTGTGTTTTCAAAAGTAAGATTGAGCTCTGGAGCGTTAGACAGTAGGCACATCTTGCACGTTCCTCTCTTTGATAGTCAAGGGCTACTTTTTGTAGAAAGAAGTGGGGAAGGTAGATATGAATGTTTATTGTTATAGTTGTTGTTATTGTTTATGTGTGGTAGAGAGAAACACACCAGTAGGAGGAAGCAAAGGTCATAGAAGATGGTTTTTTTAAGCTTAAGGTATGAGAAATATTAAAGTGTTATCTTGGAATGTGAAAGGTACTGGTTCTCAAGTGAAGAGGAGAAGAATAGAATCAGCCCTGAGGAAAGATAAACCGGATATAGTCTTTTTGCAGGAAACTCATCAAAAATCGGGGGATACAAATAAGATTTTTTTAGGATGGATGCAAATTTATGAAAAGTCCTATGGTACATCAAAAGCAAGAGGGGTTGCGGTTCTGATCTCGAGTAGACTAGGTTTTGAGATGATAAATAGTGTTTCCAACCCGGAAGGTAGATACTTAATAATAAAAGGGAAGATTGACGATAAGGAAATAATTTTAGTGAACATATGTGCACCAAATGATCATCAAGGGGAGTTTTTAGACAAAATATATGGTATATTGGAGAAAGAAAAAGCAACAAAACGATTGTAGCTGGAGATTTCAATTTAATAAGGTCAAATTTGGATTGTACAAATATAGCAAGGAGTGGAAGAGGATCTAAAACGCAGATTCTTGATAATTGGATGAAATCTCTAGGCTTGAAAAATACATGGAGGGAGTTTAAAGGGTCAAAAAGGGTTTATACATTTTTTTCACAGGTGCATAATACATACTCCAGAATAGATTACATATTTGTAACAGAGAGTATGATTAGGAATATAGATGAGGTGGAAGTGGGAATTTTTAAAGATCAGATCATGCAGAAGTGTTGATGGAATTAAGGATAGAGGGAGTAAAGAAAATGAGAAGGAATTGGAGATATGATGCCAAAGTTTTTAAAGACCATAAATGTAAAGAGCAAATAATTTAAAAATGGAAGGAAAGTTGTTATTGGAATGATACGGATGAGGTGAGTTATAATATGGTATGGGATGCCATGAAGTCGGTTTTTAGAGGGGAGAGTATTAAGTTGTCTAGCATTAGAAATAAACAATATAAGGAAGCACAAGATAAGAAGATTTTCGACAAGATGCAAAGATTAAAGATGGAATTGGTAGGAAGGGATATTGGTAAAAAGAGATTTGGTGTATTTAAAAAGGGAATATTTTGAATACAGTAATAAGAATTCAAAATTATTTGCAAGGGCTGCTAAAGAAAAGAGAAATAAAAGGGAAATTGGAATATTGGTCAATAAAGAGGGAATAAGATGTAATAGGATTAGAGATAAATGTAAGATTGTCAAAGATTTTTATCAGGATTTATATGCTAAAAAGAATATAGATTTGGAGAAGTTAAAGGAGCAATTGAGGAAACAAATAGAAAATAAGAGAAAATAGGAACATAGAAATAGAATGGAAGAGCGAATAATGGAGAAAGAAATAAAAGATGTAATAGCCAACTTGAAGTCAGATAAAGCTCTGGGGGAAGATGGGTTATCAGCTGAATTTTTTTAGGAATTTAAAAACATTGTGGTTCCAACATTGATGAAATTATATAATTATATTTTGAATACGGCAGATGAAGAAGTATAATTATATTTTTGAAAGAGGGCAAATTCCGACTTCATGGTATAGAACTATAATTGTTTTATTACCAAAACCTGGAAAAGATTTAGAAAAAGTGGAATCATATAGGCCTATTTAATTGATAAATCAACATGCTAAGATTTTTACAGCAATATTGGCAAACAGACTGAATAGTTTTATAGGTAATTATATAAATGAAGATCAAACGGGTTTTTTGAAAGGAAGACATATGGCAGATTTGACAAGGAGAGTTTTAGATTTAATATATATTTTCAAGACATTCGATTCATTACAGTGGGCAACAATTAACGAGATAATTAAATGTTATGGATTTGGAGATAAATTCAGAAGGACGATTGAACAATTATATCAATATGGTACTGCCATTGTTAGGGTAAATGATGATGCTACAGAAGAAGTAAAATTAGAAGCTGGAACAAGGCAGGGTTGCCCATTATCACCAATTTTGTTTATTATGTCAATGGAGTTGTTGGCAAAGACTATAAGAGAAGATAAGGATATTGAAGGAATACTAGGAAATAAGATAAATTTGTATGCTGATGATACTTTGATAACAATGAAGCATCCTAGGAAGGCGTTAGAAAGAATACAAGAGCAGTTAAAAGATTTTGAAGAGATGACAGGTTTGAGAATAAATTGGGATAAGTCGGAAATGATATTGTGTAATATTGATAAGGAGGAACAGCAGAAAATAAAGGGTAAATTTAAATTACAGGCTAAAGATAATTTGAAGTATCTGGGAATAAATATTTCAAATAAATTTGAGGACCTTGAGAAATTGAATTATGGCAAACAGAAAGTGGAAATTAAAGATAAAATACAGCAATATCAAAAGTTGAAATTGTCTTGGTTCAGCAGGATTTATGTAAAATGATGTTGCTACCGAGAATTAATTTTTTGTTTGATGCCCTGCCGATCCAATTAAGTGATAAGGAAATTAAGGAATTTCAAAATTTGTTGAATAATTTTTGTAATGGTGAAAAGAAACCTAGAATTGTAAAAAAAACTGTGGTACTTATCTCAGAATGAAGGAGGACTAGGATTGCCAAATTTGAGGAATTATTACAGAGCTTTTCAAATTAAAAATATTGTGAAAATTTTAGCGAGGGAAAAGGCAATATGGGAAGAAATCAAGATGAGGGATCTAAATCAAATGGGGAAAATGGTCTTTTTAGATAGTAACTAGCATATTTTGCCCGGCGGTGCCGGGCTTTTTAAAATTGTGTTGGATAGTAAAGGGTTTCGGTTTTTTTCTTGAACCAATGGTGCTGGGCTGTTTTAAATGGTGTTGTAAGGTTTTGTGATTTTTGTGGCCTCGAGGCACTGCGTCAGCCTGCGGCGGACTTGCGCTCCCAGTGTTTTTGTTTTTTTTGTGTGTGTGTGCTGTGCTCTTTATATTGGTTTTTGAAGGTTTTTGTTTTATGTTTATGAAAATTTTATTTTATTTTATTTAGTTTATAATTTAATTTTGGTTTTTTAAATCTTTATTTTTACACATTTTTTAGTTTTGGTTTTGGTTTTTTGAGTGAAAAGTGATTTCTGTTGGTTTTTTTTGGTATTTTTTGAGATTAGTGTGATTATTTTTGAATGTTTTTATAACTTATTTGATTGATTTTGGAATTAATTTTATTAGCTTCAATATTTTTGAATGTTTTTTTCTCTTTTGGCCTCTGGGTGGGGGTGGTGAGTTTTTCTTCCTCTCTATAATTGTTCTCTTCTGTCCTCTGGGTGTCGCTTCCGGGAAGTTTTTTCTTTATTTTCTCATTTGAGTTCCGGTCCTCATGGATTGAAGACGTCTTTTGGTAAGCTCTCTTGGGGCTTTTTTGGGGGGCGGGGTTTGGATTGGGGGGGGTCTGTGTGTTTTTTCTTGTTTGTTTTTGGCTGTTTTTGTGTTTCCTTTTTGGATTTTTGAGTGTTTTTGATTGGTTTTGTTTTGTTTTTTTGTGTTTACTTTTTCAGGGGGGTGGCTTTCTTTCCCGCGGGCCATGCTGGCTGGCCCATGGGAAGGAAGGGCATTGGTGTGGGGGGGGCTTTCTTTCCCACGGGCCATGCTGGCTGGCCCATGGGAAGGAAGGGCAATGGCCGGGGTGTGTGTGCTTTCTTTGCTTTCTTCTCCATGGGCCATGCCGGCTGGCCCGTGGGGAAGAAGGGCAGCAGTGGCGGGGGATTCCTTTTTTCCCCCGTGGGCCATGCTGGCTGGCCCATGGGGAAGAAGGGCAGCGGCAGCAGGGGGTTCCTTTTTTTCCGTGGGCCATGCTGGCTGGCCCATGGGGAAGAAGGGCAGCGGCGGCAGGGGGTTCCTTTTTTTCCCCGTGGGCCATGCTGGCTGGCCCGTGGGGAAGAAGGGCAGCGGCAGCGGGGGGTTCCTTTTTTCCCCTGCGGGCCATACTGGCTGGCCTGTGGGGAAGAAGGGCAGCGGCGGCGGGGTTTTTTTACTTTTATTTTTCTTGTGCCGGCTGGCCCATCGAAAGGAAGGGCAGCGGTGGTGGGGGGTTACTTTTTTCCCATGGGCCATGCTGGCTGGTTCGTGGAGAAGAAGGGCAGAGGCGGTGGGCGTTTTTTTAACTTTTATTTTTTGTGCGCTGGCCGCCTCAGAGTTTTGCGTGCTAATGGCACGCAGGATGCTGGGTCTTGTAGTTTTGCCTGCGCGTGTTTGCTTACTGTAGCGGTTTTTTTCCTGCGGCTTTTTTTTTATTGGCCGCGGCATGTTTCCGAACGTTCCTTTTGCCGCGCCGCTCAGCCTGATTGGCTCTGGCGTGGCGCAAGGAACGTTGGGAATTGAAGTTCCCTTTTTTGTTTGCGACTGGGGGGGCTCCTGCCCCCGGGTTGAAAATTCCAAACCGACAGTTACCTGCGAACCAGGTTCGGGTGAGTGAACGGAGGCCCATTATTGGCTAGTGGGGCCTGGTGCAACATCCTTTGTCACATTCCAATGGTTAACACACCATTTTATAGGTATAGATATGGGGAAAATAGTTACAAAAAATAAAATGATGAAGACAATATTAGGAGTATGAAAAAGTTGAAGATGGAATTGGCTCCAGATAAATTTCCTATAATCGAAATAGAGGATATCAAATTTTTTTCAATACAAATTGACAAAAGGGTGAAAGAAGTTTTATTTAGAAATGATGTTTTCCGGTTGAAAGAATGGATACGGGTTTGTAAAGATGGAGAGAGAAAAGCAGAAATGTTTGAACAATTGAAGTTGAACTGACTCCAGATTGTGTTGGTAAATAAATGGAATAGTAAATAGTAGATGGAAGTCAGTTTGGAAAGAGGTATGACTGAGTTTGAAGAATTGATATCAAAGATAAGAAAGGGAGAAAGGGGTATTAAGGGCTTAGTAAGTAATACATATATAATGTTAAAGATGGTAATCCACAAGAAGCGTTGAAAATAAATTGGGAACAAGAATTGAAAATAAAGATAGTATACGAGGTTTGGAGAAATAAATCGAAGAAAAGGATCATGAG
The DNA here is from genome assembly GCA_035047305.1 of Bradypodion pumilum. Taxonomy (NCBI): domain Eukaryota; kingdom Metazoa; phylum Chordata; class Lepidosauria; order Squamata; family Chamaeleonidae; genus Bradypodion; species Bradypodion pumilum. The sequence goes on along the minus strand of JAWDJD010000003.1, from coordinate 54,836,436 downwards.
AACAATGTCTATTAGAGTGAAATAACATAATTATAAAATCTTGTCGAAATGGTACTTGACCCCAGTGAGGTTACATCAAATAGATAAAAATAAAGATAAAATGTGTTGAAGATGTAAGGATACACTGGGAACATATGAACACATGTGGTGGGGTTGTAATGTGGTAAAGGATTTTTGGGGGGAAATTGAGAAAGAGATTTGTGCTGTTATGGGCATGAGACTTAAATTGGGGCCAAGTACTGTTTTGTTGACAGATGTGGAAAATATGGATTTAAATAAGGATAAAAAGAGCTATTGTTGATAATGTTGACAATAGCCAGTAATTGGAAAAATGAAGTATAAGGAGATGTGGGATCTTGCGTTGAATGACAAGCTAACATGGGAAATGAATAAGAAAAAGGGTATAGTTAAAGAAAATAGATTTCAAAAAATATGGCAACTATTCATGGATTACTCATTGAAGGGGGATGAAGGGAATAGACCAGTAACGGAACAAATGAGTTTATGGGGTTAGAAAACAACTGTGACACTCCGTTTTCTCCAGGGCATTGTAAATAACACTGGGTGTATCATGTGAAAATTTTATTTTAACTATTGTATTTTTACTGTGACTTAATAGTTGTATCAAATTGATGAGTTTAAGAATAGAATTTGAATATGTATATTAGGATAGTTATAAGAGTATTATAATGTACTAAATTTTTTTTGAAATATAACTAAAGATGTATGGAAGAAAGAGGAAGGTAGTATATTATTAAATCATAGTTTAATTATATTCTTATGCTTTTTTCTTTTATATTTTTTGTTATATATTGTATTTATAAGTATGATGTTTGTACAGTATCTTCATTTATAGTTGTTGTTCTTTTTAAGTTGTATTATTGTTAAAAATTTAATTTTTTTTTAAAAAAAAACAAAAAAAACAAGTACTTGAGTGGGTGGGTGGGGGGTTTAATGGAGATTTGCACTTCCAGATATAAAATGGCTACTTGCACATTGCCTTTCCCTTAGCTTCAACTTGTTGTTGTTCAGTCGCACAGTCAATTCCGACCCTTTGCGACCCTATGGACCATTGTCCTCCAGGCGCCTCTGTTCTCCACCATCCTCCTCAGCCCTCCCAGTTCTGTGCCCATTGTATCTACAATACCATATAGCCATCTAATCTTTGTTAGCCCCCATCTTCTTCTTCCCTCCACCTTTCCCAGCATCAAGGCCTTGTCAAGTGAATCCTCCCTTCTCATTTGATGTCCAAAGTACTTCAGCTTCATCTTTACTATTTGACCTTCTAATGAGCAGTCCGGGTTGATTTCTTCTAAGATTGACCTATTTGTTCTCCTCGCTGTCCTGGGAACTCTCAAAACTCTCCTCCAACACCACATTTCAAAGGCGTCTATTCTTCTGTGTTCAGCTTTCCTAATGGTCCAGCTCTCACACCCATACATTACCACCAGGAATACCATTGCTTTGACTATGCGAATTTTTGTTTGCAATGTGATGTCTCTGCTTCTCACTATGTTCCCCAGGTTTCTCATAGCTTGTCTCCCAAGCATCAGTCGCCTTTTTATTTCATGGCTGCAATCCCCATCTGCAGTGATCTTTGATCCTAAGAATGTAAAATTTGTCACTGCTTCTACTTCTTACCCATCTATTTCCCAAGAACTGATTGTACCTGTTGCCATTATCTTGGTTTTCTTAATATTGAGTCTCAAGCCAGCTTTTGCACTGTCCTTTTTCAGCCCAATCAAGAGATTCTTTAGGTCTTCCTCACTTTCTGCCATTAGGGTGGTATCGTCTGCATATCTCAGATTGTTGATGTTTCTCCCAGCAATTTTAATCCCATTGCACCTTATGTGTTCTGTGTATAAGTTGAATTTTTGTTGGAGGAACTCCACTCAGGGGACGCCTGAATGAGGCTCTTTTCATGTCTCCAAGATCTTTTCCCACTGAAGTGGTCCCTATTTATCTACTTGCAATTTATTGCTTTCAAACTGCTAGGTTGACAGGAGCTGGGACAGAGATGGCCACTGAAAGCATCATGCAGTACCTGGGTCTCAAACTGCCAACTTGCTGGCCTTCCCGCCTAACAAGGTGAGCTTCTTAACCACTGAGCCACCACAGCCCCTTTCAACTAGGTTGAAAATGGGCCAAATTAATGTAGAACAAAAACAACTCTCCTTGCCAAATGGATGAATGCCAAAGTGTGTCTCCCATCAGAACAAGATTCTGGCTGAACCATCTGGAAGTCACTCAATAGACTTTGAAGAGAAGTCAGTAGATCAAGGAATAATCAAGTAAAATGAAGCTACTGGATACAGGACACAATTTCTGTGAAAATGGAGAAATTCAATCAGTGCAGTATGACTGTGCATGCAATTTATGCCCCACCACCTGCCCAAAATATAGCCACAGCAACATTGTGAATTGTTTACATTGCAGCTATCGTCTATGACTCCAGGATAAATTGTATACTCAGATACAAGTAGCAGCCAACGATGACGATCATCTATGATTGCAGCAAAATAAGTATTTCCGCTGCTTGCTGGGAATGACCAGAGGAAGTGTATTTTTCTCCTTAAATGTGATAGATGATTTGCAGCATTGCTCCACTCCAGGGCATAACAGGTGGTCATGCCAGAAGAAAAAGCTGGATGACCCACCACAAAAATGCCCAGAAAAACAAGATATAGGAAAGTATAGGCAGCTGCAGAGTTATGAGAATGACTGAACTCTCTGGAAAAGGCTGCCTGAGCTATTATCAATAAAGCATAGGGTCTGAGGCTTATAGAAGGTAAAAATATCAATCAAATTGGCACCTTGACAGCAATATGAAAAAAGACAAAACTTTTATTCCTAATTAAAGCAAGAAGCAGTAATCAATTTCTGATATTCTGTACCATAATAGCCCCTCAAATATTAGAGGGATTACATTAAACAATGAAAAATATGAAATAATTTCCATGTTGTTGGTTTCTGCTTCCCACAGATTTGCAAATATTTATCTCTGCTGATGGATACAATATTTGGGTAGTATAAAAGCACTGGAGCTGTGGCAAGGAAAATGACCATGTTTCCTCTAGCCAGAGCTTTTTAAAAAATGAATAGAAAATTAAGGTTCCTTTTTTTGGGGGGGGAGGGGAAGAAATAGGCAACAGTTTCACCCACAGCTGTGGTGGATTAAGCATCTAAGAAAACTGAAATGCAAACAAAATGGGCAGGATGGTTTATCTTTTGCCCTATGTATTCCATAACAATCTGCCCTTTCATCAATAGTCACCAAACTTTACTTATTATACACACACACACACACACACACACACACACACACACACACACACACACACACACATGTATGTATGCTATGTATGCTATCTATGTATGTATGTATGTATGTATGTATGTATGTATGTATGTATGTATGTATGTATGTATGTATGTATGTATGTATGTATGTATGTATGTATGTATGTAAAACGCATCCACAAATAAAGACAAAAAACTGTTCGAGGCAATGATGTGTCCTTCAAAAGTACTTTAATAAACACTGCTGAAAAATCCTTAAGTACTCTTGCTGGTTCCAAATGAAACTTTACGTCTCTAATTGCCACAATTCAAAAATCCTTATGTATCTTTTACAGGTTGCAAACACAAGTTTGTGTAACTCTGAAATTTAAACTTCCAACTCAAAAATCCTCAAGTGCTTCTGGCAGGTTCCAAACGAAACTTTAAATCTTAAATTTTCAGCAGTGTTTATTAAAGTACTTTTGATGGATTCATCATTGCCTCAAACAGTTTTTTGTCTTTATTTTTGGATACACACAGTTTGGCCGAATTTTTACATTGTAAAATACATCCACGGCTGTCATAAATGTGTTTATGACAGTCATGGGTGCCTTTACAACTGGGTGCCTTTACATGGGTACCTAAACATGTCCACTTCCAGTGGTGGCAGCGATGATGTGGGCCACATGAAATGGTGCCATAGGCCGGGTCCAGCCTGTGGGTCGTATGTTGAGAACCCCTGCCTTAAGACAATGGAATAAAAGTTGTGAGAAATAATTCTGGAGCATTATTTTGTGATCCAAATGGAGAACATGCTGACACACACACACCACCACCACCACAATCTCCCCCCCCTTCCCATTTGAGGGCTCTGTTGCAGAACTCTGTGGATGCTGAGATATTATTAAGGACAAGATAGCAGCTCAATTTGATAATGAAGACATTTTTATACAAAAACTCTGAGCCTCCTGTCTGTCAGAAGCACAGTTTTCATTAATAGCAAATGAAGTAATAATCTTGCTGTTTCACTGTAAGGTAAAAGTAATGAATTACCATTAACATAATTACAAGATACCTGTTTTGATAATGAGGAAACTATTATGCTATTTAAGTTTTACACCCTTCTTCGGTTAATCCTAAGAGATTTTGCTTTTAAAATAATCCCAAAATAACAAGCAATATAATGAGTAAAAATAAGAATCAGTTTCAATGGATTGCAATAAATTGTAAAAATGAATTGCTTTTAAAACACTAGGCCAAAGTCTTATTAGTTATGTCTGCCAGTACTTATGCAATTGCCATAAATCTCAGCTATGAATTGCTTCTAGAACGAGAAAATTCAATCTGCTACAGCACATGACAATGCTGACATCTTAATTTGCAACAATTCAATTAATACCAATTGCATCATTTACACTTGCATAATAGGATTTGGGCAAATAGCTAACGTTAACAGAAATGCATTCCATTTAAAAGGCAAGTGCGGCGCCAAAATTGGGGGGCCCCCACCCCGGACTCAGACATCCGGGTAGTTAGGGAACGTGGCCAACCCCAGTATAAAAGGGGTGGCCACGAGGCGGCCCCTCCACCATTTTAGAAAAGCGACAGAGCGGAGAAGTTCCCTCCGACGCTTCTAATTTTGCTTTTTGCCTCATTTCTGATCGGGGATATCTTTCCTCCGATCAGTGCTCCCAGGTTTGGGTGGCCATGGCACCCAAACGGAAGACTCTTGCAGCCCCGTGGCCACGCACACGGGGAAGGGCTCACCCTACCCCCTTGACCACCTCTCTTGGGCCACCATCGGGCCGGAGGGCTTGTGTGGGGGCACCAAGGGGGGCGGCAGGGTTCCTTTACCCACTGCCACCAATGTTGGTGATCAGGCCTCTGCCCCCCCCCGCCCAGTCAGGGCTCGAGTGGGGGCTGTGCAGGCCTGCTCCCTGGGGGTTTCTGCCCCCATTGACTCTTCATCCGGCTTGGGGCACGGTGGCCCGATTGGGCACGGCGCAGGATCATGCCCCATCATCGCACCAGCACCCCATGGGCCAGATTATTTGGCCTGACCCTATTGAGGCCGGGGACTGCCACATGGCCTTCCCCCTCCGCCTAGTCAACAATTGCCCAGCGGGCTGCACGGCCCACCCGGCCCACCTTATCCTGGTGGGTCGGACACGGTTGATGTGCTGCTTGCCCGCATAGCAGCCCTCGAGGCATCCATGGGGATCGCCCCGCCACCACTGGACTATGGGTTTGGCCATTCATTGGCCGTGGTCCATATGCCTATTCAGGCCTCTCAGTGGGCCATCAGCCGGGTTGAGCTGCTGGAGGCCATCAGGCCAATGCATGCTGGCGCTCCGCAGCTCCCCGTCCGGCCCCCCCAGAAGGGCATCCCGTCGGTGACCGGTCCTTCTTGGCCTGGACGTCCAGCGGCCCAGAGCTCGACTTCCGCCGCGAGCTCCAATACCCGCCAGGGGCCAGAACCCCCAGTGGGGGCGGCCCAGGGGGTGCAGCAAGTGAGTATGCTGGTCAACTCAGCACACCGGTGACACTGACACATGCTACCAGTGGGGTACAGTGGCCCTGGCCTCACCAGGCTGCTGCGGGTGGGCAGTTCACTGCACAATACCCTCTGACCTCCTGGGCTCCCAACTATGCTCAGGTTTTGCAGGGGATTACCACCCCATCGGTTCCAGCTCAATTTCCCGGTGGGCAACAGAGCCCATTATACATTCCCCCACTTCACTCTGTGCTGACTACGGCCATGCCGACGTCCGGCTACTCCCTGCCCCTGGGTGACCATTTATCCCCGGCCACCAGGGAAAAGATATGGCGGGGGGAATATGTTGATATTTTCACCCTTCTTAACTGTGAACCTACTAAGGAGGAGAAGGAGGGGCAGGACGACAGGGACAAGGAATTGTCCTGTTGTCGTAAGCCCCCTCGTACGTGGGCCAACTGGTTACCGGCCTATTTAATATACATGGCAGTATATCTTAGAGCTCGTCCTGATTTGGCCATTCCAATGGTCCAGTATCTGAACAATATTTACCGGGCCGTCGTCAATTTTCCTGGCCCGTCATGGTTGGCCTATGATGAAGAATTTAGGATGAGGGCGGCCCTTCACCCGGAGATGCGGTGGGATGAGCCCTGCCAGCAACTGTGGCTCCTTTATATGACCCCTACACGGCCAGCACCGGGTGACCGGTGCCACTGTGGCCATGCCGTACAGCGGTCTGCCACTACACAGGTTCCCCGCCAGCCGGCGGGGCAGGGGGTTCCAGCCCGCCTGCTGTATTGGAGCTACTCTGCCAATGGAGTGTGCAACAGGCACCAATGTAAATTTAGGCATGAGTGCCCTTCCTGTGCCGGCCCTCATGCCACCTCCGCGTGCCCGCATGCCGGTGGGTCCTGGGGTAGGGGAAAGGGATACCAGGGGTTGGCCAGAGCTCCCTCTGATGCCGCTATGCATTCAAAAGGCCCCCTCCCCAATTAATCTTAGCATGCTTGAACAGTGGCTGCGTGTATATCCTAGACAGGATGATGCGATCTATCTGCTAGAGGGTTTTACTTTTGGCTTCCGCATCCCGTTCAGGGGTGTTTGCGCTCCACAGGATGCCCCGAATTTGCTGTCTCTCAGGGGTAACGAGGGCATCGCTGTGGAGAAGATAGCCAAGGAGGTTAGAGAGGGTAGGGTTGCTGGACCGCTTGATATGCCCCCATACCCAAATTTAAAAGTATCCCCTCTGGGCTTAGTGCCTAAAAAGTCATCAGGTGAATTTTGTTTGATTCACCACCTTTCTTACACTGCGGGTTCCTCGGTCAATGATGCTATACCGGATGACCTTTGCTCGGTTCGGTATACGTCCTTTGACCAGGCCTTGCAGATGGTACGCTCATGCGGTCGCGGGGTGCTACTGGCAAAGTGCGATATCAAATCGGCATTCCGATTGTTGCCGGTGCACCCGGACGACTGAGCTTTTAGGTTTTTGTTTTCGGGGCAAGTTTTATGTGGACAAGGCCATGCCTTTTGGCTGTTCCATTTTGTGCTCGGCCTTCGAACACTTTAGCACCTTTCTCCACTGGGCTTTCGTTCAAAGGTCGGGATCCCGATCTGTGGCACACTACCTCGATGATTTTTTTTGTTCGGGGGTGAGCGCGACTCGGGCACGTGTGGACAGCTGCTTACCATATTTCAGGGGCTCATGGAGGAACTTGGTGTTCCTCTCGCACCTGAAAAAACAGGGCCCAGCCACCACCCTTACCTTTCTTGGTATAGACATCGACACTGTTGCCCAGACATCCAGGTTACCCATGGAAAAGGTGATTCAGATCTCAGATGCGATTTTGGCAATGCTTGCCAAGCGCAAGGTGTCTCTCCGGGAGTTGCAGGTGCTACACGGCCACCTCAACTTGGCCTGCAGGGTGGTAACACCAGGTAGGGGCTTTGCCAGGTGTCTTTGTGATGCAATGGTGGGTCTTACAAAGAAGCATCACAGGGTCCGGCTGACTAGGGGTTTGTGGGCTGACCTGTCGGTTTGGTTCACGTTCTTGCAGGGCTTTAATGGTGTCTCCTTTTGGAGGGCGGAGCATATGGTCAACCCTCAGTTCCAGGTCCAATTGGATGCCTCAGGTTCCCTCGGATATGGGATTTATTTTGAGGGTAGGTGGGCCTATGGGAAATGGCCCCAGGAATGGCAAGGCATGGATCGCTTACGCGATCTTACATCCCTTGAGTTTTTCCCGATTTTAGGTGCACTTATGCTCTGGGGAGACATGTGGGCTAATTCCGTAGTTCACTTTTGGTGTGACAATGCTGCCGTAGTGCATATTGTTAATGCCCAAACATCTAAGTCTCCCAGAGTAATGGCCTTAGTTCGACAATTTGTTCTTAGGTCCTTGCGCCTTAATGTGCTCTTTAGGGCCAGACATGTGCGAGGCATTAACAATGATATTGCTGATGCTTTATCCCGCCTGCAGATCTCCCGGTTCCATGCCTTGGCTCCAGATGCAGAGGAACTTCCCTCTCCACTTCCAGCCGAGATGTGGACCTTTGGCGAGGAGAAGTGAACCGGGCAATCGGCATGTCTTTGTCCCCGTGCACGCGTAAGGCGTATCAGCACATGCTCCTCCAGTTTAGGGCTTTCTGTAGGGAGAGGCAACTGCCCGACATGTGGCCGATCCCAGTCGACCATGTTTTGCAGTACATGGTGCACCTTCATGATCAAGGTCTGGCCCCACGCACCATTGCCGCCAGGCTTTCGGCCTTGGCATTCATGGCTAAGGCACGGGGCTTTACCGATTGCATGGGTGACTTCCGTATACGCCATGTGTTGGAAGGGTGGACACGTGAATGCGGCCACTGCCTGGACACACATCAACCTGTTTCACCGTGTCTGCTGACACACCTTGCTCGAAGCTGGCATGGCCTGTGTTATGATAGGTATGAAGAGGCTCTTTTCTATGCAGCTACCACCGTAGCTTTCTTTGGAGCTCTGAGAATTAGCGAGCTGATCCCACTTTCAAAGGGGGACATTTCTCATAGGGCACTGGAACTGGAAGATGTCTCTCTCAACCAGGAGTGGGCTCAGTTGAGGATTCATTCCTCAAAGGCCGATCAGCACGGGAAGGGTAGTAGCGTGATGCTTCTACGATGCACGTTTGCTGACATCTGTCCGGTTGGTGCCCTACATGTGTTTTTGGTATTGCATGGTTCACACCCTGGCCTGTTGTTCTGCCACCAGGATGGGTGTCCCCTTACCAAATTTCAATTCTGGAGGGTTACTGGGACGGCACTTCGCAGTGCGGGCGTCCCCGGGGCTCGTTATGGTACCCATTCATTTAGGATAGGCGCCGCATCAACTGCGGCTGCATGTGGGTACTCGGATGCCAATATACGTCAGTTGGGCAGGTGGGGATCTGCGCACTTTTCTCTGTATGTACGTCCCCTCACTGCATGAGTGCCTAGTTATGCCCTCAATTCTCTCTCCTTCTTTTACAGACCCTGTGTGTTTCCGCACACCGGTGGCAGTGTGGCTGGTGGGCCACAGTTATGTGCACTGGGCGGCACAGTATGCTGCTTCATCAGAGTGGGGACCCCATCTGGGGCTACGTGCATCCACGCGTATGCAGTGGTATGGTGTGCGCGGCATGAGGTGGCGGGAACTGTTGACATTCCTGATGGATGCCAGACCGCCAGATGTTTTAAGTCTGTACCTCGGCGGCAATGATCTTGCACAGATCACTGGCCTTGCTTTAAAGATGTCAGTGTGCAGTGACCTGGCGTTCCATCACCATTTATGGCCGTACACAAGGTTGCTATGGTCAGACATCGTGCCGAGACACTGTTATAGGGGAGGTATTGACCTCCGTGGTCTTGACCGTGCCCGGCGGTCAGTGAACAGGGCTGTTGCCCGGTTCCTTATGGAGAATGGCTTCGGTACAGCCATTCGTCACCCGGGGATAGGGTTACAGGATTTTAGCTTGTATTCTGTCAACAAGAGGTATGGACCTCTTTTTGGAGGACGTGCAAGCGGGCCTGGTGACCGAGTTGTCGGGAGGGAGGGAGGGCAGTGAGTCATCATGGATGCCTCCCCGTGTGGCGGGTAGCACTGGTAAGGTAAAATTTATGACCCATAGGTATCCGGCAGGTTCGCAATTGATTGGCCAACACGTAGATAGGTACAGGAGAAACAGGCTTGGCTGGTCAAGGGTGAACCATGAACGGGGTGATGCTAGGAGCTTCACAGCCTGCATCACCTTGATATTTTAACGGATACATGTCAGAGGGTGGGGTCAATAGATAGTATATTGACTTCGGTCAACAATTTGTTTGTGACAACAAATAAATTGATACAAATTGATACATAATAGCCAATTGCCATTGGCAATTTGGGTGGAACCTTACCAGTGCTACTGCGGCCTGCTTGCCTTAAAGAATTACAATTGGATGATACACCAATTGAAGGTTATAATTCGGACTAGGGCATTATTTAATAAAAGTGGCCCAATGCCTTTAATCCAATACCAATAATCTTTATTTGGCTGGGTACGCCTGCAAAGTAACTTACCAAACTCTCATCACAGTTTGTCCACCAGTTTGTTTTTCCACCTTATTCCACTTTGCTCTTTTAGCGTCTCACTTCTTGATAACAGATTTTCTTCCAATAAATTTAGAAAGAACTAGGCTGCTTCTGTTAAAGCTTTTGAAAAATGGTAGCCCTTGGGACAGTATTAAGGAGAACAGAACATACTTCCGACTGTCTTCACTTTCTGTTCTGAGGGGAAATACTTCTATGTGCTGGAGACAACAAAGAGCATATGGTGAAATACATGTAAAACACCTGGTTTTTTCTGATGATGCTACTGGGTTTCTTCTTACAATGACTGCAATCAGTCTTATTCAGCTAGCTATTCATATTCTCTACAATTAAAATCCCATGTCCAATTCTTTAAAATAGATCCAAAATATATGTTAGGATTTAGGATTATTTAGTTAACACAGCACAGTCAGTATTGGTATTTTTAAAGGGCCAAGGCCTTTTCAAGATTCAGGGAGTACTTAAATTATACAGTTTGTACCTGGGATTTCCTATCTAACCTTACCTATCCCCTTTCTTTCTGTTTTTTTCCTCTGTGTGTGTTTTTGTTCAGTCACATAATCGAGGCCGACCCTTTGCAATCCCATGGACCGCTGCACACCCCTATCCTCCGCCATCCTCTGCAGCCCGCTCAGCTCTATACCCATTGTGTTAACAATGCCATCTAACCACCTCATCCTCTGTCACCCCCTTGTCCTTTTGCCCTCAACCTTTTCCAGCATCAAGGCCTTCTCAAGTGAGTCCTCTCTTCTCATTTGGTGTCCAAAGTACTTTAGCTTCTTCTTCAATGTTTGTCCTTCCAAGGAGCAGTCAGGGTTGATTTCCTTCAGGGTCGACTTATTTGATCTCTTGGCTGTCCAGGGTACTCTGAAAATTCTCCTCCAGCATCACATTTCAAAGGCGTCTATTCTTCTTATGGTCCAGCTCTCGCTACAGCTAAATAAAATACATAAATAAACACATAAATAAAATAATTAGCTACAATAGAAAAGGTGACCAAGAAGGTTGGCATTACAATACAAAGAACTTAACAAAATTATAATTGAAATCTTGATTTGGAAAAACCCACAACAGTAAGAAAATAACAGCAGTTCATCGAAAACTTTTAATATGGGTCAGCAATACATTAGTGTCAGGGCCAAAAGCCTACTGGGGACAAAACTATGCAAGATATCCGCTTTGTAGCTAGAGATAGAGCTTCCATCAAAGATAAAGGACCAACTACTAATCCTTCCATTAGGTTCCTACAGCTCTGTAAGCTGCAAATTTTGCTTATTTTTATTCAGTGATATGGTCATTAGAAGACAAAGACTATCTTTCTTTTGCAGGTATATTGGGTAAATGCTGAAGCTTTAAGGGACTACATTTCCAAATGGGGTAACATTTTACAGCCTTCTAACTGCAAAGCTGATGCTTTGTATAGACTGAGTCTATTGTTAAATGACAGATGCATAGAGAATTAACTGAACATGAAATAAGAAAAGCAACTACTTGAACTAAATGGTGTTCTAACAGTAAAACTTCATGCAATAAACTTTAACTTGATAGAAGGTACAGAGATACACTATGTTTGCTGCTTTATAAACATTGCTCTCTCTCTCTCTCTCTCTCTCTCTCTCTCTATATATATATATATATATATATATATATATATATATATATATATATATATATATATATATATATATATATATATATATATATATATATATATATATATATATATATATATATATATATATATATATATATATATATATATATATATATATAGATATACACACACACACACACACACACACACACACACACACACACACACACACACACATGTTTGGGTATATCCTGGACAATGGCAACTTTGTTGTGATGACTAATCTTTCTCACACTAGGTCAGTTTAAAGTCTGACCTAGACATGAAAGAAGAAGAATGGATTTGTTGCTGGCAGAAGGTAAAAAAAGAGATACTTTGCCAAGAAGAAAGCTCTCAGAAGGTCCTCTGGAGTTCTTGCAAAATGTGGCCAAAATAGTGGCATATAAAAAGAAAAGGGCATATTCCATATATCATATGGTACACTCATTGGTGAGCATAAAACCACTTAAAACAAGAAACCATGTTTATACTCAGTATATGTTTGTCTTAATGTCTGGCCAGGTTAGTCTGCTATGGTAATAGAGTAGACCATACTGCTAGCAACTCAATGCTGAGTGTCAGGCAACAGTTAACTAAGCTGACCACCCTGAAGACTTAGGCCTTGGGTGCCTAAGTCCACAGGGTAGGGTGAAGGTCCCCAAATGGATTAAATCCCACTTGAATCCATCTTGATGGAGGGCAGCAGCAGCATCAATACTGGCCTGGGGTGGATGAGGACTTTGCATGCCAAAAGGGCTCAAGACCAGAAAGTGATTTGCAGAACTGGATCAGTGGTATGGGTGTCACACTGCCATGAGGATCATCAATATTTGGATTCGGATATGGTAGAAGAAGAAGAATATGTTTGTCTGAAGCCAAACTCTTTCAGTCTTGCTCATCTTCAAGCGGAATATTGGATTTTGACTTCAAATGTGAGCCTTCCTCAAGACAAAAAGAGGGATAATAAGGAAGCCACACAACTCCCCCACCACCACCACCTGTATAAAACACTGTGTCCAACAGGTTTGGAACAGCCAGACACAACAGGAAGTCCTTTACCATTCAGAGCTGTAAATCTGCTTGAAATATGAAGAGATCCTTGTCCTTTTTAAAAATCTCAAAATCTACCCACTTCTCAACAAATCTGCAGACACATATGATAAGAACAAACCACCAAACCAATTTACCATCTACTTACAGGTGGCTAAATTCAGATGAGGAGGATTTGAGACTCCTTGGTTTCTGGCCTTCCTTATTTTCATTTCCAGCTTCATTTCTTCTTTTCTTTAATTTCCTCATTTTTAAAACCTGCCAACTTTGAATTGCTCATTTGTCAGCATCAATTTTACTAGGTCAGCAATTTTCCTAATGGCCAAAGTGTGATTTTTCCTGAGTGTGTTTGGTGTCCCCTTCACATGTAGATGCTATAAGGTATGTTGTTCCTTATGCACCATTTGAGTTTAGACTACAATAGGAGCCTCAGTAATTAATGGCTACACCTTACTAACAATTTGTGATTAGAAGATAACATTTCTAAAGTACTGATAGCTTCTGATTAACACAGCAGGAGTTTTTCCACACTCTCTGCAGTTTTCCAGTTCACTTACTTTATTTTTTGATTGGACTTTGGATATAGACATGGGCTTTGTTTTCAAGTCTAACTTTCCAGACACAGAAGTCTGCTTCAATTATGTGTCTGAGACTCTGATTTTAGTTTATAATAACAGGCCATCAGCAGTGTATTGAATGAACAGCAGCAGCTGTCTGCTATTGCAGGATTTTCTGAACTTGCTCACAGAAAGAGTAGCAATTACTGAGGTTGCAGGTGTCAGGCCACCAATAGGGCACTGGGTGGAATTGTAGGGCTAGGTGAAGTCATGAGGAATTTCTATACTTTAGTGGATTTCCAGGAGTGGCAACTTTTCCATTCCAAGTAATCCTAAGGAAAGAGAAAGTCTGATTTCTACATATGATGTGCCTTTAGGTCCTGGGTAATCAACACCTCTTCACCTCAAATGGCAAGTGGGAATCAGTGATTCAGCAGAAAAGTATGTTGCACATAAGTGTTGGTCACATAATAGATGCTTAGGAGACCAGAAAATCCATATTGTCTATCTTGTTTGACACATATATGCAAATACAGTGGAACCTCATACAACAATTGCCCATATAACAATGAAATTGTATAACACTTAGTTGTAGTTTGTGTTGGTTTTGTTTTTTGTTGTTGTTTTTTTTGGGGGATAGTGTCCCGCATAATAATTTTCCCTATGGAAAAAATCGTACAACAATTTTTCAATGGGGAAAACCACTTAGCGAAAAAAAATCGTTGTATGATGCATCCCATAGGGGAGATCGCTATATGATGCATGCATTGTATAGCAATTGTTTCGTACAACAACGAGCCCAGTGGAATGGATTAAAATTGCTGTATTAGGTACCACTGTACATTAATTTGCAATTATTACACAAACCCACACTCATTATCTCAAATTTAGCTATATTAGAAGGACCACTGCCTAACCATTAAGACCTGATCTTGTGATACACGTGAGATATAAATGTTATGGGTAAATGAATAATTACCGTAGTTACCACTGTGACTTCAGATCTTGGCTCTGAAATTTTAGGGAATGAGATATTGCTTCCCTGGAAACCTTAGTTGCGATAGCATACTTCAGTTTCTTCTTCTCACATACACACTGCAGTTCATTCATGGAGGAGGAGAGGGATTGCGAGTTTTTTCTCCTGCTTCCTCATAATTTAACAGAGTAAAATCTATGCAATCCAGCTTGGATATTGTTGTTGTTGAAACACGGTGAGTTTGAACTCTGAGGCAGAATCAAAAGCAGTGGTTGCCAGTGGCAATACAACAAAATCAAACTGTCAAGCAAGGTACATCAAAATAATTTCTGGATGCTTTTGAAGAGGCTTTTTTTACCATTTTATATACATACTGCCTGTGGTACATACCTGTCAAGTTTTGGATTTGAAAATAAGGGAAATTTTGGGCACACCCCTCTGTGGGTGTGGCCAAATATGTGGGTGTGGCCAAATATAGCCATGTGACTTGCTGGGTTGAGTAGGCTCTAATCATGCCTGCCACATGGCCATGAAAATGTCTGCAAACATAGACAGCACTGCAAGCACTGGCTCTGTGGCTGTAAATGGAGATGAGCACTGCACCCTAGAGCTGGATACGACTGGCAGATTTTACTTTCTTAGAATCAAAGATAGCTGCAGATGGTGATTGCAGCCATGAAATAATAAGGCAACTGATGCTTGGGCAACAAGCTAAGAAACCTGGGGAACATAGTTAAAAGTAGAGACATCACCTTGCAAACAAAAAATTGCATAGTCAAAGCAATGATATTCCCGGTCGTAATGTATGGGCATGAGAACTGGACCATTAGGAAAGCTGAGCGCAGAAAAATAGATGCCTTTGAAATGTGGTTGCTGGCAGAAGGAAATAGGTCAATCCTAGAAGAAACCAACCACAACTGCTCATTAAAGGTCAAATAGTAAAGATGATGCTAAAGTACTTTGGACATCAAATGAGAAGAGTGAATTCACTTGAGAAAGCCTTGATGTTGGGAAAGGTGGAGATCAAAAGAAGGGGCTGGCCAAAAATAAGATGGCTAGATGGTATTGTAGATGCAATGGGCACAAAGCTGTGTGGGCCAAAGAACCCTTTCCCCCATTTTCTTGGGGTACTTTTGTTTTGTTTTGTTTTGTTTCTTGTTTACTCATTTTTAATTATTATTTTTTCCTGGGAAGCAAAGTGCAGAATAGTAACCCTAGGTTTACCAACTGCTTGTAAGCAGCAGCAGCTTGGCTTTAATGAAGTAGCCCTGCACATGGCTAGACACACACACACACCAAATTAGGGTGGAGGAGCAAGGGATTAATTCCCCCAAATTAACCAATCTATTTGTTCCTCACTGCAACCAATTGAAGCACCAACACCTGAGAATGTTGGATTCAGTTTAAGGAAAGGAATTAGTAAAGAAAAAAGCAACCTCTGTAGTTTCCAAGCCTCCCAGCAGCTGAGGAGTTGGGCAGGGCAGGGAAACCTTTGGCAGCAGCTTTTCCTACTGTAAAAGGAACCCAGCCAGGCAACTGCAAGCAAAATAAACCTCTCTCTCTCTCCTCTCTCTCTCTCTCTCTCTGCAAGCAAAATAACCCCCCTCTCGCTCGCTCTGCAAGCAAAATAACCCCCTTGCTCTCTCTGCAAGCAAAATAAACCTCTCTCTGCAAGCAAAACAAACCCCCTCTCTCTCTGCAAGCAAAATAAACCCCCCTCTCTCTCTGCAAGCAAAATAAACATCTCTCTCTCTGCAAGCAAAATAAACCTCTCTCTCTGCAAGCAAAATAACCCACCCCTCTCTCTCTCTCTGCAAGCAAAATAACCCCCTCTCTCTACAAGCAAAATAAACCTCTCTCTCTCTCTGCAAGCAAAATAACCCCCCTCTCTCTCTCTGCAAGCAAAATAAACCTCTCTCTCTGCAAGCAAAATAACCCCCCTCTCGCTCTCTCTGCAAGCAAAATAACCCCCTTGCTCTCTCTGCAAGCAAAATAAACCTCTCTCTGCAAGCAAAACAAACCCCCTCTCTCTCTGCAAGCAAAATAACCCCCCTCTCTCTCTGCAAGCAAAATAAACATCTCTCTCTCTGCAAGCAAAATAAACCTCTCTCTCTCTGCAAGCAAAATAACCCACCCCTCTCTCTCTCTGCAAGCAAAATAACCCCCCTCTCTCTACAAGCAAAATAAACCTCTCTCTCTCTCTGCAAGCAAAATAACCCCCCCTCTCTCTCTGCAAGCAAAATAACCCCCCTCTCTCTCTCTGCAAGCAAAATAACCCCCCTCTCTCTCTCTGCAAGCAAAATAAACCCCCCTCTCTCTACAAGCAAAATAACCCCCCCTCTCTCTCTCTGCAAGCAAAATAACCCCCCTCTCTCTACAAGCAAAATAAACCTCTTTCTCTGCAACAAAATAACCCCCCTCTCTCTGCAAGCAAAATTAAAAAAACCTCTCTACAAGCAAAATAAACCTCTCTCTCTGCAAGCAAAATAACCCCCCTCTCTCTACAAACAAAATAAACCTCTCTCTCTCTCTCTCTCTGCAAGCAAAATAAACCTCTCTCTCTTTCTCTGCAAGTAAAATAAACCTCTCTCTGCAAGCAAAATAAACCCCCTCTCTCTACAAGAAACATAAACCCCTCTCACTCTCTCACTCTGCAAGCAAAATAAACCCCCCTCTCTCTACAAGCAAAATAAACCCCCCTCTCTCTGCAAGCAAAATAACCCCTCTCTCTACAAGCAAAATAAACCCCTCTCTCTCTCTCTGCAAGCAAAATAAACCCCCTCTCTCTACAAACAAAATAAACACCTCTCTCACTCGCTCGCTCGCTCGCTCGCTCACTCTGCAACCAAAATAACCCTCCTCTACAAGCAAAATAAACCCCCCCCTCTCTCTGATTTGCCCCTGCATATATGAAATATTGCTCACCTAGTGTAGACTCCTGTCCCATGGTGGCTCTGACCAGCAGCAGCAAAAATGAAGCCTCCATGACCATGTGGCAGGGGAAATGAAAGAGAAACTACAGAAGGCCCCCACCACCTTCTCTCTCCCCTTCCACAAGTGAAAAGCCACAGCAGCCTCTGGTGGCAGGAAAAACATAATGCAGCTTCGCCTGTGAGGGCTCCGCTCAGGATTTCTTTTTTTTTTTTTAAGGGATATTACGGGGAAATTAATAAAACGGGAGGGGGTGGGAAGAGGGGTAAAAATAAGGGGTTTCCTAGGAAAAACAGGATACTTGACAGGTATGCTGTGGTAGTTGGCTGGAATCTGAAGTTGGAATCTAAAGCTTAAACACTCCCCTCCCCATTTCAAAAGTAAACACACAATCCTCATCACCAAACCCCTCTCCTTTGTAACATGTGCAGTTTAAAAGGTTAAAACAAGCACCCATTATAACTTTTGTTTAATATACCCATGCTCAAGCCAAGTGGGACTTGCTAAAAACAGCTTAGCCTTAATTATCTACACTAAATCCATTGAAGCTTTTTTTTTGGAACATTAAAAAAGAAAAATAGCTGTCATTAAAATCAATAGTTCTGTTGAGGAAAAGAGGTGTAATATAGTGACAGAACACATACTTTCCCCAAAAAAAAGCTCCCAGATTTAATCTCTCCCCGTTTCCATAAAGGGCTGAGAGACAGTCAAGTCTGAAAAGGATGATGTCCCAGAGAGCCACCATACCTGTCAAGATGCGGTTGAGAAAATATGGGAAGCACCGCTGCCTCTGATGGGCAGGCATGCGCAGAAGCCCCTCGTACATGCACACCTCTGCTTCTGATGGGCATGCATGTGCAGCAACCCCTTTGCACATGTGCAGAAACCCCTTGTGCATGCACAGTAACCCCTCACATATATGCACCTCCGCCTCTGTTGGGCGCACATGTGCAGTAACCCCCCCTCTGGCCGCTCTAAATTCGGGATGACGGCGGGACAGAGTGGGAAAGAGGGGTAAAATATGGGATTTCCTGGCCAGTACAGGACATTTGACAGGTATGGAGAGCCACTGGTAGTTTGTATAGACCAGTGGTTCCCAACGTGGGGCCCACACTCCACATGGGAACTTCAATTCCCAGATGCCTAAGTCAATACATTGGCTGATTAGTGCTTTGGGCAATTGACTTAGGCTTCTGGGAATTGAAGTCCAAAAACCAAATGTTGGGAACATTGGTATAGACCACGGGTGAGACATCATTGTCCTTTCAGATATTGCTGGATAGAAGTTATACAAATCAAATCAATCAAGTTTCTAGCTTTCCTCACCACTGGCAGTGCTGGCAAAGGATGGTGGGAATTGCAGTCCATAATATCAGAATGGCTGCACTTTTTCCATCCCAGCTATAGACAGTATTAAGATAGCTCAAATTCTGGCTTCCTCTCTTATTGTGATACAAGCTACAAAAAGGTCTGACCCTATCTTTAGCCAATCTGAGGCATGGAATGGGAGGGATAGTAAAATTCCTGCAACACAACCTCTACTGTGTGCTGTTGTTCTGTGCCCATAACACAGTCAAGCTTGGACTGTCTATCATGAGAAGGCAAGAATCTGAGGGAAATATAGTAATACTGGGAGACCATCACAAAAAGAGACAAACCAAACTTGAAATGGATTTTCTCCCTCAAGGAAGCCACAGGCTTGAGTATGCAAGAGATGAGCAGGGATTTTGAGAACAAAATATTTTGGAGATAGGGTTGCCATAAATCAGAGATGACTTGATATCATGGAACAACAAGATAGATAACTTTATCATTAAAATCTGGCTGTGTGGGATTCTCCAGGCAATTTTTGTCCACTTTTCTTCCTGAGTCTCAAGTGCAGCCAGGTCTCGCTAGCCCAGCAACATTAGAGCAAAAAAGAGCATACTGGAATGGCAGAGAAAGGCCAGAACATCTTCCAGTAACCTGCAGTACTCCCACTGTTTCTACATGGATTGGGAAGCCATAAGGCTGTGGAGTTGATGGTTCTGGCTTCTGTACAGTTTGCTGTTGTGGTGGCTAATTTCTCGCTTCTGGTGGCAGGAAATCCTGCTCTGCCTGCAGACACTATAAAAAACCTGAAATTCCCATCAGACACTTCTGAATAGGTAATTTGTTTTTTATTCTTGGAAACAGCTTAGAAGGCTTTCTGTCAGAGCTGCTCAACTTCGATAAAAACAATAATATTGAAGGATGACTTTATTTGAGCAATAGTTTTAGGTGCATAAGCACCATGTGTCTATTTCAGCCTGTGGAAAAATGTAACAGTTAGATCTATCATTTTGCCCTTGACAACCATCCATCTCTAAGGTAGTGTAGTAAAGCTGGAACTAAAAACAGCACAGTGTACCATGCTATTTGCCTTTAGGCTAAATAATTCACCAGTTAAGAACAAGTTATTCGCAAAATGTCTAATCAGATATAGTCATTGCATTGTTCTTCTTTAAGCCCTGTTACCTTTCACAAAAATTCGCAGCAAAACCATACGGACAGAAACTCACAATGGGACACATTTCTATCAGCCTAGAGATTAAGCATGCTAATCTCTGCAGCTGTCACTGCATATACCATCTAATTTACATACTTGTAGAGCATGTCATCCCACAAGGCAAAAAAATTGTTTATTTATTCTCCATCATGTGAGAGCAGTTTCTAAACAAAGAGTTTATGATGACAGAAGGCCAATAAAGGCTAGGTTTTTCTTCCTTGTAATATGTAACCCATTTGAGTTCCACATGAGATGATCCTGAAATCACTGCCTCATGCTATTCAACTGTTCCATCCGGAATTTCATCAGACTAATTTTGTGACATTGGAAAAAATGTGTTGCCAACCTTCCATGTAGTGTATATGTTTGACTAAATGTTTTGAGCCCAGAGGCAGACTCTACAAATTTTGTGTGGGAAAGGGTGTAGATAACAAATACTGAAACATCGTCTAGCCCTCAACAACCAGTATTGGTCTCCAGTTCCCTTCCTCTCAAAAGGGTACAATTGTTTGGGGAGGGGTTCGGGAAATATGGCAGCTCTTGTACATGAAATATCATTTTGGACATAGATCAATGACTTTTTATTATTGTATTTTATTATTAAAACAAAATCCTTAAAAGAAATGATTTTATTGGCCTCCCAGAAATGTACATAAATAAAATGCTAAAGAGCACTGCAAACAACAAAGCTAGTGGAGATGATGGTATCCCAGTTGAATTTTTCAAAGCGCTAAAAGATGATGGCGTCAAATTACTGCATTCAATATGCCAGCAGATTTGGAAAACAAAACAGTGGCCACAGGATTGGAAAAGATCAGTATACGTCCCAATCCCAAAAAAGGGCAATGCCAAAGAATGTTCAAATTATCGAACAATCGCGCTCATCCCACATGCCAGCAAGGTGATGCTCAAGATAATACAGGATAGACTTCAGCAACATGTGGAGAGAGAATTACCAGAGGTGCAGGCTGGTTTCAGAAGAGGCAGGGGGACTAGAGACCACATTGCCAACATACGCTGGATCATGGAGAAATCAAAGGAATACCAGAAACAAGTTTACTTTTGTTTTATTGACTACACCAAGGCATTTGACTGTGTGGACCACAACAAGATGTGGCAAGTAATTAAAGAGATGGGAATTCCAGAGCACCTCATATGCCTCCTGAGAAATCTGTACATGAACCAAGAAGCAACAGTTAGGACAGAACACGGAATGACAGAATGGTTTGGAATAGGAAAAGGAGTAAGACAAGGCTGCATTTTGTCACCATGCTTATTCAGCCTATACACAGAGCACATAATGCGCAGTGCAGGGATGGAGGAATCACAATATGGGATTAAAATCGCTGGGAGAAACATCAATAATCTGAGATATGCAGACGATACCACCCTAATGGCAGAAAGTGAGGAAGACCTAAAGAATCTCTTGATTGGGTTGAAGGAGGAAAGTGCAAAAGCTGGCTTGAGACTCAATATCAAGAAAACCAAGATAATGGCAACAGGCCCAATCAGTTCCTGGAAAATAGACGGGGAAGAAGTAGAAGAAGTGACATATTTTACTTTCTTAGGATCAAAGATCACTGCAGATGGGGATTGTTGCCATGAAATAAAAAGGCGACTGATTCTTGGGAGACAAGCAATGAGAAACCTGGGGAACATAGTGAAAAGCAGAGACATCACATTGCAAACAAAAATTAGAATAGTCAAAGCAATGGTTTTCCCAGTAGTAATGTATGGATGTGAGAGCTGGACAATTAGGAAGGCTGAACGCAGAAGAATAGATGCCTTTGAAATGTGGTGTTGGAGGAGGGTTTTGAGAGTCCCCTGGACAGCGAGGAGAACAAATAGGTCAATCTTAGAAGAAATTAACCCTGACTGCTCATTGGAAGGACAAATAGTAAAGATGAAGCTAAAATACTTTGGACATCAAATGAGAAGGGAGGATTCACTTGAGAAGGATTGATGTTGGGAAAGGTGGAGGGCAAAAGAAGAAGGGGGAGGCCAAGGATGAGATGGCTAGATGGTATTGTAGACACAATGGGCACAGAGCTGGGAGGGCTGAGGGGGATGGTGGAGGACAGAGGCGCCTGGAGGAAAATGGTCCATGGGGTCGCAAAGGGTCGGAGTTGACTGTGCGACTGAACAACAACAAAAAATGCTAAACAATTTCACAGCACATAGATGAGGTACACAGAAAGAGCCTCCTTGAATATTGTGGTATTTTGAACTACAATCGGGTGTACCCTGATAATGGCAACCTTGTGTTGCTCGCTAATCTTTCTCACTCTAGGTCAGGCAAAAGGAACTGCAGAATGAAATCACCAAAAGTTGCCTTCATTTTGGCAGTTTCATGTCTGGCCTAGACATGGAAGAAGAAAAACAACATATAGCTGTATGGCATGTTTAGTTATTCAAGCTAACCCCAAGATTTTATTTCTCAGAATTTTACAGAAGTGCTCAGAAAGATACACCTACCCTGACCCAGAATGCAAGAAAAAAACTTAAAAAACTGAATTAATTTTTAAATGAGGAAGGAAAATGTGAAATTAACTCACTTCATAACTGGCTTCCTGGTACTATAATATAAAAATTACGAACAATTAAAACTTCACTCAAAAATTTTCAAGAAAAGTCCTAATTTCGCTTCACTGCCTCCCCGAGTAGTTTTATGATGATATTGTTGTTGCCAGACTTAACAATATAGACTTGTGATCTGTTAAGTGTTTAATAATAATTTAATAAAATTAATAGTAATAATAAATGTAACAATAAATAAATGAAACATATTAAGGAGTAGGATGATAAGGAAAGAATGAAACATCTCTTATAATGGTATCCCTGATGTGGATCAGACCGCTATACACCTACTTTCAAATGTAAATAAACAACATAGTTGTTGTTGTTCAGTCGCACAGTCAATTCCGACCCTTTGCGACCCCATGGACCATTTTCCTCCAGGCACCTCTATCCTCCACCATTCTCCTCAGCCCACCAAGCTCTGTGCCCATTGTGTCCACAATACCATCTATCCATCTCATCTTCTTCTCTTTCCCTCCACCTTTCCCAGCATCAAGGCCTTCTCAAATGAATCCTCCCTTCTCATTTGCTGTCCAAAGTACTTTAGCTTCATCTTCACTATTTGTCCCTCCAATGAAGAGTCAGGATTGATTTCTTCCAATATTGACCTATTTGTTCTCTTTGCTGTCCAAGGGACTCTCAGGACTCTCCTCCAACACCACATCTCAAAGGCATCTATTCTTCTGCGCTCAGCCTTCCTAATGGTCCAGCTCTCACACTCATACATTACCACTGGAAATACCATTGCTTTGACTATGTGAATTTTTGTTTTCAAGGTGATGTCTCTGCTTTTCACTATGTTCCCCAGGTTTCTCATTGCTTGTCTCCCAAGAATCAGTCGCCTTTTTATTTCATGGCAACTTCTTCTACTTCTTCCCCGTCTATTTTCCAGGAACTGATTGGGCCTGTTGCCATTATCTTGGTTTTCTTGATATTGAGTCTCAAGCCAGCTTTTGCACTTTCCTCCTTCAACCCAATCAAGAGATTCTTTAGGTCTTCCTCACTTTCTGCCATTAGGGTGGTATCGTCTGCATATCTCAGATTATTGATGTTTCTCCCAGCGATTTTAATCCCATATTGTGATTCCTCCATCCCTGCACTGCACATTATGTGCTCTGTGTATAGGCTGAATAAGCATGGTGACAAAATGCAGCCTTGTCTTACTCCTTTTCCTATTCCAAACCATTCTGTCATTCCGTGTTCTGTCCTAACTGTTGCTTCTTGGTTCATGTACAGATTTCTCAGGAGGCATATGAGGTGCTCTGGAATTCCCATCTCTTTAATTACTTGCCACATCTTGTTGTGGTCCACACAGTCAAATGCCTTGGTGTAGTCAATAAAACAAAAGTAAACTTGTTTCTGGTATTCCTTTGATTTCTCCATGATCCAGCGTATGTTGGCAATGTGGTCTCTAGTCCCCCTGCCTCTTCTGAAACCAGCCTGCACCTCTGGTAATTCTCTCTCCACATGTTGCTGAAGTCTATCCTGTATTATCTTGAGCATCACCTTGCTGGCATGTGGGATGAGCGCGATTGTTCGATAATTTGAACATTCTTTGGCATTGCCCTTTTTTGGGATTGGGACGTATACTGATCTTTTCCAATCCTGTGGCCACTGTTTTGTTTTCCAAATTTGCTGGCATATTGAATGAAGTAGTTTGATTCCATCATCTTTTAGGGCTTTGAAAAATTCAACTGGGATGCCATCATTTCCACTAGCTTTATTGTTTGCAGTGCTTTTTAGGGCCTTTCTGACTTCACTCTCCAGAATGTCTGGTTCAAGTTCAAATTTCTCATCATTGTTATTATCAGGAGTGTTAAGGTCCTTTTTGTAGAGTTCCTCTGTGTACTCTTGCCATCTTTTTTTGATCTCTTCTGCTTCAGCTAACTCTTTTCCATCTTTGTCCCTTATCATGTTCATTTTTGCTTTAAATGTTCCCTTGATTTCCCCAATTTTTTTGAAAAGATCTCTAGTCCTGCCTCTTTTGTTGTTTTCCTCCATTTCTTTGCACTGTTCGTTCAGGTATTTTTCCTTATCTCTCCTTGCTTTTCTTTGAAATTCTGTATTCAGGTGGTTGTATTTTTTTCTTTCTTCTTGGACTTTTGGATTCCTTCTTTCCTCTGCTATTTTAAGAGCCTCATCAGACAACCACTTTGCTTTCTTACGCTTCTTTTCTTTTGGTATGATTTCTCTTGCTGCCTCCTGCATGATGTCCCGCGTCTCTGTCCATAATTCTTCTGGTACTCTGTCTATCAGGTACAGGACATTAAATCTGTTCATGACCTCCACCGTGTATTCTTTAGGGATGTTGTGTAGGTCATATCTGTCTGGTCTAATTGTTTTCCCCATTTTCTTTAGTCGAAGCCTGAATTTTGCGATCAGCAGGTTGTGATCTGAACCACAATCTGCTCCAGGTCTTGTTTTTGCTGACTGAATGGAGGTTCTCCATCTTTGACTGCAGAGTATGTGATCAATCTGATTTCTATGCTGGTCATCTGGTGATGTCCATGTGTAAAGTCGCCTCTTGTGTTGCTGGAAGAGGGTGTTTGCTATGACTAGTGCATTCTCTTGGCAGAACTATATCAATCTTTGGCCTGCTTCATTCTGTGTTCCAAGACCAAACTTGCCTGTTATTCCATTTACTTTTTGATTTCCTACTTTGGCATTCCAGTCTCCTAAGATAATGTGGACATCATTTCTTGGTGTCTGTTCTATGAGGTGTTGTAGGTCCTCATAGAACTGGTCAACTGTGGCTTCATCTGCACTAGTGGTTGGTGCATAGACTTGGATTATAGTGATATTGAAAGGTTTGCCTTGGATTCTGACTGACATCATTCTATCCTTTTTGATGTTGTATCCCATTACTGCTTTCCTCACTCTTTTGTTGACAATTATGGCTACTCCATTTTTTCTGAGGTTTTCTTGCCCACAGAAGTAGATATGATGGTTTCCAGAGCTGAATTCACCCATCCCTGTCCATTTTAATTCACTGATGCCCAGGATGTCAATGCTTATTCTTTCCATCTCGTTTTTAACCCTTCCAGTTTTCCTTGATTCATAGACCTCACATTCCATATCCCTATGCAGTATTGTTCCCTGCAACACTGTATTTCTCCTCCCCCTTTCGTATCCCTCCCCCTTTTCAGATCTGCTGTGCTGAGCATCCCCTTGTTTTGCCTTTTGTTTTGGTCCATAGGGTTCTCTTGGCAAACTTTGTGGCATGCCTTGCCGGTCTCTACGCCAGAGAGAGAAGAGTTATTTATCTGCAACTTAAGAGAAAAATCCTATGCCATACAGACACTGTCTGTTGAGTAATTCCCATTGAATTTCATACATCAGGTTGTGCCAATTGTTACTTAAAGATTTCAGTTTATATATTTAACATGAAACATGTTTTCCTGAAATGTATGGTACATGATTATGAACTAGAGTAGTCTGGCCGGACTAATGGAGTAGAGCAGGAGTTCTCAACCTTTTAAAGCCGGAGGCTGGGTCATGCTCCCTCAGACAGCTTTTGTTGTTATTATTCTGCAACAGCCATTTTGCCCTTCTTCCACCTCATGGCAGTTCCTGGTGGGGTGGAGGAGTTGGGGGGGGGCACATGAAATGGTGTCGTGAGCCGCATCTGGCCCATGGGCTGCAGGTTGAGTATCTCTAGAGTAGAGTGTACAGCCAGCAACTCAATTCTGAGTGTTGAGTGGTGGTAAATAACCTGACTTCCTAAAGGGGCCAACAGCTATGGGTGGATGAGTCCCTTTAGGTAGGGTGATGGTCCCCTCAGTGGAGGAAATGCCACTGGAAACCATCATATTGGGCACAACAGTAAAATGAGCAGAGGAAGAGCTCTGATTCCCAATGGTAATGAAGGCGGAAGAGGCCATGCCAGATGGACTGGCTGTGAAGGTGCACCTTGATAATATCCTCAAGGCTGCAGCAGTCCATTGCAGTCCCAGTGTTTAGTGTCTTGCACGGCAGACAAGAAGGAGCCGCAATAAGGGCTAAAACACAGCTTTATTGCATTGTAGTCAGAGTGAACATGAGATAATGGTGGACCAAACAGCACTATTTATAGCACACTGCACATGATACTGCTACTGGCGTGAGCATCTGCAACAGGTATGTGATACTGCTACTGGCGCAAGCATCTGTAACAGGTATGTGATACTGCTACTGGCGCGAGCAGTATTGTCCTTAACAGCTTGTTACAATGTGTCATTGATTACTTACAATGGATACAATTGTTGGATACAATTGTTGGATACAATCAGTTAAAAGGGTACTTGTCACATTCTATTCAGTACATAACATCCCTCCCCCTAGGTAAGGACGAAGTCCTTTAGCCATTGAGGCTTTCCGCACGTTCACTTTGGGCGAGGGGTGGCCGCACTTCGGGCCGGGGTTCCTGCATTGGAGGAATGTGACTCATTAGCGGTTGGCTGCGAGTCGTGAGCCGGGGATTGGGGAGGTCTAGGTGTGGGAGTAAACTCCAGGGATGTGAGACCGAGGGCTCCAGAGACTAAAGAAGAACCCCGCTCTTCGCTTGGATGGGTGGGGGACCACTCCGAAAAATCCCCCCGGTCTCCTAACTAAAAATCTAACAATTCCTCAACATCTCCCTCTTCTAAACTATTCCTGTTACCCGGTGGGTCAAAAGGATGTGGGTTTGTCTCATTTCCCTCCCCGCTGTGGTCTGTGTCTCCCCCTTGGGATAAGCGGGTGGGGGAGAACCCTAACGCTGACTGCTCCATTTGGTCACTCACGTCTTGCCTTCCCACTACTCTACCTCTGAGTTGGTCGGCGTGCCTCCTACAGAGGAGCCCTGTGCCTGTCTTGACATTGTAGGAGACTGTCCCCGTCTGTCCAACCACTATTCCAGGTACCCAAGTAGGGCCGCCAGCCGCGTAGTTTCGGCAATGTACTGGCTGGCCAATCTCGAAACACTTGGTGCCCCCCCCCCGTTTCTATGTTTCTACCCGTGTCCTCCACCCTGGTTGGGTCTAATCTCGAGAGAATCATGGTGGGTTTTATCCGCATGAGGAGCTTGGTGGGTGAGAGCCCTGACGCTAGGGGGGTTACGCGGTACCTTAACAGGAATTGGTAGAGCTGCAGGTTCAATTCCCCAGGGCCCATCCTACACAGTGCATCCTTCGTTGTTCGCACCAGGCGTTCCGCTTGACCATTTGTAGCGGGGTGAAAGGGGGCCGCAGTTATGTGGCGAATTTTGTTAATCTCTATGAAACCCTGGAACTCCACAGATGTGAAAGTTGTGGCGTTGTCGCTCACAAGTACGTCGGGTAAACCGAAACAGCTGAATACCTTGCATAATTGCTTAATTGTTGCAGCTGACGATGTACTGACCATTGGAATTACCTCCAACCACTTGGAGTAGGAGTCCACTACTATGAGGAAAAGGGTACCTCTGAAAGGACCCGCGAAGTCCACGTGTAAACATGACCCTGGATCCCGGGCCGTGTCCCATTCTCTGTGTGGAAGTTGGGACTCCTTGGGGCGGGTGCTCTAGCAGCTCTTGCAAGTGCCTACCATGTGTTCTATATCTGTGTCCAGTTTGGGCCACCAGACGTAACTCCTAGCTAGCGCCTTGGTGCGCACGATTCCCAGGTGGCTGATATGCAGCATCTTGAGCACCCGGGACCTCAGAACTTCAGGGATTACTACCCGCTGCCGCCAGAGTAGGCAGCCCCTTTCTAGGGAGAGCTCGTCTCTCCACCTACCGTAAATCCTGAATTCCTCCATAGGGGAGCCGGCCAGCCTTTCTGTACCCATGAACTGACTAGGGCCAATGACTTGTCTTTCGCCGTAGCCTTGGCGATCTCAGCTGGCAGAATTGGGGGCGACTCTAGGGCTTCAATCAGGAGCACCTGGTGGTCCTGTTCTACCTCACACTCGGGATCCCCTGCCTGTGGGAGGGGTGACCTGGAAGGGCATCGGCATGGCTGATCTCCTTGCCGGGGCGGTAGGTCAGTGCATACTGGTACGCGTTGAGGAAGATCGCCCATCGCAGCATCCTTGTGGACAAGATCTGCAGGGTTGGCTTATCTGTAGTGAAGATTCCTAAGAGGGGCTTGTGGTCGGTCACGACTTTGAATGACCTGCCATAGAGAAAGTCGTGGAACTTCTTGGTTCCTGCAACGATCGCTAGGGCTTCCCTGTCAGTTTGCACATAGTTGCGCTCTGCCTTGGACAGGGATCTCGAATAGTACGCCACTGGGGCCTCTTGCCCGCTCTCTAGCACGTGGCAGAGGACTGCCCCCACCCCCACCGGTGAGGCGTCACAGACCAGCACAACGGGTTTCTTTGGGTCGAAGTGGGTCAATACAGCCTCGGAAGATAGAAGCTGTTTGAGCCCCCGGAATGCCCATTCCTGGCTGTCCCCCCACCGCCAAGCCGCATCCTTTTTGAGTAATTTATGCAACAGTTCCGCTACGGACGCCTTTCCCAGGAGGAAAGAGTGATAGAAATTTAGGACTCCTAGGAAGGACTGCAATTCGGGCTTGGTGGTGGGGCGAGGAGCATCTTTCACTGCCGCTACCTTGGACTCTGCTGGTTTTATGCCCTCAGGGGTTATTCAGAAACCCAGAAACTCTACCTCTTCAGCAAAGAACACGCACTTATCCTTTCTCAGCCTGAGCCCCGCTTTCTCGAAAACTGTTAGTACCCGGT
Source organism: Bradypodion pumilum (assembly GCA_035047305.1). NCBI lineage: Eukaryota > Metazoa > Chordata > Lepidosauria > Squamata > Chamaeleonidae > Bradypodion > Bradypodion pumilum. The sequence continues at coordinate 54,807,131 of JAWDJD010000003.1, read as the reverse complement.
CTAACCTCTTGGCCAATTCCTGTTCCCCTCCCGCTGTTATCAGAATGTCATCAAAGTAGGGGAAAACACCTGGGAGCCCTTTCAACAATCTTTCTATGAGGGACTGAAAGATCCCCGGAGCCGAATTTATGCCGAATTGGAGGCGCGTCACTTTAAAAGCTCCCTTGTGGGTAACAATTGTCTGGGCTGCGGCTGTAGCTGAGGTTACCGACAATTGCTGGTATGCCTGGGCCAAGTCTAGTTTGGCGAAACACCTCCCCCCATGCAAGGTCGCTAGCAGGTGGCTTACCACTGGCACCGGGTACGCATTCGAGCGAATCACCTTGTTAATCGTGCACTTGTAGTCAGTGCAGATTCTGACCTCCCCGTTAGCCTTTAGTGCCGTAACAATGGGGGTTTCCCACTCGGTGGAGTCCACCGGCACCAAAATCCCCTGACCCACCAGTTTGTCCAGTTCAGTCTCTATTTTGTCCTTTAGTGCAAAAGGCACTCTTCATGGCTTCATCCTGATGGGTCGAATGTCGGGGTCCAATTCGAAAGAAACTGGGGGCCCTTTGAACTTCCCTAGCCCCTTCTCAAAAATGGCAGGGTGTGCATTACACACCTCCGTGATCGGGTCAGCCTGCATGGCGTGGCAAACCAAGACACAGGACACAGCCTCGGGCTGGGTTAACTCAGGTTTATTGCATCGTGGGCAGAGGGAACATGAGGTAATGGCGGATCGATAGCTCTTTATATACAGCAGTAATACATTTGAACGTGGTGCCATGGTAGCCCATTGGCTACTGTCTGCGTGACGTCATTGCAGGTCACGCCCTTCTTGTCCAGGTGTAGGTGGTGGCGGGAAAACTTCCCGCGCTGTTGCCTTTGATGAGTTCGGACCAAGAGAGCTTGGACGCTCGCTGCTGCCAGCTGGTGGTCATTAGCTCGCGTCCTATTACAGGGTTTATATGATACAGCTGAAGGTTACATTGTTGCTATAGGCAAGGTTACATTGGCTCAGATACATTGTAATCCATGTGTACAATAAAACCATCAGAACACAACACCCCTCCCCCCTAGGACGAGACAAAGTCTCGAGCCCACACTTAAACACACTCCCCCCCCCCTTAGGAGACAAAGTCTCTCAGCCAAGATGGCTTATTTCGAACACGCTGGGGTCTCGATGCGGGCTGCCTCTCCCCGGGTTTGCTACCTTCTCTTTGTCCCCTGGTTTCCTGTCCTGTAATATGAGAGGGAGACTCGTTAGTGACTTGCCGCGGCTCCGCGGCGTTGTTGGGAGGTGTGCTCTTTATTAGGGAGGAACCGGGGGCACTGGGGGCTAACGAAAAACCCCTCTTCTCGCTTGGATGGGTGGGGGAACACTCCTGAAAACCCCCCCGGCTCGCAAAATCAAAATCAAAATCACAATCGGGGGCAGCGGTCGCGAACTCCTCTCCCCCTTCCCTGGCCCCTGATAGGACCTGCGTATCAAAAGGATATGGGTCGGGGCCGCTGCTACAGCTTCCTTCCCCCTTGCTTGGGACTGTCGTCCACCGCTGTCTCCCCCTTGGGTTAAGCGGGTGGGGGAGAACCCTAACGTTGAATCCTGTTGCTGAGCTCCACTGACTGGCCCACTCACTCGGTGCCTCAGTTGGTCTGCGTGCCTCCTCCAAAGGAGGCCGGTGTTAGTCTCGACCCGGTACGACACTGGCCCCGTCTGTTCTACAACCGTCCCTGGCACCCAGGCTGGCCCCGCGCTGGAATAGTTCCTGCAGTGAACAGGGTCCCCGGCGGCGAAACCTTTCGAGACTGCCAACCCTATGTTATTTCCTTTATCCTCGACTCTCGTTGGGTCTAGCCTGGACAGGATCGTGGTCAGTTTTCGCCGCATCAAGAGCTCCGCCGGCGAGTAGCCTGACGCTAAGGGGGTTACCCTATACGCTAAAAGGAACTGGCATACTTGGTGATTCAGGTCCCCCGGGCCCATGCGCCGCAGCGCCTCTTTCGTTGTCCGCACCAGCCGTTCCACTTGGCCATTCGTGGCCGGGTGAAACGGTGCGGACGTGACATGCCGAATGGCGTTTGCCTCCATGAACGCCCCGAACTCGGCGGAGGTGAAACAACTAGCGTTATCGCTGACCAAAGTGTCGGGTAAACCGAATGTGGAAAAGACTCTCCTTAGCTGGCTAATTGTCGTGGCGGAGGACGTGCTCTTTACTGGGATAACCTCCAGCCACTTGGAGAACGCATCTACCACCAGGAGAAACATGGTTCCTCGGAATGGGCCAGCAAAATCCACGTGCACTCTGGACCACGGCCCCCTTGCTGTGTCCCACTCCCTATGCGGGAGACGGGCCGCCTCAGGTCGGGATCCCTGGCAAGCCTCGCAAGTGCCGACCATGTGCTCAATGTCCGCGTCCAGCTGAGGCCACCAGAAGTAACTCCGGGCCAGCGCCTTTGAACGAACTATGCCCGGGTGGCTGACGTGCAGCAGTTCGAGCACCCTCGTCCGCAGGGGCGCAGGGACCACCACCCGTTGGCCCCACAGAAGGCACCCCCTCTCTAGGGACAACTCCAGCTTTTTCCTAAAGAATGGGTCGAACTCTGTACTCGGGGACGAAGCCGGCCACCCCTTCTGCACCCATGAACTAACTTTCTCCAGCGTCCTGTCCTTGCCTGTCGCCCTAGCAATGTCGGCTGGTACTATTGGGGGTGCGTCTAAAACCTCAATTAGCAACACCTGGCGGTCTCTTTCTGCTCTCGCCTTTTGTTCGTCCGACAAGGGCAGAGGGGATCTCGAAAGCGCATCAGCATGGCTGATCTCCTTTCCGGGCCGGTACACCAACTCATGTTGGTACGCGTTGAGGAAAATAGCCCATCGCAGCATTCTCGGGGACAGGATCTGTGGCGTGGGCTTGCTTGCCGTGAAAATCCCTAACAGCGGCTTGTGATCGGTCACGATTTTGAACGGGCGGCCATACAAAAAATCGTGAAATTTTTTGGTCCCCGCTACTATTGCTAACGCTTCCCTGTCGGTTTGTGCGTAATTTCGCTCCGCTTGGGACAGGGACCTTGAGTAAAACGCTACCGGGGCCTCCCTTCCGTCCTCCAACACGTGGCAAAGCACCGCCCCCACCCCCACCGGGGATGCATCACAGACTAGGACCACTGGCCGTTTGGGGTCGAAGTGCGTCAGGATTGCCTCAGATGTTAGGAGTTGTTTTAGCTCCTTGAACGCCCTCTCGTGCTCGTCACCCCACATCCATGGCTCCTCCTTTTTAAGTAACCGATGGAGCGGTTCGGCCACGGACGCCTTCCGCGGGAGGAATGTATGGTAAAAATTGAGGAGCCCCAGGAAAGACTGTAGCTCGGTTTTGGATGTGGGGCGAGGGGCCTTTTTAATGGCTGCTACTTTGGATTTAGACGGCTTAATCCCCTCGGGTGTGATCCGGAACCCTAAAAACTCGACCTCGGTTTCGAAAAAAACACATTTGTCCTTTCTCAATCTCAGCCCCGCTTTCTCGAACACGGTCAGTACTTTGTCCAACCTTTTCGCCAGTTCAGCCTCACTCCCCCCTGTTATCAACACGTCATCAAAATAAGGCAACACCCCCTCCAGGCCCTTTAGGAGGCGTTCCACAAGCGATTGAAAAAGGCCGGGTGCCGAGTTCACGCCGAACTGTAACCGCGACACTTGGAACGCTCCCTTATGTGTAACTATCGTTTGTGCCGCGGCCGTGGCGGGGGTCACTGGAAGTTGCTGATAGGCTTGTGCCAAATCGAGTTTAGCGAAACACTTTCCCCCATTTAGCCTGGCCAAAAGGTGGCTGATCACTGGCACCGGGTATGCATTAGGGCGGATCGCCTTGTTAATTGTACACTTATAATCAGCGCAAATGCGCACCTCCCCGTTAGCCTTTAGAGCCGTTACAATTGGAGTTTCCCACTCCGCGGAATCAACAGGAATAAGAATCCCCTGGCCCACCAGTTTGTCCAGTTCCGCCTCTATCTTGTCCTTGAGTGCGAACGGCACCCTGCGTGGTTTGAGTCTTATCGGGCGGACCTCCGGGTCTATGTCGAAAGCTACAGGGGGTCCCTTGAACTTTCCGAGTCCTTTCTTAAAAACGGCGGGATGCGCATCGCAAACCGCTTGTATTGGGTCCCCCCCCACGGTATGCACCCCCCCTATGAACAAACCTAAGGGCTGAAACCACTGTGTCCCTAGGAGGCTACAGCTTCCCCCTTTGAGGACAACTAGGGGCAGTTCCGCAGAATGTCTCTTAAAATTGACCCGAAATTTCCCGACCCCCAACACCGGAATGCTGTTTCCCTGTACGTCCCGCAGTGTGGACCTCAACGCTTTAAGCTTGGGCCGCACGTGGGGGTCGATTTTCAGGAACTCTTTCTGGGGAATTATGGAATAGGAGGACCCCGAGTCAATTTCCATCTTAATAGGGGCCCCTTGTACTAATACCTCAACGAAGTAATGGGACTGTCCCGCGGACACGCTGAACACTGAGGCGTCGTCCTCGCTGCCGTCCGAGACGCGGCCCACGCCGTCCTGCTTCCTCGTGGTCTGGGCGCCATCTTTGGGCCTCGCTGGACGGTCCGGTCTGGCCGCGCGGTCTTGTGACTGCCTCCGGCCCTCTTTCCGCTTTCGGCACGCCTTGGCGATGTGCCCCCGACGGCCGCAGGTGTAACACTCGGCCTTCCTGAACGGGCATCTCGCGCGCTCGTGGGCCGCTCCGCAACCCTCGCAGCGTCGACCACCCTTCCGGACCTTCTGGACCTCCTCGCCGTCGCTGCCTTCCGTAGACGACTTTGAGGCCCGTCGAGTCGCGTGCACCGACTGTCCGGTCTTCCCGTGCACCGAATTTTCCGCCTTGCCGGCTCTAGGACGCCACTCACGCCACTGGTGCATCTCGTCCACTCCGGCATTCGTGGACTCTGCGGCTTCCGCGGCCTCTATGACCTCTGCCAGCGTGGGTGGCGGCTCCTTATTCATCAAGCTGCGCTGTACCTCCTTGTCCTTCAGGCCACACAACACGCCGTCCCTGAGGACCAACTCCAGGATATCGCCCCATTTACAGGGGGCGGCGGCTATCCTCATGGCGGCCACGAATGCCTCAACCGACTCATCCGGCGCTTGGACTCGCCTCCAAAACGCGCTCCGAGCGGGAAACATTGCCCTCGAGGGGCAGAACCGCTCTCGCAGCAGTTTCATGATGTCGCTCGCCTTAAAGTCGCTCACCTTCTTCGGAGCGATTATGCCCACCAGCGTCCGCTTGGTTTCCATCCCGAGCATTCTGGTGAGGATGGCCCTCTTCCTCTCCTCGTCTTCTCCTTTGACTCTGAGTTCCACCAGGGCCGCCTGGAAATCCATCTCAAGCAGCTCCCAGTCTTGCGGTTTGGTGATGTTGAAACCGCTCTGTGCCCTGGCTGTCCCGTGGGGATCCATTAATCCCACCTTCGTCGCCAATTTGGTGTATGCAAACCAAGACACAGGACACAGCCTCGGGCTGGGTTAACTCAGGTTTATTGCATCGTGGGCAGAGGGAACATGAGGTAATGGCGGATCGATAGCTCTTTATATACAGCAGTAATACATTTGAACGTGGTGCCATGGTAGCCCATTGGCTACTGTCTGCGTGACGTCATTGCAGGTCACGCCCTTCTTGTCCAGGTGTAGGTGGTGGCGGGAAAACTTCCCGCGCTGTTGCCTTTGATGAGTTCGGACCAAGAGAGCTTGGACGCTCGCTGCTGCCAGCTGGTGGTCATTAGCTCGCGTCCTATTACAGGGTTTATATGATACAGCTGAAGGTTACATTGTTGCTATAGGCAAGGTTACATTGGCTCAGATACATTGTAATCCATGTGTACAATAAAACCATCAGAACACAACAGCGTGTATGCCTCCAATGAAAACTCCTAAGGCCCCGAACCACTGTGTACCCAGTAGACAGCACGACCCTTCCTTTAGAACTACTAGGGGCAACTGCGCGGAGCACCTTTTAAACTGAACCTTGAACTCTCCCACCCCCAACACTGGTATACCTTTGCCCTGAACGTCCCGCAAATTACTCTTAAGGGCCTTCAGTTTGGGGCGTGACTTTGGGGGAATGTGCAGAAATTCCCTGTGGGAGATGATGGAGTATGACGACCCCAAATCGATCTCCATCCTTATGGGGACCCCCTGTACCAGTACCTCAACAAAAAACCGGGGCTGCCGCAACTGCACGCTGTGGACCGCCTGGTTGCGGTCTTCGGGAACCCGTAGAGATGCGCGGTGCTCCTGGGGCTCGTCGTCGAAGATGTGCCTGACCCCATCTGCCTTTCATTGGGGCCATTCCGCCTGGCCCTTGCCATCGTCTCGATGCTGCCTGCAGACCCTTGCGATGTGCCCGCACCGCCCACAGTTGTGGCACTCCGCCTTCCAGAATGGGCATCGGCTCCGGTCATGGGATGCCCCACATCCGTTGCAGCAGCGGTCCTCTCTGGCGCGGTCTCGCCTCTCAGGCCTCCTCTGCACCCGTTGCACGTCCTCACTGAAGTCAGAGGTGGACGTGGTGGACTCGGAGGACCCCTGCTCTCCATGGGAGGAACAGCTGTGGACTGGGACCGCCACGGTGGGGGGCCCCCAACCGTGGCGGTCCTAACCCGGCACACCCGTTCACCTTGTTGCACTGACTCGGCGACTTGGGCAATGCACAGGACATGCTCGAATGAGATGCTCTCATCTTTGGCCAGTAGTTTTTTCCTGGCCCCCTCATCTCACAGGCCCAGCAGGAGCCTGTCTCTCAGCGCCTCGCTCAGGGATGCTCCCCACCGGCAAGGCATGGCAGCCACCCGCAGGGCTGCCATGAAGTCTGCCACAGACTCACCGGCCCGCTGGCACCGCTGCTGGAACGCCAACCTTGCCGGGAACACGGACACTTTCGGGCGAAAGTACTTCCTCAGCTCGGCGAGGATCTCATCTAGGGGCACAGCCCTGAGTGGTCTCGGCGTCAGGAGGTTGGTGGCCAGTTCCAAAGTCTCTAGGCCGCACTGGGCCAGTAGGAATGCCCGGCGCTGGGCTTCCTCCTCGATGCCTTCGAGGTCCAAAGCGTAGAGGAACTGCTGCTCGTAGAGTTCCCATTTCTCTGGCTTCATGGTGTCGAAGGGCGCGATGTTCACTTTTCGGGACGCCATCCCACCTTCGTCGCCAATTTAGTGTCTTGCACGGAAGACAAGAAGGAGCTGCAGTAAAGGCTAAAACACAGCTTTATTGCATTGTAGTCAGAGTGAACATGAGATAATGGTGGACCAAACAGCACTATTTATAGCACATTGCACATGATACTGCTACTGGCGCAAGCATCTGCAACAGGTATGTGATACTGCTACTGGCGCGAGCATCTGTAACAGGTACGTGATACTGCTACTGGCGTGAGCAGTATTGTCCTTAACAGCTTGTTACAATGTGTCATTGATTACTTACAATGGATACAATTGTTGGATACAATTGGTGGATACAATCAGTTAAAAGGGTACTTGTCACATTCTATTCAGTACATAACACAGTGTTAAATCCTGCATGTCTCCCCCCCCCCCAACATTAAATTAAATTAAACATGCTGGGTAATTATTTTACCAACCTTGTAAAGCTGGGAAACTGAGTCAACTTGGAGCCCATCAGGATTGAACTCACTATTGTGAGCAGTTTTGGCTGCAATACCACAGTTTAATCAATGCGCCAAGAGGGATCCTAAAGTGAAGCTTCATTGTTAAATGAATGTCTTCTTCTTCTTTGCTTCCTCTTTTACCCCATCAGATGTTGAGGGAAAATGAAGAACTGCCCTCTATATTTATAGACATTTTTGTCATTTATGTTCCTAAAGAGGAGCATTGGATTATTTTGCTCATCTACAAGCTTACTTCTGTTTAGGAAGGCGAACATTGAAGGAGCCTCCCCAAATAGTAGAAGTCCTTGTATGTCCCTGAGCAATGGGGTGGTGCCAGCTAAACCTTCATATCCTAAAGCATTACACTGATTTTTTTTTAAAATCATGTCCAGAAGCACACAAAGGTGCTTTCTGGGTTGAAAGGATTTTTGCTGGAGGAACTCCGCTCAGGGGACGCCAATTGAGGCTCCTTTCATGTCCCCAAGATCTTATTCCCACCAAAGTGGTCCCTATTTATCTACTTGCAATTTCTTGCTTTTGAGTTGCTAAGTTGGCAGGAGCTGGGACCAAGACGGGTGCATCATATAGTACTTGGGTCTTGAACTGCCAACTTGCTGAACTTTCAGCTAACAAGGCGACCTTCTTAACCACTGAGCCACCTTTGTCCCAGTACACTGAAATAATTTCATATAAGAATGTAAAAATATGAGGAACAAATGAAAGTTTTAAAATGTGTAAGTTGAATATGACAAAACATAAGGGTTATTTGACTACATTTTGTCTTCCATGGAATCTATCTTGTTTTTACAATCTATGAAATTTAGGAGGAGTGAAAGAATAACCTTTAATGTCAGTCCATGCTCCTAACCACTAGCTTCTCTAAGCTGTCAAGATAAAATAAAATAGGAGCAAAAAAATTATGTGCTGACCTTCTAAAACAATCCCTTCTCAAATATAAGTTAAAAGTCCCTCTTTTCACATTTGGTGGGTATTTAAGTTTGCCCTTGATTTTTACACAAAGCTCAGCCATCTGTATGAAAGTCTGGATACATTTTCCAGTTTTAAAGCCCACCTGGGGAAATGGAAACAAAAGAGAAATACCATATTAATGCTTTAAAATTTTTATCTGAGTAGCTGATAGCTTCTGGAAAGAGGTAATTTTTAAACATTAAAGCTCTCCTGGGACTTGGGCAGGGAAAGAAAATTATCACATGATTGTGTGTGTGTGTGTGTGTGTGTGTGTGCGTGTGCGTGTGTGTGTGTGTGTGTGTGTGTGTGTGTGTGTGTGTAAATCCCATCTGATTAGCTTCTAGGTCCTGGAGACAGTTAAATTAATCATCTTCTCTTCTGAGGAAAGCATTGTACTGTATCTGTAGTTACCAGATGTTAGACAAGGGATAGTCTATTCATGACAAAAGTGACAATCCTATTTACTGCGTGTTTATTTACATGTTCTCACTAGGATATTCCCAGGTGATTCCATCCTGAGATCCCCATAATGGTGTGTAAATTTTATATTCAGCTATCACTAGTTATTACTTAACATTGTATTAGTTATGTGGTATAACAAAAGCAATGGGCTGTGGAGGGTTAGTGGTTAAGGAGCTGAGTTTGACAACCAGAAGGTTGGCAGGCTAGTACTTTGAGACCCAAGTGCTGAGCAACAAAGTGAGTGCCCATCGTCTGCCTTAGCTCCTGCCAACCTAGCAGTTTGAAAGCAAGAATTTGCAAGTGGATAAATAGGTACTGCAGTGGCTCAAGTTGCTAAGATGCTGACTGGGAAGCGGAAGGTCAGCAGTTCGATTCCTGAGTACTGCAGGACGGAAATGAGCTCCCGTCTTCGTCCCAGCTCCTGCCAACCTAGCAGTTTGAAAGCAAGAAATTGCAAGTAGATAAATAGGGACCACTTCGGTGGGAAGGTAACAGCGTTCCGTGCGCTCCGGTGTCTAGTCATGCCTGCCACATGACCACGGAAACATCTGCAGAAGCAGACAACGCTGGTTCTTCGGCTTAGAAACAGAGATGAGCACTGCACCCTAGAGTCGGATACGACTGGCTTTCGAGCAAGGGAAACCTTTACCTTTACTAAATAGGTACCACTTCGGCAGGAAACGTAATAGAGTTCCATGCACTCTGGTATCTAGTCATGCCAACCACATGGCAATGGAAACATCTTCAGGATCAAACCAAAATACAATTCTTTCCAGAAAAATGTATTCCTTCCATTAAAAATTGTCTAATGTGGTTTTGCTGCCCTTGAGCCTTAATGTGAATTTTCAGTTTCCCATCTAGGACACAGACTCCTTTTTTATTTAGGCTATTTCTCATTGCATACAAACTCTCTCTAGGACATTGCTGATCTTTTTAAGGCTAGGTAAGAATGCATTCCTCTTCCCTGAAGAGTGAGGTGGGAGAACAGATAAAAACTCATTCTTAACTCTGTAAATCATTTATCACACACCTGTCTTATCACAGGCATGCATTATTGGTCAATAGAAGTGGCTTATCTGTGATTAAATACAACCATGTGATCACTGTGATTTGATTCTATAAATTGGGCCATGATGGATAATATTCTTCTAAATTCAAAAATTATGTAAATTGGCCCACCTTGGACAATATTCTTCCAAATTCAGGAGAAAATATGTCTCTTAAATGTGTACACTTTAAAATGCCTGTCTGAACAACCATTCATTCATAATGAATGTAATAAAAAGCACTGCAAGTATCTTTAAATCAATCTGTGTATTTTTGTCTCCCAATATATTTCTTATGCCTTGGCTTCCTGTTGCTTTGTTTTGAAAGCTTTTTTCTCTTGCAACCTGATCTTTTAACAAAAGCAAATGAATAAACAAATGGCATCTGACCCCCATTCCATTCCATTCCGAACCTCTCACTGACAATCCTCCTTCCTTCTGATGTGGGATATACAGTATTTAACAGAGCTAACCATCTGGGATGTGGCAGGATATGTGGTGAAATGTTCCAGGGTGTCTCAGATGTTGTCACACTGGGATATATATAAGAAAGCAACAATCAGACCCTATTTGACTATACGAAATGAAAATTCCACCATGAAAGCACTTGGTATAAAGAAAATGTACTGTTCTTCAGTAAATGTATTGGATACTATCTTCAGTGTAATAATATGGTCCAAATGAAAAACAAAAAATTCTTCTACAGTCAAATCTTCGAATCTTGAAACCAAATCCGGTAATAGGTTTTTCGGTATTATTCTGCAACAGAAGTATGTAAGTTCTTTACTATAAATAAAGTGAAAAGACTTCAATAATATAACAATCAAAATCACATTTAAGTCACATTTAAATCAAGGTAGAGAGAATTATGGTAGAATGAGCACAATATAGTCTTACCAATAACACGTCGAAAACGGCCTCAAAAGCAAACTCTTATTGTGCCTAATGATGTTAATGTTCAAGTGTGAGCTTATTCCTTAACTATCATGTAAAACCTCACCTGTTCTCAATTATCTACTTGCAATTTCTTGCTTTCAAACTGCTAGGTTAGCAGGAACTGGGATAGAGATGGGCACTCAAACCGTCATGCAGTACCCAGGTCTCAAACTGCCAACTTGCCGGCCTTCCAGATAACAAGGCTAGTTTCTTAACCCCTAAGCCACCGCAGCACCTATCTATGTTGCTGAAATGGTTTGTCTAAAAGGAGGGGGTAAAACCACTTTGGAATTGTGCCAGAGACCTTCAAGATAGTGCATAATGCATAATGTTTTTTGGAATGAGATTGAGGGTAACCGTGTTAGAGAGAAATCCCATTGGCCATTTACTCCACAAATTACATACAATTTGGCACAGATGAATTTGAATTAAAAGCCAGTGACTACATGACATAAAGCCCGATGTAGGGAGCCCATTGTGAAATTAGATTTTTGTCTATTTGTTTATCTGACAGGGGTGATTCTGTCAGTGTGATTACCTGATTTTATGGGGAAATGGGTTTTCATGGGGGTATTATATCCCCTCATTTGAGCATCTTTTATAGCCAAACAGTTTCTTTAAAAGGGAAAAAAACATGATTTTGATGATTGGATGATTGGTATAAAGTTTGAATTGGATGATTGATATAGAATATGGCAATAAATGACGGACATTTGAATTAAAATATTTAAAAGAGAGTAGTAAAAAATCCATTATTAGAGAAATATGGGGAGAATATATTGAATATGTATTAGGGAAAGAGAAAGGAGTAAGGCCAAGGCAAGAGTGGGTATCTTTTATGGAAAGGGGAGAACCAGTATATAAATAAAATGTTATAGAGAGAATAGTTAAATGAATAATGTCCCATTGGTTGTGGGTGCATTTAGTAGTTTATATAGGTTGTTGGGTTTTTAAAGATTTGGTTTATTCTTTTTTCTTTTACAGTGGACCCTCGAATAACGACGTTACTTGGTTCCCCAAGTAGTGTCGCTATTTGAATAACATCGTTGTTTGAATAACAACAAAAAGTCATTATTCGAATGACGGTAAAAATACTGTTGTTATTTGAATAACGACGTTTTTTGTTGTTATTAGAATAATCACATTGGGAGCGTCGTAGTGTCGTTAATCGAAAATGACACTTTTCGAACGCGTCATTAATCGAGGGTCCACTGTATATTGTATTCATTGTTGTTGTTTGGTTGTTTATGATTTTATTGGAAAACAAATTTTAAAAAAGAAAAAAATGTTTCAACTCAGTACTGTAACATGCAAAAGCTAGGGCACTTACAAGAACAATCAAATAAATGAAAGGTGGAAAGGCACCACCTTAAGGCAGCCTCTGCTCTTGAAGCTCTATACCAGGGATTCTCAATCTGTGGCCCATAGGCCAGATGCAGCCGGCAACACCATTTCATATGTTCCCCCCCCCCTGCATCCACCACACTAGGAAGTGCCATGTGGTGGAGGAAGGACAAAATGGCCATCTGGCCCCTGAAACTGTCTGAGAGAATGTGATCCAGCCCCTTGCTTTTAAAGGTTGAGAACTCCTGCTCTATGCTTCTGCCTTTGCCGGCTCCTACAAATTGTAATCTGGATGGCTACAGTGATTTCAGGTGGGTGGAAAGCCAATTTCCACAGGTGCAAAGCACAGCAGGACAGTCCACTGCAGTGAAAACAGTTATGACCAGCATGTTGTTGGTAGCACAATAGACACCTCACCAAACAGCACATCTGCTGTTAGCCTGTTAGTTAAAACTCCCTAAAGAAAGAAAGAAAGAATTTGGCACAAGGTTTTGTGGATTACAACCTACTGAATCTGATAAGGCAGGCTTCAGTCCACAAAAACATGTCAGCGGAACTTGTTGGACATGCCACAAATCTTCACTGTTCTTACGCACCATGCAACAACAGTGTCTACAATGTTAGGCAATAATGCAAAAAGAAACAGAGAGAGATTAAAAATAGATCAGAGAGAATTGTGAACCAATGATTTTATGCACATTGATGCTACACCCACACCTGGAATACCATGTATAATTGTGGATTCTGCACCGCAAAAGAATATATTAGGGGGAAATGCAGAAAATAGCAACTAAAATAATTAGGGTACTGAAGCAGTTCTGTGAGGAAAAGGTGTGATATTTGATGTGTCTTTGTTTTTGTTTTTAAAAAAACAAATGAGAGAAGAATATAATAGAAATGCACAAATGACTGAAGAATAGAGGACTGTAGAACAGAGATAAATATTTCAATTTCTTGGACTACAGATCTTATAATTCTACATTCTGGGGGTTCTACCTGTCAGAGAGTGCAACTATATGATAAAGTATTGCAGAATTTACTCTACTTATGAAATAGGTGAATTTGAAGATTTTTTTTACTGACCTCATGACACAAAGACATGTGTAAAAAGCCACACGTATAGTGACAGAATGCCTCAAACCTACACCAGTTGAGAAAATATACTCTCTTGTTGGTATCACTCCACCTAAGATAAGGAAAGAATTAGCAGGAGATGCTGAGAGAACAATTTAATTTAATTTAATTTAATATTTAAATTTGTTCTCCGCCCACTCAGGGGGAACCCGACTCACGGCAGCTCACATACTTAAAAAATCCCACATAAAAACAGATTAAAACCCCTAACCCACATTGAAAAATCCCACCCACCCCGAGAGGCAGACAGAAGATACATTTCATGATAAGAGCCAATGAGCAGGAGCCACATTGCCTTCAGGGCTCCACACCTGCCCCACCAGCCAGGTCTTAAGTACTTTCCTGAAGGGCAGCAACTCCGTCTGCAGGCGTAGTTCTACTGGTACGAGGTTCCAAAGGGCTGGAGTGAACATGGAAAGGGTCCTTTTTCTTGTGCCAGAGAGTTGGGGGCCCCTGGCTGATGGAACAATTAGGGAGCCCCTCCGGTCCACTCTGGTTGGACGGACAAAGTAAGAGAATTACCCTGAACACCCTCTAACCGGATATGAACCTCAAGTATGCTTGACTCACTGATCCAGGAAGAGCTTCATGGCAAGAAGAAACATTCTTGAGTGTACACAAGAGCAAAACCAAATTAGAAGATGGAGGAAGGAGCTCACTGGACAAGGAACAATATTAAAGGAGAATATAGCTGAAGAACTCAACCTCCCCTATGTCACTTGGAGGACCCTGAATAGGCTGAAGGGTGGAGTCCCTAAATGCAAAAACAACATGGTCAATTAGGGGCTGCTGGAAGACAACAACACATGGTGTGAATGTGGAGAGATACAAAATCTGGTTCATTTACAGGTCTGCTGATTGCTGCCAGAGGTACCGATGAGGACTTGGGTTTGGGCAATGACAAAATGAAGTAAGTGGCTTCATTTTGGCAGTCCAGTGTTTGATCAGGACATAGAAGAAGAAGAAGAAGAAGAAGAAGAAGAATGACACAAAGACTAAGTTGAATTGTCTAAGACTCTTTTTGCACCCAAAGCACCTTTATTTTTTCTGCTGCTGAAGTGCTTTCAAGCAGTGGTGGGCATCAGCTGGTTTGCACCAGATCACGTTTACCAGTAGCAAAACTGGCTGGCCATGCCCACCTCCCTGCTCCACCATGCCCACCTCCCCACCCCGCCCCACCCACCTCCCAACCTACCCCAAACACCTCCTCCTTCTCTCCCCGCACACTGGCCGTGACCAGGAGCCAAGAAGAAGAGGAGGAAGAGCCTGGGGGTGAGGAGTAAGGGAAAGCCACTGGGTGAGCTCTCCTACCTCCCCCCTGTGGGCCTGGGGAGAAAGGAGGAAGGGGAAGCTGCTGTGTGAGCACTCCTGCCTCCCCCCCCATGGGCCCAGGGGGGAGGAGGAAGGGAAAGCCAATGTGTGAGTGGTCCTACCTCCCCTGTGGGCCTGGGGGCGAGGAGGAAGGGGAAGCCACCGCATGAGCACTCCTGCCCCCCCTCCATGGGCCATGGGGGTGAAGAGGAAGAGGAAGAAGGAGCTGCCCAACGCGGCTGGCCGTTGGATGCGCTGCCTGTGCCCGGACGCCCTGCTGCTTGCCCGTTCTGAATAAGTCTGTGTCTTTTTGTTTTGTTTACTTGTGTGTGTGTGTTTGTATGTAAGTCTGTCTGTCTCTCTTTTTGTTTTGTTTACTTCATTTATTTATTTAATCATACTTCTAACACCGCCCCCTCACCGATGCGACTCCGGGCAGTTTACGATAAAACAGTAAAAACACAGGTTTTTTTTAAACATTAACAAAATTAAACTTGTTTAAAGTTAAAGATTTTAAAATTTCATTTTAAAAAAATGCCCACCAATGCCACCACCCAATCATCCAAGAACGGGCCACTCAAACAAGCCTGCGCAAGGTGGCTATATCCCTGGCCACTGCCCCCCCCACTCGCTGCGCCAGCCAGTTCTTGAGGCCCCTACAAAATGGTAAAAGCTCTGCCTGGAGACAAAGTTCAGTTGGCATGGGGTTCCACAGGGCCAGATCAGACACAGAGAAGGCCCTCCTTCTTGTGCTTCGGGTGATGTGGTCTCTCTGTCTCTCCCTCTCTCTCCCTCTGTGTGTGTGTCTCTCTGTGTGTGTCTCTGTGTGTGTGTGTGTGACCTTTGTGTGTGTGTCCATGTGTTTTTTTTTAAGGACAGGTGGAAATCTTCAAACAACACTGTGGAGCCATAAGAAGCTTCACAGCATGTGGGATTTTTACCCACTAAAACCACCTCCCATTATGCCCCGCCACCCTGCGGAACCGCCGTCAGGCATTACTTCACGGGGGGGGGGGGCAGACTGGCTGTTAAAAACCCTCCTCCAATTTGGCTACTCACCCTCCTCCTCTATGGCTCTGGCTGCCCTCTTCTCAGTCTCTCTACACATCTGAGATCCAAGATGATCCTGGCTGCATAACGTACGTGTGTGTGTGTGTGTGTGTGTGTGTGTGTGTGTGTGTGTGTGTGTGTTGTGTGTTGTGTGTTGTGTGTTGTGTGTGTGGGGGAGGGGGGCAGGGTCTGGGCCAGGCTAAGGGGATTTCCCAGGGAGGGGGAGGGGGAACGAAGGCCATGGGTGCCACAACGTTTTGTCTTTTTGTTTTGTTTACTTCCTGATATGCTTGCACAGAATAAAACTTCTGAATTGGTAGCCATTTTATTCTGTGCAAGCATATCAGAGAGTAAACAAAACAAATAGACCAAAATGTTGTGGCACCTTAAAGACTAACTGCTGCTTCAAGGTAGACTGCAGCTGGACCAGGGAGCTCCACAATAAAAGAGATGACGCCTAGAGTAAGATATGACTGGCTTTCAAGCAAGGGATATCTTTACCTTTACCTTGCTTGAAAGCCAGTCGTATCCCACTCTAGGGTTCAGTGCTCATCTCTGTTTCAAAGCCTAAAGAGCCAGCTCTGTCTGCATCTACAGATGTTTCTGTGGTCATGTGGCAGGCATGATTAGACACCGGAGTGCACGGAATGCTGTTTACCTTCCTACTGAAGTGGTCCCTATTTATCTACTTGCAATTTATTGCTTTAGAACTGCTAGGTTGGCAGGAGTTGGGACAGAGGCAGAAGCTCACTCCATCCTGCAGTATTCGAGTATCGAACTGCTGACCTGCCACCTTCCAGTCAGCGCCTTAGCCACTTGAACCACTGCAGCTCAGTGGTTAAGAAGCTCGCCTTGTTAGCTGGAAGGCCGACATGACGGTTTGAGCCCCCGTCTCTGTCCCAGCTCCTGCCAACCTAGGAGTTCAAAAGCAAGCAATTTCAAGTAGATAAATAGGGACCACTTCAGTGGGAAAGGTAACAATATTCTGGTGTCTCATCATGCCTGCCACATGACCACAGAAACATCTACAAACAGACTGTCCTGGCTCTTTGGCTATAAACAGAGATGAGCACCAAACACTAGAGTCAGATACGACTGGCAGCATTGGATCTAACAATAGGTAAAGGTAAAGGTTGCCCTTGCTCAAAAGCCAGTCATATCTGACTTTAGGATGCAGTGCTCATTTCCATTTACAGCCAAACAACCAGTGCTGTCTGTGTTTGCAGACGTTTTCATGGCCATGTGGCAGGCATGTCTTGATTGGCCACCCAGTCACATGGCCACCCCTAACAAGTCACATGCCCACAGATTTGCCCACGTCCACAAATTTGACCACACCCACAAAGTGGTAGTAATTTTTTTTAATGCCCATCACTGTTTTCAAGCCAAAGACCAGTGGGAAGGCTGTCTGTAAGTGGTGTTTGAGTGATATCAGGGGTGTGATGTTGAGCTAAGAGGGAGACATGCTTGTGGGAAAGTCCTTCCTGCTGTGAAGCAAAAGCTTAGTGTTGTCTGAAAGTGGTCCCACCTCTGCTGATCCTTTTATGGTTTGCTGTGATGCCGGTTTCTCAGGCAAAGTTCCAGGCGATTACATTTCTCAAAAACGTTTCTACAGTAAAATAACATGGAAAGGTACTTCACAGTGTAGGAGTGTGAAACATCAAAAGTGTGAACAGTGATTTTGTAAAACATATCATGATTCACAAATCAGAATAATCCAATATGGGATCACCAATTCCCATCACCCATCTGTTACTCCTTTCCCTTACTTTCAAGTAATGCACACATAAAATACCTCATCTCTGTCACATATAGTTTTACATTTACCATATGTGACCAAACATGAGGTAATTCATGCATGCATTGCTTGATAGTAAGTGAAAAGTGTAATGGATGGGAAGGCAGTGATCCCTGTTATGGAATCCTTCTAATGTGTGAGTCATGATGTATTTTCCAAAATCACTGTTCAAACTTTTGATGTTCTATTTTCTTAGACTGTAAAATACATTTTCATCTTATTTGTATTTAGAAAGGGTTTTGAGAAAGGTCAAGCTCCTTTAGAAGATCATCAGGCAATGCAGTCATTGCTGTGTTGGTCCTGTGCCATGGCCTGAACCCTGATTGAAATGACTATTGATAGACTACCTGTGTCCTCCAAAAATATCTACATCAGGTCTTCCAAAATCCTCTCAATTAACTTGCTCCTAAAAATGGATATTGGCTAGTAAAGGTAAAGGTTTCCCTTGCTCGAAAGCCAGTTGTATCTGACTCTAGGATTCAGTGCTCATCTCTGTTTCAAAGCCGAAGTCGCTCAAGTGGCTAAGACACTGACTGGGAGTCGGAAGGTCAGCAGTTCGATTCCCGAATACTGGAGGACGGAATGAGCTCCCGTCTTTGTCCCAGCTCCTGCCAACCTAGCAGTTTGAAAGCAAGAAATTGCAAGTAGATAAATAGGGACCACTTCGGTGGGAAGGTAACAGTGTTCTGTGCGCTCCGGTGTCTAGTCATGCCTGCCACATGACCACAGAAATGTCTGCAGAAGCAGACTACAGGGCTGAAATAGTTTAGGTTGTCTGTCAGTAGATTAGATTTTTAAAGAATTGGCTGAACAATAGTCTCCTTCAAACAGGAAAGAATATACGATATACAGAAATATATTTCAGAAAACTATTAAAGGGATAGGAACCCTGTTCATCTGACCATCCTATTTAGATGGATAAAATAGAATAGATGTAGCATAAATATAATAGGTGGCACTATTAACTGCAATTAGAGATAGGCAGTGCAGTCCTAATACAAAGATGTCCCAGTTGTGAGGATTTGAGTTAGACATGACACTTTATTGCAGATACAATAAAAAATTTCTTCTGTTAACAGAACCTCTTCTACCAACTGATCTCAGTGATCTGTCAAGAGAGCAATTTGCAAACAGAACTACTCTGCTGTCTTAAGATGTTGGTGGAAAAGCTTTAAAAGGTGCAGAGAAGGGATGGGCAGAAGAAAAGTTGGAATATGCCAGATATCAACTTTCTCTAATCTAGGGACTTGGCCACAATACTGCACAAAGTTAGTCCATGGCAAAGGTGGTGAGTAATTTCAAGTACCTCTACATTGTGAAGGCTTTGGATTCAGTGTCCCTTCAGTGCCAACTCATCTTGGCTGGTTAAGATGGTGTTTTCATAGTAAACAAAGAGATAGACATCTCTTTTGCTTTCTGGTTTGTCCTTTCCCTGTCCTAGATGTCTGCCTGGAAGATTCTAGACAACCTCTGGGACTGAAAACCCTAGAGTTATGAGAAGCTCACTCTTAATAAACAATGGAACTGCAGGCACAGAAAGACTGTTGTGTATAAAATGTATTTGAATGAACACTAGCCACAGAGAAAATTGGAGCTCTTTTATGTGGCACTACAAGAGCCAAACATACTGCCACTCAAAAGACCTAAAACTACTATTTCTCTTTCTCTTTCCCTGCTTCGTCTCACTGGAGTTCAAATTGCATCTACTTGACTTCCATAGCATGTGCTCTAAAATGAAATGTGTGACTCCAGAGTCTTGGTGGGAAATATTTATGTGCAAAAAGGTTATTTCGACAGGTTGTAGTTGGCAAGCGACAACTGCTGAAACTCCTGTTTCCTTGCCACTATTAAAATACAGGAACTCTGGGGGTTTTATGTGGCTATTCTGGGCATCACTTAGGATGACTTGCAAAACCCCCACCTCAAAACAACAACAGCATGCAAATTCAGAACTTTTAACACTTAACAGTGCTTAGTTGCACAAAGATTCAGCATTCTTTTGCTCAGTTTGAAAATTCAGTTTTAGGAAGGAAAGGTTATCTCTCAATTGCATTGTGACCAAAGCTTATGCCAGGGATTCTCAACCTGTGGCCCACTGGCCGGATGCAGCCCATGGCACCATTTCATGTGCCCCTCTGCCTCCACCCATACCTGTCAAGTATCCCATATTGGCCAGGATTTCCCGTTTTTCCACGCCCATTCCTCCCCTTTCCCGCTGCCATCCCATATTCTGAATGGCGGGGAAAGTAGCTACTGCACATGTGCGCCACTGCCTCAGATGGCCACATATGCGCAGTAACCCATTTCCTGGCTGAAGGAGTTTCTGTGCATGTGCACAGAGGTTTCTGTGCATGCACACCACTGCCTCTGACAGCCATGCATGCGCAGTAACCCATTTCCTGCCCAGCGCTTGGAAACCTACTGTGCATGCGTGCCCGGCTCCCAGATTTCCAAAACAGCAACTTGACGGGTATGCCTCTACCACACCAGGAAGTGCCATGTAGTGGAGGAAGGGCAAAATGGCCGTCCAGCTCCCAAAGCTGTCTGAGGGAGCATGACCAGGCCTCCAGCTTTAAAAGGTTGAGAACTCAGGCTTAAGCTCTGAGGTAGGGGTGGGTTTTTAAAAAAACCATATATATGCATTCTTATAATCTGCTGTCATCTGATCTAAAAGATCATAAAGATCATTCGACTGAAAATCAGAATAAAGCTTCTAAAATTGTATGAACATATAATGTAGGTGTGAAGGGATATGACGCAATGGAGGTGGGGAAGGGATTCACAAAAGGCCAACCAGTATCTTCCATACTTTGCCTCTACTGTACTTGACTTACATAGAATGTGCTCTAAAATGAAATGTGTGGCTCCAGAGTCTTGGTGGGAAATATTTATGTGCAAAAAAGGTTATTTCAACAGGTTGTAGTTGGCATGGCAAGCGATAGCTTCTGAAATGTCTAAAAGGACATCCAGTATCTTCCATCCTTCCATTTTACAAGACTTGTACTCAATATTTAACTAATAACCACAGTGTTTATTGTAAACTATTCACATCCCTGTCAACTGCGGCTCCGGAAAATCCTTCTACGCATGCGTAGAAGGCTTCTACGATCCCCTTCTGCACAGAAGCCTTCTACGCATGCGTAGAAGGGTTCTACGCAAGCGTAGAATGGTTCTACGCATGCGTAAAAGCCTTCTACACATGCGTAGAAGTGAGCTGCGCAGAAGGGATGCACAGTAACACCTTTTCCCCCGCTGCCAAATTCCGGGGTTTCGGCATCTCCAGGCGGGAAATGGTGAAAATCGGCGCTGAAAAACGGGAAATCCCAGCCAATCCGGGAAGGTTGACAGGTATGTATTCACTTCACTATCTAACTATGAAGCTTGTGTGTAAAGATATTACTTGGGGAACTAGCTAGAGTCCACCACACTATCAAGCTTCCCAAATCTTACTTTGCTGATGTTTTTTTACTACTTTACACAGCGGTCAGAACTGGAGTTCCCAATGCAAACACTGCAACTGAACTGGAGTCAATGCATCCCAATTCATCTGACCCCTTTTCATCAATGTGTCCTGGGCAACATTGGTTTTCTGGGATTCTTCCACATCCTCCAAGCTGAATGACTTTGAGGTAGCCCAAGATGTAGTCAATCCTAGACAAGAATTGTGTCAGGACTCTAGAAAGCCAGTATGTATGTTAGAGTCTAGCTCATCCCTTCTCCACTCAAGGACATCATCACAGTCCTCACTCTCAATCTCCTCCTTATTTATTCTGCCCACTGCCCCCAGCTGCTCCTCAATCTCCCTTATATATTGCCCTTAGTGGGTGGCCTTTAAGCCTTTTTCTTTCTTCTGCATATCTGAGTCTCTCTATTTTCTGTACCCCATGGGTGTATTGCATCTTGGGTAATGTTCAGGTGAAGGAATCCACCCTGTGCCTGCCACAGTAGTTCAGTAAAAGGGGAGGCAGACAAATATAGAGGTAGAACTTTTATGAGTGTCCAAGCTCGCTCGCTCACTCACTCACTCGCTCACAGGGGACCTTAGATCTGAGCTTAGAAATAGATATTTTAGCTGCATTTCCCAGAATCACCCAGCCAAATTGGGGAAAGGCAGTGGTGGGATTCATCAGGAACACCCAGGTACGCCCATACTGGTAGTAGAAATTCCGGCTGGCCCCATCCATATGGTTGCCATAGCCTCAGGTCGTAGGCCTGTGCCTGCCTCCCGTACCTGTGGTGCAGCCTCCCCAGGCTTCCCCCATCCAGTTGCCAGAGCCTTGGGTCATAGTCCTGTGCCTGCCAGTCACATGGCCACACCCAGCAAGTCACATGGCCACCTGACCACAACCACAGAGTAGGTAGTAAAAAATTGTGAATCTCACCACTGAGGTCAATGGTCATGCTTTCTGGGAAGCCTAGAAGTTGTAGCCAAGTAAATAATATTGTACGTCTAAACTCTGCCTTAGATTTATTCTGCCCAAATTCACAGTAAGCCTAGAGAAAACTGAATCATTTATTTGCTTTTTGTTTTTATCAACTTATGTCTGCCTATCTGTGGAATTTTGAAAAGATTTGCCACAGTTCTATTCCTCTTGTTCTCTCTTTCAAAAGGTCTGTTATTTACACAAAGGAATTATCCTCCATTCATATCTGTATTTAAGGACTATTTTTACCTGCCCTTTCACATTTTCTATAGAGTTGCATTTGAGAGAACCTACTGATCATTTTAACAGTATGGAGAATATTGACTGGGTTTGAGAATTAGTGTGGCTGGTTGGTTTGGATGTTATTTTCTTGTATTCTAATGTCACACAGAGAAGGAATGATGGTTATTGCAGAAATGCTGCTCTTCATTATGTATTGAAAAACAATAACCTTTAGATGAATTTATTTTGGTTTATCCTTTAGCTCAGGAGTACTCAAACTATGGCCTGTGTGCCAGATCTGGCCCCCGATGGCAGTTCATTTGGCCCATGAAGCCCTCGTTGCTCCTGGAAACGGAAGTAAAATGTGCATGTATGAGTGTGTTTTACTTCCGCTTCCGGTAACAAAAAAGGGCTTTGTGAGCTGGAAGAATTGCCATTGAGGTCCAGATCCAGCCCATGGGCCATAGTGACCGGCCCCCTGAACAACGTGACCCAAAAAGTTTGGGCACACCTGCTTTAGTTGACTAGAACTTTCAAGAGATGCATCTACTGAAAGATTACATGTTGTTATTGACAAACATTTTTACTGATAGTTATATGTGGGACAGCAAGTGAAACACAGTTGAGACATTTGGTATACATCAATTGCAGATTGAATGGCGTCTAATTTGAGATGGAGCCTCTCTACACTGGCATATACCCTGCCTTTTTTATCATTTTTGCTGTGGTTTGAGTTGACTCAAGTCATGGAATCTACACATGTTTTTAATTAAAGCACCTCTTTTTACTATAGTCTTGTAATTTTCCGCCACAGCACTATGGCTACATTTATTTTGGAGTGTGCTAATTATTCTGTAGCCTGTGTAGATGGTTAGTTCACATCCAAATACAGCTGTAGGTGATATTATCAGAGGTGACAAACCTGTGACATATGTAGTGGGTTAAAATGGATGACAGAGAATCCCCCTTCTATACTTTTGTTAGGTCTAATATGAGTTCCCTAACTGAAAGAGTGCAATTCTAGGCATACCATGCTAGGTAGATGAATTGTTGTTTTGCTTTATGTTTGTTTTAGTAACAAAAATAAGCTGTCCTGGCCTACTGAATGACCACTGCTGCCACTGATGCTGCTTTCTTATTCATGAGAAAATTGAATAAACATTAGGTAAAGGTCTCCCTTGCTCGAAAGCCAGTCGTGTCCGAATCTAGGGAATGGTGCTCATCTACGGAGCCAGTGCTGTCTGTGTCTGCAAACATTTCCATGGTCATGTAGCATAGATAACTAGATGCCAGAGCACACAGAATGCTGTTACCTTTCCTATTGAAGTGGTACCTATTTATCTACTTGCAATTTTTTTTGCTTTCAAATTGCCAGGTTGGCAGGAGCTGGGGCAGATAACAGGAGCTCACTCCATCATGCAGCACCTGGGTCTCGAACTACTGATCCGCCGACCTTTCGGTCCTCAAGCTCAGCGTCTTAACCACTAAGTCACTGCAGCCATGGGTAAACCTTAATCATGAGTAAACAAGGTTAGACTTTACTTGTAGATAAAACCAGTGAGCTCAAAAGTGTGAGCTCTCTCTCTCTCTCACACACACACACACACGCACACACACGCACGCATGCACACACACATGCACACACACTTCTCAGAAAGAGACGCAAATCTTTCTTTGAACACATGAAAAGCTTTCTCTCAGAGAATTCCATCAGAGAAACTGAGGAGGGTAGAAGGGGGATTCCTCCAATCACAGAAAGATGAAGGGGATAGGATGGACCAACTGAAGTGATATAAAGACCAGAGTGGACCCTTGTCAGAATAAATATCTCCAGTGTTGCACCTTTAAAAAAACACAATAGTAATTGAAAAGCAACAAAAAGGAAAAACAATGTAAAGGATTGCTTTTACAACATGGAGGGGAAACAGCTGGAGATTTTCTCTTGCTCCTGGCTGAAGACGAAACATAGCACTAGCTGCTTGGTGATCTTAACAGGGCAGCATCTTAACATGGCATAATTCCAGTGAAATTCTGAGAAGGAACAGCATGTTTTGGTGCCACAAGAAACTGAAAATATGCATAGCTGGTAAGGAACATGGGTCGTGGTGGTAGTTCTGACTTTCCAAAACATTTAGGACTCCTCTCAATTACTGTATGTTGCATGACCAATCAGGGCAGGGATGCTCCAGTCACTTCCTTCTGTACAGGTATTTGTATTTCTGGTTCAGGGGAAAGGGATGGGCAGAGTCAGTTTAAAAGGAAGTTGGGAGGCAAAATGCCAGACACCTCAGCAGAAAAAGTGATGGTAAGGAAAAGACTGTCAAGACTGAAGCAGGATGAACATTACTGCCTGAATTTATTTATTTTATTTATTTATTTATTTATCATTCACATTTGTAACTGCCGCCCACTCAGGCAGAACCCGACTCAGGGCGGCATTACAGCAGCTCAAGAAAATACATAAAAACATTATAAAAACCTTATAAAACCCACCCAATAAAAACCCACCCAATAAGAAAAAACCGACATCCACCCCCATTTAAAACCCATATCCCACTAACCCGTCCCACCTACCACACAAAGGGAAAGAAAGAGAGTCTTATAAAAGCCAGCCGGCGGGGGCCATAGTCCCGTTCGGGCCCCACACCTGCCCTGCCAGCCAGGTCTTTACTCCTTTCCTGAAGGGCAGCAATTCACTTTGAAGTCTTAGATCTGTTGGTAGGAGGTTCCAGAGAGTTGGTGCGGACACGGAGAAGGCCCTCCTTCGGGTGCCAGTCAAATGTGCACCCCTCGTTGATGGCACCACCAGAGAGCCTCTCCGGTCCGCTCTGGTTGGACGGGCAGTCACTCTTGGGACGATGCGGTCTCTAAGGTATCCTGGCCCCCTGCCATATAGGGCTTTAAAGGTCAAAACCAGCACCTTAAATTGCACCCGGAGACAAACTGGTAACCAGTGCAGCTCCCGAAGCAGCGGTGAGGCATGGGCATATCGCCCACACCCCATCACCACCCGGGCCGCTGCATTCTGGACCAGCTGCAGCCTCCGAATGGTCGTCAAGGGCAGCCCCATGTAGAGCGCATTACAATAAACTAGTCGGGAAGTAACCAGAGCATGAGTGACCATAAGCAAGGAGCCCCGGTCCAGGAGCGTGCGCAGTTGGCGAATCACCCGAAGTTGGGCAAAAGCCCCCCTGGCCACGGCTGCCACTTGTTCTTCCAGCAGGAGCCGTGAGTCCAGGAGGACCCCCAAGTTGCGCACTGGGTCTGTCTGGGGCAAAACAGCCCCATCCAGTACCAAAGATGGTAACTCCTTGGATAACATGGGGCCTCTTATCCACAGCCACTCTGTCTTGCTGGGATTCAGCCGAAGCCCATTGGCCCCCATCCAGACCCCAATGGCCTCCAGGCATCCGGATAGGATTTCAACAGCATCACTGGGGTCCCCACGGGCCGAGATGTACAATTGAGTATCATCTGCGTACTGATGGTACCGCACCCCGTGGGAACGAATGATCTCACCCAGCGGCTTCATGTAGATGTTAAATAAGAGAGGAGAGAGCACAGATCCCTGAGGCACCCCATATTTGAGAAGCCTAGGGCTGGACCTCTCACTCTCTAACCACACCGACTGGGTACGGCCCTCCAGAAATGAGGAAAACCAGGACAACACAGTGCCCTGGATCCCCAGTCCTTCGAGCCGTTCCAGCAGGATACCGTGGTCGACGGTATCGAAGGCCGCTGAGAGGTCAAGAAGAGCAAGGACGGATGGACAACCCCCGTCCCGCTCCCGCCAGAGATCATCCATCAGTGCGACCAATGCCGTCTCCGTTCCATATCCGGGCCTGAATCCCGATTGAAAGGGGTCTAGATAATCCGCTTCCTCCAGGACACTCTGCAGCTGGCGCGCCACCGCCTTCTCCAAAACCTTACCCAGAAAGGGCAGGTTGGAAACCGGCCTATAGTTGTTAAGGACAGCTGGGTCGAGGGACATTTTCTTCAGGAGGGGGCGCACCAAAGCATGTTTTAGCTGTGCAGGAAATACCCCCTCCCGTAAAGATGCATTTACTATCCCTCCAACCCAGCCCCCTGTTACCTCCTTGGAGGCTTTCACCAACCAGGTGGGACAGGGGTCCAGAGGACATGTAGTGGCACGAACATCTGCAAGGAGCCTGTCCACTTCCTCAGGGACAACAGGATCAAACCGATCCCAGATCGAACAGCAAGACTGTACAATTTCATCATTGTAACAAGTAAGAGCAACTGGTAGTTTTTAAGTACAGTACAACTAGTTAGTTTTAACTAACAGGAATGAATTACACTCAAAAGTAATTTCCAAGCTCTGCTTTTCAGACATTTATCAAATAATATTTCTGCCTGTGTTTCTGAACTTCAGAACTGCATATTCTTCAACTGAAATCCAAGTTGGCCAGATAGAGTAGAGAAGTTCATATTAAGCAATCAAGAGTTCAGCAGCAATTGTTTTTCCCCCTCTCAGTTATTTACTTAGGAAAATGTGCCTTAGTTTACTGTCCCAGCACATAACATCACATGGCAAGGCTGTTAGTCACACACTTTAACCATGTTCAGTGAACCAGTGACTGTAGAGTCACTGCTGTCTTACTATATGATTAATTGGAACAGTTGGCTTTGAACTTAAGGCACATAAGTAATTAAATAAGGAAGGGAAAGGAAGTGAGAAAAGAAGAATCTCCCTGTAAAGCTGCTGCTCCAATGATGCTGATTTGGAATGTTTGCTTCAGCAGAAGGAAAGGAACGTCTTAATCATCCCCACACTCAATTTCCTACTGTAGCATTTTCAGAGCATTCCCTACCGACCAGAAATCATCAGATATATGTTGCAAAACAAACACTGCCACACAACAGCAGGAATCAGAGAGCAAACAAAACAAGAAAAGGATGTTGGGGTTTTCATCTGGGTCTTTATCTGTGAAATGATTAGTTTGAACTTCTTACCTACCAAGCAATTCAGTTTTCTCAAATTTGTTCCATGGTCCACTTTAATAAAACTATTTAGATCCACAGACTGTGTTATACTACGCTTAAAGTTAAAATAAAAAGTTTTAATCACCATTTATAAGGATAGGTTAATATGGTATTAGTGCAGTAATGCAATAGATTAAAGCTATTTTGGTGTTAGAATGCTAACAGATATAATGTGCATGTAATGGTATTATGTATTTTTTTATGTATGTTTGCTATTTTATATGTTGTAATTTTGTTTGAAAAAGTTAATAAAATTTTATTTTTTAAAAAAGATCCACAGACTGAAATACAACAACAATTAAGCGCCTTTGAAATCAATAAGATTAAACCTACAAGTGGATATTGGAAAGTCACTACATTTTAAATTTACTCTTCTGAATTTGAAACTTCTGAAAAATTGAATGCATAATGATCATCAGTCCTATTACTGCTAGCACTTACCATACACTGCCTAATGAAGGACTCTATATTTTGCCTTGCATATATAACAATGACTTTAACACACTCCAAGAAATGGAGGAGATGGTTGTCCACAAGTCCTGCAGCACCAGGAGAGTGCCTTAACATAGCAATGGGATGCTCCATGCACTTCAAGAAAGATGGGTGGCTGACACTTTAGACATACAGTATTCTAGGATATCAATGTGTTGTAATGGATAAAGAAATAGACTGGGACTCAAGAGCCCTTGAATTTTTTGCTTGGCCATGGAAATTCATGAAGAAAAGAACTGGTAAAGCACTCCTTAAATATATCATCTTGAAAGCTTTATTAGGGTCACTTTAAGTCAGTTTCACCTTGAAAACAATCCCAAAAGGGGATTAGAAAATGGAAGAAAAGACGTGAAGGAAGGAAATGAAGACAAGTGGCAGGAACAACCCTGGCCACCCACCACTGTTCATATGCACCTGCAGGGGGTGCCACCATGGCTACTAGAAATGATCTGTAGACCAGATGGTTCTGGTATAGGCTCTGGTGTAGAGACCTAAAGAGGGAGGTGTGTGGCCTTCTCAGTTGGTGGAAGTGGGCAATGCATGTGTGTGAGAGAGACTTAAAGAGAGCAGCACATGGCCAGGGTTGCTATTGCTGGCCATCCCCTCCCTCAGGACCTTGGCTCCTCAGAGAAGACCTGTCAATCTGTGGTAGTTTGCAAACGAAATTAGAAGAATTATGATCAGACAAAATATCTAATGAATTCTGAAATGGTTGAGAAAAGAGAGGTTTTTTAAGTGACAGAAGACCTGATCTTTAAGTGAAGGAATGATAAGAGCATCCCTATTGAATATCAAGGTGTATTTCATGTCTGTCTGTCCTCTCTCAATCTCTCTCTCTGTGTGTTTTTTTTAGAGAGGGAGTTATATTGTTTATATTTATATTTTATATTTCACTTCTTCCTCCACTGTTCATAAGAAGCACAGATAGCTCTACTTCTACTGACTTCATATTCTTCATAATCCTGTAGGTATTTCAAGTCTAGCCCATGTTTATCTAGCCGATTTTATAGCTCTCTAAAGACTAAAATCTGGAGCTCCCAAATCCCCCAGTCAAGTCACTGCTAAACCCCACCAGGGCATTACATGATGGTTTTCTTTTTTCTTTTTCTGATTCAGTTATATCCTGACATAAGCCAAACAAAACAAAAACAGAGATCAACAGAACAAAACAAAATCCACAGCATTTCATTTCTTTTTTATTTTGCCAACTAGACTGAATACGTTTTACAATATCACACCTTTGTAATATGCCCAATGGACTCTACATGAGTCTGCATTTGAAGTCTGTTTGATGAATATAGCCTTTCTCAACTTGATATCTTCCAGATGTCTTAGAACAGATCTTCCATTAATCTTTCCTAAAACAGCAAGTAGGGGAAGTCATGGCAGCTGAACACCAAAACAACATATTGGGAAAGGCAGTTTTAGCATATTAACCAGGCCAAAAAAGATGCAGTATAATAAATTATTCCAGTGCTGTACCAATTTGTTTTAGGCCAAATTCTCAGTGCTGTAGGTGTACATACCTCAGACTAATTGATGTCAGTAACTTTCTTAGATAAGTTTTTATTCCACAACCTGAGTTATTCAGAATAGGCACATGATTATCTATCTATCTATCTATCTATCTATCTATCTATCTATCTATCTATCTATCTATCTATCTATCTATCTATCTATCTATCTATCCATCCATCCATCCATCCATCCATCCATCCATCCATCCATCCATCCATCCATCCATCCATTCATTCATTCATTCATTCATTATTTAGTATATTTTATACTAAATAAACCTATTGGTGACCCAAAGCAGTTTACAGACAAACAAAGATGGTAAATTACATAAAACTGGAAATACAATTAAACATTGTGGCTGAATATCCAAGGGAGCCTAAGAGACGGCATCCAGGCTCAATGTCAGTGACGGAGCCTGGTACTCAACATCCTCTGCAACATCCTTAGGCATCTTAAGGCCCGTGTCATGGGTAACAGCCGCTCACATTCCCCTCCAACCGGCTGAGAGGAGGAGCTCAGGGGGCTCTGTGGCAGTGACGAACATATTTTATGTTATAGGCATTTTCTCCACATGACATCTTGAATGGCCTCTGAAGGAATGTTCATCGGCCTCTGGCACTGCCATACTTCCATTGTGTAGTAGATATGATTTTTCTGAAGAACATCTGAGAAAGAGCAGGTCTCATGGCATTTATTTGCATTTGTATATGAGAAAAATTCGAACCCCTTGAGGGTGCAAATACAGAGCAGGCAAAATATACTTGGATCCACTGTGATACGTAATTTTTCAAAATGGGTTCCTTGCTAATTTTCATAGGTAAAGTTGCTGCAGGTTTTCCCCCCACTCTAACCACCACCACCTGTCAAGGAGCTAATTGGCAATTCCCACCATTTTTTCCCTTCAAAATCAGCTTAGTGCCAATTCTTTTCAGTAGTGACTTTGATTTTTAAATAAATAAATAAATAAATAAAGACTGATGTTCAAAGACAACAGGCACT
The DNA here is from genome assembly GCA_035047305.1 of Bradypodion pumilum. Lineage (NCBI taxonomy): Eukaryota > Metazoa > Chordata > Lepidosauria > Squamata > Chamaeleonidae > Bradypodion > Bradypodion pumilum. Next base: position 54,776,779 of record JAWDJD010000003.1, on the reverse strand, counting down.
TACTCTGTGTGCTTCTTTGTACTTGATCAGGGGAATCACATTGGCGGAAAGCAGGGGGGGAGACCAATTTCTGCCCTGCTGGCTGAACTAAAAAAAAGATAATTCCTACTAAGAAGAGATAATTCCCCATCAGGTTTTTGTGTTTAAATTTGCAGAATGTAGTTTCTGGTTTTTCAGTTTGGTTTCATCTATATCACAGATCCAGTACAGACTGCAGACTATATATCTTCTGAAATTATCAGGGATGAGGCAAATACACAAAAGATTATTTGGTAAACATGGCGTGGAAAGCATACATGAAAAACTCACTTTTACTGCAGAGTGAATGAGACAAGTCCCAAGCAAGATTGCTTTTCTTCCGTCAGAGTATCATCACTTCTCTCTACTTTTGCTACACTTAAGGGCACAACATCAAGTGTAATTTAAGTTAGTGACATTGCCTCAGTTAAGTTGTCGGACAAAAACACCAAATCTTACCTCTGTGTCAACAAGTACCAAAATCTACATGCATAATTTAGGACTTCTAACTTCCTGTCCTCAAATAGCCATGCTTGGTAAATATTATTTATTAAATTCAGAGGTTTACCAGGTCCCTGTTTTATCTGATGCCTATTTTCAGAATGGAATCCATTTAAGTTAAGCCACTCAATTGCTGTTAAATGTTTATAATTGTCTGGCTAGGATGTGTCAGGATTTTTACTTCAGACAGAAATAACATACCACACAAAAACCCGCTACTCAACAGAAAGCACTTGTGCCCTTATAAGGCTGCTGGAAGTGGTGACTGAAGGTAAAGCTTTTTTTGGAGTTCCATATTCCCAACAAGTGGAAAGATGATCATATTTCCATGTGACATCTGTGGTTGGGACTGTTGTCTCAGAGTTGAGGGGAAAATCAAAGCCTAGATTAAACATTGCATCAGCAATGTTTCCTTTTCCTGTAAATGTTGAGCAGTGGAAATGTACAGTTATTTTAAAAAAAGGGATAGAAATATGTACTACATGGAAATGAAAAATTAATGGAGCATTCTGAGATGCTTGGAAAGTTCTGGCAATTTGTAATTCCATACGTCACTGAAGCATTTATTCATTCAAGATTCCCCCTCCCCCATACATACACAAAAATTATCCTCTGAATCATTATTGTGTGAGAAAAGATAATATTCTTTAAAGCGTATTGTGAGGAAAAGCAAAAAGTGGCTCATAATATGACAAGCTATGAGAAACCTGGGGAACATAGTTAAGTAGAAACATCACCTTACAAACAAAAATTCACATAGTCAAAGCCAGTGGTGGGCATCAACAGGTTCGCATCAGTACGCGCGTACCGGTAGTAAAAATGGTTGGGCCCACCTACTTCCCCACCCAGTCCTCCTCCTAGAAGAGGCTTCTATTTTCATCACTCTATAGCGAACCTCTGAAGCCATTTCCCCTTTGTCCAAGTCTTTTCCAGGGCTCTGTTTCACTCCAAAGTGCACCCCCAGCCACTCTGGAGATGTTGGGGAGGAACTTCGGGGTGAAACACAGTCCTAGAAAAGCCTTGGACGAAGAGAGAAATGGCTTCAGAGGGGGCTCTTCACTATAGAGCTATGAAAATAGAAGCCTATTCTATTTTCATCACTCTATAGCGAACCTCTAAAGCCATTTCCCTCTTCTCCAAGGCTTTTCCTGGGCTCCGTTTCACCACAAAGCACATCCCCAGCCACTCCAGAGTGGTTGGGGAGGCACTTTGGGGTGAAACGGAGCCATGGAAAAGACTTGGACAAATGGGAAATGACTTCATAGGTTCGCTATAGAGTGATGAAAATAGAAGAGGCTTCTATTTTCATCTTTACCTATAAGGAGAGACGTTAACTGTTGGAATCTGGCAAACACACCCGCACCCATCCATACTATCCCATACCGAGCTTCCCGCACTTGCCTTTACCTCGCCTGACCATCGCTGCAAGGGTCCGGCAGTCGCCAGTGGGGCAACTGCCCCATGAACACAAACAAAACAAATCAACTTCAAGTCCCAGCGTCCTCCACACCATGCCACCCCTCAGCCAATCAGGCTGACAGGCAAGAGCAAGGAGAATGTTGGGAAAGCCAGTGCACCCAATACAAAATGAGCCACGGGAAAAAGCCGCTGCACAAACGCGAACAAAAGAAAGACAACTTCAAATCCCAGCATCCAGCCAATCAGGCTGAAGGACGCAAGCGCATAGAACATTGAAAAAACTGGTGTGCAAAAAATAAAATAAAATAACGCCTCACACAACAGGAGTGCAAGGCCGCCGCAGGTGGATGCAACACCTCATAGCCTCGTTAACCCAAACATGCAAAAACCACGGCGAGACAACCACTGGCCTTCTTTCCTGGAGCAACAGGGAGAAGAGGGACTCCCTCTCCTCCCCGCTACCCTGCCGAAGACACAGCAAGGTCACTGCCGCCCTCAAGATAATTTGAGGTGGGGGGGACCACCAACAGGCAGCACTTCGTCAGGGGAAGCACACTCCCTGGTGAATGACTGGTTGCTGCGTTTGTACTACCCACATCACTGTTTCAGAAACTAGTGTGAAACAGCGGTGAAGGTAATAGAAAAGCAGCAGTCAGCAATCCGCAAGGAAGAGCACCACCCCTTATGCATCATTGCCTGCCAATCTCCTGTTAGGTAAGCCAGGGGAAAAGGAGGCCAAGAGGAGAGAACCATCATGAAGCAGATAGCTCTTCTCTGCCTCCTTCTCCACCAACTGACCTAACGAACCTTACCAGATGAAGAGCGAGCTGACTGCTGGCTCTTCATTTTCCCCATCACTGCATCAAAACCTAATTTCGAAACAGCAATGGGGAAAAGAGGAAAAGACAGACAGGCCATTCTTCATCCCGCAAAACACAACCACAACAAAACAAAAACAGTTTAACATAAGGCCAACCATCAAAAATAAAAAAAAAACACAAATAAATTGTCAGATGTAATATCACACTGTCCTGAACTACATATACCACAATGCTTTGCTTATGTAACCCTACTCCTCCGACCCCTGTTCCTCTGACCTCACCTAACCCTATAAAAGGACCCTCGCTTACCTCTGACCTCTCTTCTATCCCTGACCCTTGAGACCGCCACTGACCGCCATGCGGGCCGTGGAAATAAAAGACTTTAAATATAAATGACTGATCCTGGAGTTATTGGGACAAACCATCTGTAACTCTCTAACATAAATAAACAAATTATTCAAATAAACCCAGTAAACAACAAAACAATAAACAACTAACTCAACAAAAAACACCCAAAATACCAAAGGCTATTGAAAAACCATGAAAACTCACTGAAAACACCTATCTACAACACAAAAATACCTAACTCAACAAACAATAATATCACAAATTTAAAAAATAAATACGGGAAAAAAATAACAACCAGAAATATCCAAAACAAAAAAACACATCTAAAATCCAAAATAAATACAAAAAAACAAGCAAAAACACTTGGGGGGGTAAGGAGAAACTCTCTACTTAAACACCCCCAGCCCAGCACCCCAAAATCAAAACAAAGTAAAAGTAAAATATAAATCAAGAGCACTTACGAAAGACGTCCTCCCTCCATGCCTCTGCAACAGAACTGAAGAATGAAAGACAATCATGGTACTCTAAATCACAGCCCCACCTAGAAGCCGGAAGAGTATGCAACAGCCAAAAAATATTTTTAAAAATCCAAATAAAAAATAAATAAAATAAAATAAATAAAATAAATTCAAAAACCACAAATTCAAATCACGACCATCCAAACCACCCCTAACAAAAAAACACACACACAAAAACACTGCCTGGCAAGGCCGGGCATAATATGCTAATAGCTCTATAGTGAAGAACAGTCACATGGCCAACAGGCCACAGCCACCCAGTCATATGGCCACACCCACAGTGTGGTAGGAATTTTTTTAATGCCCACCACTGGTCAAAGCAATGGTATTTCTGGTAGTAATGTATGGTTGTGAGAGGTGGAGCATTAGGAAAGCTGAGCGTAGAAGAATAGATGCCTTTGAAATGTGGTGTTGGAGGAGAATTTTGAGAGTACACTGGACTGTGAGGAGAACAAATAAGTCAATCTTAGAAGAAATCAATCCTGACTGCTCCTTGGAAGGTCAAATAGTAAAGATGAAGCTAAAGTACTTTGGACATCAAATGAGAAGAGAGAATTCACTTGTGAAAGCCTTGATGCTGGGAAAAGTGGAGAGCAAAAGAAGAAGGAGGCGGCAGAGAATGAGATGGCTAGATGGTATTGTTGATGCAATGGGCACAGAGCTTGGTGGGCTGAGGAGGATGGTGGAGGACAGAGGTGCCATGGGCAATGGTCCATGGGGTTGCATAGGGTCGGAATTGTCTGTGTGAGTGAACATCAACAAATTTTCCTATATGGAATGTTATTAACTATTTTGAGACTTCTTTCCAGTGTTCTAAAATTATGATTTTACTGTGATGGAGGATCCACCTCCCTTTTTAAAAACCACTTAATTGAAATATACTATGCCGAAACAAATAACTATTCAGGCAAATTTCAATTGATAGTCCCAACTACAGTAGATCCATTGACTCTGTTGGACTTCAGAAAGTCATTGATTTTTTATTTTACAAATTGTATAATATATAATGTGTTGAGCATTGGCATAGCAGACAACATTGTTCAAGTGATGGGAGAAAGGCTTGTTGAATCACAGGTACATGGGTTATTTCAGTTCAGTTTATCTGCATCCACCATAATTCATCTCAAAGGAGGTGACTGTATTTTTAGCTGCTTGACTAGTTCTATTTATTATGTTCTCAGATTTATGATGATGTGTACTTTTTATTGCTGTTTTTAATACTGTGTTGACATTTGAATTTTTACTGCAGCCTGACATCCAATTTTGGGTGGAACCATGGGTAAGAAAAATCTAAACTAAATAAATGTAACAATATATATATATATCACTTTACATCTAATTGTACATGGAGGAATTTATTTGCGTTCTTCAGCATAAAAAGTAGCAGTCCATCAGCAGCCTATATCTAAGATATGGGTAGGATCAATAACTAGTTTCCAAAGAAAATCCAATTAAAGTTAGGGCATACTATCAAAAGATCAACATATACAGTACTTTAACAAGTATTTGTAGTATATTTCTGTGGAATTTTACAGTCTAATTTTCAGAATGGTCATTACTGAATGACTTTCAAAGTAACCGAGGAGTATTTTTAGAAACACTATATATAGCATATCTATCTGTGTGAACATGTCATCAAGCAAAACAGATTGTGAACAGCCCACTTCCTAACTCTATATAAAGTACAGTGAAACCTCATATAACGAAGGGCTCTTATGGCGAAAAATTCACATAACGAAACAAAATTGGAAAAAATGGCACCTCGCATAATGAAAATTTTGTTATGTGAAAATAGCACACTCCCTATGAGGAAAACTCGCATAATGAAAATTTTCACTAAGTCAAAAGAGTGTCCCTATTGGGGGGGGGAATCATATAATGAAAATTCCTATGGGAATATTCGCACAGCAAAAAACTTTTTGTTATGCTAGTTTCCCCATAGGAATTTTGATTATACAAGTTTTCCCATAGGAATTTTCATTATATGAAAAAATTTTGTATAATGAAAAAATCACATAGCAAACAACCTCGTGGAATGGATTATTTTTGTTATAAGAACTTTCACCATAGTACTTAAAACATTTTGTACATAAACTAACATTGATGGCATACCTTGTTGGCTATACTGACTGAGATTAGGACTACAAGGGCAAATGCCACATAATTTGGTCAATTTATAAATTGGATGAATTTAAAATATTTTATACTGACCACTTGAATCAGTCCAGCCCTTTTTGCCCCCCTCTCCCCTGGCTGCTGTGGAGTTTCTACTTTTTCAAGCTGGAACAATTCGAATGAGCCTTCCCCCATATGACTAGTTCTGATACATTCTTGTAAATGGTGTTTCTGTGTTGTAGAGTAGGGGCATGATGTTCAGGACCAGAAGAAAAAGTTCCTTCATTCTTTTCTATTTTTATTGGCCTCTCAAAAAATGATAAATAGATAAATAAATAAATAAAATTATTGTTGTTGTTGTTTCATGTCAGAAATTATTCTGGGTTGAAATGATTTTTGCTGGAGAAACTCCACTCAGGGAATGCCTGAATGAGGCTCCTTTCATGTCCTCAAGATCTTTTCCCACCAAAGTGGTCTCTGTTTATCTATTTTCAATTTCTTGCTTTTGAACTGCTAGGTTGGCAGGAGCTGGGACAGAGATATGCGCTCAAAGCATCATGCAGTACCTGGGCCTCAAACCACCGACTTGCTGGCTTTCCAGCTAACAAGGTGAGCTTCTTAACCACTGAGCCACCACAGCCCCTCATCCTCTGAAATTTTAAATTTTTTATTTGCCTTTGAGAATAGTGCTAGATCATCTTAACACCTTATTGCTAGGCCATCATCATTACTCTTTGCCATATTTACAACTCCTTCAGTTACACAAACAATAAAAGGATCAGCAGAGGTGGGACCAGAGGAAGGAAGAAAAAAGAGGGGTTGTGGGCTGGAATACAAATTGCATTGCATACAGTATGTAGCAGGTGTTGTGAGAATTCAAGGAGCAATTTTACTTCTTTGAATTACTTTACATATATGCAGTTATGTTATTAGTTTAATAGTCTTGTAGGTTGAGAAAGGCTAGCTTTGAATTAAGAGTGTGACATTGGTAGAAACATTCCAGTAGCACATTCCAGAGATGCAACATCACCTGGGACATCTGTTAGTAAACACAAATTAGTTAAAGCTCCGGAACATGCACAGTTTGCATGAGAAAGGGAATGGACAGAGTTAATTCAAGTTCATTCAGTCTGATTGACAGTCAGAAACCTTTTAACAAAAGGGGAGGGAGTTCCTAAGGAAGTTTAGTGTATGAGAAACAAGACACAGGAACAGCCGTAGTACTGGCTTAACACATCTTTATTGCATGGTGGTCTAGGGGAACATGAGGTAATGGCGGACGAACAGCTCAATATATACGGAGGTTATACATTTGAATGTGGCTCCACGATAGCCCATTGGCTACTGCTGGCGTGACGTCATTCCAGGTCACGCCCTTCTTGTCCAGGTGAGGTAGTGGCGGGAATCTTCCCGCGCTGTAGTTCTTTGGGGATTGGAACCTTGTGAGCTTGGGCGCTCGCTATTGCCACCAGGTGGACATTAGCTCGCGACCTAATTACACGGAATACATTGATACAGTTGGTGGTTGTTTTAATGCATAGAACTCAGAACACAACATCCCTCCCCCCTAGAATGAGACGAAGTCTCTCAACCAAGATGGCTTATTGCAAACGCGCCTTGGGCGAGACGCTGACTGGTTTGTCCCAGGAGTGCTACTGCTTCTCTGTCCCCTGGCTCCTTGTCCTGCAATGGGAGAGGGAGACTTGTTAGTGACTGGCCGCGGCTCCGCGGCTCTTGGGGAAGGGACGGAAAAACCAGGGGCACTGGGGACTAACGAAAAACCCCGCTTCTCGCTTGGATGGGTGGGGGACCACTCCTGAAAACCCCCCTGGTTTTGTAAATGAAAATCAGAATTATCCCCTGGGGTGCATTTCGAAAGATTCCGCAGGATATCTATGCCCTGGGCACCATTAGAAAGATTCCTCAGGATATCTGTGGGGACAGAATCTCTCTCCTCCCCCCTAGGTGGGGACCATTGGCCCCCCTCACCTCCCCCTTGGGTTGAACGGGTGGGGGAGAACCCTAACGCTGAGTCCTTTTCCTCGCCGGCCGCGCCCTGGTGCTCCTGAACCCTGCGACGGAGTTGGTCAGCGTGTCGTCTCCATAGCAGACCCGTGACGGTCTCTACACAATACGACACGGGACCCGTCCTTCCAACGACGACACCCGTGACCCAGGCCGGCCCCGCGCTGGAGTAATTTCTGCAATGCACCGGGGCACCGACTTCGAAACCTTTCGTGTCTGCTAACCCGATATTCCTCCCTGTGTCCTCCACCCTAGTGGGGTCTAGCCTGGTCAGGATAGTGGTGAGCTTCCTACGCATTAAGAGTTCAGCGGGCGAGTACCCAGAAGCTAGGGGGTGACCCTGTAGCCTAACAGGAATTGGCACACTTGTAGATTGAGATCCCCAGGACCCATGCGCCTCAGCGCGTCTTTGGTTGTGCGCACGAGGCGCTCGACCTGGCCGTTTGTTGCCGGGTGGAAGGGGGCGGAGGTGATGTGCCTAATGGCATTGATCTCGGTGAAAGCCCTGAACTCTGCGGACGTGAAGCAACTAGCGTTATCGCTAATTAGGGTGTCGGGTATGCCGAACGTGCTAAAGACCCTGCGCAAATGCTTCACGGTCATCGCCGAGGAGGTGCTCGTGACTGGGATGACCTCCAACCACTTGGAGTATGCGTCTACAATGAGGAGAAAAAGTGTCCCCCTAAATGGGCCCGCAAAATCAATGTGCACCCGGGACCACGGCCCCTTCGCCGCGTCCCATTCCCTGTGCGGTAGGTGCGCCTCCTCTGGCCAGGAGCATTGGCAGCTCCCGCAAGTGCCTACCATGTGCTCGAAGTCGGTGTCTAACTGGGGCCACCAGAAATAGCTCCTGGCCAGAGCCTTAGAGTGGACAATTCTGGGGTGGCTGACGTGCAGCAGTTTGAGCATCCTCGGCCTCAGGGATTCGGGGACCACCACCCACTGACCCCACAGAAGGCACCCTCTTTCTATGGACAACTCTAGCCTCTTCCTGAAAAACGGGGCGAACTCCGCCGCCGGGGAGGACGCTGGCCACCCTTTTTGCACCCAGGAGCAGACTAGAGCTAGCGTTTTGTCCTTCCCGGTCGCCTTGGCGATGTCTGCGGGTACAATGGGAGGCAAATCTAAGACCTCTATCAGGAGTACTTGGCGGTCTTTTTCTTCCCCACCCATGGTGCTTCCAGTGAGGGGAAGGGGAGACCTCGACAGGGCGTCCGCGTGGCTTATTTCCTTCCCAGGGCGGTACACCAACGCGTGCTGATACGCGTTTAAGAAAATGGCCCACCGTAACATCCTAGGGGACAGGATCTGGGGTGTGGGCTTGTCCGCAGTGAAAATGCCTAGCAGGGGCTTGTGGTCAGTAACTATGGTGAAGGGGCGGCCGTAGAGGAAATCGTGGAACTTCTTAGTCCCCGCTATTATCGCTAGCGCCTCCCTGTCTGTTTGGGCGTAGTTTCGCTCAGCCTGGGACAGGGATCTGGAGTAAAATGCTACTGGGGCCTCCCTCCCGTTCTCCAGCACGTGGCACAGCACCGCCCCCACCCCTACTGGGGACGCATCACATATCAGAACCACCGGCTTCTTGGGGTCAAAATGGGTGAGGATGGCATCAGATGCTAGGAGTTGCTTCAGTTCAGCTCTCGCCCCACTTCCACGCCTCGTCCTTCTTGAGTAGCTTATGCAGCGGCTCCGCTACTGAAGCCTTCCGAGGCAGGAAGGAGTGGTAGAAATTTAAGAGCCCTAGGAACGACTGCAATTCGGGCTTGGAGGTGGGGCGAGGGGCACCTTGAATTGCGGCTACCTTTGATTTGGAGGGCTTAATTCCCGCAGGGGTTACCCGGGAACCCAAGAACTCAACCTCTTTCGCGAAGAAGACGCATTTGTCTTTCCGCAACCTCAACCCCGCTTTTTCAAACACCGCCAGTACCTTGTCTAGCCTTTCAGCCAACTCCTCCTCGCTCCCCCCCCCCCGTTATCAATACGTCATCAAAGTATGGCAAGACCCCATCCAGTCCTTTTAAGAGGCGTTCCACAAGCGACTGGAAAATACCGGGCACCGAGTTCACGCCGAACTGTAAGCACGTCACCTGGAATGCCCCCTTATGCGTGACTATTGTTTGCGCAGCTGCTGCTGCAGGGGTTACTGAGAGTTGCTGATAGGCCTGCGCCAGGTCAAGTTTTGCAAAACACTTTCCCCCATGTAATCTGGCCAACAGATGGCTGTCTACCGGCACCGGATACGCATTCGGGCGGATTGCCTTATTAATGGTGCACTTATAGTCAGCACATATGCGGACCTCCCCATTGGCCTTCAGTGCAGTAACAATCGGAGTCTCCCACTCCGCGGAATCAACAGGAACAAGAATCCCCTGGCCCACCAGTTTGTCCAGTTCCGCCTCTATTTTGTCCTTTAGTGCGAAAGGCACTCTGCGCGGTTTGAGTCTTATTGGGCGGACCTCCGGATCCAGGTCGAATGCTACTGGGGGTCCCTTGAATTTTCCAAGTCCTTTCTTGAACACTTCGGGGTGCGCGTCGCACACCTCCTGTATTGGGTCAGTCCCAACGGCATGCACCCCCCCAATGAACAAACCCAGGGGCTTAAACCATTGAGTCCCGAGGAGGCTGCAACTTCCCCCCTTGAGAACAACCAGGGGCAGTTCTGCGGCGTGCTGCTTATACTGGACTTTGAATTTTCCAACCCCCAACACCGGAATGCTATTACCCTGTACGTCCCGCAGCGTGGACCTCAACGCTTTGAGCTTAGGGTGCACGTGGGGGGAAATTCCCAAGAACTCCCGCTGGGACATGATTGAATAGGAGGAACCCGAGTCTATCTCCATCCTAACAGGGGCCCCTTGCACCAGTACCTCAACAAAGTAACGGGGGTGTCCCAAGGACACGCTGTACACTGGGGCGTCGTCGCCGCTGTCGTCGGAGATGCGGCCTACGCTGTCCTGCTTCCTCGCGGGCCGGGTGCCCTCCTTGGTCCTCGGCGAGCGGTCTGGCGAGCTTTTCCGGTCCCTGCGCCGTCGTCTGCAGACCTTGGCGATGTGCCCCCGGCGGCCGCAGTTGTGGTACTCGGCCTTCCGGAACGGGCACTTGACGCGGTCGTGGGCCGCTCCACATCCATCGCAATGGCGGCCTTCCTTCCGCACTTTCCGGACATCCTCGTCGTCGCTGCTCTCCTTAGAAGATTTCGGCGTCCACCTGGCTGCCTGCACCGACCCCGCTGCTTTGTCAGCCTGCGGGGGCCTTTCTCTGAATCCCTTGACTCCGGCCCTCGTGGCTTCCGCGGCCTGCGCCGCCTTCACAACCTCGAGCAGCGTCGGGGGTGGCTCCTGGTTCATTAGCTTTCGCTGAACCTCTTCGTCCCACAGGCCGCACAGCATGCGGTCCCTGAGGGCAATTTCCAGGTTTTCCCACTTGCATGGGCCGGCGGCCAGCCGCAGGGCCGCTGCAAAGGCAGCGATGGACTCACCGGGCGCTTGGACTCTCTTCCAGAACGCGTCTCGAGCCGAGAACATCGAAACCGAGGGCTGGAAATGGTCGCGCATCGCCTTCAGGAGCTGCTTGACCGTCAGTTCGCTCACCTTCTTCGGTGATACCAGGTCCACCAATACTCTCTTGGCGGCATTTCCTAGCATCCGGGTGAGGATGGCCCTCTTCTTTCCCTCGTCCGTGATGTCGGACACCACCAGCGCATCTTGGAAGTCCATTTCAAAGAGCTCCCAATCTTCTGGCTTGTTGATGTCGAAACCGGCATGACTAGCGTGTGTCTTGATCTCATGGGAATCCATTATCCCATCCTCGTCGCCAATTTAGTGTATGAGAAACAAGACACAGGAACAGCCGTAGTACTGGCTTAACACATCTTTATTGCATGGTGGTCTAGGGGAACATGAGGTAATGGCGGACGAACAGCTCAATATATACGGAGGTTATACATTTGAATGTGGCTCCACGATAGCCCATTGGCTACTGCTGGCGTGACGTCATTCCAGGTCACGCCCTTCTTGTCCAGGTGAGGTAGTGGCGGGAATCTTCCCGCGCTGTAGTTCTTTGGGGATTGGAACCTTGTGAGCTTGGGCGCTCGCTATTGCCACCAGGTGGACATTAGCTCGCGACCTAATTACACGGAATACATTGATACAGTTGGTGGTTGTTTTAATGCATAGAACTCAGAACACAACAGGAAGGAACACTTTCACCCACAACATTACAACTTTAAACTCTCAGGTCAAGGGGGAGAAAGTTAAAGGGACACCCAAGAGGAATTCTGGGACCCGCAGAACATCTGCAGAAGGGGGGTTTACATCAAGGGAAAACACCTGTGTGGGAAAGTAAAAGTTCTCACATAACTCAAACTCCAAGAGGGAGTGGAGTGAGTTAGATATTGTATATAAACCCTAGAAATTGGGAGCTTGAAAGAGGAACATCAGGAGATAGTGGGAGCTTTTATCTTGTCGAACATATGATGATAGAATATGGGGCTGTCAGGCCATTGGTTGGAGATTGCCAGGAATCTTGCCATGCTGAAATAAGACTTTGCCAAGATTGTTTGAGTAATAGTGTAAAATTAGGGAACCCACCTTGGGTTAGTTCGATTTATCTCTTGGATTATTGCATGTATATTGAAATGGATTATTTCAATGCTTCTACAATAAACTTCTGAAAGTTAATCAATGCTTCATCCTTGGATCCAGAGAAGGAAGGAGGGAATAGCGGAGCAGATTTTCATCGACCAAGATGAAAGGAGTCCTGGGGTAGCAGGTTTGCTACAGTGTTTCCCACAGAGACAGAAATATACACGGGAGGGGACCGCAGAAGGGTAGGTTTGGCTGTATGTTTAAAGACTTTTGGCCTGGACCATAGATAACCGGAGTGAAGAACCACATTTATGTAGGAGTTCATTCTCTCATCAGGGTCAAGGCCTGGGAATAAACATCTGCCGTGTGTCCCAGCATAAGAAGAGCTTTGTGGCAGATTCCCAAGGCCACATCCACGCCTTTCCTGGTGCCAGATGGACAGTAAGGACTGCTCCTCAAACGCCTGTGTGTCCTGTGACCTGTGGGGGCGAGGTAGGACCCATAAGCCCCCCAAAATGGTGGACCACTGATCACAACAGCAGGAACCTATGAATCAATCCACAGCTCTTGTGTGACCACTGACTGCAGTTTCAAACACAATCAGTCAGTCAAGCAATTTTTATTATGGTCCAAGACCAGCATAGTAGAGCAAAAAGAGCAGAAGTTAAAATGAGGGTACTTAAAATATATTTTTAAAAGGAGCATTTCTGCTCAGAGTTAAGGAGTAGTAAAAATAATACTTAAGATAAATAGTGTTACAGTACAACTCTTACTGCAAAATGCTGCAAATTGGAGTTGATTAGGATTCTTTGAATGGGAGGTAGAGTGTATTCCACAACTGGGGATGGTCACAAAAGAACGTCCCTTCCTACGGACCCATCCAGATATTTCTGTGCAGGCATGGCTATTCTTGAGAGGATCTCATGAATCTCTTAGCATCCACACAAAGTTCATAAAAGGCAGTCGGTTGATTACACAGTCAGGTCCCAAGGAATTTAAGGTATTCAGAATTAAAGCCCACAGTTTGGATGCAATTAATTATCTGTAAAAAAAAGTGTGGAGGAGATCCTGGAAAAGAAGGCAGCCTGTCACTCCCTACAGACAATAGCCCATAGTTTCAGACACCAAGCTCTTCAGTTGACTGGGGAAAAGATGTTTCATAAGGGGCTGGGAATGTTGAGGTGGTGGGAGAGATATTGATGGAGATGAAAGATCCAGAAGTAGATGCAGGAGAAGAGGAAAATAAAGAGTTGTCAAATGTGGTGAAAGGAATAAAGCAGCTGGAATTGGATGAAGAAAAAAAAGTGGGGAAAGGATGAAGATAAAAAGGTAAAGGTTTCCCTTGCTCGAAAGCCGGTCATATCCAACTCTAGGGTTCAGTACTCATCTCTGTTTCAAAGCCGAAGAGCCAGTGCTGTCTGCTTCTGAAGATGTTTCCATGGACTTGTGGCAGGCATGACTAGACACCGGAGAGCACGGAACACTGTTACCTTCCCAGCGAAGTGGTCGCTGTTTATCTACTTGCAATTTCTTGCTTTTGAACTGCTAGGTTGGCAGGAGAAAAAAAGGAGAAAGAGCAAAATGGAAAGAATGGTGCCTGGACAGGAATTTAGACTTGCATATTTAAGGAAGAACTTGGACAGAGCCCCTGGCTGAAGCAGAAAGAGAAGGCAGGAAAAAGATAGCAAGGAAGCCCTCATATTGGGTTTGGGAAGAAAGAAGAAAGGTGTGGGGAAGAGAAGAACAAGAGGCTGGCAGAGGAGAATGAGAAAGATGCTTGTCAAACAACTTGCCTTCATTGCTGGCACCATGTAATGTGGTTTTTAAACGGATCTAATACACTGTAGGAACTGGTTGCAGTAAAGGGAATTTACAGCTAATTCTTGTAAATAATTAAGAGAATTGTATAGCAAAGGCTGATACATTTTAAAAGAGCATCTGCTCTGGACTACAGTTTTGAGTTGCACTACAGAAGAAGTATCTCTGACTGATTTCAACATGGACAAAGTTGTTGCCATCGTTATTGTCATCAACAGCAGCATCCTTATTATATAGTATTGTAATCAAAGGAGTGTTTGCAAAATCTGTTATGTTCCTCCCAAGCATGGAAAAATACCCAAATAACTAATGGTAACATAACAGCAAAACTAAAATAAAGCATATATTTATTGTATTGCAGGGTATTTCTTGACCCCAATATATCCCAGTCCTCCATGAATAAATATTCATTTCCCCCTAAACAACTTTATTACAATCAAATTAACTTCTGCTTCATAATATCATGGTTTATTAAAAAATGGAACAAAACATAATTTGTCCCAATTAATTACACAGTCTTACTCTAGAACAAAAACAGTGACCCAATCTCAAAGATAAGTAGAGTTGCTTATAGATAAGTAGAGTTCCAGCTTCTTTTTGTGCTCAGAAAGAAACGAGTGTAGCATGTGGCTGTAATCTTGGGAACTGTTTTCCAATGGTGCAAGGAACAATGCTTTACTGAGAGACCGCATCTCTCCAAGAACATCTGTCCGTCCAACCAGAGGGTCTCCCTAACTGTGCCATTGGCTAGAGGGGCTTGCCTCTCTAGCACAAGGAGGAGGGCCTTATCTGTGTCCGCTCCAGCCCTGTGGAACATCCTGCCAGTAGAATTGCTGCTGCAGACAGAATTGCTGCCCTTTAGGAAACAACTTAAACCTTACTGGCACGGCAGGTGTGGGGTGTAGATGGAACTGTGACCCCCGCCTGCTGGCTCATTTAAGCTATAGTAAGACTCTCCCTCTTCAGCACATGGGGTGGGTGGGATTTTAATTGGGGATGACTTTTTAAAGGGGGTGGGGTGGGAATTTTAATGTTTGTTAAGTGTTTTCAATGTTTTAAAATGTTTTAAGACTAATGTTTTTGTTCTGTTGTGATGCCGCCCAGAGTCACTTGTTCAAGTGGGGTGGCAATATATAAATTTGAATGAATGAATGAATGAATGAATGAATGAATGAATAAATAAATATACAATGGCTACATTGTGAGCCTAGCTTTGTATGCATTCTGCAACAAAATGTGTGGCCAGGGGACTTCAGTGTCAACTTTTGTGGTTAAAGTGCTGTCCTGCAACCAAAAGCTTGTGAGTTTGTTCCTGGACAGAGATCAAGGTTGTCTCAGCCTTCTGTTCTACAGAGGTTAGTAAAATGAGTACTCAGCATGTTGGGGGCAAAATGCTAATTAACTTGTGAACCACCCAGAGAGTGCACTAGGTGCTATGGCGTGGTAGAGAAGTGTGATTGCTTTGCTTTACTTTTATGGCACATGAGGGTTCACTGTACTGTGAAGATAGGAAACAGGGTGGAGTCCACTGAGAGCCACTGTTTGCTTCATTTCAGCTCCATCTGTTTGAGACTCTTCTGGCTGCACCAAAAATAACAGATGTGCAGAAAACAGTGCTTGGTTTGCCAGAAAGCTACTCATAAAAGAACAAGTGTTTTGAGGAACCCGAGGGATCCAAATACAGCTACCTCCACACTTCTCTGCTCCTCCTGCCTACAGAGTCAGATTTCCTTGCACTGATGCAAGTTAATTGCTGTGCTTTGAGGAGTTGATAAACATCGTCTGATTAAGCTTGATAAATAAAGATTGCTCTGATCTCTTCTAAGCATTTGTGTCATATAAAATATATGTGCACATGGTAGCAATATTGGAGTGGGAAGAATTTCTGAAAAGGTTGCTGGTTTCATATTTGCAGAATCAAAACATAAGAGATTTCACAACTACAGAGGCACATTTTGCTTGTGGTTAAATGTATCACTTCCGTTGACATTAGCAAGGCTAATTCAGCCGAAAAAGGGAAAGCCCCCCAAGGCACATACATCATGGACTCTGGCCGTTAACTCATATTCTATTATCTGTTTATAGTTCAAACCTGCAACTGAAACAGAGACACAATTTAACGTAAAATGTCAGAATCCCTGAGGTCTCATAGTTTTAGCTCCAAATATACTTGCAGAAATACCTCAGAACCTTTGCATGCTTCAAATTTTTAAAATAAGCCTAATGCAGTATGTTAAAGGTCAGAGGTGTGTTCAAGAGACTACCAATAAAAGTGATCACAGTATGTGTATCCGATGTGATATATCTTAAAGGCATGATATTTAGAATGCAAAATGCACACCATCTTTGAGACTTTAGTGTTCAAGAACCAAGACAATAGAAACAGCCGAAGTCTGGCTTAACTCATCTTTATTGCATGATGGTCAGGGGGAACATGTGGTAATGGCGGATGAACAGCTCATTATATACGTTATATTTGAATGTGGCTACTCGGTAGCTCATTGGCTACTGTCTATGTGACATCACGCCAAGTCACACCCTTCTTGTCCAGGTGAGGCAGTGGCGGGAATCTTCCGCGGCTGTAGGCATTTGGAGAATTTGTACCATGTGAGCTCGACGCTCGCTACTGCCCCCAGTGGTCACTAGCACGCGTCCTCATACAGAAGGTTACAATGTTACTTTAGAGATTGTTACATTCACTCATTTGTGTGGTTGCATTTACTTAAAGGCACATTACACTCCATACACAACACCCCTCCCCCCTAGGATGAGACAAAGTCTCTCATCCAATGTGGTTTTTCACATGAGCGTTTTGGGCGTATGGCTGGTTGGCTTGTCCCGGGGGAGCTATTGCTTCTCCGTTCCCTGAGCTCTTGTCCTGCAACAGGAGAGGGAGACTCGTTAGCGACTTGCTGCGGATCTGCAGCTTCTGGAGTAGGGGTAAACTCCAATGTGGGAAAACCGGGGGCATTGGGGACTAACAAAAAACCCCGCTCCTCGCTTGGACGGGTGGGGGACCACTCCGAAACCCCCCCCCCAGTTTTGTAACTCAAAGTCAAAATCATATTCTGGGATGTCTATGGGGGCATCCTCCAGGATATCTGCGGGGACAAACTTATTCCCTTCCCCCCTTGGTGGGGATCACCGGTTCCCCTCTTCTCCCACTTGGGCTAAACGGGTGGGGGAGGACCCTAACGTTGAGTTCTGATGTGCGGTTTCTGTGCCCTGACTACCGGAAACCTGTCGCCGGAGTTGGTCTTCATGTCGCCTCCAGAGTAGACCCGTGCTTGTCTCAACGCAGTACGACACTGGCCCAGTTTGGCCAATGACTACCCCCGGGATCCAGGCTGGTCCTGCGGTTGCGTAATTTCTACAATGGACTGGGGCGCCTATTTCAAAACTCTTGGTGCCCACTATCCCTATGTTCCTCCCAGTATCCTCCACCCTTGTGGGGTCCAGCCAGTCAGCATCGTGGTCAGCTTCCTGCACATGAGGAGTTCTGCGGGCGAGTAACCTGACGCCAGCGGTGTCACCCTATAACCCAGCAGGAATTGGCATAACTGTAAATTCAGGTCCCCGGGGCCCATGCGCCTCGGTGCTTCCTTTGTTGTATGCACAAGGCATTCTACCTGTCCATTTGTCACTGGGTGAAAAGGTGCAGAGGTGATGTGCCAGATGGCGTTTATTCCCATGAATGCCTGGAATTCGGTGGATGTGAAACTACTCGCGTTATCACTCACAAGCACATCGGGTATACCGAATGAGCTGAACCCCTCGCACAATTGTTTAATGGTTGCGGCTGATGAGGTGTTAGCTATTGGGATAACTTCTAGCCACTTGGAATAAGCATCCACTATGAGGAGGGAAAAGGAACCTCTGAAGGGACCTGCGAAATCTATGTGCAGGCGAGACCACGGCCCCTTGGCTGTATCCCATTCTCTGTGCAGGAGTTGGGACTCTTTGGACCGAGAGCTTTGGCAACTCTCACAAGTGCTCACCATGTGTTCTATGTCAGCATCTAATTGGGGCCACCAGAAATAGCTCCTGGCCAGAGCCTTGGAGCGGACAATCCCCGGATGGCTGACGTGCAGCAGCTTGAGCACCCTTGCTCTCAAAGACCCAGGGATGACCACCCGCTGACCCCAAAGGAGGCACCCCCTCTCCGTGGACAGTTCTAACCTCTTTCTAAAAATGGGGCAAATTCTACCGCCGGGGACGTCATTGGCCACCCCTTCTGCACCCATGAGCTCACTAGGGCCAACGTCTTATCTCTCCCTGTCGCCTTGGCGATTTCGGCGGGTACTATTGGGGGTGAATCCAGAGCCTCTATCAGGAGCACTTGGTGATCATGTTCCACTGAACACGTGGGGTCACCCACGTGAGGCAGAGGTGACCTCGAGAGTGCGTCCGCATGGCTTATGTCCTTTCCGGGGCAATAAACCAGCGTGCTCTGGTACGCATTCAGAAAAATGGCCCATCTCAGCATCCTAGAGGACAGGATCTGTGGTGTGGGCTTGTCCGCGGTAAAAATGCCTAGCAGGGGCTTGTGGTCAGTCACGATGGTGAACGGGCGACCATATAGAAAGTCGTGAAACTTCTTTGTTCCAGCGATTATTGCAAGTGCCTCCCTGTCCGTCTGTGCATAGTTACGCTCTGCCTTTGACAGGGATCTGGAATAGAAGGCCACTGGGGCTTCCCGCCCGCTCTCCAACATGTGGCACAGAACCACCCCCACCCCCACTGGTGAGGCATCGCATTTATTTATTTTATTTTATTTTATTTTATATTCAAATTTATATGCCGCCCAATCAGGTAAACCCGACTCTGGGCGGCTCACAACAAGTTAAAACACACATAAAACAATACAACCAATTTAAACCCAACATACCCACCCACCTATCCCATTCCTCTTAAAAATCCACATTAAAAAACTGCCTTCATTGACAATTAAAAGAAATGGGGGCTTAATTTATAAGCCAACAGGTGGGGGCCACTCTTCCATCTGGGCCCCATTCTGGACCAACTGCAGCCTCCGAATGGTTGACAAGGGCAGCCCCATGTAGAGCGCATTGCAATAATCTAGCCTGGAGGTGACCAGAGCATGTGTGACCCTGAGCAAGGAGTCCCGGTCCAGGAGCGAACACAACTGATGGATGACGCGAAGCTGTGAGAAAGCCCTACCAGAACTACTGGCTTCTTCGGATCGAAATGGGTCAGAATGGCCTCTGAAGATAAAAGTTGTTTTAGCTCCTCTCTCTTGACTCTCACCCCATTGCCAAACCCCATCCTTCTTTAATAATCTGTGAAGTGGCTCTGCCACCGACGCCTTCCTAAGCAGGAAGGAATGGTAAAGGTTCAGGAGCCCCAGGAAGGATTGCAACTCGGTTTTTGTGGTGGGGCGAGGGGCACTTTGAACAGCGGACACCTTTGAGTCAGAGGGTTTTATGCCACTTGGGGTTACCCTGAAACCTAGGAACTCTACCTCCTTTGCGAAGAACACACATTTGTCTTTCCGTAACTTCAAACCCGCTTTCTCGAATACGGTCAGTACTCTGTCGAGCCTTTCGGCTAGTTCTGATTTGCTCCCCCCCTGTGATCAAAACATCATCAAAATATGGCAAGACCCACTTCAAACCATTCAAGAGTCGTTCCACTAATGATTGGAAGATGCCTGGAGCTGAATTTACGCCAAACTGTAGGCGCGTTACCTTAAAAGCCCCTTTGTGGGTGACTATCGTCTGTGCAGCGGCTGCAGCTGGAGTTACTGTTAGCTGCTGGTATGCCTGCGCCAGGTCTAGCTTCGCAAAACACTTCCCCCCATGTAATCTGGCCAACAAATGGCTGACTACCAGCACCGGATACGCATTTGGGTGTATTGCCTTGTTGATGGTGCATTTGTAATCAGCGCAAATTTGAACCTCCCTGTTAGCCTTTAACGCTGTTACAATAGGAGTTTCCCACTACACAGAATCGACTGGGACTAGAATTCCCTGGCCCACCAACTTGTCCAGTTCCGCCTCTATTTTGTCCTTTAGTGCAAAAGGCACCCTTCGCAGTTTGAGCCGTATCAGCCGGATCTCCGGGTCCAGGTTGAACGCAACTGGAGGCCCCTTGAATTTTCCGAGTCCCTTCTTGAATACCTCAGGTTGCGCGTTACACACCTCCTGTATTGGATCAGTTCCGACGGTATGCATGCCCCCTATGAACAAACCCAGGGGCTTAAACCATTGTGTCCCCAGGAGGCAGCAGGCCCCCTCCTTAAGAACGACCAGAGGGAGTTCCTGGGCGTGTTGTTTGTATTGCACCTTGAACTTTCCCACCCCCAACACTGGAATGCTATTTCCCTGCACGTCTCGCAAATTAGACTTCAGTGCCTTGAGTTTGGGCCGCACATTGGGGGAAATTTGCAAAAACTCCCTCTGGGAAATAATGGAGTATGAGGAACCCGAGTCTATCTCCATCTTAATGGGGACCCCTTGCAACAGTACCTCAACAAAGTAACGTGGGTGTCCCAAGGACACGCTATGGACCGCCGCATTGTTGTCACTGAGGACTCGCTGGTACACTCCATGTACCTCAACGTTGCTGTCGTCGGAGACTCGGCCCACGCCGTCCTGTTTCCTCGAGGGCCGGGCGCCATCCTGCTTCCTTGGGGGATGGTCTGCTGAGCTCTTGTGGTCTCCGCGCCGTTGCCTGCAAACCTTGGCAATGTGGCCCCGCCGTCTGCAGTTGTGGCACTCGGCCTTCCGGAACGGGCACTTGCTACGGTCGTGGGATGCCCCACAGCCATCACAATGTCGGCCATCCTTTTGCCCCTTCCGGACGTCCTCGTTGCTCTCCATAGAGGAGTGTGGCCCCCGCCTGGCCGCTTGTACTGAGGCTGCTGCCCTGTCTGGTTGTGGGGGCCTTGTTCTGAACTCCTTAACCCCGGCCCTCGTGGCCTCTGCCGCCTGTGCTTCCTTCAGGACCTCGTGTAACGTTGGGGGCGGCTCTTTGTTCATCAGCTTCTTCTGGGTCTCCTTGTCCCAAAGGCTGCACAGCATGCGGTCCCTGAGGGCGATTTCTAAGTTCTCCCACTTGCAAGGGCCGGCAGCCAAATGAAGGGCCGCTGCAAAGGCAGCCACGGACTCACCAGGGGACTACAACCTCTTCCAGAATGCGTCCCGAGCTGAGAACATCGAGACTGTGGGCTGGAAATGGTCCCGCAGAGCTTTCAGGAGCTGTTTGACCGGGACCTCGTCTACTTTTCTTGGAGACACCAGGTCCACCAAAATCTTCATGGCCGGAAAACCGAGCATCCTGATGAGGGTGGCTCTCCTCTTTCCCTCGTCTGAAATGTCGGACACCATCAGTGCACTTTTGAAATCCATCTTGAACAGTTCCCATTCCTCCTGTTTGTTGATGTCGAAACCGGTCTGTGTTGTCTTGATTCCGTGGGAAGCCATATCCCACCTTCATCGCCAATTTAGTGTTCAAGAACCAAGACAATAGAAACAGCCGAAGCCTGGCTTAACTCATCTTTATTGCATGATGGTCAGGGGGAACATGTGGTAATGGTGGACGAACAGCTCATTATATACGGTGGCTATACATTTGAATGTGGCTCCTCAGTAATTAATTGGCTGCTGTCTACGTGACGTCACCCCAAGTCACACCCTTCTTGTCCAGGTGAGGCAGTGGCGGGAATCTTCCCACGGCTGTAGGCATTTGGAGAATTTGTACCATGTGAGCTGGACGCTCGCTACTGCCCCCAGTGGTCACTAGCTCGCGTTCTCATACAGAAGGTTACAATGTTACTTTAGAGATTGTTACATTCACTCATTTGTGTGGTTGCATTTACTTAAAGGCACATTACACTCTATACACAACAGAGACCTCAACTTGTTTTTACATATTTCCTGTTCCTTCCACCTATTTGTTCTGTTTTCATATATTTCATCTGCTCTTGTCAATAAAACAGCAAATACAGATGATGCCTACTAACCAGTCCTCCATACAGCTTAAATGTTCTTCATAAATATTTTGCAATGAAATTAAGACACTAGTCACATTCTGTAATTAAAAAAATGTCATATTTGCTACAGTTATGCCTAACGATCTACAGCCAAAAAATGTTCAACTAACAAGAAAAAAGATGAAGTGGTTGCTCTTTTGATAAGGGTTTTTTAATATAAAAAAGTACATTTCATTTACTTCATCCCAGTTCTATTAAAACCTATTGTCTGCCATGAAATAAATTCATAGGTTTGCTCAAACCATATGCTGCGATCCTACAAGTTCTGCTGTATAGACAGCACAGAACGTTGCTGATGTGATAGCCGCCATTAGCATTAATTGTGAGTCATCCACATCAGATAAACATGAGCAATTGCCAGCATACGATTCTTCCTCTTATATGTCTTCTTGTGTGTAGCCAACACTTGAAATAAATCTGTCTATCAATCAGGGTAAATATCTAACCAAAGAAAACATTCCTGTTTTCCACATTAATGTTGTTTTTTATGAACAAGGAAGTAGCCAAAACAAACATTTACTTCTTTGCATATGTATATTCTGCCTTTCAGTATTCTTCTTCTTCAGGTGCTGTAACTGAAGATATTGGCTATTATCATGGCGATCATCTTCCTGTTCTTAACTCCTCAGAACAGTTCTTCCAAGGACATTCCACACCAGTCTCTCAGGTTCTTCAGCCATGAAGTCCCTCTACATCCAGGGCCTCTCTTCCCAGGGATCTTTCCTTGCATTGCTAGTTGGAGTATTCTATACTTTATGTTGTTACTCATGATATGGCCATGGTGCTGGAGCTTTCTTTGCTTAATGGTCTTAAAGTGGTCTTGTTCTTTATCCATTCGGCGCAATACTTCTACATTAGTCACATGGTCAACCCATGGTATCCTTACCAGCCGTCTGTAGATCCACATTTCAAAAGCTCTCTCTTTTCAAATACTTTAGTCAACGTCCAAGCTTTGACTCCATATAGCAGAAGTTCTCAAACTTTTTAAGTCAGGGGCTGCATCACATTCTCTCAGACAGCTTTGGAGGCCGGACAGCCATTTTGCCCTTCCTCCACCACTGGAAAATGGCAGTTCCTGGTGTGGTGGTGGGGGCACATGAAATGGTGCCGTTGGCTGCATCTGGCCCACTGGTTGCAGGTTGAGAATCCCTGCCATGTAGCAACACTGGGAATATGTAATGTCTCACAATTTGGCTCTTTGTAGTGAGAGTTAGTAAATATACAGCATAGTTACATATGTATATTCTTCCTTTCAATATAAATCATCATATAAATATAAAGCACAACAGCTTAAACAAACCAAAAACATTCAATGGTGTTTATGAAATGAGTGGTCAATTAGTGATGTCTTCTGGACCTATATATTTATATAGCATGGCATAATATAATATAATATAATATAATATAATATAATATAATATAATATAATATAATATAATATAATATAATATAATATAATATAATATAATATAATATAATATAATATAATATAATATAAAAAAACTGGACAATCTCCATCATATATATGAAACATGATATGCAATTAAGAACCAGGCCCACCTGGTCTCATGATGAAAGTCATTGGACAAAGTGGCATGGTTCCTTCCTTGCAGTTTCATTTCCTGAGCTTTCATTTGACAAAGTCACTAGTATTTCCCCTAAATCAACATCAATTTTAGTCTGAGTGATGAACATATTGTTCATGTATATGGAAATACTAGCATATTTTGCCCGGCGGTGCCGGGCTTTTTAAAATTGTGTTGTATAGCAAAGGGTTTCGGGTTTTTTTTTCTTGTACAAATGGTGCTGGGCTGTTTTAAATGGTGTTGAAAGGTTTTGTGGTTTTGTGGCTTTGAGGCGCTGCGTCCGCCTGCGGTGGACTTGCGCTCCCAGTGTGTGTTTTATTTTTATTTTTTGTGCACTGTCTTCCTTAGTGCCGGGCTCTTTAAATGGGTTTTTGAAGGTTTTTGTTTTTTGTTTATGCAAATTTTATTTAAATTTTTTTATTTAAAATTTAATTTTGGTTTATGCAAATTTTATTTCAATTTATTTGATTTAAATTATTTTTTTAAATTTTAAATTTATTTTTGTTTTTTCAAATCTTTATTTTTACACATTTTTATTTTTTGTTTTGGTGTTTTGGGTTTTTTGAGCGAAAAGTGATTTCTGGTATTTTTTGGTATTTTTTGAGATTAGTGTGAATATTTTTGAATTTTTGGCTAACTTATTTGATTTGTTTGGGAATTAATCTTTTATTTTGAAATATTTTTGAATGTTTTTTCTCTTGTGGCCTCTGGGTGGGGGTGGTGAGCTTTGCTTCCTCTCTACAATTCTTCTCTTCTGTCCTCTGGGTGCTTCCGGTAAGTGTTTCCTTTCTTTGCTCATTTGAGTTCCGGTGGTCATGAAGTCAAGACGTCTGTTGGTAGGCTCTCTGTTGTTTTTTTGGGTGTGTGTGTGGGGGGGGGGGGTGGTTTGGATTTTTTTTGAGGGGGGGTCTGTGTGTTTTTTATTGTTTGTTTTTGGCTGTGTTTGTGTTTTCTTTTTGGATTTTTGAGTGTTTTTATTGTTTTTGGTTTGTTTTTTGGGGTTAACCTTTTCAGTGGCTTTCTTTCCCGTGGGCCATGCTGGCTGGCCCGTTGGAAGGAAGACCATTGGTGGCGGGGGGGGGCTTTCTTTGCTGTCTTCTCCACGGGCCATGCTGGCTGGCCCGCGGGGAAGAAGGACTTTGGGGGGGGGCTTTTTTTGCTTTCTTCTCCATGGGAGTTGCTGGCTGGCCCGTGGGGAAGAAGGGCACCGGCGGCAGGGGGTTCCTTTTTTCCCCCTGCGGGCCATGCTGGCTGGCCCATGGGGAAGGGCAACGGCAGGGGGGTTCCTTTTTTTCTCCTGCAGGCCATGCTGGCTGGCCCGTGGGGAAGAAGGGCTTGGGGGGGGGCTTTTTTTGCTTTCTTCTCCACGGGCCATGCTGGCTGGCCCATGGGGAAGAAGGGTACTGGCAGCAGGGGGTTCCTTTTTATCCCCCGCGGGCCATGCTCGCTGGCCTGTGGAGAAGAAGGGCAGCAGCAGCGGGCATTTTTTTTACTTTTATTTTTTGTGCGCCGGCCGCCTCAGCTTTCTGTGCGCTATTGGCGCACAGGACGCTGGGGCTTGTAGTTTTGCCTGTGCATGTTTGCTTACTTTAGCAGTTTGCTTCCTGCAGCTTTTTTTGATTGGCTGCGGCATGTTTTCGAACGTTCCTTTTGCCACGCCACTCAGCCTGATTGGCTCTGGTGCGGTGTGGCGCAAGGAACATTGGGAATTGAAGTTCCCTTTTTTGTTTGCGACTGGGGGGCTCCTGCCCCCGGGTCGAAAATTTCAACCCGACAGTTACCTGCAAACAGGGTTCAGGCGAGTGAACGGAGGCCCATTACGGGCTAGTGGGGCCTGGTGCAACATCCTTTGTCACATTCCAATGGTTAACGCACCATTTTATAGGTATAGATGGCTGAATGTACACAATGGGGACAACAGTAATCCATACTATGATGTTTCTTCAGACAAAAGTGGGGAATGCTTTCAGTCTTGTTACTTAATTTGGCTGGCTTAATCTGCTCTTGATTTACCTACGTGTCCCTGACAATAACCAAGCTATTTTATTGGAAAATATCAGACAGAAACAGTATAATTTTGTACTACTGGAGATACAGAAAAAAACGGTGTATTCTTGTAACTAGACAGAAAACTTATTTTTTCTGTTCCCCAGAACACAGGTGAGGCAAATTAAAACGGGAAGCAGATTTTAGTACAGGAAGCAGAATAGACATGCCCTGCTCCTCTCATCAGTGAAGTTCCTCTTACAGAGCCAAACCTTTCCCCACATTTGCTGTTGAAAGAGCCTAACCAGATAATGTACCTTCAATAGCTGCTGTCTTCTACCAAGCAACCAAGAAATGGTACACTAATTGTGTAATTTGGTCTACATGCCAGAGCCAGAGCCAAGGCGCAGGGGGTGAAACCGCTCCTGAGCTAACAGCCTGCCCCCCCACCCCACCCTGTGGTGCCAATGTTATATATGTGAGTGTGACATTGTTGCCCCTCCTGAAAATTCCCCCCCCCCATCTAGAATCCTGCCTACGGCCCTTCTTCATGCCAAAACTGGGTATTCCTAACACTAGGAGGGCTAACTCTATTGTTCACTAGAGCGAAGTGGTGAGTTTGGGAATATTGAATGGCAAATTACCAACTACTATCAGGACACAGTTTCAGGCAACAGGAAAAAGGAAATACTACATATGAGATGAATTAAATTGATAAGGAAAGCCACAGTGCAGAGTTTCCAAGATCTGGGTAGGGATGTTAATGATAGAGCCCTGGTGCTGCAGTGGTTAAACTGATGTCCTTCAACCCAAAAGCTTGAGAGTTCGCTCCTGATCAGGGATTGAGGTTGACTCAGCCTTCCATCCTTCTGAGGTCAGTAAAATGAGTACCCAGCATGTTGGTGGCATAATCCAAATTAACTTGTGAACTATCCAGAGAGTTCACTAAGCACTGTGACGTGGTATATAAGTGTGATTGCTTTGCTTCTGGAGACCACTACTTATCCAGTCACTTTAAACTGGAAGTGTTTTGGTGGCATATAACAATATCAGCACACAGGTCAAGCTTTAGGGATAGACAAGACAAAGATGGAAAAAAGAAACTGAGAGATAATTGAGCCATTGCGAGTTGTAATTTCTATGGACTATCTGGTTGAGTCTAATGAGAAATATTAGGTAGCAGCTGTGATTCAAGATTTGAGTTAGAAAGAGCATAAGAATTGCTGTTCCCATGGAGGAAGATATGGCCCTTACCACCTTCATAGTTGTATTTCAATATGTTTGTGCATGAGGAGCACTGGAAAATTGAATCCACATACTGATCTCATGTATTTCCATTATTTTATTTTAGGGTTTTAGAGACTATCACTATATACAGTACATTCAAGTGGCTAAGATGCTGACTGGAAGGCGAAAGGTCAGCAGTTCGATAACCGAATACTGCAGGATGGAATGAGCTCCAGTTTGAAAGCAAGGAATTGCAAGTACTGTAGATAAATAGGGACGACTTCGGTGGGAAGCTAAACAGAGTTCTGTGTGTGTCTAGTCATGTCTGCCACATGAGCATGGAAACATCTGCAGAAGCAGACAGCTCTGGCTCTTTGCCTATGAAGCAGAGATGAGCACTTAACCCTAGAGTAGGATATGACTGGCTTTCGAGCAAGGGTGACCTTTATCTTATACAGTACATGGAGCTGATTCCTCTATGTTGTATATTTACTACTTCTCTTAATACATATTGGACTATTTTCTCATTTAGTTTCAAAGAGACATTTAATTTTTTTACATTCTTGAAGCAACTCCCACTCTGATGCTGGTGAGAAGAACATGAGGTGTAGCATCTGGTTTTTGTTATATTACTAAGGTTGATTATTTATGTTTGTTATACAGTATATATATATATATATATATATATATATATATATATATATATATATATATATATATATATATATATATATATATATATATATATATATATATATATATATATATATATATATATATATATATATATATATATAAGTAAAAACATTTTATGAAGTTTGTTTTTGCAATACGAGAGAGAGAGAGAGAGAACCAGAGAGTTCTACAAAAGCACTGTAAGAGAACAGGCTCTAGTCCAGTGGAGGCCAGCCTTGACACTCCAATTGAACTTCAATTCCCAGAAGCCCTGATCGGCTGGTGTGCTGACTTAGGCTTGTGAAAATTAAGGTCCAAGAACACCTGGAGTTAGGGTTTTCAGATGGTATCCTAAAGGAGGACATGTCCTCCTTTTCTATAATTTGTCCTCACTTACCGACTGTATGTACATATGGACATAGAGTAGGTAAGGGAGGGCGGGAGGACAAATTATAGAAAAGGAGGACATGTCCTCCTTTAGGATACCATCTGGAAACCCTACCTAGAGTGCCAAGTTTGGCCATCGCTGCTCTAGCCTTACCCTCTACAAACATTTTCCTGCTTTCTTTTGCAAAACAGGCTGTCAAAATGGCAAAGGAGCTTGTGGCTTCATTTTTTCCCTTGCAAGGCAAGGTGGAGTTGACATAAAATCATTGCATTGTAGGATGATATCTGCTGTTTTGCAGATATTTTTCCATCTACCATTTTCTTTCCCTTGAAGCAAGTTTCATTTGTTGTCTCTGTATTTAGGAACAGAGTTTTTCTTAATAAGCAGTAGCAGGAATCCATTGCCCATACAGATATTTTTCTTCTATGATCTTTATGGTATTCTCTTAACATAAATTGTTAGTATATAGCTCTCTTTTCCCATCAAGAGCTGAAATTCTCAGGATTAGCATATGTTTTGCATTTAGCAGTCCCTTTAATTCCTTATCTTAGGTTATAGAATAAGATAATAATAAGTGTGAAAGCCTTTTGCTTCAAACTCTGGAGAAATGCTATCACTCAGAACATCATTATATAAAAGGGACCAATGGTCTGATTCACCATGAGATAGTGAATATATTCTTAAGGGCAAGGTCACTTGAGGAATGAGAAGACTGTCAAAGCATTGAGAATAATGGAGTTGGTTAAACAAGACACAAAGTGTTTTTCAGTTTCATCAGACATTTGATTTCATTTTCCTTTTATGAACAAAGACCAAATTAAAATACATTTAAATATGTGAAACAAAACTGAACACTGATCACCAAGGACAATGAAAAAAAAATATGTTGAGAGATCCATGCTGCTTTTGGTGTTGCAGGAGAATTAACTGCCATTGAGTACTAAGATCAACTCTTTCACTTTGTTTCATCTCAGTGTTCAATGAAGATGCTTTCCTGGGTCAGCAGTTGGAGACCCAAGTGTTGTACAATGGAGTGAGCACCCGTTGTCTGACTTTGTTTAAGGCACTGGCCCAAGGGACTTCTCTGTTGCCCTTGGTAAGCAATTGTGTCCTAGAACACAGTTATCAGTTGCACACTGCAAAAATTTATGATCCATGATGAGAAAGTCGCCTTTTAGGGAGGCTTGCCTCCTCTTACTATCTTTTCCCAAGAAACATTTACTGTTTCTAAGAAAATCAAAGGTTTTGAAGGTAGATGAAAACCATCTACTAAACAAATATACAGAAGAATCAAGAGACTAAAATATTGTTGACCAATGAAAGTTGTGTTGCCACCTGTACAAAAGTAAATTGTATTTAATTTATTAATACCATAGAAGTTAAGAAACAGGACAATACAGAGCCCCCTGCATGCAGCCATATATTTGTAGCAAAGACTAGTAGGGCCGTTACACAGTTTTAATAAGTTACAGTACATTAACTTTCAATTCAGTATTCCAGAGAGAGACCTATTTATCTCTTTTATATTCCTCAGAGTGGCACAAATTTCAAAAAAGTCCTTTCGTTCTAGGTTACTGTCCTCTTAAGCAAGTCTAACTTTTACGGAACAATGAACAGGTGTGGGCACAGCCTGAAAGCATTTTTTTTTTAATGTGTGAAATATTCACTCATCTAACTAGGCTGAATATGTACTCCTAAAAGGCAATGATACTTATATAAACATCACCAAATGTGCTGTCCAAGTAAAAAAAAAAATAGAGTTTGAGATTGTTTTTCTATTTATAGCAATGAAAGTGGCATACTTCAATACCTATTTTAAGTATATAACTCTATTTGATTTTTTAAAAAAGATAAATTTTGGGAATGGATGTTCCACTTACTAAAATGAAGAAAAGGTTAATTGAATACAAGAAACAAACGGTACACCATCTGAAACACTAAATAGTGAATATCTTATCAACTGATTGATGTTTCTTTAATTTTGCAAGACAAAATAAGAGCGTGAAACATTAGAATGTTTTGTTTCTCCTTGACTGGAGCTCTCTGAACCTGTTTTAGAAGATGACATGGAATGATTTTATACAATGACATGATAATGAGTATAAAATTATTCCCTGAGGGGAAAGATTATTTCAAAATTAATGTGATACTGTTTTATAATACACTAAACTAAAGGGGAGTTTCCCTTAACAAGAAGTTACTTTGTAGCCTGGATAATCCAACTCTTTTGCATAGTATTCATGTTTACATGTAAGAGAGCTTTGGCTTACAAAAATGGATTTAGTTTCAGGCAGTCTAGGCCAGCCCTCTAATTTATGTGCAAGGAAAGTCCTTCCATTGTGCAAGAAGGTTTTTTCTTTTTTTTTCAGGAACATAATATGCCTACATGAAAGCTGGTTGCAGCTGCTGCTCTAAGTCTTGAAGGACTGGAACCCTCAGCCTGGGAGCAGCTGCTCTAAGTCTCACAGGACTGGGCCCTCACCCTGCTGCAGCTGCTAAACCCCACCTGAGATCCCTGGGGAAGGTTCTGTATCCTAAGATCCACCTGGAGATTCAACACTGGTGGCCAACCTTGGCACTCCTGCTGTACTTGGACTTCAATTTAGAAGCCCAAGTCAGCATACCTGCTGATCAGGGCTTCTGGGAATTGAAGTCAAAGAACAGCTGGAGTGCCAAGGTTCACCATCACTGTTGGGTGGTTAACTATATAAGAACAGGCTGTTCCTTCCAAAAACAGCCTCAGTGATGAAGGTTAGTAGATTTGTAGTAGCTTGGCTCTTGGATTGCTAGACTTGTTCCTGCTCTTGAAGACTCCGTGCCCTGTGGACTGTTATTTTGCCTTGCCTGGATCCTTGATTTTCATCCTCTCCTTGTTGCAGCTCTTGTGGACCCTATACTATGTCTGTTCTCCTTGTTGTCTGGCTTGTTTGGACTAAGTCTCCATCACCTGGACTAATCCTGCATCTCTGGTTTCATTTGGACATGGACTCTGGACTGAGATTTGGTTACTGTTTGGCTTGTTATCTTGTTGTCCTGGAGCCTAGTGTTTGTCTTGCCTGCCAGCTGCCCATGCTCCAGACCCTGAAATTCTTCTGCTAGAACCCAATTGTTACCTTTATTTATTCCACCCAGACATTAACCTTTAAAGCAGGGGTTCCCAACCTATGGCCCATGGAGCTCATTAATACAGCCTGTGGTGGCCACCTGGGCACCTCCAGAACCAATGCTGACCACTGGAAGGCAGAGGTGATGGCATTCATGCTGATTTTGTGGCTTCTTGCACAGCCTCCACCACTTCCCAGGGCAGCAGGAGACTTTTTGGAGCATGTTTGCTCCATTTTGGGATTTTTTTCACCACTTTTCCACTGTGTTTTGGCAGCGAAACTGCAGCAGTTGGGAAGTTCCAGTGCCAGGCAGAGCTTACGTCAGCGCTTGGGTTCCCAGCATCAAACCAGGAGGTTCCCAACCACTGTGGTTTGGCTGCCAAAATGGTGCAGTGGTTGCAGCCACACCGCCGGCCTGCATAGCTGAGTGTCAGTGGTGGGGAATGGCCCCTGGCAGGAAAACTTTGGGAAGCCCTACTTTAAAGCAAGGAGATTGCTTTAGCCTTCTTAGGCAAAACCCTGACTTTGAGTACTAACTGCAAGTCTTGTTAAGTGCTGAAAGAGCAACACTAAATTTCTTTGCCAAGATCAGCTGACATTATAGAGTAGAGTCGTCCAAGAACCAGGCAGGAGGGGGCTTGGGGAAAGGGGTCCTCTGGCACAGAACAGAGAGCTGAGAGGAAAGGACTGATTGTAGCCAGTACAGATGAGGGCAGGTGACATGGATATACTAATAGGATAGGGCAGGGATAAATGGTGGTGACAGGCAGCAGGAAGAGAAGCAACAGTAAAACACCAGCTGCTTAGATTTCCTTTTGCCAAGCGGTGGGTAAAACAGACTTCATGGACTGAAATTTGGTATACTTTGGGGATAGAGTTCAGAGGCATTGAGATTAATGAGGATTGCAGTGGCCATAGGTTTATCACTTGGTATGTCTTTCAGCACTAGACTTTGAATAGGTCTTGATATTTAGCTGACCAGTTGTGATTGTACCTTATTAGTAAAGTTTGCTTTGATACCATGTTAAACTATTTAAAACATTTATACTTGACTTGATCACTGACTGTCTATATCAGGGGTGGCCAATCTTGGTGTCCTAGGTGTTCTTTGACTTCAGTTACCAGAAGCCCAGGTAAGCACACCTGCTGATTAGGTCTTCTGGGAATTGAAGCCCAAGAACACCTAGGGCACCAAGATTGGTGACCCTGGTGTATATAGTACATACCTATTCAAAAGACCCTTGCCCCAAGAACTAGTATTCAGAGTTACTTCAAAGTCACAGTGATACTAAAGCTAATACCTAGTCATTGCGTTTAGTAGACATGATAGTTACAGTCTACCCATGAGTCTGTCCAATCTGTTAGTAAGCTGCTTTGTATTTGTCATTGTATCTTGTGGTTGAGAATTCCACAGGTGAACTAAATATGTATGAAGTACATCACATAATAATGGTGTGTGTGTTTTTAAAGCATTAATCTAAGCTAAGAAAATGTTTTATATATCAAAAGTACAGTATATCCCTGTGTAAGTCATGGAAGAAAACCAGTTTGGTGTAGCAGAGAGAGTGATGGACTCAGGATACCTTGGTTTGAATCATCACTCAGGCATGGAAGCTCACTGACAAACCACTCATTAAATATTTCATGTACACTGATATTCTCATATAAGTTAGATGTAATTTGACAGTGCTCACAGCAAACAATAAGTAATGAAGCTACAATTCCCTTTGCT
Organism: Bradypodion pumilum; assembly: GCA_035047305.1. NCBI lineage: Eukaryota > Metazoa > Chordata > Lepidosauria > Squamata > Chamaeleonidae > Bradypodion > Bradypodion pumilum. The sequence goes on along the minus strand of JAWDJD010000003.1, from coordinate 54,743,898 downwards.
TAGCCAATGTATTGAGATTCAGTTTGAACTGCTTTATTAGTTCCACTCTGTGTCTTATTTCTGAAAATCTGTGCCAAAAAGTTTGGAGACAAAAACCCCAGAAGCTGCAATGATACAGAAATGCAGACAAAATAGATCGACATTGTGGCACTATCTGCTGTCTTAATAAATAAGAGCTGTACAAACAATACCCATAACGAATGCTGCATGTGATTCAAAAACATTTTGAGACACTCAGGAGATATCCCTTTTTTATCCAGAAACAGCAGCCAAAGTTTGGAAATAATTTCCTCTAGACAAGAAATGAGAGTTTCATCAATGTGCTGAAATCTTTTCTTTCAGGAAATAATATTTTGAAATGAAACACTGAAGGGATGCTGTTCTTCCTTTACATCTGTTTGGCAGATCTAAATACTTTTCTCTCTATTCCCAGGGTGCATGAAGCTTATGTTTAAGGAAACAAAGATTAGCTTCTGCAAAAGGTTAAAGAGACCTTTTCAAAAGCAAAAATCATTTTCACTTGCTTTTTATTCGTACTATCAATGACGGTTTCTTTTTAGACTCAAACAATGTAATTTTTTTACTTTCTTGTTGAAGTGAAGTTGCACATTAAGATGATTACTTATCCAAAAGGAATGGCCTATAAAATCAATTATAGTTTATTTAGAGACATATTTGAAACTTCAACTTTCAACTACGGTATTAGACTTTTTTCTTGAAGCCTTGTTTTTTCTGAACAATTAAAAAAAGGAAGAAAATTGATTATTTGTATTTATTTTAGCACAATGAATTTAAGATAATGTGTTTAGAAATGATTTGGAGAATACAGTATATGAACACCTTGTCTTAAATAAAACATTCATAATCAATTGTCTTCCTTTTTTTAATTGTTCGGGGTGGGGGTGGGAGTGGGGGTGGGGGTGGGGGTGGGGAGAGAAGATTTCATGGGAAAAAACAGAAATATATATATATTTTGAATATTTCTAGTTTTTTCCCTAGGCATACCTGTCAAGTTTCGGGAAATTTCTGTCAAATAAGGGAAATTTCCCGGCCAAAACAGTAAACTGGACATCTATGCTTATCCTGTGCTGGCCTCCAGTCTAACTCCAGTCTAATTGCAGACTAACTAATACGGGATGACGGTGGGAAAGAGAAAAAAATACGGGGGTTTGACAAAAACATCCCAAAACTTGACAGGTATGTTTCTAGGCCTTTGCATCACTAACCAGAACATTACAGTATCAGATTACCATATATACTTTAGTAGAAGCCATCCCGAATATAAGCCGAGGTACCTATTTTTGACCTGAAAACCCAGGAAAATAGATTGACCTGAGTATAAGCTAAGAGTGGGAAATGCAGCATCTGCTAGTGAGTTTCAATAAACAAAATACAAGAAAATATGGTAAAATTAATTAAATTGTTAGCATATCTCAATCCAATGTGGTCTTGGGTATCCTCATCATTAACCCAAGTATAAGCCAAGTCCCCTTTTTGGGGCTCATTTTTGGGGCTAAAAAACTCGGTGTATACTCGAGTATATATGGTACAGTATTCAAATTTCTGTGCACCAAGGACTTGCAATTCCTATATTACAAACTGAACTCTTCAATGCAAGAGCAATATGCATTTCTTCCTTTAGTGGGCACTGCTATTGTCACAAAAGAAGAAATAGATTTCAATTTCATTTTTGCATGTTGGTGGGTCTGTTTGGTTCTGTTCTGTCCTCTTCACTGCACAGGGGCGAATATCAATGTGAAAAATACTTTTACTGCTAACATGGTATATTAAAAATAGAAAAGAGCAACCAAGAACTGCACGAGATAAAAGGAGCTCGGTAGAGTTGCAATGTTAATACAGTGTAATTGCACAAGGCTGTTTTCAATAAATACCGCACAATGAGTGCATGGATATAACAATTCTTAACATTACATGAGAACGAGTAAGTGTGCAAAATACATATGATAATAGTAAACAATCACAAATATCTGCTACAAAAAGTAATCCTGTTATACAAGATGGAAAATCTCAAAGTAAGTTGTAAAACCACGCTGCGATGGCTGGAGACCCGTGCGGAACAAGAATGTAAATCAGCTCAATGCAGTTCAAGTGGTGCAGTGCAGACAGTCAGAGTCAATATCCAACCGGTATTATTTGGATATTTCGAGTTCTTCAAGAATCTGCAAATTGAATTACATATAAAATATATGCGACACCCATAGAAAAGACACCAAGTACAATATGCAAGAATATAAAATCTTAACAATACTATACAATAATATACATATTACAAGCTAATACCTGTAAAATGTGAAATGCCAACGCGCTCAAAAACAACCTCTCTCATGCGATTCATCTTGGGTTGAAGCGTTAAAGGGGTAATGTAACCGAGGTATTTAAAGAGTAAAATGGGACACACGTGTGATGTATATCTAATCAAAATTTATTCGAAAGGAAAACATATAAAGAGGAATTCTTAAAGGGACCAGAGAAAAGAGCAAGGATAGAAATCTTAAAGGGAATAGGACGCTAGAAAACCACTAGAGACAATAATAATAATAATAATAATAATAATAATAATAATAATAATAATAATAATAATAATGCCGAGGTTAAAGAAAGGCTGAATAGTCCAAGTCTGTGTTCAATCCATGAGGAATGAGGGTAGAAAAACGGTGTATATAAAACGCTTCCCTTTGGAGAAGGAAGCGTTCGATGTCAACTAGCTGATGTTTCTGTGGACGATGGGATTCTAGGACCACTACTCTCATATCATTGAAGCTATGTTTTTGTTCGTGAAAATGGGAAACCATAGGTGCTTGTGTAATCAAATTTCTAACACGTGATTGGTGTTTGCCAAGTCTGACTTTAAGTGGCCGCCTGGATTGCCATGTATGCCAGGTCACAGGTGCATAGGATCATGTATATGCAATCGTGGGTATTGCAATTTGTGAAATCTGGTAACTGTAATATGAAATTACTACTGGGAATGACAACCCTGTCGGTCAGCCACATGTACTTGCAGAATTTGCAATAGCCACACGGGTGATGGCCAGAAGGCAATATAGAATTTCTCATCTGCCGTGGCAAGCAATCAGAAGAACAAGAAAGCGGCTGGGGTGTAAATGTACAACGTGGGAAGGAAACACACCCAAAAGCAATCAATACAATAATAATGTAAATTCAACTAATATATATTGCGTGAAATACACAAGAACGAGAAAGAGGCTGGGGTGGCAAGCAATCAGTGCAGGTGATCAAGTTGGCAATTGTATTAGTTCTACAGAAACCAACAGTCGGACGGTCAGCACAGCCCGGGATGGACTCCAAGATGTGCCAATGTTTCAAGACTGCTTTTTTAATGTTGTTAGCCAAAGGTGTAAAATCCAAGGACTAGAAGATGTTAGAAGATGAAGATCTATCTCCACGATGGAACAAAGTTCGTCTGGGGCGTGTGTTGTCTTTGGCAAGGGCAGTATTGATTACACGGATTGGATAGCCCCTATTTTGTAATGAAGAGTTACTCCTGTGGGCTGCCTGGACGATATCTTGATCTTGAGTAGAATTTTGCTTGGCTCTGAGAAGGAGACTGAAAGGAATGTTGGTCTTTAACGAATGAGGGTGAAATGATGTGAACTGCAGATATCCTTTGAGCAAGCCTCTTTTAGAGCCAGTATGCAAACACTTAACAGAATATGTGCAAGGAAAAATCAACAGAATACTAGTCTTGTACTCCTTACAGATGGATGGACAAATGTGACAGGAGAAGGAATTATACATTTTGTGATAACAACTCAACTAGTTCTTTACAGAAGCATTGAAATAGGAGAGAACAGACATACTACTGAATATATCAACTGTAAAATAGGTGAAGTCCTACAGAAAATTGGGAGTGGTAAAGTATTTGCTTCCCTAACTGACAATGGCAGCAATATGAAAACATCATGGGAGATCATAAGGGATAAGTATCCACATATTACTGCAATAGGATGTGCATCTCATAGACTAAACTTGCATCTTAATGATATTATGAAACTGGGCACCCTTCAAATGATCTATTGACAAGCAAGATACCGTAAGTCATAAAACATATGCAAGGTACTCATTGTAGCTGCAGTTTTAAAGAAGCAAGTAGAAAAACTGCAAATAATAAATAAATGTTGTCAGAAATTACTCTGGGTTGAAAGGATTTTTTGCTGGTGAAACTCTGCTCAGGGGACACTCAAATGAGGCTCCTTTCATGTCTCCAAGATCTGTCATGCAGCACTTGGGTATCAAACTCCAACCTTCCAGTCTCCAAGTTCAGCATCTTAACCACTAAGCCACCGCAGTGCTGCACTGCAAAGAATAAAACAGTGACAATGCCGCTGAAGCTTTGTAGTAAAAATCAGTGGGGTAGAGTGGAGATCTCCCTTGAAAGTCTACTAAAAACAAAGAAATTCTTCAAGAAGCAGTAATAGTTGAAGATCTAAAAGTATCCACTGTTCTTGGTGAGGATGTTTTCTGGGTTCAGCTGCAGAATTCCCTGAGGATTCTAAAGCCAATTTCTACAGCAATCACAGAATCTGAATCAGTGTACTTCTGTCTGAAATTCCCTATTGAATGGCCAAAATAAAAACTATTTTTGAGAATTTCAGTGTATCTCCACATACATCAATAGAAGAAAGTAAAGTGAAAGATTTTATTTTAAAAAGAGAAGGATGTTGTTGCCATCAAATTTATGCTGCCACAAATTGGTTGGATCCAAGATTCAAAGGTAGAAATATAAGTGATGACTAGCAGGTGGTACCCGCTTCGCTGGGAAGTAGATCCTTACCGGCACTCTGGGCGGCAGCCTTGCCTCGAACGGTGGTTCAGCCAGAAGATGACCCTTCTCCGGCAGGCATGGGCCGAATGGGGCACTCCGGTTAGCCCATGCCTACCAGAGAAAGCGAGGCAGTCAAACCTTCTACAGGAGGCCGGGGCGGATCGGAGCACTCTGCTCCCACCCCTCCCAGAGAAGGCCTGGCTGCCTTGCTTTCTCCGGGAGGTAGTGGCAGATCGGAGTGCTCCGTTCAGCCCCCACCTCCCAGAGAAGGCCTGGCCACCTCACTTCCTCTGGGAGGCCAGGGTGGATCGGAGTGCTCCGCACGGCCCCTACCACTTGGAGCAGGCCTGGCTGCCTCGCTTCCTCTGGGAGGCCGGGGTGGATTGGAGCATTCTGCCTGGCCCACCTCCCGGAGAAGACCTGGCCGCCTCGTTTTCTGTGGGAGGCAAGGGCCGAATGGAGCGCACCACTCAGCTCTTGCCTCCCAGAGCAGGCCTGGCCACCTCGCTTTTGCCAGGCCAGGGCAGATTGGAGCACTCCATTCGGCCCATCTCTCCCGGAGTGCTACGTTTGGCCCCTGCTTCCCGGAGCAGGCCTGGCTTCCTCTGGGAGGCTGGGACAGATCTGAGTGCTCCGCTCGGCCCACCCTCCTGGAGAAGGCCTGGCTGCCTCACTTTCGCTGGGAGGCCAGGGCCGATCGGCGGAGCACTCCGCCGCCTTGCTTTCTCCAGGGAGGCAGAAATACACATGCACCAGAAGCCACACATGCCTGCCCATAGTTCCAGGCCCCACCCCTGGCCATTGTATGCTGCAGGGGGAGATTTGCGGCCATTTTTCAGGGTCAAAACCCCCCAAAATGGTCTTCCGGTCCCCTGTGCTGGATACACCTGGGGTTCGAGGTAGGTGGGGCCGGCGTTGTCAGGGCTGGGGGTGCAGGTCTCGCATTGCGTGTTGGTAACATACAGCATGACACCTTGATTTTAGTTTATATATCAACCCGCGGCTCCGGCAAAACGGGACCTGCGCAGATCACTTGTGCGCAGGTTGCTTTCCACGCATGCATGGAAGCGTTACGCCACTTGCGCAGCCCCTCGCTGCCAAATTACGGGGGTAATTCTATCTTTATATATATAAAGATAGCACTGCTACTGCATTTGATTAGATTACAAAACAAGGATCACACTTAGTACTTGATGGTGGGAAGGTACTTTCAAAAGCTGCAGAATCTTCCGGGATTTCGTCCAGAAATGTAGTCTAGGATTCTGCCAACCATATCCCTCCGCAACATGGTGGCAAGTTCTTTACACAACAGTCTCTGCCTCCTCTTACTTCTCCCCTTCTTCAGATTCCTCCATCTTCTGCAGCATGTAAAAGAATCTAGTCTATGTTCAGAAACATTCACACTAAATCAAGAAATAAACTGACACATGAAAGGGTAGAGAAGCTTGTTTCAATCTGGTAAACCTTCAGTTTTTAGAAGACGATGATAATTGTGATGATGACAAACATAAGTAGCTGCAGAAGCAGAGACTGAAACTGATAACTATGGCTCACAAAATGAGTCTGATTAAATTTCATGCCTATTCACTGAAAGTTAGTCCCTTTCACTCCCTCAATTCTTTTACAGGAATAGGTGCTTTATGTCTAGTTGATACTGTGGAGAGGAAATATATTTTGTTATTCATGTTGATGATTTCTTCTATTTTAAAAAAAGTCATTTTAATATATTAATTATAATTGTATTGCAAATCAAATTGTACAGTCATATTTTATGTTCCTAAACCAGGAATTCTCAACCTGCGGCCCATGGGCCAAATGTAGCCCATGGCACCATTTCATGTTGCACCCCCACCCCCACCCCACCAGTAAGTGCCATGTGGTGGAGGAAGGGCAAAATGGCCATCTGGTCTCCAAAGCTGTCTGAGGGAGCATGACCTGGCCCCAGCTGCTTTAAAAGTTTGAGAACTCCTGTCCTAAAGTGACTTTTGACCTGTTTAAAAAGTGCTAATATTGTATTTATTTCCATCACCCCCCCAAAAAAAATTTTTGGGGAGTTTTCCCACCCCCACCCCTCCCTGAAAAAATGTGTCCCCCCATAGCTTCAAAATTTCTGGAAATTTTATATCTCTAGCCATAATAGGCAACTTGGTGCATTTCAGTTCTGGACTACAACCCCAGTATTTTATGACAACAACCAATGCTCATTGTTGAATGTTCAAAATATCTGGAAGAAATAAGGTCGCATAGCTCCACATGTTTTCTTCATGTGAATTTGCCCAATAGAATGAATTTATGTTGTAAATTCTTGTACTATTTACTAGATTGCTAGACGTCAAAATGAACAAATCTCTCCTGATCGACCTATTATTATTAAATTTTAAAGCCAATAACATAAAATTTCTAGCTAGATTTTTAAAACAAAATATCCCCCCCCCCCCAAATCTTTTTCTACTTTGTGTTGAATGGTTGGTTGGAGGTTCAGCTGCTTTTAGTTTATCCTTTGCTCTCAAATGACATCTTTGAGTGTATGCCGTTTGGTGAATGAAAATCAAAACAAATGTTGTAGCTCTGTATTGTGTATCCTAGTGTCATACCATGAAGAATACTGTTAGCTTATTTATGGTGCTAACTTCAACTTGGCTTACTTCCAAATGTGATAGGGTTTCTTAGTTTGGCTTACTTCCAAATTGTGATTGGATTAAGGCCATTACCTGTGCAAATTGAGGGGATTTCTACATCACAATATCCTGAAAGTTCACTTAGGACTATCCGACTGGCTCAAACATTTTGTGTCCTATTTGGCCAACCATATACCCATCAAAGTTGAAAAGCAAGATATGAAGGCAACAACATTCTCTCACTTGCGTTCCTCAACTGCCTTGGTGATGAGATAACACATAGTCATAACAAGTAATATGGATATATTTGCCACTCCATCAGTTTCTCGTCTTCTTCGGAAGCTGTCCAGGTTGGTTTGTTGTTCAGTCGCACAGTCTACTCCGACCCTTTGCGACCCCATGGACCATTTTCCTCCAGGCGCCTCTGTCCTCCACCATCCCCCTCAGCCCTCCCAGCTCTGTGCCCATTGTGTCTACAATACCATCTAGCCATCTCATCCTTGGCCTCCCCCTTCTTCTTTTGCCCTCCACCTTTCCCAACATCAATGCCTTCTCAAGTGAATCCTCCCTTCTCATTTGATGTCCAAAGTATTTTAGCTTCATCTTTACTATTTGACCTTCCAATGAGCATTCAGGGTTAATTTCTTCTAAGATTGACCTATTTGTTCTCCTCGCTGTCCAGGGGACTCTCAAAACCCTCCTCCAACACCACATTTCAAAGGCATCTATTCTTCTGCGTTCAGCCTTCCTAATTGTCCAGCTCTCACATCCATACATTACTACTGGGAAAACCATTGCCTTGACTATTCTAATTTTTGTTTGCAATGTGATGTCTGTGCTTTTCACTATGTTCCCCATGTTTCTCATCGCTTGTCTCCCAAGAATCAGTCGCCTTTTTATTTCATGGCTACAATCCCCATCTGCAGTGATCTTTGATCCTAAGAAAGTAAAATCTGTCACTGCTTCTACTTCTTCCCCGTCTATTTTCCAGGAACTGATGGGGCCTGTTGCCATTATCTTGGTTTTCTTGATATTGAGTCTCAAGCCAGCTTTTGCACTCTCCTCCTTCAGCCCAATCAAGAGATTCTTTAGGTCTTCCTCACTTTCTGCCATTAGGGTGGTATCGTCTGCATATCTCAGATTATTGATGTTTCTCCCAGCGATTTTAATCCCATATTGTGATTCCTCCATCCCTGCACTGCGCATTATGTGCTCTGTGTATAGGTTGAATAAGCATGGTGACAAAATGCAGCCTGGTCTTACTCCTTTTCCTATTCCAAACCACTCTGTTATTCCATGTTCTATCCTAACTGTTGCTTCTTGGTTCATGTACAGATTTCTCAGGAGGCATATGAGGTGCTCTGGTATTCCCATCTCTTTAATTACTTGCCACATCTTGTTGTGGTCCACACAGTCAAATGCCTTAGTGTAGTCAATAAAACAAAAGTAAACTTGTTTCTGGTATTCCTTTGTTTTCTCCATGATCCAGCGTATGTTGGCGATGTGGTCTCTAGTCCCCCTGCCTCTTCTGAAACCAGCCTGCACCTCTGGTAATTCTCTCTCCACATGCTGCTGAAGTCTATCCTGTATTATCTTGAGCATCACCTTGCTGGCATGTGGGATGAGTGCGATTGTTCGATAATTTGAACATTCTTTGGCATTTTTTGGGATTGGGACGTATCAGGTTGGTAGGCACCAGGTTGGTAGGCACAGCTAAATCTTGTATCGATGAATTAAGTTGTAATTGTTCAACTAAGAACTCCGTAAAGTAGTCCCTCTGTCCCAAGTCTTTCCTTTTATCACTGCAGCCTTATTTTAAGAGGAAACTCATTTGAATTTTGTGGTATTTCCCTGCAAATGAACATAGGCAAGAACTACTTGCTTAGTAACAATTCCCTCTTTTAAGCAGCACTGTCTGAATACCAAAACTAGTTACTACGTGGAACCATATCATCAGGAAGTTGACAAACTGTACCTGGGGAGATCAACACTGGATAGATCAGCTTTGGCCCTGAGCATCTCTGTGGCAGAGTATGCTGCTTCAGCATGGAGTACATCTGCACACATAAAACAAATTGATATCACTGTTAATGAAGCAATGTGCATGGTGACAGGGTTCCTCAAACAAACACCAGTTGAGAAATTATATCCTCTTGTTGGTATCACACCTATGATAGAGAAGTAGCAGCTGACGCAAAGAGAACTAAACAAAAATGACAGCATCGTCTCAACAGATGTGTCTCAAGGCCGCTGGCTCTGATCAAGGAAGAGCTTTATGGTACCCAAGAGCAAAAGCAAATTAGAAGAGGAAGGAGCTCACTGGACAAGGGACATTAAAGGATATAGTTGGTGAACTTCACCTCCCCTACGGCACTTGGAGGACCCTGAATAGGCCGAGGGTCAGAATCCCTAAATGTAAGGTGGTTAGCTGCTGACAGCTAAAAACCTACTGTGTGAATGTGGAAAAATACAAAAAATCCTCATTTACTGGCATGCCATTTACTACCGCAAACATGTACAGATGAGGATTTAAGTTTGGCCAACAACAAAGCCAAGGCGGTTGCTTCTTTTTGGCAGTTTAAAGTCTGACCTGGACACAAGGGAAGAAGCTGCAATTCCCACCTCAGTACATGATGCAAACCTTAATTCAGAAAGTTAAGTCCAGCTGAGTTGAAGGAAAGTTGCTTCCAGATACAAATGTTTAGAGGGGTTGCTTAAAATGCTCTCCAGATCAGGCTGTATGGATGCAGAAGTTGCATTATCTTAAGGCGGGGTGCCCAAACTTTTCGGGCTGCGGGCCAGTCACGTGGTTCAGGGAGCTGGTTACTATGGCCTTGGGGCCAGATCTGGCCCCCGATGCCAATCCATCCGGCCCACGAAGCCTTCGCTGCTCCTGGAAGCAGAAGTAAAACACGCCCGTACGGGCGTGTTTTACTTCTGCTTCCAGGAGCAGCGAAGGCTTCGTGGGCCGGATGGATTGGCATCGGGGGCCAGATCTGGCCCCAAGGACATAGTTTGGGCACCCCTGTCTTAAGGATTTGTCTTGGGAGTGGGGCATAATACCAAATCAGTGCATGAGAGCAAATCCGTTTTAACGGCTGCCTTTCTGGCCATTTAAACTGCCCCCAACAGCTCCCCACCCACCCATTCTTCCCCATCTTCCTAGAAATCCGCCTTCCATCTCATTCCTTTCCCGTTACCCACGCACTACCTCTTCCCGTTCCTCCTGCCCCCTCATCCCGACCCACACCCATCCAGCCATCCCTGTGACGGACCCGTGAATCACAGCCCCGCCCCGCCCCCCGAGAAGTAGAGCCGGAAGTCCTTCTCCGTCCTCTTATTGGCCCTTATCCTTATCCATCAGGCACTGGAAAGGCCAACCAAAATCGTCTCTGATTCCCCCCACGTTTAAAGAGACTCAAAGGAGGAGGGACGAAAAGGGGTGGGGAAGAGGGAAGCCCCTTTTGCTCTGCCTCATTAGCATACTCTCCCCCCCCCCCTCACTGAGTCACCGGCGCTCGCTCGCGTGCGATTGGGCCCAATGTGGGCGCGTGCACCTGATTGCCGTTAAACGGCGCTTTTTTAAAAAGGGGGCGGGGTGTGAGGCGAGCGCGAGCGGCCCCTTCTCACTACGCAGGCGCCTCGGGGCCGTAGGCTTCCAAAGAGGGGATAGGGTGGGGAAAAAACACCACCAAGAGGCAGCAAAGGGGAGGTTTGGGCTGCGCTGGGTCCCAGCGCCGACTCTTTCGGCCCCGCCCCTGCCCACCCCCGCACACGCCCCTCACTCAAGGGGAGGCGGTGGGGGCGGCCGACTGGAGAGAGGTGAGGCGCTCTTCTGCTGCTGGCTCGGGCAGCCACGACGGGCCCGCCGGGGCGGATTCTATCCCCTCCCCCTCTATGTTTCCCCGTGGAGCCCCAGCGACCGTCACGACTGGGGCGCGGAGAGTGGCTCTGCGGCCGCTGGCCCTGCTGCAGCCTTGGCTCCGGAGCCGTGAGGAGAGCCTTGGGGTGGCGACGGCCGCCTTTGCCCCCCTTGTTGTCGTCGCTGCTGCTGCTGAGGCGGCTGTTTCTTCCCCCTCAGGCTCACCGGGAGCGTTTCCCAGGCCGCCGGAACCAGGGAAGTGGCTGGGATTTAACAGCCCGGGCTCGGCTGAAGGAGAGGCCAGGGAAGGAGCGAGAGAGGCCGCCGAGTGAGGAGGGGTGGTGGTAAAAAGACACGTCGGAGGTGGTGGTGGGGATTTCTCGTCGGGGTCCCCTCCGGTACCCTCCATCCCTTTCAGCCTGGGTGGACGGAGAGGAGTCGGTGCCGCTTTAGGCTCACCTCACAGACTTTTGGATCTATAAAAATCGAATCCTGCTCTTTGGATTTATTAATTTTTTTGCCTTCATCGGTTTTTCTTTTCCCGAATTCAAGGATATCTGGACGCCACGGTGTCGTAACAGAGTTGCGAACTTGTACGTATTTTCACCTATTTCCAAGAACAGGAGGTCGGCTGTAGATTGATTTGTGTACACACACACAACACACTCACACACAACACACACCCACTCACACACAACACACACACATTCATACACACAACACACACACCATCTCTCTCTCTCTCTCTCACACACACACACACACACAATCTTCTTTCCAAGTTTGAGGGGTGCGCATTTTGGGTTGCTTGGGAGAGGTGAAAACCCACACTTGGTGTTGCTCTTCGAAACGGTTTTGAAGCATGTGTCACGAGTTTAACTTGTGTGCATTGAATTGTTAAAGTGGTGTTTGCTGTTATTTGTTTTGAATTTTTAAATGAAGGGGAAATCGTCAAAATCCTTGTGTGTGTGTTACTATTGGCCGATGAAGTATCTAATCTTAATGAAATTTTTCTTGAATTATTTACTCAGAGTAAGTAGTAAAGTGAGTATTGGAAAAGTTACGTTTGAAACAGAATTACTGATTAATTGTTCCATGAGGAAAGAATTGTCACTGACAAAGGAAAGCGGTATATAAGTTTGAATAATAATAATAATAATAATAACAACAACAACTGGCTGGTAAAGTTATAATTTCTTTTCTAACTATAGAACAATATATGTTTCAACTTTAAGTGTGCAAACTAGATGTGGACATTGCTTGGTGGTTCCTTTTTGTAATTCAGATTGAACTAGTAGCACTGGTTTGCATTAAAATCTTCAGGACAGCCTTATTTGCTAATAATTTGCATGGTGTGTTTTGAGTCTGTGCGGATTGTTTCCAGAAGATGTGTTAAATTACTGCCAGCAATCATCTATGACTTTGAATCAAATCACACTTTTTTCTCTCTATAAGGAGTGGGGGTGGGTGGGTTTCCTTCTGTTTCATCTTCTGAAGTTTGTTTTCCTAGTGTGGTTTGCCTTTTGATCAATAAATAAAGGCGCTGTGTCTTACTTTTTTTGTGGGCATGTGGGTCTGTTCAGAGGAGGGGAATAGAAAGCATTTCTTGACATTACACTTCACTCTTTCTTTCTCTTACCTTTTTAAGATCCCAGATGGCCAATTCCCTCAACGGCAGGAACCCAGGTGGCCGAGGAGGAAACCCTCGCAAAGGACGTATTTTAGGCTTCATTGATGCTATTCAGGATGCAGTGGGGCCCCCTAAGCAAGCAGCTGCAGATCGCAGGACTGTAGAAAAAACCTGGAAATTAATGGATAAAGTGGTAAGTCTGTAAATTATGTCCCCCTGTCAGAAAGGAGTTTCGGGTACTTACATGTGTGCAGGAAGATTTGTGTGATCAATCCAGATCGTTTCCTTTCATAGATAGATAAAATATGTTCAGGTTTGAGGCAGATCTTCTATATTTATTTGGTTTTTGCAGTTTGTTCTGTTCAGCATGGAAAAAGTGAAAAAGATGGATTTCCTCCCTCCTTTGAGATGTTCTGCATTTTAATAAGCAGATTATTTTAAGTAGCAGTGATTTCAAAGGTTGTGAATAAGCAGCTTGTTTCATATGAACCAAATTTTCCTTTTGGTTCCAAATTGGGTCAGGATGTTGCAGTGTTTCATTAAAAATGAAACTTCACATAAGGTAATCATGCTCTTACAACTGCTCTTTAGCTAATACCCCGGATAATGCTAAAACTTGGTTCCACAAGTCAAAGGTAACCGGTAGTCTGAGCGTTGGATCACCGGTTTCCTTTGGGTAAGAGGGCACACGCTTGCTCTCCGCCAAAGGAAACCAGTGGTCTGAGCATTGGATCGCCGGTTTCCTTTGGGTGAGAGGCCGCGTGCCCGCTCTTACCCAAAGGAAAGGAAGCCGGCATTTGGGTGCTCCGATCGACAGCTTCCTTTCGAGGAAGACGAGTCGGATGGTCTGCCTAGCCTTCCACTAAAGGAAGCCGGTGTTTGGGCGCTTCGATCACCGACTTCCTTTTGAGGAAGGCGAGTTGGACGGCCCGCCTCGCCTTCCATGAAAGGAAACTGGCATTAGGGTGCTCCGATCGTTGTCTTCCTTTTGGGGATGGCGAGTACGGTGGCCTGCCTCGCCTTCCACGAAAGGAAGCCAGCATTTGGACGCTCTGATCGCCATCTTCCTTTCAGGGATGGCGAGTCAGGCAGCCCGCCTCGCCTTCCATGCTAGGAAGCTGGCGTTGGGGTGCTCTGATCCCCGGCTTTCTTTTGTGGATGGTGAGTCAGGCGGCCCACCTTGCCATCCACGAAAATAAGCCGGCGTTGGGGTGCTCCAATTGCCAGCTTCCTTTCGAGGACGGCGAGTCGGGTGGCCCTCTCACCTTCCACAAAAGAAAGCCGGCATTGCGGAGCTCTGATTGCTGGCTTCCTTTCGGGGACAGCGAGTCGGGTGGCCTGGCCCGCCTTCCACGAAAGGAAGTTGATGTTGGGGCGCTCTGATTGCTGGCTTCCTATTGGGGAAGGTGAGTCAGCGGCCCGCCTCGCTTTCCCCGAAAAGAAGCTGGTGTTTGGAGCTCCCCAACACCGACTTCCTTTCGGGGAAGGGAAGGCAGGCGTCTGATACCCCATTCCCTTAACCGGGGATCGGACGCTTGGGTCTATGGAGGCCCCTGCCTTTCCAAGGCAAGCCTCGGGACAGCAAGGGGGCCTCCGGAGATCTCTGCCCCAAAGCCCGCAGGCCTGTGGGCTTTGGGGCAGAGATCTCCGGAGGAAATTTGAGGAAAAATTTTGCATTGCACAACGTTAATTTAACATTGTGCAGTGCAAAAGTTGTCCTCCAATTCCCCAATGTTATCCGGTTTTAACGTGTAGGGCACACGTTAACCGGGGTATTATTGTACAGTACATGCAATTTGAGCTATACTTTAAAGGATTGGAGACTTTTCTCATTTGTCTTACATAAATAAGTAGATCAACAGGTTTAACTTTAATGGTCTTTTAAAATAGTAGGTGGCATCTCAAGTCAAATTCCTTGTGTGTTTGTTACTCTTTGCCAATAAACTATCTAATCCTACTGAACATTGCTTGAATTATTTACTCAGAGTAGTAAAGTGAATATTGGGAAAGTTACATTTGAACCAGAATTACTGGTTACATGTTGCATTAGGAAAGAATTGATCAGCACAATTAGCTGGTACTATGTTATTTCTTTTCTTACTATAGAATGATATATGCTTAATTGCTAAGGGTCAGGATGATTTTTGAAAAGTTTTAAATGTGCAAACTAGATATGAACATTGATTGGTGGTTCTTTTTTCTAATTCAGAATTGAACTAGTAGCATAGGCTTACATTAGGTTCTTAAGGAAAGAATTATTTGCTTGTAATTTGCATGGTGTGCATTCTCTACACACACACACACACACAGTGCACATTAAATGTTTCATAGAATTAAGTAGTGTATGTCAATGTGTGCAATTGTACAGAGTTCTAGTATCTAAATGTCAGTTTTTGAGAGATTGCTGAAATACATTTTGTCTAGAAATCTGCCTCCATGAGGATTTAGAAGACTTGTTTTATATTTAATGTGCAATAGTAGGCCTTAAAAATAAGAGTAAAACCTTAACTTTGAGATCATAATTAATGGCTGAAGTCCAATATGTTGTTGTAACTAGAATAGGCCCATTGAATCAATTGAGATTTAGTAAATCTGTGTATTCAGTGGTCCTACTATAGTTGCAGCTTCTTACTTGGTTCCACCCATTTGGAGTGCACAGTTTTCTCATCCTGGGACCTGTGTCTGGAATAGATTGGGTGACAAGTGTACACATACATGCACTCACATGTATACATGCAAGTGTAATTATTAACAGATTGAACATATTCCTCCTCATGTGCAGAATACAACTCAGTTTGTTCAGAGATAAGTTTCCATTCCAACAAGTTTAAGACACACAAATCTTAGTTCAGGTCTGTTTAAATTATAGCAAGTTTGCTCTTTCATCATGGATTTCACTGCTTGGGGATGAAGAAATCCTGTAGCATGGATCAGTGAAGGAGTGCTGCACAACTTAAATGAGGGTTACTTGCAGTTTGTGTGATGTGGGTTGTGCATACCCCTATTATTGGATTCATGGTGGTGGGATAAAGAACTTATCTAGAACTTGGGTGGTCCTCCTGTGGAAATGTCAGAAAAAATAACCATGATCAATATGACAGTAATTACCATGACAGTAATTCAGATTCAAGTGTCTAATGCTCTCCATACCTAATTCTGTTAAGCATTCAAAATGTAAGCATAATTTTCCTTTAGTCTCAACATAGATAGGCTGTATTTCTCAATCAAGCTTGATCCTTTCTTGAGGGACATCTTTGGTTCATATTTATTTAGGTAAAGGTCGCCCTTGCTCGAAAGCCAGTCGTATCTAACTCTAGGGTTCGGTGCTCATCTCCATTTATAGCCAAAGAGCCATTGCTGTCTGTGTTTGCAGATGTTTCTGTGGACATGTGGCAGGCATGCCTAGACACCAGAGTGCATGGAATGCTGTTTACTTTCCCATCAAAGTGGTCCCTATTTATCTACTTGCAATTTCTTGCTTTTAAACTGTTAGGTTGGCAGGAGCTGGTACAGAGATGGGAGCTCACTCTGTCGTGCAGTACTCAGGTCTCGAACTCCAACCTTCTAGTCTTCAAGTTCAGCATCTTAACCACTAAGCCACTGCAGTCCCTTATTTGTTTAATGGCATATTTGTTTAGTGGCATTCAAAATGTAAATAAAGGATCTTTGGAACTGAGCAAGCTGCAGAATGTAGGATCGCAGTCCTGGGAACTTTATTTGAAAAGTAATATAATTTGCTCTTTATGAGGTCAAACAATTTGTCCACGTACTCTGGTATTATCTATTGTCCCACCACCTCTCTGTTTTTATTTTTTTGAGGCAAAATCTTTTTACATTATTTCCTACCTGGTTCTTTTACCTATAGCTGCAAGGAGCACATCTTTGACATCATGCATAAAAAGCATTTGCATTTAGCTTTAATTTGCAGGGAAAGGCAAAGTCAGTAGAACATCTGGGGGTAAGCATGGCTAGATATATGCTATGCACATCTTAAAAGAATGCCTTTTTGTAGCTTTTGTTTGATCTTTATGGCAAATTATATATTGCCTTTTCTTGGCCTCTAGCATCAACTTCCTTCCCACTATGTCATCACTGTAGTGTCTGATTAATAAAAAGTCATTTCTTTCTCATGGACCATGTTTGTTCACATGTCCTGTATTTGGCTGGTAGAAACATATTGGAATCTATGGAGGCAGTAATATCTTTCAGATTAGATTAGATGAGATTTATTTCCAACCAATTTTTAAAACATCTATATCCTTGAATTGAAGCTTTTTTGTCATGTCACTTCTAAATTCTATTTGCCCGACATATACTACCCAGCTGAGCAGATGTGTTAATCATAAGTATTAAGGAAATATGCAGAGATAGTGGTGAAATATATTCTGATATACAGTACAAGTTTTGCAAACTCTGACATACACGTTTGTATTGAAAACTGGTGTGATTTTAGCATACATTTTTTATTTATACTGGTGATATAATGTCAAAGTGATGAGGATTCTGAGTGACACTCAATATCCTATCTTAAGCATTCAAATGTTGATACCAGTGGCTACTGTGAATATAGTATTGACATATGGGGGGGGGCAGCTATACTGGTTCCTCATCAAACCTAAAATGAACTGGCTGAGACAATGTGGAGAGCTGTTTTAACTCATATTGTACATAGACCAATATAATTTACATGGCATAAACATCATAGTTGAGTCCTTGGCTTCGACACTATGATATTGTGGAGAAACAGAGTGTTGAAGTTGGCTGATTCTGTCTTAAATTGGGAACATAAGAGATTGTTTTCTAGAATCTTGAGGAAATGTGTTGATGTTCAAGAATGCTGAAATAGATACTGTACTACTGCTTAGGTTTAACTTATTAACAGACCATTCATAGTAAGTACTTAAAAATAGTTTATGTGAAGTTTCATTTGTGGAATGATATATCTCTGAGATATCTCATACTTTCCAACATACTGTAAGTGTTTAAACCAGACATTCACAACGTATGGCTTGCAGGCCAGACCTGGCCCCCAACACCAATTCGTCTGGCCTCAGATGCCCTTGCCGCTCCCAGAAGCGGAAGTAAAACGTGTTCTGCACATGCGTGGCACGTGTTTTACTTCCACTTCTGGGAGTGAGGAACCACGTGACTGGCCTGATCAGCTGCCCAGGAGGTGTGGTCAGGTCCACAGCCTAAAAAAGTTTAGAATTGCTAGGTTAAACCATGATATTTAGAATATTTACTAGCAGGGGTACCCCTCCCTCCTGTGGGGCTGCTCCACCCTGCACTGAGAAATGCCAGCCTCCCACAGGTGCAGGCTTTTGCCCCCCATGTCCCCCATGCAAAGACTCTTCCCTCCTCCCCCAGCCCTTCTGGCCCCCCTGGGGTGTCTCTTGTGCATGTGCCCCATCCCCCGTTTGTCCCACCTACCCACTTGCAGGCTCTGTCCAGCTGCCCCCCTCCATGCCCCTGGGCCACCCCGCAATGAGTAATGCTGGCCTCCCGCAGATGAGAGATCCTGGCCCTCCGCGTGGGGACCCCCATGCCCCTGATCCCCCATGTCCCTCACCCGGCCAGTTGGTGTCCCGTTGGACCCCCTCCCATGTGTTTCACTCTCTCGCCCCCCGTCACCAAGTTGGCTTTCAGCAGCCCCCCAGCAGCCCCCGGTTTGCCCCCAGCCCTCCTGGGCCTCCCCCACTCAGTGCCCCCCAAAAGAAGCTGGGCTACCCCCAACTCCTGTGCCCCCTGTGCTGCCGAACCTTGTTTCCTGCCCGGCCACCTGCTGCTCCTGCGGCTCCCGGCTCCTCCTCCTCGGATCGGTGGCCTCAGCATTGCATTGCAGCAGGTTCCGGATCCTCGGTGGCGGGGGTAGCCCTGCTCCTCCCCTCCACTCGCCTCCTTTGGGCCGGCAGCTCTCCGGCATTGTGGCTGAGTCCGGCTTCTTGGTGGCGGCTCGTGGTGGCTCCTAGCCTGGTCCGTGTCCTCTGCGGCTCCTGTCTCCTTTCTTCTGGGGCTCTATCTTCTGGGCGGCTCTTCAGCGTTGTGGCGGGGTCTGGCTTCTTGGCGGTGGCTGTCGGTGTGGTCTGGCTCACGGCCTCCTCGGAGTGGTGGTGTTCCTGGCATGGCGGCGTGGTTCGGCTACCTGGTGGCTCTGGCTTCCAGGGGCTTGCACAAGGTCAGATATCCGGCCTGGCACAGCCCCCGGTGCCTTGTAGGTGGGCGTGCTCCGTGCATGCACACCAGGATTCTGGGCGGGCATAGTCTGGGCCTCTGTGCCACGCCCCTAGGTGCTGGGGGCACCCTCTTTGTGGCCTCTTTTTGGAGTGAAGGCCCCCAGAGTGCATTGCCGGTACCCCGCGCTGGACACACCTGGAGTACGAGGTAGGCAGGGCCGGCGTTGTCCGGGTGGGGGTGCAGGTCTGGCACTGTGTGTTGGTTACATACAGTGCCGGACCTTAATCTTCACCTATAAAATGGTACATTGGCCATGCGTGTCCGGCATGCGTGACCACACCCATCATGTACTGAGCCACCCACTCTTACCTTTTGACCCAGCAAGCATCACCGCAAGGATCTGGAAGCCGAGAGTGGGGCTCCATGAACCTGAGCAAAAAAAAACTATGCTCCCCAGTGTCCTCTGCGCCACGCAACCCCTTAGGCAATCAGGCTAAAGGGCATGAGCGCGGAGGAGGCGGGGCAACCGGTGCATGTGTTAAAAACGGTACAAACCACTTCCCTCTGGGAGACGAAGGCCGAGAATGGTGCTCCATTGCTCCATGGAAGGTGCTCCGTGGAATGTGATGGCCGAAAGCTTAGGCCTCCGCCCACTGAGGAAAACAAACCACTTTCCTCCAGGAGACGAAGGCCAAGAACAGTGCTCCCTTCTCGGCCTTCGTCTGCCGGAGGGATGCCATCGCCTTCCAGAGAGGGCGGTGGCCGAAAGCTTAGGCCTCCGCCCGCTGAGGAAAATGAACCGCTTCCCTCTGGGAGAAGGCACCAGGCAGGGATCCGCCAGGGTAGGCTTATCCCCTGGCGGATCCCTGCCTGTTGCCTTGCCGTGTCTTTGGCCGAATAAAAATACCCCAAAACATTAAAAAACCCTCCCAAAACCTGCCCGGCAAAGCCGGGCAAAAAGTCCTAGTTTTAGTTATATATATTCTGTCACAGCTATCTCCCCACCCACCCACCCCCACCCACCCCCGGTTAGTATTCTCTGACCTGTCAAAAGTGTTGAAGTGAGCTGTAAGGAAGCAGTGAAGTAGCAGGAATCTGTTTCCACAAATATATTTATATTACAGTGGACCCTCGATTAACGACGCTTTCGAACAGTGTCATTTTCGATTAACACCGCTACTGACGCACCCCATGTGATCATTCGAATAACGACAAAAAAGTCATTATTTGAATAACGACGGTATTTTTACCATCGTTATTCGAATGACACAAAAATGTTATTCGAGTAACGACGGTAATTTTACCATTGTTATTTGAATAACGATTGTTTGTGTCGTTATTCAAATAACAATGTTTTCTGCATAACAACGCTACTTGGAGAACCAAGTAACGTCGTTAATCAAGGGTCCACTGTAATGTCCTATGAATCCATGTCATTGTGCATTATCAAAGTAATAGTAGTAGAACTCTTTAGACAGTAAACTTTTTCCTTTTGTTTCTTCTGATGGGTAAATGTCTTCAGTTACATCTTAATACACCCTAATTAAGCTTTTGTCAGGCAATCACATTTTATTTCCAGATTAGATTCAAGTATGCTAGACAAGGTAATGTTATGGTGTTAGACCATGAGACTTACTTTTAAAGTTGGATATTTGCGATATGAGAGATTGCATTCAAATAAACTTAATATTCAGCAAAAAAAAAGATTATCTTTGGTAGTAAACAGTATTCTTTATTGTTTGCTGAAGAAAGTACTATATTATTTTCAGATATTTGTGTTAAGCCATTGTTCATTTAAAGAATTTGACTTTTGTAGTGAATACTGTTAGATTTAGAATGTAGTTTATTTTTTATTTTTATTAATTTTTTCCAACAACACTACAACTAATAAAAGAAAACAAACCTAATACCTATCAAAAATACAAATACAGTACAAAAAATAAAGACATAAAAATTCAATCAAATTACAAACTTAGCAGTATAACTGTAACACTCTTATTATCCTAATATTAGAATGTAGTTTATTTTAAAAACTATCAGTCACTGCTGAATATGATTTGAGTTGTCTTGGGAGCATAATAGATGTAACTTGCTTTGTAGTTTTAACACTGTGTTGAAACAAGACATGGCAAATCTTGAATTCACATGATTCTTTTTCTCTGTCACTACTGGTGTTTGGAGTTGGGTATTGAACACTTTCCACATAGCCAGTTTGTTTGTGCTTCTGAACGTTGTAGGACATCTTTTGGAAAAGGAAATAGTCCTAAATTATCTTGTGACTTTGCCAAAAAGTGTCCCTTGTTTTCCTTTTTAATTGACCAGTTCTCCTGAAAAAAGTCTGTTGGTTTTGATGCAGGTGGGTCACTTTCAGAGTACTATTTTCCGGGAGAACTATTTTAATGAAGAGGAATCAAGTAGTAGAAGAGAATGCACAAGGCAAAATAAATGTTTGGCTTTATAACTTAGTTGCCCTTATCCTTTCCTCTTGCTGTGGTTTACCCAGTACAGGTGAAAGATGTAGCTTTTTGCTTGTAGCAAATGAACACTGTAAAAAAAATTCTGCCAGTCTCCCCACAAATAGTTTAAACTCTTATCCTAGTAGTTCCCCAAAAGCCATAGTCCAGTCCTTTAAATCATGTCAGTACCTTAGAGGCACAACATTGTCTTCCTCACTGAACTGCTCTCTATTTAAAAATTAGGTATTCTATTAGATTTATTTTTCTATACATTAAAGCCCAGTTTATGGTTTTATTATGTTGTTTCCTTTAATAGTGAGGTAAGTTTAATCTTTATTATAAACCATGTAATGTTATAATTAAAAGCTCCTGTAAACTAACACAGAGTGATCTTACTATTTATTTATTTTTGTGTATCAAACAAAACATCCTCTGAGAAGTAAAATTGGTATATCATTGTGAATTGTTGAGATGATTTGGATGTAGTATACAACTGCCAGGACAAAAAGATCCTCTGTATAGTAGATTTAATATGATTCAGAAAACCTGGGTTCAAATCCCCACTCAACTGTTGACAGTTAGTGGGTGGTGGCAATGATAAGACCACTGCTTCTACATTTCACACACCTTGGAAATCCTGCTAGAATCACCTTAAACTGAAATAGACTTGATCGTGGACATATCATATATCACAGATGGTATGAGAACTTATTCCACATTGTAGATCTATTTAGTCCAGCATTTTCTTTGGTCAGCTGGATCCTGTCAGAAGCCAACAAACAGTTGGTTTACAGAGGCAGTGTATAGGAAGGGGGGTACATAGCCTTCAGATTGTATCATGGCAGTAATGAGAACATGTAGACTGAGGAAAGAATATACATGGCAGGGAAATACTGTATTACAAAGTTATCCAATGTTTTTACAGGTGGTTAAACCTATTTTGCTATTTTTACTTAGAGGTTTGAGAAAGCTATAGTCACATTCATGTATCCCCCCCCCAAAAAAACAACAACAACAACAACAACAAAAAACTGTCTAGGCCAGTGATGATGAACCTTGGCACTGCAGCTGTTCTGGAACTTCAATTCCCAGAAGCCCGGATTAGCAGGAGTCCGGACTTGGGCTTCTGGTAATTGACTCCTGCTGATCAGCCCTTCTGGGAATTGAAATCCAAGAACACAAGGAGTGCCAAGGTTCACCATCACAGGTCTAGGCAATTAACAGTAATGATTTTGCTATCATGGATGTACATTCTTTTCCTAATGAAGATTGACGTCACTTGGATTAAATTTTCCCTTTGTATATTAGATCCTCAAGGGCTGACCATATGTTCCTTTAGAGAATAAAATGAGACCAGTTATGATACTTTACATGAAACCGAGAGCAAATTTCAGATGCAATAGCATGGGGAGATTTCGAACTCAATTACGGTAAATCAGATTCATTATTTTTGAACTGTAGGAAGCAGCATAGTGTGTCTCAGCTCATTCAGATTTCCTATGTTAAGGATGGCTAGTTTCATTTATGTCAACAACCTATTCAGAGGTTTATTGCCATCCTTTGTTGGTATGAGGGACAAAAGTGAGCATATTTGCAGGGGAATTGGGTCAACTGTGGTAGGCTGTGATTTAAAAAAGTTATTTACACGAGGTAGCATATAACTTGTGAATTTATCCATTTTGAATTTTTAAAATGCTTGCCTCTAGATATTTTTAGTAGCATATAACTTGTGGTGAGGTTATCCATTTTGAATTTTTAAAATGCTTGCCTCTAGATATTTTTAGTAGAAATCCATATGAGCAAGTAAAATATTACAGCATTTATTTGGGATGTAGATCTTATTCCCACTGCGGAAGAATAATTGGGGTTTTTCCATACACATGATGTATTTGTAGAGAAACGGATATTACCTAAGTATCTTTACAGGTTTATTTATTTGATATATTTATATACTGCCCATATGAGTAGTTTCCCACTCTGGGTGGTGTACAACATTAAAAAATGTTTTTCAACTACAACTCACAAACAACAACCCAATCAACCCAGTCTCCGCTGGAGATGTCTGAGGCAAGCAGTAAATTAAATTCAAACTAAACTATTAACTGGCATTGGGGAAGATGTCCTGAAATGCCTCTTTAAAGAGAAGATTATTTAATTGTTTTTATGTATGCTCCAGGATGGGGCTTAAATGCAGCTCTACTGGTAGAGAGTTCCATAATGTAGATGCTGCTACTGAGAAGGCTCTCTCCCTGCATACCTGTCAAGTTTTGGATTTGGAAATAAGGGAAATTTCCTGGCAAATACGGGCTACTTGACAGCTATGCTTATCCTGTGCTGCCCTCCAATGGTGGCAATAGGGCATTGCAGTCTAATTAATAACGGATGACGGCGGGAAAGAGGGTAAAATAAGGGGTTTTCCTGGCCAATAAGGGATACTTGACAGCTATGTCTCCCTGTTGCTACCTTGCTTGCCATTCTTGGTGTTGGAACCTGGAGTTGTGCTGACTGTGATGCAGGCAGCTGTTCTGTGGGAGATATGGTTTGATAGATAATAAGGTCCTAAACCGGTGATGGTGAACCTTTTAGAGACCAAGTGCCCAAACTCAACAGGTTGCCATACTGTAGAGGGCCAGGGTGAACTCGGTGCTGGGGGAGGGAGGAAGTGCTCCCATTGGGCTGCTGGGCAGAAGTGTGGAGCAAGCACTATGCTGGGAGGGGAAGGGAGGCAGCACTCCCATTGGGCTTCTGGGTAGAGGGTGGGGCAAACTCTGTGCCGGGGTGATGGCACATGTGCCCATAGAGAGAGCTCTGAGTGCCCCCCTCTGGCACACATGCCATAGGTTCACCACCACTGTCCTAAACCATATAGGGCCATATAGTTTAGATATATCACATTGTACCTGATATGGAAAGGAACGAGGAGCCTCTGCAGATTTTCCAAGACTGGGGAGATATGCTTGAATTACTGTATGTGTATTTTGTTTTCATTACCAGCCTGGTTCTTATGTTCTGCATCTGTTGAAGTCTCCCTATCCGAGACAACGGCAGCCCTATATAGAGAGCATTACAGTAGTCAATTGGTGAAATTGACAGTGAATCGACTGTGTGGGAATGTCTGTCCAAAAAAGGACACAGCTGACCAATTTGATGGAGTTGGGGGGAAGGAGACCTTATAGACTGGCACAATCTGTGAATCAAGGTCAGAGTCTATCTAAGATGACCCCTAAGCAGCAAACCTTATTGCTAGGAGTGAGAGCTGTCCCACCTAAAGTGAGTACCAGGCCACCTAGTCAGGCAGATGGCCCCTCCAACATCAAGGTCTCTGTTTCGTCGAGGTTAAGCTTCAGCTTGTTCGTTTTCATCCATTCCATTATTGAGGCCAGGCAGTCATCAAGCATCCATTGCAGAAGTTGAAAAGGAACGATAGTGTACACTATCAAGACAGCAAGACTAGTCAAGACAGCAGTCCCAGTGCCACTATGTCCAGGCCTTCCCAAATGAGTGCCTCCTCAGCCTAGTGAGACAAAGGATTGGTCTCATTTAGCTTACAAGACTCCTGCATGTAGGCCTCCGCAATGTCTTTGGGGTGTTTTTTTTTTTTTTTTAGTATAGAGCCCTGCCATGCTTGTCAAGACAGTGTCCCAAACTGTTTCCCCTGTTGATACAGGGTCGATGGACTTGAACTCTAGAAAAAAATCTGCTGGCACGGATGTTTGGGATGCTCTGAAGATTGCTAGTTTTGTCTTGTTCTCTCTGATCCACTCAGTATTAGCTGGGCCTTCTTTACTGGCGGCTGCTGCTGCATATGATAGAAAGTTGGCTGGCATTACCACTCTTCTGCTTTTGCTTAATAATAGCAGCTTAATATGCATTGTCCATTGTTTAATTTGGGGGGTTAAAGAGGATTGCTTTTTCCATCTTCCACAAAGAGACAAGCCTGTATTTGAACTTGTCCTTTTGTTTGCTGGCCAGGGTCATTGCTATTCTCCCTCTTGGAATCTTTCATCTATCTAGACCAGTGATGTCCAACCTTGGCACTCCAGCTGTTGTTGGATTTCAATTACCAGAAGCCCAAGTCAGCATGCCTGCTGATCAGGGCTTCTGGGAATTGAAGTTCAAGAACACCTGGAGTGCCAAGGTTTGCCATCACTGATCTAGACCAGTGTTTCCCAGTGTTTCAATTCCCAGAAGCCGAAGTCAGTACATTGGCTGAGCAGTGTTTTTTGGGAATTGACATAGGCTTCTGGGAATTGAAGTCCCAAAACCAAAGGTTGGAAACACTGTTCTAGACTGTGCCCTCATTATGCCCTTCATCTTGTTAACCAAACCCTGAAATATTACGATCACCTGGCTAAGGATGGCTGCTTCCCCACTAAGGATCTGTGCTACATTTTCAAAGCTTTGGAGGACATACACCTTTTGAACCACAATGTTCCACTCTTCTCTTCCGAGAGGAGCAGCCACACCAATGGAAGTCTACAATGCCAAATTATGTAGTGCTTTTTGCTGCTCTAGTACTCTTTTAAGCAGGTAGAAAGGGATTCTATTGATTTGCCACATCCTGGATTAGGTGGTGCAGTGGCAATCCCAATTTTTCTTGCCTCTGCTGCATCAGTGCATTGCCTTGAACACTGGAGAAAATACACTGAAACCTCTCTGGCCACTTGGTTATATTAGGTACAGTAGAACCCTGCATAATGAAAAAGCTCCATTCCACGGAGCTCTTTGCTACGTGTTTTTCCTGCTATGCGGATCAAATGGGCGATACCCCGCATAACGAAAAAATGTTTGTTATGTGGGCTTTACTTTAAGTGGGGTATGCCCTGCTTAACAAAAACCCTGTTATAACGAAAAAATGTGGGGTATTGCGCAGAGCACACAAACACTTTGTTGTATGAATTTTTCATTATACGAAGCATTCGTTATGCGGGGTTCCACTGCGTCTGTTTTCCACATCCTGCTAAGAACTCTGAACTATTGAGAGTGTTGGCAATACACTGCACTCTTCTCATGTTCTCACCCTGCAGTGCTGACATCATGTTTGGCTCATTGTCTGTGACAAAAAGAACTTGATGCAGTAAATAAAATAAATAAATAAATTTGATGCAGTATGTCTCCCAAATCTGCTTGAATGTTGACATGTGTGGCTGCCTTCTGTCACAGCCTTATTCAACAGGGCCTGTCTGTACCCTGCCCTTTTGTGTTGCCCTATGCCTTATGTCTCCAATAGGGAGACATAAGTTTGTTTGTTTGTTTGTTTGTTTGCATCCTGGTTGCTGCATAAATTGCTTGTCAAATGTATCAATTGTGTCCTTACCAACTGCTGCTATACCTGACACCCCAATATTAATCTGGCACCACTGTAGGGCTAAATTGGTAATGCAGTGCCATTTTTGCTACAAACCTATGAAAATTAATGTTCTCCACCAAAGAGAATTCAGGGCTATTATCACTCCTATATGAAGAGTAATCCTGAAATTTTTGTGTTTGTAGAAAGGTCCTCCAGGGTAGCCTGGAACTACTCTTTAGATATGCATCTAGCATTTGCTGCTTCCTACCTCATTTGAAAGAACTGAACTTTTGTCTCCTCTCCTTTCCCAAAATCTTAATAGTCATTGTAACTTGTTTTTTTTAGAAGTAAAATAAAATTCTGCATGTTTATTGACTTAATTGTGAACTACATATAATTTTTTTCTAGGTAAGACTTTGTCAGAATCCCAAACTTCAGTTGAAGAACAGCCCACCTTATATACTTGACATTTTACCTGATACCTATCAACATTTGCGACTTATATTGAGCAAGTACGATGACAACCAGAAGCTTACACAGCTTAGTGAAAATGAATATTTTAAGATTTATATTGACAGTCTAATCAAAAAATCAAAGAGGGCTATAAGACTATTTAAAGAAGGAAAAGAGAGGATGTATGAGGAACAATCGCAGGAAAGGTAAGGGAACTATTTAAATGTTCACTTTGATTGAATAATTATGTTACAGTTTGGTATTTGTATAGTTTAACTATTTGACAACATGACATTTATTCTCTGCTAATGAAACCAGGTCAATTAATAATTCATTTATCCCTTATTTGCTAACTAATAGCCATTGTATTTTAAGAGGCAGTCCAAAATATTGTCCCTAAAGTAAAAATGTTTGTGTAGTTTCTTTTTTTTTTAATATAAATTTTATTGAATTTTTCAAAGACATACAAAAAAGAAAAGAAAACAATGACTAACAATACAATACATAAACAAATCCATAGTATCATCTTAACAAACATTACTAAATGTTAGCACATAACAATATCTAGACTCATTAATTACTATATAACCACAAAATATTAAGGAAAAAAAAAAACATTGTTTCAAAATCCAAAATAATAAAAACTTTCTGTGCTACCATTAATCTTTAGATGAATAATAACACCCTGTGAATATATACAATGCCCGGAGAGTTTATTTGCTACTCAACTCCAAAAACTTCTTTGTGATGGTACTGGTCCTGAACTATCATTTGCCGTACAAGAATGGTCCACAAATGGTTTCCATATATTCCAAAATCTATTCTCTTTTAAGTTATCCCTTTTCACTTTAATCTCCCATGTCAGTTTATCATTCAATGCTAAACTCCACATTTCTTTATACCACTCTCCAATCTGTATTTCTATGTCACTTTTCCAGTTTCTAGCTATACATTGTCTGCCCGTTGTCAATACAATTTCCAATAATTCCTTTTCATCTTTGTTTAAACCCAAACCTTCCACATTCGTTAAAAGAATGATACTTGACACCAGCTTAACACTTCTACCCATTATTACACCAAACTCAGCTTCTATTCTCCCCCAGAAATCCCTTATTTTTTTACAACTCCACCACATATGTTCGTATGTTCCATCAAATTCTCTACATCTCCAACATAATTTATCTCTTTTATTATCCATCTGGTTAAGTCTTAATGGCGTCAAGTACCATTGCCACAACATTTTAAAATTATGTTCTTTAATTCTCACAGACATTGTTCTCATAATCCTCTTTTTCCATTTGTTTTTCCACTCCAACTCCCCAATTGTTATATTCAAACTTTGTTCCCACTTCCGTCTCAAATCCTCATGTGGGTCTACCCCTCTATTCAGTATATTGTAAAGCTTACTCACAAGACCTTTTATACTATTTTCCCCTTTTCTAATTCTCCATACCAACTCCTCAAATTCTGTATGTATTCTATCTAGCCCTACTTCTTTTCCATATTTTTTGTTCCAATTTTCCACCTTCAACCTCTGAAACCAATTCAAATTTAATATCTCAAATATTTTTTTCCGCTCAACAAGAGACTCACATATTTTTAACCAATCCTTCAATAAGAGCATCCCTTTTTTATCCAATATTTCCATTTTTTCCTTATCTAACTTTATTGGGAAACACATCATATCAGTCAGTTCTAAAACTGGAGAGAGATTTGGGACCATATCCTTTTTTACCTTCTTCCACACCTCCACGAGACCTCTCATCATAGTATTATTTGGTCTTCTCACTTTATCCTTTATTCCTAGAAAAATTAAATTTCCAATATTTCTATATTCTTTCATCTCCAATTGCTCCCAAATTGTTTTTTCTCTTGCCAAAATCTTCACAACATTCTTAACTTGAAAAGCCCGGTAATATGCTAGCAAGTTTGGCAATCCCAAACCCCCTTTTTTTGAGACAAATACCATAACTTCTTTGGAAGCCTAGATTTTTTACCTCCATTACATTGTGTAGTTTCTAATATTGTGCAGGGCTACATCATGTAGTGATGTATCTGACCAAAGAGCTTGTTTGCAAATTGTTGGACATCCAAATTGTTGGACATCCATGATGCCTATAGACTTGAACATTTAGGAATGTGAAAGTGTAACATTGTATCACCTCATATTCTGGCATTTGGTTTTAGAATTATGGACCTGATTGTACAAGATGATATAAGGATTCTGAATGAAGTAATTCTTGGAACCATTGTATTTCTTTGATTTTTATAACTCAGAAATCTTAGCTTGTATACAAGGAACTTGCCAGAGTTTTAGTATAGAGTTAATTTCTTTTTTATGTAAAATAGCTAATTTTTAGATTCACAAAATTTAACAAAAAATATGGATTGAGGACATTCCTCATATTGTATATTAAGTTGTAATTTCACTTGATTTTTTTTTAAAAAAAGCATTTACTCAGTGTTATGCAAAGAGCCTTTAAGTAATATCTTGCCCCTTCAGTGATTTTGGGTGGGTGTTTTTTTTTTAACATTCCTTGTTTAGTTGCATTTTTTTTCGGCATTTGTGGTTTAGATTTTATGTCTGTCCATTCTTGTTCTTTGGAAATTGTTGATTTATTGTAGGGGTGGGTAGGTTGTTTTATTTGTTATTATCAGCCACTTAGAGTAGCATTTACCCCTAATGGTTCTTGCAGCTCAGAAACAATCTTAGTGTTAGCAATTCTTGCTAAAAATACTAAGTATCAAATTACTCACCAAATTACACCCCCCCCACTTATAATAGTTTAACTCAGTAGTGTGCTAAAATAAAAGTACTTTCTTGTCTGCATGGACTTAGTAGTTATGGGAGAAACATTCTGGGGGAAAATAGAGTGTTTGAGTGCAGCAAAGTACAGCGTGTTTCTGAGAGTGCAATAGAATAAAGATCATGTATTAATTATTTGTCTTAACTTTACACAAAATTGACTCTGTTTTATACAGAACAGGCTTCACTGTTATCTGCAGTTTCTAATATTTGTGTTATGTTTTCGATCATATCCCCCACAGATACAAGGGGAGGCCTATGTATCAAAATATATGTTTTCATATCTATATATGCAAATACAGAGTGGCCTGTATCCATTGTTATATGGCTATTCAGTGTTGTATAAAGGATAGAGTGACAGACTAGGAATTCCTACCCAGCCATTGAAACCTGCTGGAGAAGTGGAACTTCTAAAACCATCCTTTAAATGTCTTGTTACCCGGAAAGCTCTATGATTGCTGTAAATTGGTTCCAATGTGACAGCATATAACAACAACAAATATTCATTGTGAGTTGCAACTATAGGAGACTCATTAGTATAAATGAGACATGCCTATCACCATTTATATAGGTTTCATTGATTTAAAAAAATCGTCCCTATTTGAGAATAACATTGTATTAAGCTCAAATGAAGACAGAAATAACTGACAGGGTTTTTAAGGTTTTATGGGGAGTTAAGGAGCCAAGAATTCTGTATTTCCTAGTTCTTTAATTTTGCTGTACAGTATATACAAATAGTGAACTCAGATACTAGATTGTGGCAGCTGTATAACCAAAACAAGCTATTTAAGAAAGTAAAAGGGAGATAACGACATCCTTTTCTATGTGAATTAAATGCCATCCTGGTTATTCTAGCCTTGGATGTCATTGCTCACTGTTGGTGCTGCATTCAAACCATTCTACATGCTTTCTCAGTTGGTAATTTATTTCCTTTCCATTTATAGTATCTTAAGTGTTTAGTTGTAACAAGTTGTACAAAACAACTTGCTCTGTCATTTGACAAAATATTTCAGTTTTTTGCACTTCATGTTTTTTAGGAATTTATGGACTTGATTGTATTTGTAACTTTCCATGTTAATTTCATTCCTAGTAAAGGTAAAGGTAAATGTTTGCCTTGCTCAAAAGCCAGTCGTATCCAATTCTAGGGTTCAGTGCTCATCTCTGTTTCAAAGCCGAAGAGCCAGTGCTGTCTGCTTTTGCAGACATTTCCATGGTCATGTGGCAGGCATAACTAGACACCAGAGAGCATGGAACGCTGTTTACCTTCCCACCAAAGTGGTCCCTATTGTTTACCTGCAATTTCTTGCTTTCAAACTGCTAGGTTGGCAGGAGCTGGGACAAAGACAGGAGCTCATTCCGTCCTACAGTATTCGGGAATCAAACTGCTGACCTGCCTTCTATTCAGTATCTTAGCCACTTGAGCACTGCAGTGACAAATGTATTTTTAAGTACTGTACAGTACTTCTTTCTTATAATCTCTTTAAAAAATAGTATACTAGCTGATTGCCCGGCCTTGCTGGGGGTTATTGAAGAGCGGCCTGACTGTCAACTTCCCTTTTCCCCATTGCTGTTTCGAGAGCTGTTCTCAACACAGCGAGGGGGAGAGGGGAGCTGGCAGACCGCTCCTCATCCGGTGACGCATGTTCCCAGGTGGAAAGTAGCCTGCCTGTCAGGGAAGGGGCTCACTTTTCTGGGCAGGCAAGGGCGGAACGGAGCTCTGCATTCGGCCCTTGCCTCCCAGAAAAGGGGTGCATTTTCTTGACGGGTGGGCTGTGTTTCCTTACCTCCCCCTCTTAATTTTGTTTTTGTGAGATGTTTGTAGTAGTATCTTACCTGTGCTATGTTGCATGTTGGCTTATTTTTTGTCCCTTGAATTGTTCTTTTGCACTGTATTGTTGTGTGTGTGGCAATGTTTTCATTTATTATGTTTTGTTTTTGTCATAGTTCCTGGAATTTGAAAAAATGGTTAGGTTATTTAAAGGTAGACTGGTGGGCTGTGTGTCTTAACCTGTGCTGTTGTAGGTGTTGCTCCATTGGGTTTGTATGAGAGGTGAATATTATGTTATTAACTGTGGTATGTGTGTGTTGGATTTTTCTGTGTCCCTTGTTCTGAGTGATTGTACCATGTATTTGTGTCTGTGTGTTTTGCCTTTCCTTTGTGTTGGTGTGGCCGAGGTGTGTAGATTTTGTATAATAGGTAAGGGTGGCTAAATTTATATTGGGGTGCTGTTTTTATTTATGAGTGATGTTGGATTGTTTTGTTTTCTTTTGTTTAATTTTTTGATTTTTGTGATGGTTTGTCTTGTGTTAATCTGTGTTTATCCTCTTATTTTTTTACATTGATATTTATTTATTACTTAATGGATGGGTGATTTATTTTATTTTATTTACCTGTTGTGTAGTCCTCCTGCCTGATGGTGGGGCTGCGATGTGGCTTTGATTCTTTCTTATTTGTTCTTGTTGGATTTTGTCTCTCTGTTCTTGGCTATTCGTTCTGTGGTAGAAAGGTAAGAAGAGTTTATTTGTGTTTTGAACTGCATTGTTTTTTGCTTAATGTGTGAGTATTGAGTCTGGTAAACTTTTTTGGTTTTCTGCTTTTTGGAGTAATATTTTTTGTTTTAAGTAAAGGTTTGTCTTGTGTTATTCTTTATTTCTCTCCTTATTTGTTGACATTGTTATTTCCGTTGGTGTGTTTTCTCTTCATTTCCCACTCCCCTGAATTTTAATTTGTCTGGTAAGGTTTATTGTAATTTGTTGTGGACTTACTTTAGAGTGTCATGTAATTTGTTATTGACTTACTTTTTCTTGAAGTTGTGGTTGGGAGGCAGGGAAAGGTGGGAGGCGGACACGATCCATTCTCCCTTCCCTGAAGGGGTTTACTTTTCTGGGCAGGCAATGGCAGAATGGAGCTCCACATTCGGCTCTTCGCCTCCCGGAAAAGGGGCACGTTTTCTCTGGCAGGCAAGGGCCTAAGGGAGTGCCGCATCTGGTCCTTGCTTCCCGAAGAAGGGGGGCTCGCCCACATCCAGTTATGTGTGTGGCATTTTTTGGGGGCATGTGCTGCCCGTGGGATTCTTTTTTCCTTGCGTGCATGTCTCAATGGCGATGGCACGAGGACCTCCCCACCCCCGGTTTGTGCGCGGTATTTTTTCCCCCATCTTTGTAGGGTAAATGTCCCACCCTCAGCTCCTGGACCCTTGCGGGAGTGATGTCTGGGACGAAAGGTAGATGTGCAACGGTAAAGCCTAAGAAGATTGAAAAAGCACCAATGGATGAATCTGCTCAGTCATCATCCCCGCCCACAGTGCCATTGGATCAGACTCAAATTATGGTGGAAATTGGCAAGTTGATGCAAAAAATGGAGAAAAATGAGGCTTCAAGGGTGAAAGACAGAAATGAAATATTTAAAAGGCAAGACAAGATGATGTCATCATTGGCAGATTATACAAAAAAGGTGGACCTAAGTTTGAATAAATTTGAGGGAATGTTGAAATTGGTTCAAACCGAAGTGGATGCTGTAAAGAAGGAAGTAAAAGGGACTCAGGAGGCGGTGCGGGAGAACAAGCTAAAATTGGAGGAACAGGAAAGGAAGATAGATGCTGTGGAAGATATGATGAGAAAGCAGAACATTCTGATCCGTCAGGTGCCGGAACGCACTCCGGATTTGTTAAGAGAGAGGGTGGTTCAGTGGTTAAATGGTTTAAAAATGGGGAAGGAATTTGTTCAGGAGGATTTTGTAAGTGTATTCCGGGTGGGTCCAAGAAGAGGGAGAGTGGTTCAAAGAAATGTGCTGGTTAAATTCGCAAATTGGGCAGATAAATTAAAAGTAATGGCTCATCTGAAACGAGTTGGTCCTGACGCGTTGAAATTTGATGGTTCAGATGTTGAAGTTTACAATGATATTTCATTAAAAGAAAGAACATGGAGGTATAAGATGAGGCCTGTTACTAAATTATTGATGAGTAAAAATATAAGGTATAACTGGAGATTTCCACAACAATTGCGCTTTTTCTATGATAAAAGAATGCAAGTTATTGATGAAGGCACTAATCCATTGGAATATTTGAGTTTGTTGGGATTGGTACAAGTAGACTCGGAAGAATGGAAAAATCTTAAGAAGGAAATGACGGATTCTGGAGCTTTGGGGAGGGGATATGGGAGGGAGGAGTCCGGTGGGGCAACAGGTGGAACACCACAGCGAGGGGAGGAGGAGGAGGAGCAGTCCTAGATCATGGTGGAGGAGGAGATAGGTAAGGAACAATGAGCATTAGATAGTAGTAATCTTAAGTACCTAATAGAGGTAGAATGGGTAAATAGCGCATAGCGCCGGCAGTAGGGCGCATCTTGCAGGTCCCCCCTCTCCCCTCTTTGGTTGACAGAGGCGACTTTTCGTTGGAAGGTGGGGAGAGTGAAAGTGTGTGTTTTATGTAGTTGGTATGGTGAAGGGTTGTTGGTGGCACGCCCGATGGAGAGTTTAAAGTTGGGAGAAGAATTTGGTTATGGGTAGTATTAAAATAATATCATGGAATGTGAAAGGTACAGGTTCTGTTCTTAAGAGACGGAGGTTGGAATCGGCGTTGAAAAAAGATAGACCAGATATTTTATTTTTACAGGAAACACATCAGAAATCAAAAGATACGAATAAACTTTATCTGGGTTGGATGCAACATTATGAGATGGCGTTTGGAACATCCAAAGCAAGAGGGGTGGCAACTATGATTTCTAGAAAGTTAGGATTTGAAATCACAAAAAAGATTGCTGATCAAGAGGGTAGGTATTTGTTGGTAAGAGGAAAATTGGAGGATGAGGAAATATTGTTGGTAAATATTTATGCTCCGAATGACCACCAAGCAGTGTTTCTTGAAAAAATTCGGAAAATAGTGGAGTTGGAAAACGTTGCAAAAACTATTGTGGCTGGTGATTTTAATCTGATTAGGTCAGGATTAGATTGCACAAACATAGCTAGAAGTGGAATGGGGGTGAAAGGGAAGGTGATGGACAAATGGATGAAAGTTATGGGTTTGAAGGATTCGTGGAGAGAGTTTAAAGGTTTGGAAAGGGCATACTCCTTTTTTTCGCATGTACATGGGACCTACTCGAGAATAGATTACGTTTTTCTGTCGGAAAACTTAATTGGGGACATAGAAGGTACGGAAATTGGGATTATTAAGGAATCAGATCATGCTAAAGTATATTTGGAATTGAAAGCACAAAAAAATATTCAAAGAGTTAGAAATTGGAGGTACGATCCTAATTTGTTCAAAGATCAGAAAAGCAAAGAGGCAATTATGGAAAGCTGGAAAGAAAGTTGGCATTGGAACGATAATAATGAGGTTAATTTTAACATTGTATGGGATACCATGAAGTCAGTTTTTAGGGGGGAAAGCATAAAATTGGCAAGCCACAAATATAAAAAGTATAAAGCAGAACACATAGAAAAAGAAAGGGAAATAAAACAATTACAGGAAGAACACGCAAAAAGTAAAGATAAAAAAATTCTCTTGAAATTACAAGGACTCAAGGCAGAAGTAATGGGTAAAGATATTGATAAAGTTAAACGAGATCTGATTTATTTAAACAGAATATTTTGAATTTAGTAATAAGAACTCAAAACTATTAGCAAGAGCAGCTAAGGTTAAAAGGGAAAAAAGAGAAATTGGGGTGTTAGTCGACAGGCAAGGTTCAAGGTGTAATAAGAATAGCGATAAATGTAAAATAGTTAGGGAATTTTACCAGGTGTTATATGCAAAGAAAGAAATAGATATGGAAAAGCTTAAAAGGATATTGGAGAGGCAGTTAGGGAATGGGATAAAACAAGAGCATAGGGAGAAAATGGAGGAAAAGATAACTGATAAAGAGGTTAAGGGGGTAATAAACGGATTGAAGATAGGGAAAGCCCCGGGGGATGATGGATTATCAACAGAGTTCTACAAAGAATTTAAAGAGGTGGTGGTCCCGAAATTGGTGAAGTTATATAATTATATACTAGATGGAGGATCAATCCCGACTTCATGGTATAACACTACAATTGTTCTTTTGCCAAAATCTGGTAAGAATTTGGAAAGAGTGGATTCGTACAGACCAATTTCGCTTATAAATCAAGATGCGAAGATCTTCACGGCAATATTGGCTAACCGTTTAAATAGTTTTATGGGGGAATATATAAATGTTGATCAAGTTGGGTTTCTAAAAGGACGACACATGGCGGATTTGACTAGAAGGGTATTAGATTTAATAGACAATGTTAATCAAACAAAGGAAAAAGTGGGATTACTATCATTGGATATTTTTAAGGCATTTGATTCATTGCAGTGGTCTTCAATTAAGGAAATAGTTAGAAAATATGGGTTCGGGGATAAATTTAACAGGGTTATAGATTTACTATATCAAAAAGGAAATGCCAAGGTTAGAGTAAACGAGGAGCTTACGGATGTGGTAAAGCTAGAGGCTGGTACTAGGCAGGGTTGCCCATTATCTCCTATCTTGTTTATAATGGCAATGGAGATTTTAGCTAAAAGTATAAGGGAGGATTCAAATATAGAAGGGATTATGGGTAATAAAGTGAGTATGTATGCAGATGATACATTGCTTATGGTGAAGCACCCGGAGCAGGTGATGGATAGGATTAAAGATCATCTACAAGTATTTCAAGCTATAACTGGATTAAAGATAAACTGGGACAAATCTGAATTGATGTTGTGCAATTTGAAACCGAGCGAGATGGGTAGCACGGTGTCGACACTTAATATACAAATCAAAGATAAGCTGAAGTATTTGGGGATAATCATTTCAAATAAATTAGAAGAACTCAAACGATTGAATTATGACAGCTTGAGAATTGAATTTAAGAATAAAATACAAGAACTTCAGAAGTTAAAACTGTCATGGTTCGGAAGGATTGCCATGTGTAAAATGATATTGTTACCAAAGATTAACTTTTTATTCGATACACTAGCGATCCACTTAAAAGAGAAAGAAATTAATGAGTTTCAAAAAATGTTTAATGGTTTTTGTAATGGAGGTAAAAAATCTAGGCTTCCAAAGAAATTATGGTATTGGTCTCAGAAAAAAGGGGGTTTGGGTATGCCAAATTTGTTATTATATTATCGAGCATTTCAAGTTAAGAATGTTGTGAAGATCTTGGCAAGAGAAAAGGTAATTTGGGAACAATTGGAAATGAAAGAGTATAGAAATATTGGAAACTTGATTTTTTTGGGAATGAAGGATAAGGTGAAAAGGTCAAATAATTTTATGATGAAAGGTCTCATGGAGGTGTGGAAGAAGGTAAAAAAAGATATGGTTCCGAATCTCTCTACAATTTTGGAATTGACTGATATGATGTGTTTCCCAATAAAATTAGACAAAGAAAAAATGGAAATATTGGATAAAAATGGGACGTTGTTATTGAAGGATTGGTTAAAAGCGTGTGATGTTGATGCCGAGCGGAAAAAAATGTTTGAGATATTAAATCTGAATTGGTTTCAGAAGTTAAAGGTGGACAATTGGAATAAAAAATATAAAAGAGAAATAGGGATAGATAGAATACATACAGAATTTGAGGAATTGGTAAGGAAGATTAGAAAAGGGGAAAGCAGTATTAAAGGTCTTGTAAGCAAGCTTTATAATATACTGAATAGAGGTGCAGATCCACAGGAGGACTTGAAACGGAAGTGGGAACAAAATTTGAATATAAAGATCGGGGAGATTGAATGGAAAAATAAATGGAAAAAGAGGATTATGAGAACAATGTCTGTAAGAATTAAAGAACATAATTTTAAAATGTTGTGGCAATGGTACCTGACACCATTAAGACTTTACCAGATGGATAATAAAAGAGATAAGTTATGTTGGAGATGTAAAGAAATTGATGGAACATACGAACATATGTGGTGGAGTTGTAAAAAAATAAGGGATTTTTGGGGAAGAATAGAAAATGAGTTTGGTGAAATATTGGGTAAAAGTGTTAAGTTGGTGTCGGGTACTATTCTTTTAACGAATGTGGAAGGCTTGGGTTTAAACAAGGAGGAAAAAGAATTATTGGAAATCGCACTGACAACGGGTAGACAATGTATAGCTAGAAATTGGAAAAACGATGTAGATATACAGATTGGAGAATGGTATAAAGAAATGTGGAGTTTAGCATTGAACGATAAATTGACATGGGAGATTAAAGTCAAAAGAGATAATTTAAAAGAGAATAGATTTTGGAATATATGGAAACTGTTCGTGGATCACTCTATTATGGCAAATGGTAGTTCAGGACCAGTACCATCTCAAAGAAGTTTTTGGAGTTGAGTAGAAAATAAACTCTCCGGGCATTGTACATATTCACAGGGTGATTATTATTTGTGAAAAAGATTTGTGGTAGTACAGAAAAAAAATTTTTTTTCTATCATTTTGGACTTTGAAACAATGGCTCTTAATATTTGGTAGTTAAATAGTAATTAATGAGTATAGATATTGTTATGTGCTAACATACAGTAATGTTTGTTAGTAAGATACTATGGATTTGTTAGTGTATTGTATTGTTAACGTATTGTTAATGTTTTCTTTTTTGTATGTTTATTAAAAACTTAATAAAAATTAAAAAAAAAATTTTTTTTAAAAAAGATGTGCACGGTGCATTATGGGATAGGCTGGATGGGTGTGGACACGCATTCCACACACGCACAGCCACATCCCATTCTTATAGATGTTACAATCCAATATTCCATGCTATTTGGTGGAACAGAGAATATGTAAGCACAATAAGGTGCACATACTTAAATCCGCATATCTAAACCCCCCCTCCCCCCGGGTTTCAATTTTCAAAAGAAGCCAGTTTGGAAATAAGCTCAATGGCTGTAGAATGCAAAGTCTCTTGAGTGTAGGAACGGAAAATAAGGTGAAGGGAGAATGGGATGAAAGGTTCTTGAAAAGACATGTTAACTAGTTATGGAAAAATAAAGAGGAGCTTTGCAGGTACAGTATTTTAGGTCCCACTACTAATTAATGCAACAAAATAAGAAAAAGTAGCAATAAAAAGGTTGCCCCCTGTGATGGTGAAGTTTCCCAGGGCCTCACAAGCTGGCTGTTGCCATAGGAGACAGTGGGGAAATCAAGCTCTCAACCCCTGGCTCCAGAGCCAGATATCTAAACCACTAAGCTATGTTTTTAATTGTTTTTAAATGATTTAAAACATGTTTGTTTTAAAGGATTAATTCAAATAAGACTATTTTAATTTTGTAATTTAAAAGCATTCTAATTTTATCTGGAGCAGGTATGCTAACACCTCCCCAAGCCACAGTACAGTGAAACCTTGATTAACGTAATTAATGTGTTCTCTAGGATGTTTCTTACAGTGAAAATTTCTGAGTTTCCCATAGAAATGCATTGAAAACCAAAATACAATAACAACAATTTTTCAATGGGAAAAACCACTTAGTGAAAAAAAAATCACTATACGATGCATGCATTGTATAGCAATTGTTTCGTACAACAACAACCCCCATGGAACGGATTCAAATTGTTGTATGAGGTACCACTGTAGTTGCAAGAGTTTGAGTCTTAATTTCAGCAAAATCTTGCCAACAGAATTAATCTGTAGTGTAAAGATAAGTACAACAAGCTTATTCAAGTTCATGAAATCTTAAGCTGCAGAAGTGACACTGTAGGACAGGGGTTCCCAACCTTTTCAAGCCGGGGGCCGGGTCACACTCTCTCAATCAGCTTTGAGGGCTGTATGGCCATTTTGTCCTGCCTGAATGATGGGGGTGGTCATTTTGTCCCAACAGCTTCAAATGGGTGGTCATTTTGTTTCTTGAATGTACTGGGGGGTGCCACATGAAATGGTGCTGCAGGCCTTAGGTTGGGAACCCCTGCTGTAGGAGGTAGCTGTGCTGAAAATTCATTATAGACAGGGATGGTACTGTAAAAATTCAAACCAAGCAGTAGTACTATTGTGAAAAATAAGAGACAGAGCATTCTGCAATCCTCTTAGGGGTGGTTTTTTGTCCAGTGAGTGAGATTTTTTCAAAATGAATGTTAGAAAATTTTCAGTACATCCCACAATTCCTTCAATTGGATACTATATTTACTTTTGGGGAGGAAATTATACCTGTGTCAATAACATCTATTTGTATCATTTGCTGTTACAAATCACCATCTACTATGAACCCAGTAAATGTAACAATTGTTTTTTTTAATCTGTAGTATCTTATTAAATTCTTATATTAAAAAGCACTTTAATGTTATCTGGAGCAGATATGTTAACACTTCGTCAAACCACAGTATAGTGATTTAAAAGTGAAACTAAATTTGAACAAACGAAACTAATCTGCATAGAATTTTATAAATGCCTAAAAGTTGCATTAAAAGTAATATAGAATAGGTCTTACTCTGGAACAGACCTGGAGTTTAGGGCAACATGCTCCTTGAAATATATGGTTTTCCAGAAGCCCTTCTGTATAAAGGAATGAGGCTTGACTCTCATCATCATCAGACCAAGAATCAAGACTAAGTAGAATGTCTACTCTGTGGTTAAGAAGCGCCACCTGGAATTTCTCCTTAACAATTCCTTTTTGGCATTCTTAAGTCTGCCCTTTAATAAATGTAAGTGGAGCGATAAAGATCAAACAAAGTCAGCCCTATTTTATTCAACAGAGGTAACAGACTGGTAAGGAATTGATAATAGATGGTTCAAATTTCTGATTATCACTTGTAACTTCTAGAAGGAAAATATGTTGCATAAGCAGTGTTGTGAGGCTATAACTTACCAGTGTTCTAAATTTTGTTTTTGTTTCTCTTTTTGATGGCAGACACTGTTCATTCTGTGTTTGAAGAATCTTCATATACTGTATTAGATTTCCCTGAAAGGACTTAGATTAGATCGAGAAAGACTTTATAATTATGCTGCTTGTTTGCATTGCTTTATGTGTTCCATAGACAGAAAGATGATCCATAAATTGTGTAACATTTAGTAGGCATGAACTTTTCATTGCCTCCAAATTAGGAAATAAAATATTTGAGAACAATTTCTTGCATGTTGTATTATTTTCATGTAATTGTTTTCAAATAGTTTAAAGGTGAGTATTTTCACAGTGGAAGAAGTAGTAGCTGGAACTGTTAAGCATAACCATGTTTGCTCTGCCACTAGAAACACACTGAATCTTCTGATGAATATTTTCTTGTCTTAAGCAGATTTAATGCTAGAGAACATTTGAATTTGATAAGTTAGTGCTGGTCTTTTTAACTCAATTTCAGAGAGTTTGCTAGGTATGGAGTACTTCCAGGTGGTACTGTGAGAAATTGAATTTCTGACTTGTGGCTCCACAGCCAGGTACCTAACTCACTGAACTATTCAGCCAGCTAATGTAAAGTAACTGCCTTTGTAATGATATTCATAAAATAAGTATCAGAAGGATTGTCTATAAATATGAACTGCAAATTTGCTTGATATCCAAGATATCATGCAAAAAAGCCTTCCATAGTTTGCTTTTTTAGCAGTTGTTTTCAGAGCCTGGAATTATTTAGGTGTATGAGTAATATGTTTAGGCAGAATGCAGCCTATTGAGAACAGATTTCCTGTTTTCTTTCCTGTGGTTAATTGAAAGAATAGAAGTGATTGCCAAGTATTGGAGATAATACCTTTCTTGGTTAGTTAAAATTGGATTTATGAAAGAGACAGTAATAGCTCTATATATAGTCATACAAAAATGCCCTTAGCTTCATGGGGATGTCTGATCTTGCAGAAATATTTCCTCTGTTCTGCAAAGAATAATTAGATATGTTAGGCACAATTATTGGGTGAAAATAAGAGAGAGATTATTCGTAAAAGAAAAACTTCCGTAAAGCTCCATATATGAAGCTTGAGTAGCAAAGATGATTCCTGAGACAAGGGAGAAAGGAAATTATATTGGGGACCTGCATTTTCTTTTCAAAAGGTGGAAAAAAATCAATATTAGAGCCACATCAAAAAATAAAACTCATACCAGCTGACAGTGAATTAGTGTTTCTGTTAGAACAGGGGTCCCCAACTTTTGGCCCCCATGTGGCCCCCATGGTCTTTTTGTGTGGCCCTCCAGTCTGCAGGTTTACTGTTTTCACCCTCAAGGCATTTTCCCTCAGGCCCACACTGTTCTTCCTTGCCTCTAAGTTGATATGATTTTAGACTGGTTCTTAAAAGATCAGCTAAGAGGATGTGATGATTAAACAGTTTCAAACAATTTGTTTGAAGCTGCTCAGGCTGTGTGACTTCATTTAGCATGATTAACAGCAGACATAACTTAGTTACTGAACATGTCTCTGTGACTAGTTTGTACAGTGATACCTCATACTATGTCCAAACTTGGTTCCACAAGTTTGAACTTTATACGGATTTGGACTTTGTATGAGGCATGCAGAATCCTAGCCGCGATGCCTCGTACAACGTTGTTTCCATAGAGATACATTGTACTGAAACAGCACAGACTTCAGGACAAAGTCATGGAAACAGACAGGAAACTGACAGAACTTTAAGAAATCATTTTCTAAAGGCTCAATACATTAGAAAAACATATCAAACTACCCTGATTTTAGGGGACAAACCATGCAACAAGTTTTTAACTTTTGAAAACTTGATGAAGTGCAGGTTTAAAAGTTAACATGTCCCATCATGCGGCACAGTGTTAATCTGCAGCCATGCGGCCGATCAT
Source organism: Bradypodion pumilum (assembly GCA_035047305.1). Classification (NCBI taxonomy): domain Eukaryota; kingdom Metazoa; phylum Chordata; class Lepidosauria; order Squamata; family Chamaeleonidae; genus Bradypodion; species Bradypodion pumilum. The sequence goes on along the minus strand of JAWDJD010000003.1, from coordinate 54,701,131 downwards.
CCATTTTGTACAAGCTACTGTAAACAATTACTGGATGGAAGCAAGGACAAAATGGATGCCAACATGTCCTATCATGCAGCACATTGTTAATCATCCAAACAGCAGCAAACATCAATCAATTGCCCTCCCCACCAAACAATTGCCCTCCCCCATCCACCTCCCCACTCTTCGCCTCATGCAAAACCCACAAGACCAATGCACGCATGCGTCCTGCCTTTTATACTGCCCAGGCACAATGCAACCTGGGAAAAACCCCAATGCCTCATACAAAGTCGCAGCGACTTTGATTATTGTAATGCGCTCTACAAGGGGCTGCCCCTGATGACCATTCGGAGGCTGCAGCTGGTCCAGAATGCTGCGGTGTAGAAATCCGATCCATGTAGATATCTAATCAGCCTCATAAGGAGCAGTTTATAGCCCCAGATAAACAAAGGAAGAGTTAAAAAGTCTGATGAAGTCCAGCTTCATTAGGCAGAGTAAGGAAGAGACAGAGATAGAGAAATAGAGAGAAAATATATACACGACTGCAGTTCTTGGCTGAACAAAGGAATAATCATGGCGTCTCTTTATTCAAACAGAGTATATCAGAAACAAAACTAAGGCACACACAGCCAATCAGAATGTCCGAAACCAAATAAGGAGAAATAAGGAGAATTCTTCTCACTATTCTACGCATGCCCAAAATCAAGCGTTGTCTCTCATGTGTACAAAGAGGCCTTTGTTTACAAAATGTGTAGCAGACAGGAAGACAGAAACCAGATGCATTCCCACACTGCGGCCCGGGTGGTGATGGGGTGTGGATGTTATGCCCATGCCTCACCACTGCTTCAGGAGTTGCACTGGTTACCAGTTTGCCTCCGGGTGCAATTCAAGGTGCTGGTTTTAAAAGCCCTATATGGTAGTGGGTCAGGTTACCTCAGAGACCGCATCGCCCTAAGGACGTCTGTCTGTCCAACCAGAGCGGACCATAGGGGCTCTCTAATTGTGCCATCGGCCAGGAGGGCTTGCCTCTCTGGCACAAAGAGGAGGGCCTTCTCTGTGTCCGCACCGGCCCTTTGGAGCCTCCTCCCAGTAGAACTAAGTCTCCAGACAGAGTTGTTGCCCTTTAGAAAAGAACTAAAAACCTGGCTGGCGGGCCAAGTTTGGGGTGCAGGTGGAGGGGTGGCTTCCGTTGGATGGTTGGTATAGAGGAGTATGCCTTCCCCCACGTTTCCTCGGTACCTGCCCCCCTTTTTAGGGGTGGGTTCTTAACTCTGTTTTTATCTGTTTTATTCATGTTGTGAACTGCCCTGAGTCGACCGTGGTCGAGTTGGCGGTATAGAAATCTAACAATAAATAAATAAATAAATAAATAAATAAATAAATAAACCCCAATTTAGTTGTTAAGTGAGTTTTTAGTTGTTCTATGAGGTGACCATTTGGAGAAGATACTGCTCTTTAAGCGAGTTAGTCTCTAAGTGAGACACTCTTTATGTGATGTTTTACTGTACAGTAATTCCTCATTCAAAGTCCGCTTCATACAACATCGAATTCATACAACATCACCTAATTCCTGGAAAAAAGTTGCCTCATACAAAGTTGCTGCGACTTTGTATGAGGCATTGGGGGTTTTCCCAGGTTGCATTGTGCCTGGGCAGTATAAAATGCAGGATGCATGTGTGCATTGCTCTTGTGGGTTTTGCACAAGGCAAAGAGTGTTTAGGAGTGGTTTTGAGCGCGATTTAGGATTTTTTTGAATTTTTTCGTCATAATTTTTAGAAGCATTCCTGGGATTTTTGCAGCATTCTTCAGGTTCTTGGACAATCAGGGTTGTTTGACATGTTTTTGTAATGTTTTTAGCCTTTAGAAAATGATGTAGGGAGAGTGTGGGGTGGGTTCTGGGTCTGGAGGGGAGAGAGGGTGGGAGGAATGAATGGCCTTGTCAGCTGGGTAGGAGGGGTAGCACTCCATCTGAGATGGACGGGGAGGTTCCCAGGGCTCCAATTGGGGTTGTGACGGGCATGGGACAATATGGTGGGTACTGAGGGGCAGGCCACACACGGGGAACACAGGACCGATGGTTGGTATATGTCCCTCATTCCAGCCCCCCAGGTACATCTATGGGTCCTGAGCAGCTGATCCAGGGTGACCCCGCCCTTAGGCTGCTGCTGATGAATGCCAGGTTGGTCTGCAACAAGGCCCCCCTGATTCAAGACTCTATTCAGGAGGGGCGGGCCGACCTGGCATGCATCACCGAAACCTGGCTGAGACCAGAGGATGGTGTACCTTTGTCAGAAATGTGTCCAGCCGGTTTCGGTATCTGGCACCAGCCAAGGGATGAGGGAAGGGGCAGTGGCGTCACCATTGTAGCCAGGGAGTCCTTGGGAGTCGCCAGGGCCACGGCTCCACAAGTCCCGGGTTGTGAGGCCCCGCTTCTCCGGTTGGGCCTTAAGGGTCAGCTGGGAGTCTTACTCCTGTACCTGCCTCCTTGCAGGGTAATAGACTCCCTGCCTAAGCTCCTCGAGGCCATCTCCGCGTTGGCGTTGGTGTTCTCTAGGCTGATGGTTCTGGGGGACTTCAATTTGCCTTCGCTGGGGACTGGTTCAGAGGTTGCTCAGGAGTTCATGGCTTCCATGGCAGCCATGGACCTGACTCAGGTAATTCATGACCCAACCAGGGGCAGTGGTCACATACCGGACCTAGTTTTTTTGTCGGAGCGGTGGCAGAGTGATCTGAGACTACAGAAATTAGACACTATACCTGTGCCATGGTCAGATCACTACCTGGTGACTCTGGACTTTCCTGGGGGCGGCGGTTCACCGCAGGGAGGCAGGCCCTATTAAATTGGCCCGTCCCCGGCAACTGATGGATTCTGACGAATTCCAGAGGGAACTGGGGGACTTTCCTCTGGATCGGCTACACGATTCATCCGAGGCACTCGTTGACCTGTGGTACAGGATGACTACCGTTGCCTTGGATGAAATCGCACCACTACGGCCTCTCTGAGTCAGCAGGGATAGATCTTCCCCGTGGTTCACAGAAGAACTGCGGGAGCTTAAACGGGCAAAGAGACGCCGAGAGTGCCGCTGGGTGAAGACCCAAAGTGATTCCGACTGGACACTGGCTAGGGCTGCTATTAAGACCTACCTGGTGGCGATGGGGGTGGTGAAGCAACAATACTTCACCGCCCTCGTTGCCTCTGCGGATAATCGCCCAGCCACTCTGTTCCGGGTTACCAGGTCTCTCCTTGGCCAGGAGGGGCCGGTGCCCGGTTGGCAGGGTTCGGCTGAGGTTTTTGCAGACCATCTGGTGGAGAAAATCGCTCGGATTCGCTCAGGGTTTAATCCCGCCATGGATGGGGAGGGTCCGGAGGGGATCAGAGCTCAGTCTGGCAGTGTTACCTGGGATCGGTTTGATCCAGTTGTCTCTGAGGAAGTGGACAGGATTCTTGCAGCTGTTCGCACCACCTCCTGCCCTTTGGATCCCTGTCCCACTTGGTTGGTGAAAGCCTCCAAGGGGGTGACGGGAGGCTGGGTCGGGGCTATAATAAATGATTCACTGCGGGAGGGGGTGTTTCCTGCACCTTTAAAAAATGCTCTGGTGCGCCCCCTCCTGAAGAAACAATCTCTCGACCCAGCGGTTCCAGCTAATTATAGGCCAGTCTCCAACCTCCCTTTCTTAGGGAAGGTACTGGAGAAGGTGGTGATGCGGCAGTTGCAGGGGGTCCTAGATGAAGCGGATTATCTGGACCCCTATCAGTCGGGTTTCAGGCCTGGATATGGTACTGAGACTGCATTGGTCACTCTGGTTGATGACCTCTTGCGGGAGTGGGACGGGGGTCATCCATCCATCCTGGCTCTTCTGGATCTCTCAGCGGCCTTCGATACCATTGACCATGGTATAAATTAAGCCCCCATTTCTTTTAATTGTCAATGAAGGCAGTTTTTTAATGTGGGTTTTTAAGAGGAATGGGGTAGGTGGGTGGGTATGTTGGGTTTTAATTGGTTGTATTGTTTTATGTGTGTTTTAACTTGTTGTGAGCCACCCAGAGTCGGGTTTACCTGATTGGGCGGCATATAAATTTGAATATAAATAAAAAATTAAAAAATAAATTTCTTAAAGTTCTGTCAGTTTCCTGTCTGTTTCCTTGGCTTTGCCCTGAAGTCTGTGCTGTTACAGTACAATGTATCTCTATGGAAACGATGTTGTAGGAGGCTAGGATTTTGCATGCCTCATACAAAGTCCAAATCCGTATAAAGTCCTAACTTATGGAACCAAGTTTGGACCTTGTATGAGGTATCACTGTATAAAGAAATGTCTGTCTGACTCCTGAACTTTAATAAATTGCCCACAAATCAGTTACATGGCACTCACTGAGAATGACACGTACCATCTTCTACATTTTAAGTTCTTCATTTGTAATAGTGTTAGAATAGTATCAGAAAAATGTGTGTGTGGAAGATTTGGAGAGATACAACTACCTTCCTTCATAATACTGTACAGTAAAACGTCACATAAAGAGCACCTCATTTAGTCTCTTAAGTGAGGCACTCTTTATGCGAGGTTTTACTCTACAGTATTATGAAGAGCAGAATTTTCTCTGAATGGTCAGCCTCGCTTAACAACTAAAAACAACCAAATACTCGCTTAACAACTAAATCAGGGTTTGCAGTCCCCCAGCCAGAAGTCATAATCGATCACTTAAAATCACAGCAGTGGCACTTTTTCCCAGTGTTTTGTTTAAAGAGCAACTCGTTTAAAGAGCAATCATATGGAACACATTATGCTCTTTAAGCGAGGTACCACTGTATTTCGAATGTATGCTCTCTAGAATAGAACCCTCTTTTCTAATATTGTTTACATTGGTAGCACTGTTTTAAAAAGTTCTTATGAAGCTTGTTTCTGTGGTGTGGGAAAATCCATTTTTCTCAAAAGTTGAGATAAGGCCAAACTTCTAGATTGTTATTTTCTAGGACAATTAATATTTGCGTGCAAGTAGATTGCCAAATTATCTTTGTTTTTTTAAAGGCATTTTTGTGCTTATATGTTATGATAAACATTTGCCTGAAAGCAAGTCAGAAGACAGAAATGGTTCTGAAGGAATCAATTTGAATTTTAATGTTTTATGCTCATTAAATGGAAATGTTTTAGGAAGGACTTAAAATAGAATCTTCTAACATTTCTTAATGTTTTCACAAACCTTCAATTGATGCAGTCAAACTTTAAGGTGTAACGTTAAATGAGTTCTTAGTTTTATGAAAACAATCAATTTACTTGAAAATCAGTCACAGAGTAGTGACAAAGACTTTGTTTGCTCATTATGCTCTAAAACTCAGATCAGTTTTTCCTGCTATCAGGAATTTCCCTTTATACAAATATAACCAGCTGTTCTCAGTTTTGAGTTTATGAATGGGCAAGATAAACTTGTTGCTTTGACATTATAATTCTTATACAGATAGATCCATTAAGCAAATGATTGCAAAACCTCTGTGTCTGGGCTAGATGTGAAACTGCCAAAATGAACCCACCTCTTGGTGAGTTCATTCTGCAGTTCATTTCCCCTCACCTAGTGTGAGAAAGATGAGCTGGCCGTTGCCTGGAGTACGCCCGATTGTGGTTCAAAAATATAATAATCTTCAAGGAGGCTCTTTCTGTATATTGAGTACCAGTACATTCTGTACTTTATTTGGTGTGGGTGGGTAGGAATTCAGGTTGTATAGGCTACCTTATTGAAACAAAATGACTAATCTCAAGGTTGTATTATATCAACTCATCCTTATTGTTCTGTGTGATGCAGTTGTTTCATTTTATCTCTGGGCATTTAATGCAAGTGTAGCAAGGATTGTTTCAGCTGAGTGAGTGGACCTGCATCTCTTGATACAATGCCAACTGTTCTATTATGCAGTTGCACTGAGTACTGCTATGTCATGGGTTATTGGTGTGATGAGTGTCTTCTCCTTAGGGATTTATTTTTCAATATACGTAGCAGGTTCTTATAAATCGTCCTGACAAAGAGTTAATATTTATGCCAAATGAATAACTGTCCAGGTAGAAAACAAGTTCTGTGATTTTGTTTGCTGTTTCTTCTTTTTGTTTATTTTACTTGCCTAAATCCAATTATTGTTCTCCACTGCTGCAGACTCATTAAATCAATAGAATTTGCATAAATTTCATTGGGCCACTTTAGATGGGACTAACACCTGGATTTAAGCTTGCAGAAATAGCATTTCTGTGGTGTCACAGAGAAGGGTAAAGGCAAGGGTTGGGAAGAAATTTTATTAGATTTTAACAGATTTACTTGCCTGAGGCTAAGCAAAAAAAAGTATGTGATCTAAATGAAATGCTGCTCAAAAAAAGGGGTATATCACAGCAGTATGCAGCCCGTGGACTTCCTTGTGGCTTGGGTAAAGAGGCTGCTGCGGAGATGGACGACGAGACCCTCCACCACCACTGGCGTCCTGGGCCCCACCCCTGGCCAGGGCACAAAGGGCCACTATTGCAGCAGGACTCCACCCCCACCCCCGCCCCCAGACTTCCTTGCGGCCGAGGCGAAGAGGCTGCTGCAGTGATGGGCGATGGGCCCCTCCAACACCGTTGGCGGCCGGGCCCTGCCCCGGGGTGGAACACAAAACACTGCTACGGTGGCACACGGCAGGACTTTGCCGCCACCGCCCTCGGACTTGCCTGCAGCCGGAGTGGAGAGGCCGTTGTACTGTTGTATTGTTTTATATTATGACATGTGCTTTTGTAGGATGAATATGGTATAATTATTGTCTATATTGTATTATTGTGTTTACTGCATAATATTGTGTGAGCCGCCCTGAGTTGGGTTTCCTGATTGGGTAGCATACAAGTATGAGAATTAAATTAAATTAAAAGAAAAGTATGGTGTCCTACCTCTGAATGACATTGGCAAAATTCCCTCCCCCCAACTTCAGACAATACTGCAGATCTGATACTGGAATGTCAATAAGGGTAGCTATTTTCAAACTCTGCTCAACAGAAGATGTTGAAACCATATTTTAGCTGGCTTAATGTGATTTGGGGCAGGGGGGTGTCCAGACATTTAGGTTGCTTATAGTTAACTCAGTTTAATCTACTATTGATTGTCACATTCCTGTTTTGTTTAATGAGCAAGGTTATCAGTGTAAGAGAAAAATGAGGTGGTACTTAATGTTGAATAAATGCGTGAGAAAATGTGAGCAATAGTTACTTTCATAGAATGACTTTTAGGTGAAGATTTCTGGGAACTGTATTAAATATATGGCTTGTGCCCTGCCTAATTTGCAAAATAAAAAGAAGTGACAAAGAACTTACAATATTTTTCAAGCTTATTCTATAGAATTTGATAACTGTGGTATGAATGTGCTATTAAACTACACAGGTATGGTATGTTCACTTCTTGGATTTTTCAATTTAAGGTCTTGTTTTTCACTTAGACAGATTTAAAAACATGGGACTGCATTGCAGAGGATGTTTAGCTTTTTCTTTAATTTCATTGGCAGACGAAATCTCACAAAACTATCCCTCATCTTCAGTCACATGCTGGCAGAAATCAAGGCAATATTCCCTAATGGCCAGTTCCAGGGTGACAACTTTCGTATCACAAAAGCAGATGCTGCAGAATTTTGGAAGAAATTCTTTGGAGAGAAGTAAGTATGAAGAATTTTCCTGTGACATTAGTGTTCTCTAGAAAATAATTCTGAATGTTGATAGTGATCATTTCTATACAGTAATACCTTGGACAACAACCGAACTTGGTTCCACAAGTCTGGTCATTATCCGATTTTTAGCGTTATCTGATGCAGCGAGGAAGGAGTTTCCCCCAGCATTTTGCCTTGCAGCAGTGCCTGGGTAGGTCGGGGGATGTTGGAAACAGCGTGGATTGGGTCCCCGGGCCTTCACAGAGGCGGCCGGATTGGGGGGGAGTGGATAGCCCAAAATGCACAAAAAAACCTCAGTCGTGATGGAATTTTGTTTGCCTATTTTGGGCTCACACACACACACAGCCACCTCTGGGGAGGGCGGGGGGACCCGATCCGTGCTGTTTCCGATGTCCTCTGACCTACCCAGGCACTGCTGCAAGGCAAAACCTGCAGTCGAGGAAGGAGTTTCGCTCGGCATTTTGTCTTGCAGCAACGCCTGGGTAGGTTGGAGGATGTCAGAAAAAGCGCGGATCTGGTCCCCCGACCCTCCCAGAGATGGTGGCGGGTGGATCAGCGGCGGCAGGTGAGTGCAGAAAAACGATGCATCACATAACGCTAAAATGACGTTATCTAATGCAATCCCCCCAAAAAAAACCTAGCTGGTTGTTATTCGATTATGACATTATGAGATGCAGTCGTTATCCGAGGTTTTAATGTAAAAGGAGATTTAATCACATACAGTATTTCTTTCCCCTGCTAAGATATTTTAACAAGTATCTTTGAAGACAAAGACACAACATATTTTACTGCTTAAAGTTTAAACATTGTGGCTTTAATTCTGTTCATATAATTTTATGAGGCATCATCAGTTGTGATTTTTCAGACATTTCCAACTTCTGTCCACAGATGAATGTATAATCTTATATAGAAATCTAAGGCTGTATGTTTCACTAGATGTCCAAAATCCTGTTGTGTAGCAAAGTATATTGCAAGGTTATTAGGTCTATTGAAATCAGTGGAATTTATAAAGGATTTGACTCACCAAACCCCCATTGATTCAATGGGTCTAAACTATATAAGGTTTTTTATTTATTTATTTATTATTTGTTTGTTTGTTGTATTTATAAGCCACCTGTCTCCTGATGGATGACTCAAGATGGCTTAAAATGTTTAAAAGATCAAATAAAAACATAGTAATTAAACATTAAAACAGTTAAACTACAGTAATAATTAAAACACATTAAATGATCTAAAACAGAACTAAACATTAAAAACTTTAAAACACAAATATTATCTCAGGTAAAAAGCAACATCCAAGGACTCAGTTATAATTATTAAAAGCCTGCCTGAAAAGGTGGGCAGAAGAATAAAAAGGAGGCAGGCGTTCAATTCTCAGGGAGCTGCCATAGAGAAGGCAGACTATATTAATAATGTCTCTCTCAGTCTTTTTTAGAGATGCCACAATGTTTGAAAGTGACTAAGAATAGGAGTGATTTATTTAATTGCGTTCTTTGTCCCTTCGTCTATTAAAATTTGTTCTTAAATTGCATCTGTTGCACTATTTGTTCTGTTCATTGTGGTTTCCTGTTTTTCATAAATAAGAAGAGCCATCTATTAAATGTGTTAAATATACAGCATTTGTAGATTTCTCAGCACATTTTCATGTAGCATTCTTTCCAAATAATTATATGAATATAAGTGTAAACAAATCAGAGGTTTGGGCTGTTGCAAGAACTCATATGAACAAGTTATAGAATTTGCTTTTAGACATAGCTTTTTAACATAAAACTTTATAGTATATTATATTAAGTTCAAATAATTCAAAGCATAAATTAGGAAAAATAAGCACAGCTTCCCAAAAGTAGTTTATTGAAAGACTTTTTGTACAAGCATGAAGTTGCTGTCATAGCTAATTTTGTAGCCTTTTAAAACTTACAATGACTAGATACATTCTAAGGCAGTTTTAAATAAACCTTTTTATTTAGTGATGTGGCTTTTATGTTGCCCTTCAAGGGAATAGTTCAGTCACAGTCACAGGGAAGGTTGTCATTGGATCTTGATCACAGAACTCAAGTATTTTGTACTTTATAGTATCAGTTCTGTCAATAAGGCTCTCATTCTGTGACTATAAAGTCAATTAAATATAACCACCACCACCACCACCACCCCCCACACACACACTTAAGTTTACACTGAATTAAACTGACAGTTTCTGTCACATTTGGTCAGCTGTCTAAAACATTCCAACCAGTGATACACTGCAAATTTTTTTACTACCTACTCTGTGGGCTGGCCAAATCTGTGGGCAGGGCCAAATCTGTGGGTGGGGCCAAACATCCTGCATTATGGACTATGGAGGTTGGCATGGCCTGGGGGAATTTCCGCTACCGGTTCTGCAGAGCCTGACAGAACCTGTTGCAGTGCATCACTGATTTCAACTAAGAAAATTACATACCTACACCAAATTGGAAGGGAATATATTTCCAGGTTCTTTTTTGCAACAGATATGGCCAATGTTGGACTTGGGGCGTGGTAGGTAGTCACAGAATCAACCTCTTTGTAGTACCACCATGTATGGTATCTAGAGATGTAAAATTTATTGAAATGCGTATCAGAAAACGTATTTTGCTGCTTTGGTAAAATAAAATGCATTGTTGATCTATACTTAGAAAAGTTTGTTATTTAATGTAATTATTATAGTTGCAGAGTGATTCAGTATATGTTTTGTTAGATGTAACTCCCACTTAATTTAGTAAAGCCTGCTCCTTGTTAAATACATTAAAAAATTACAGCTATAAAAATATAATGCTTTACTTTTGCAGCAGATTGTCTGTGATACAGTTCTTAGATGGGAGAGATGAAAAGATTGATAACAAGAGAATGCGAAGGCAGGTGTGATATGTTTACTCATATTGTCAAACTAGTTTAAATGTCAGCACAGGAAGCCAAGCATCAATTCACAAGTATCAAAGGTCCTATGCATATGCATATGCATATGCATATGCATATGCACTCTTATGAATGTGGTAGCATCTTAGGTGAAAATGCATTTTGGAGAGAGAATTGGTCATCTGTATACAATGATGTACTTCTTCCTTAGATCCTCCCATGCTATGTAACATATTGGGCAGCAAGGGATTACCAATGGTTTTGGTCTTGGACGAGTACTTTGGCATCTTCCCATGTAATTAACAGGGTCTTTAAATTTGTCATGAAAGTTCTCCATATATTTTGAGGGCATCCTCGTTGTTTTGTACTAGAAGAGGTCCAACTTATTGTCACCTTATGGATCCTGTTTTTTATTCTTTTTTGCTGTAATGTAGGTTGAAAGGTCACCCTTGCTCGAAAGTCAATCGTATCTGACTCTAGGGTTCAGTGTTCATCTTTGTTTATAGCCAAAGAGCCAGTGCTGTCTGTGTCTGCAGATGTTTCCATGGACATGTGGCAGGCTTGACTAGACACTGGACTGCATGTAATGCTTTTGTCTTCCCACCTAAGTGGTACCTACTTGCAATGTTTTGCTTTTGAACTGCTGGGTTGGCAGGAGCTGGAACAAAGACAGAAGCTTGCTCCGTCATCCATCACTCAGGTCTCGAACTGCTGACCTGTCAGAGTTACAGTCTTCAGTTCAGCATCTTAACCACTAAGCCACCACAGTTCATATGTTAGGACTATAAAGGCAGATTAGGATTACAAGGGCAAATACCACAGAATTTGGTCAATTTATAAATTATGAATTTAAAATATTTTATACTGACCACTTGAATTCAGTCCAGCCCTTTGTGCCCCCCCCCCAATTCGAATGGGCTTTCCTCCCATATGGCTAGTTGTGATACATTCTTGTAAATGGTGTTTCTGTGTTGTAGAGTAGGACCAGAAGAAAAAGCTCCCACATTCTTTTATCTTTCTTGCTTGTCCTCTGAAATTTTAAACTTAAAGTCAATCGTAACTAATCATATCTTACTCTTGGGTTCAGTGCTCATCTCTGTTTATAGCCAAATAGCCAGTGCTATCTGCATTTGCAGATGTTTCTATGGACACGTGGCAGGCATGATTAGACACCAGAGTGCACTCCAAGTATTCTTGGACTTCAATTCCCAGAAGCCCAAATCAGTACGCCTGCTGATCAGGACTTCTGGGAATTGAAGTCCAAAAACATCTGGAGAGCCAGGTTTGGTTGACCTCTGTGCTAGACAGATCTGTCTGCAGGTCTAGATCTAGTTTTTCTTGTTTTTTAAATTGAGAGGTTAAAGGAGAAATCAGTTTGGTTGAATTAATATGGGTTGTTGCAGGGAAGATGCAAGCAGTTGGATTCTGAGTTGCATTGTCTAGACAAGAGAGAGAAGAAACAGAGTGAAGGAAACCAACACATGAGAGAGAGGAAGGGGGGGAGGGGAGAGGGCAATATGTGTTTTGTTAGATGTGCTTTATTGAATAGAAGCTGAGAAGGATCAGTAACAGCAAGATATATCCAAAAGAAGAGCAGAGAATTTCATGCTACATCAGATCTTTCACTCATCAAGAGATGCAAAAGTGTAAGAATAAGTCTAGGCTACAAGGCTTTAAAAAAAGACCCTTCTAAATACTTGAGGATGCTCAAGCAGCTTAACTTTCCTTGCTAATGTCCCCAGGAAATTCCCTTAGTCAAGGATCAGTAGAAAATGCCAGGACTACTCCCACACTAGCTGTAAGAGAATTAATAAACAGCTGGAATGGATCTGTTTTTGTGACTCATGCAATATGTCGGATTATAAAAGCTTATAGAGACAGAATTTTACTCTGGGTTATGTTGCAAGTTTTTTTAGAAATTTTGGATGAGAAAGGTTCTGTGGATGGTTAAAAGACTTAAGAAAAGCAGAATGAAAATAATTTAAGCTCTACTATAATGAAAACAAAACTGCTTTCCTTTAATAACATATTGTGAATCTTCTTGAAACATCTTAAGGAGATGGCCCTATGTTACATAGAACATTATTTTGTTCTTTTACTGCAGAACCATAGTGCCTTGGAAGGTGTTCCGGCAGTGTCTACATGAAGTACATCAAATTAGCTCTGGTCTGGAAGCAATGGCTTTGAAATCTACCATTGATTTAACTTGCAATGACTACATTTCAGTATTTGAATTTGATATCTTCACAAGATTATTTCAGGTAAAGTTTTCAGATAAATGTAGTAGTATTTAATGCTATCTTTTTATTTGCTTGTCTCCAAGTATGATGTTAACTTTGCTAACATATTTATTTAGGAGAACACCCTTCCCTTCTGTTGAAAGTAAAGATTCCACAGTTAGTTTAATTAACCTGATTATGAGATATATCCATTTACAGTCTCAGTAATGGTTTCTGAAAGATTTTTAATATTCTGCTTCTTAGTATATGTAGATAGAAGATAAGGTTTTCTATTATGAACATAATAATTAAAAATAGTAGTGAAACAGAAAAACAACTTAATGCAGGGGTGGCCAACCTTTTTATGTCACAGACCTACCATGCCCCTGAACAGCTGAGCAGACTGGACCATGCCCCCTGGAAGCAGAAACGAGCGCATTTTTGGCTGTCCAGAGTCTTAAAAATGAATGTGGAGAAGCAGCAGTCAATTGGGTATCAACCTAGTGTGTAAACCAAATCCCCCCTTCCCTGATGGAGATCACTGGAATTTGCATAGTTTTAACCTGGCCAGAGAAAGGGGCTGCAGCCTCAATAGAGCCACTGGAGCAAGCAACCAGCAGAGGCCTGTCAAATGAGGGTGGGGTATCAAATGGACTTCTGCTTCTCCACATTCATTTTTAAGAACAGAGCCCAAACGGACTGCAAAGGATGCAACAATCATGCCATGAACATTTGGACTTTCATTGATAATTTCCCTGCCTTACCCACAAGAATGCCTGAAGAATTGATCTTGAATCACGAAAGCTCGCAATGATTTTTTTTGTTTAGTGATCCAAAAAAAGTATCATCTCCTTTTGCACTCACAAATGGGAGTTTTCACTTGATGTGTTCAGCAGCTTATGTGCTCACTAGTGTTTCCCAGAATTGGGTATGTTTGCAATTGGTGTCAACAGAAAATGCAAAAATACTTTTCCATGAGCAGAGGAAAGAGCTCACTGGGAGAAAAAGGTATGGTCCCTCCCTCCCATACCTTCTCTGCACAGGGTCATATTGTCATGACAAAACCACTGCAATACTGTTGGCCCCATGGTGGCTAAACTGACCTTGATTGATGGATTCACAAACACATAGCCATGGAAATTTGTCAATTACCATTAATCCCAGACATGATTACAAAGGACAGTGGTATAGTCCATCATCTTCAATTATCCCAAATGAGAGTGACAGAAAGTAGAATTCACCTGAGTTAAAAATAATTCTCTTTGAAGTAAGAAAGCCATCCACCAGATGTAACTTTTAGTACATTGATTTTGCTACGTCATTGCAGAAATCTTACATTCAGGTAAGTTGCAAACTTTCATCAATTTCCTACTACACTTGAATAAGGATAAAGGACTATTCCAATCCTCCATTAAAGTGTACTTGTCAGCAGTGATGGCATATTAGTCTCAAGAATGTTTACCCAGACATCAGAACGTTGGTCCTACAGTGGTCACTTACCTTGGTACTTGCCCAACTCAAGAAACAGCAGTTTGATCCCATGACAACTCTGTATCTTTGGTTGCTGACCTATAAGACTGTATTCTTGGTTGCAGTTATCTCTGTGTGCAAGGATAACAAACTGAGCACCTTCAAGTATGATCCACTTTCCCTCCAGTGTCTTAAGGACAACATGCCATTCAACGTTCCTTGCTCTATCTTTCTTAACCAAAGTCTCCAGCACATGGAGAGAAACTTCATGCTTGTTGCTTGGTCATAAGAGAAAGAACTATCAGTATAATAGTGGAAGCGAGACAGGAAGAGGTGGTGGATCCTTGCCTCAAATAGCAGAGCAAAAACTCAATAATAATCAAGTTAGTGACAAAGGACAATCACATTAGGCTGTAAAGCTACCTACCACTGATGTCCAGTGTTAGTGCATGCAAGATTGCTATTATCCCAACAGATTTCAAAGTGACTGTGAAGAAGATGGCCATGTCATTTACCTGCAACTGTAGTTCTTCATGTGTACTTCATACAACCCACCATGCTCCCCTTGGTGTCTATGTGACTCCTGTTTCTAGTAGTGGACTAGGGGAACTAAGAACTAGATTCAGAGTGGGGAGTGTGTGTGGTGGGAGTGGGCATGTTTTGACATTTTTCTTAGCCTGTAGAAGGTGCTGAAGATGTTTGTACAGGTGCAAAAGGAATCCATAGCCACTCAAAGAATTACAGTTATACTTAAACAACCTGTACTTATGTTTCTGAATGATGTGTTTGGATTTTTGCTTACTTCACAATAACTTCCTTCATGACCATAGGCAGAAGAATGGAACAAAAGCATTACATATGTATACATGTTTGCTTTTTAATTTTATGTTTAGCCTTGGGGTTCAATATTAAGAAACTGGAACTTCTTAGCAGTGACACATCCTGGATATATGGCTTTTCTGACCTATGATGAAGTTAAAGCACGGTTACAGAAATACAGCAGCAAACCAGGAAGGTAATGCATTTTATCTAATACTTCTTTTAAAAGGGATTATCTGTCCCAAGTGCAGTGTGAAAGACAGCTAGCTAGTGTTGCTGCATTTTATTTTATTAAATTTATATTATTTACTTAGAAATATTTTTACATTCCTGCTTATTTGGGGGAAAACCTTCACACAGTTTACAATAAAACAAGTTGCTTCAAATAATACTATATTGATAACTCAATAATTAGAGTACCTATAGTAACACCTTTTGGACCACCAAAATATTAGGAAGAAGTGAGAGAAAACATTCCTTTGAGTATTTCAGAACTCTCAATGAGATTTAGCATTGCATATCTTGGAAAGCTGTGAGAAGAGTTCAACATTTATCCTTACCTCATTTTGAGCTTCAAAATTGAGATTACAGGCTCGGAGACTCAGGTTGAGGTGTGTTGTTCTCAGTTTGTACTTCAACATGTGTGTAAGATGATAGAACTAATAAAACAATTCATTTAAAACTATTAATTAAAAACCATTGTTGCTAGTCAGGAAAATAATTAGGAAGATCCTGGGCAACAAACAAGTTTTTGATGGCATCCATCACAATATATATATGAAGTAAATGTGAAAGTAAATCTTGATTGTACCATTTAAGAGAAGGTATTCTCCACTACAATCAAATTAACCCCATCAAGCCTAAGGATAGTGATGATTTTATATGTTTCCTAACCTGATCGAAAGAATTGCAATCTTAGTATTATTAGCCTTATCCAAAATGCATTTTAAAACACAGTTACACTAATGTCAGAATAGTAAATAAATTTGGAGCTGTTCTGTCAGCTTTTTAGCATTCCAAATGCTCAAAATACTATTAGATTTTCAGGCTTTCCTTTCAACCTATAATACCCAAGCTCTTTTTAAAATCACATTTTAAAAAAGAAACAAAGTCATCTAGGGAATGAATTGTAGGCACCAGAGTCATACATTACAGCAATAAAATCAAATTGCCCCCCTGTGGGGAGTGTGCCCCACGTTGGGAATCATGGGTGTTGGCACAAGAGACACTTACCATATTGATTTCCCTAACTTATATAAAACATGGAATTGTTTTCTTCAATTTACATGTAGTCATACAAAAATGCTATTTCCTTTCCTTCCTGCAACAAGTGTAATTTTGTGCCTTTATCTTACAGCTACATTTTTAGATTAAGTTGCACTCGACTAGGGCAGTGGGCCATTGGATATGTCACCGGTGATGGAAATATTTTACAGACCATACCTCATAATAAACCTTTATTTCAAGCACTGATTGATGGCAGCCGGGAAGGATTGTGAGTATTGTATATGTTCTTACTTCTATATGTAAAATAAATCTATTTCTCTGATACATGGGATGCAGTTCCGAGTAAGACCCCTGAGCAGTTTTCCCACAGATGGAAAGTTGGTAAAATTAGTAGCAGATAATGTTTATGGAAAAATAATATAAATATACCTCTTTCAGTGATAAAGACAGAATAGAAAGTAAGCTATCAAAAACAGCAATAATTTATGTTTAAGTGCTGGTTAATGCTAAAATTCTTGCAGAGGCAGTATGACACACACAATCTCTGCCATCTTGTGACTCTGTTAGCCAGTCCCAAGATTCTATCATATTCATTAAAAACCGTGTGTGTGTGTGTGTGTGTGTGTGTGTGTGTGTGCGCGCGTGCGTCCGTGCGTAAACTAAAATGGCCACTATTTGTTTGCTTTCTAGCTATCTCTACCCAGATGGACGAAGTTATAATCCTGACTTGACAGGACTTTGTGAACCCACCCCACATGATCACATAAAGGTTACGCAGGTAGGTTACATATCTCTTTCTTTCAAGTGAAAACATTAATCAGTAAACATTAAATAATATATATTCATGTTAGGTTTTCAATAAGATATTTATTAAATCCCTTAGCTCTTAGAGAGGAAAGAAGCATTGAGAATTGCCATTGTGAAAAAAGCTTCAGGATCTTAGTTTTTTTGTTTATTATGTACATCTTCCCAGTGCATTTCACAGCAAATTAATAATAAAAGCAGCCATGAATAATTACAACATGACAAGCCAGGAATGTATGGGAGCTGCTATACACTATATGGGAAATGCATACTACTTACCTAAATTATGGCATGCTCTTTTTTTAAACTTGTCTCTTTTCCAGATATTTGAGGAGGAACGAATTGTACCAACAATAAGATTATAAACATTTAGTAGTGAAAATATGTGAACAACTTCCTGATGCATTTTTTCAGTTGTATTTTGTGTGCTATAAAGACAGGAAATGTACGTATGGGAAAAGAAAAAAAGCAGGATACAAGTACTGTAAATGCAAGATTATATGAGAGAAGACTAATAGATGAGTCTGAGGAGACTTCAAATGATAGTGCAGTTCTGGTTTCCATTCGAAGGAAGTAAAACTGGTTTTCTTGATGGAGCTTGGAATTGTTTTGCCTTGGAAATTGGGAATTTTGACTATACAATTTGTTTCCAGTGTTTGTTTTATGATGTTTTATCTATATGTATGGGTTCTCGGAGTGTGTTACGTTGGGGGTGTTTCTTGTGTTGTTAAGCCGCCTGGAGTTGCCTTGGTGAAGGGGTGGCTAAACAAGTCTAAATAAATAAATATTGTTCTAAACACTGTTAATCAACAACTGTCAGCAAGTTTATACTGCAGTGCTTCTGGATAGGAAGTATTAGCCAGCTGAACACTTTTATGTCTTTGTTATTTCAAGCCCTGACATACAAAAAACATTGTCTAAAAACCAAACAGAAAGTTGCTGGCAGAAATAATATACTGTACTTAGGAAACTGGCTGGTTCAGATTGGAATGCAACAGTTTCACCCCTTGTTGCTACAAAGCAGAATATTCTAATACCCCTTATTTATGGTATAAATTAGCATATACCAAATGAATGGGTGTAGCTATTAAGAAAACATACAGTATTATTACTGGCTGCCTGAAATCTACTCCTCTGAAAAAGTCTTTTGGCCACATTGTCCTATAATTATGCTGAGAGGCACTAACAAATAATGAGCAAAATAAGGTAGCACAGCACCAATTCTGTCCACTTCATATGCACCAACCCCCTTAAAGTCAGCTGAAATTAAGGAAAATTTTCTGCACTTTTCTAATGCTCTGAATCTTTACCTATAGGGAGGGACTAGGTTGGTACGTGTCTGGCAAAGGCGGCCACACGGCCCAACCATCCCGTACAAATCCGCCTGCACTTACCTTACCATCCTTTGAGGGTTGCCGCAAGGGTCTGGCCTCCGAGAGTGGGGCAACCACCCAACAAACTGGACCACAAAAACGAACTACTCTTCCCAGCATCCTCCACGCAACCACTTAGCCAATCAGGCTGAAGGGCGCTAGCGCGTAGAACGCTGGGAAAGCTGGCGTGCACGTTAAAAAAAAACAACTGATGCATATGCCGCGAGGAAAGCGAGCCACTTCACTACGTGAGGCGAAGGCCGTGCCTTCGCCTCCTGGAGAGAAGGAATCGTCTTCCACAGAGGGGGTTATCTTCTGTCTTGGTTAGCTGGGGACGAAGCTTCCGTCCCCAGACAACAAAGAGAGAAGCAAATCCCCTCTCTCTGGAAAACCCGTATCTCTGGTGTGTGTGTGTGGCCTTGCCGAGGCTACAGGGGGGAGGAGGAAGAGTCCCTCCTCTCCCCCCGCACCTTTGCCGTGTGTGTCTGTGTGTGTGTGTGTGTGCATCTGTGTGTGTGCACCCCAAAATCACCCCTACCACCAACACCCATAAAAAAGCTGCCTGGCTTGCCGGGCAAAAAAAATCTTAGTACTAACAGAAAAGAGGCTAAATTAATTCTGTGGATACCAAAAACAATACATCTTGCCAGGTGGATGAGTACTGAAGCATTTATCCCACCAGGATAAGATTCAGGTTGGACTCTCTGGAAGTCACTTAAAAGACTTAGAAGTGAAGTTGGAATTATCAATTAAAATGGGACTAGTTGGATACAGGACAGATTTTCTGTGAATGTGGAGAAATTCGTTCAATGCAGTATTTAAAGGTTAAGGTCACCCTTGCTCGAAAGCCAGTTGTATATGACTCTAGGGTTCATTGCTTCTGCAGACGTTTCTGTGGTCATGTGGCAGGCATGACTAGACACCGGAGTGTACGGAATGCTGTTTACCTTCCCACCAAAGTCGTCCCGATTAATAGATAAAGTCCGATTCGGATAAAGTAGCGGTTTTCATGCACACGTGATACATCTCATAAAGTCCAAAACCGCTAAAAAAAAATGGACGTTATCCGAGGCATTTGGTATAAGAACCTCGGATAAAATCCATTTTTGGACGTTATCCGATGCATCGCCCATTTGACTCGGATAAAGTGTAAAATTGGATAAAGTCCAAACTTGTGGAACAGAGTTTGGACTTTATCCGAGGTTCTACTGTACTCCAATGTCTGATATGACTATACGAAAAAAGTAGGTGTCAGTTTATTTAGCTGTCATTATAAGATAACTCAGTTTAAATTTCTTGGCCATAATTAGGCAGGTCAATCAGATAAGATTTATGTTTTGAAAAAAACTGTACCTTTACCAGAATATAAGCAGAAGAAACAGAAGGGTTTAATATTGAGGAACCACGAGTTGTTTTCTTATTAATAGCAACCAATCTTAGATTTAAGAAAAGATTCCAAAGAATATTACTTTAGTCAGAGCAGTCTGTACCTACCTTTCCCCACTCACTCTATTGCCACTTGGTTTGTATTAAAAGCAAAAAAACCAAAGAACAACCCAACCCAATTCATTTAAAGAGGTAAGAAAAGCAAATATGTACAATAGTACAATACATATTCCAGTAGAATAGCTGTGTTAGTATTTTTGCAGCAAAACAACAAAGAGGTCTTATTATGCCTTAATGTCTTACACATAAAGTGTGGCATAAGAGTTAATGGATTTCCAGATCTCGGAGGTAAAGCATGTGGCTGAACTTACTATTATTCTTTGTGTGTGTGCACATTCATGCCTATGCATGTGTCATTGAATACTTCCCACAATTAATGTACTGCCCTGTCTATTGAATCTACTGTTGCAATTAATAATTTATTTTTAAGATGCCAAGGTTCTGTAGTTAACTCTCGTGCACAAGGTTAAGAATACTTTTGTTGGAAGAGTTGTAGGATATTTTCTGACCCAACTGACAACTGAGTGTGTTGAAGAACCAGGTTCAAACATAATGTATTCTTCTTGTGATGTAAGGCAGTTCATTAACGTCTTGATGCTATTGAAGAAAAGTCAGTTTCTTCTGAGTTGGGCCAGTCTGTTGACAATCAGAAACTGCTACTTCTATTTTGCTATTTTGTTCTGGAAAATGACAAGGGACTTTTTTTGCTACAATATTTTACATTGACTGGGAGGAAAAAGTGCCCAGTGATTTATTAGAACATTGTTTGTTCATTGTCTCAAGAGCATACTGTATTACTTAGAACACGGAAAGTGGATTGTAAGTCTGTTCTTACGCATTATGGTACTGGATCTACTTCTAGACACGACACATTTAGAAGGATGCAGATAGAGTGGCACAGTAGCAGAGTAAGGCAACAAAGATGATTGGGGAAATGGAAACCAAGCCTTGTGATAAAAATGAATTATCTGGGCAAATGTAAGCCATGAGAAAAGAAGACTGGGTAGATATAACTGTACTCTTTAAATACTTGAAAGGTTGTCATACAGAGGAGGGGCAGGATCTGGCCTTCATCATCCATGCTCAAGGTACAAAAATTCAAATTTTGGCTGAATATCAGGAAAAATTCGCTAACTGTTAGAACGGTATGACAGTAGAATCAGTTTTCTTGGAAGGCGGTGATCACTTCTAATGTCAGAGGCATTCAAGAGGCAGTTAATCTGTCAGATATATGTCATTTTTACAATGAGTAGGGAGTTGGACATGAAGGCCTCATAGGCTTTTCCAACTCCATGATTCTCTGATCACTCTGAAGAGCTCTCTTTTTCAGGAACAATATGAATTGTATTGTGAAATGGGTTCCACATTCCAGCTTTGTAAAATTTGTGCAGAGAATGACAAAGATGTGAAGATTGAGCCTTGTGGACACCTTATGTGCACATCTTGCCTTACAGCATGGCAGGTAAGGTTTTCCTTTTAAGATGAACTATATATATGTAGGTTTTCTTAATTATCCAGCAGGAAAGTTCCTGGTTGAGATGATCTTTTAATCTACCTTTAGATTTTGTTTCCTGATTTTGTTTTGTAATTGTCTGTTGGAATCAGAAGATTTGAGTACAGTAAAACCCTGACTTACAAATGCCCCAAATTACATAAAATTCGACTTACATAATGATTTTGTGCTAAAACCATGTCCCAATTTATACAATTTCATATGGGTTTGCTTTGAGTTACATAAAGATTCTTTTTCTTATGGGTTTGCTTCGAGTTACATAAAAATTTCATTTTCCCTATGAGTTTCCTTCGAGTTATGTAAAAAAAAAACACCAATTTTTTCTTATGGGTTTTGAGTTACAAAAAAATTGCATTTAAGCAAAAGCTTACAGAATGGACTTTTTTTCATAAGTAGGGGTTTTAGTGTACTTTGTATGCATGATGAGAAGTATAGAAATCATGAAGATTGAATTTAAACATTTTACTCCTTTCAGTAATAAGGACTGCATGAAAACAAGCACTGCAGTAATAATAATAATTTCATGTTAGAAGTTATTCTGGTTTGAAAGGATTTTTGCTGGATATGCCCGAATGATGTTCCTTTCATGTTCCCAAGAGCTGGGACAGAGACGGGTGCTCAATCCATCATGCAGTACCTGGGTCTTAAACTGCTGACTTGCCGGTCTTCCTGCTAACAAGGTGAGCTTCTTAACCACTGAGCCAACGCAGCTCCAGAACTGAAGTAAAAAGGTTAGATGTCAATTTCATAGCAGTTGAGATATTGTATCTTGTATACGTTGCTGGGGGCAAAGAATCTGGCCCAAGCAAAATATAAAAATCTTCCATTTCTAGATTAAATGCTTAGCAAGTGAACTCTAATGAAAAAATGGAGCATTGGGCTTTTTCTTTCATTAGCAGTCACATTTACTATGTAATCAAACTTCATTGCAAATTTAACTTCTGTATAATTAATGAGTTGATGAAGAGAACATACTGTAGCAGTGTCAGCTGTTACTTTCCAGTGGTTAGAGTTTAATTGCTGTCATAATGGCTCATTAAGCATGCCTAAGGAGAGATTGCTGGGGCTTTTTTCTTACAGTGAAACATCTGTGTTAGTTAATAAAATAAGCTACTAAAATCTTTAGTGAATAAAAAACACGTTATTCTCAGTATTTTATACTGAAGGTCAGTTTAAGTTTCTTTTTCTTTGGTAAAAGAAAACTGCTTTTCGTTTTCATTTTGAAAGGATAAGCAAGGGTATTCAGGAGCACTAAAATAAGAATGTGTATGTTAAGAGGGGTGTGCTATGGATTACTCTGAGTTAGGTATCTCCTTGTGTGTTCCAGGATATGAGGCAACCTGTATAGAATTGGACAAGCTGTATAGTCTCAGAATACTCACTGAAAAAAAGGAATGATAAACCACTTCTGAGTACTCTGCACCTAGAAAAAACCCAAAATATTTCCATTGCTCAGAATTGATTTGATATATCCTAGTCTCTAGAGAGGGTCATCCCTGTTTACAGTCAAAGAGCCAGTGTGTGCTGTCTGTGTCTGCAGACGTTTTCATAGTCGTGTGGCATTACTAATTCTACATGCATACAAATAAGTTATATTATATCATATTTACATATTTGCATATTTTTCTTTACTAATTTATATAGAGACAATATTTTAAAAGCCCAAATGAAAAGCTACCAATATTTATTTATTTATTTATTTATTTATTTATTTATTTATTACATTTTTATACTGTCTATCTGGGATATTTCCCACTCTGGGCAGAGCACAGACAAATAAACAAAGCAACAAAATAGAATAAACAACATAATATCTGGGAGGAAAACCCTGGTGTCTGAGGGCAAGCAGATAATTTGTTGTCAGATTCTTGAAGGTTTCCTTGAATAGGAGTTTTAAGATGTTTTAAAAGATATTTAGAGATGCAGCCTGGCGCTGCTCCACCAGTCGTGCATTCCAAAGCAACAGTACCACCACTAAGAAGGCTCTATTTCTAGTTGTAGACTTTCTAGCCATCCTCAGGGTCAGCACCTGGAGCTACGCAGATTGTGATGAGCGGGTGATGCAGGGAGTTGTTCTGAGAGATACAATAAGTTGGCAGTTTGGCAAATAGCTTCTGAATCTTTTAGTCTGTGCCCATCTCTAGCTCATGATGGGCTGCAAATTGGAACTTTTACTTTTGACTTCCCAGTACTTGCAAAGCTCACTAGAATAACAAGCCTTTCTGGTCCTTTTCTCTGAGTTTAGGGTTCCAACAAGGTCAATGAGGACCAGATTTTGACTGGCGCTCAAGGTGATGAGAAACTGAAATATTGCATTTTCTTCCAGCCTAAGCAACATTGTATTTAATTTCCAACCTAAGCAAGAATGTATCTAATTTGCATGTACAAAATGAAAATGAAAAGTTGAGTGGGTGTGGTTTATGGCTACAAGGATGAAGCAGATCATTGGGTGCCTATTCTGATTTGGATACTCGGATTAGTTCTTATGAATGAAGCACAAATAACGTATAGACTTATTCTTATATCTAAGACAGTGTTTTCCAACCTTTGATTTTTAGACTTCAATTCCCAGAAGCACTGTTCAGCCAATGTACTGACATAGGCTTCTGAGCTTGGGCCCCATGTTGAGAGCCACTGCTCTAAGATGTTGATTTACACTTTATAATTGCATGAGAGTTTATTGCTCAGTACACTGATCATCAGTTGCAGCAAACCAGTGAGCTGTTTTTATGGACTTGGTAAAAGTGTCAGATGTGTATAATAATAAAGTTACTTCCTCATTCTCACATAAGGACAATTTCTTCCATCATTCAAAGGGAGCCCATTGACTTGGTGTCTGCTTTTACTTAGTTGTTGGTCAAGTTGCTTTAAAAGAAAAAAACACATGAATTGTAAAATATGTATGTAAACTAGTGAGTTGGATTAAATCCAGACTGTACTGAATCAGTGCAGTGGAAGAACATGAAAACTAAGGACAACATTTTGGTGCATGAGGAAAAAAAAATCAAACTCCTCAATTGAGCAATACCTTCTTTGTTATAACCAAAATTGTAGAGAGAGAAAAGTGATCTGGGAGAAGACAAAATCTTGCTCGACATTTTGTGGCATCTTGGTAAATTCCAATAAAGATCTACTGGATTCATGCCATAAAGTGATGCTCTCTATTCTTTAGTTCTCTTGTTTCTGACATAATTTAATTCCTTTCCCCCCTATCATATTAAGTTTATTGCACTGTATCAAACAAATAGGAAAAAACTAAAAAAAACCCAGCTCAATCAGAAGTAAAATTGTGATAGAAAGATCAAATCTATTTATTTAATGTATGATTTTGGTAGCATAATACAGTTTAATTTGTGTTTTATTTCATTTTTATACTGTTCATCTGACTTAAATGTCACTCTGGATGGTGAACATAACAGATAAAACATATATAATATAAAACCCACCTGCCACCCTGTAACTATAAATATATCGTTTGAATAATACAATATAACCCAAGAATAGGCGGTGATAGTTAATTGGTGATAAAGAGAAAACCAAAGAAAGCATGAAAGAAGATTAATTTGGGACACGATATTTACAAATACTTGCTTTAAAAGTTCTGCCTTAGCCAACCTCTGAAATACAGAAAGAGAAGGAACCTGACAAGGCATATCCTGGTAGAGGTTTTCCTCGCCTCTTTCAAGGTAGACATCCATAGCCCACAGGTTTGAGAGGACCTGGTAGTCCAGGCAAAATTGGGGAAATTGATCAAAACATTGAATCTCTGGTACCAGCCGGGCAACTGTATTTTAGACCTTCTGCAACTTCTGAACTGTCTTCAAAGGCAGCCCACATAGAGTGCACAACAGTAATCATTTCCCAGATTTACCAGTACATGAACCAGTTTCTGATGTACATGTGTAAAATAAATGAATGTCGTGTTTAAAAAGCTGTTCAAGTTGGTGTGTCTAATCGCCTAGAATTATTTGAAGAGTTCTTAACCTAATTTTTTGGACTTTTTCCTCTTAGAGAATGGTGATGCTTTTGTGTTTATTTACTGATGATCTGTGGGAAATCAGGCCAGAAACTGACAAGATATGGGAGGCAAAATAATGTGATTCTGGGTTTTAATAAAATAAGTATTCAAATGGCTTTTCTTACATTTTAAATTTTAAAGAAAGAAATCTGGCAAAATTCTGTTTAACTTGTTTGTCTTCTGCTGGAGTAGCTGAATATATAAAGATAACATTGAGTCTTGTAATTTAAAAGTTCTCAACCTCCCCTCCCCCAGGAGTCTGATGGTCAGGGATGTCCTTTCTGCCGTTGTGAAATCAAAGGAACTGAACCGATAATCGTAGACCCCTTTGACCCCAGGGATGAAAACATTAGGTGCTGCAGCATTATGGATAGTTTCAGTTTGCCTCTGCTCGATTTGGATGACGATGATGATAGGGAAGAGTCTTTGATGATGAGTCGATTGGCTTCTGTGCGAAAGGTATGGATTTTGTTTTTAAAATCCTCGTACCCATGACTGAATAGGAATGATTTTAATTCTGATTTTTTGTGTTTTGTGTGGAATATAATTTCTGTGCTCTGGGTGGGATAGAACGTTTTCCCTTTTTTAGGGGGGGAGGGGAACGTAGATGAAAGTTATTATGATTGATTTTTGTAACACCAATAACTCTGCTTTAAAAGGCTTTATTTGCCAAGGTAAGATTTACTATCTTTGTTGTGAGCGTACAGTGCCCTACATAATGCTTCATCAGACCAAAGGCCTATCTCCATGATGGCAAACCTTGGCACTCTAGCTGTTCTTGGACTTCAGTTCCCAGAAGTCCAAGTCAGCACTCCTGCTGATCAGGGCTTCTGGGAATTAAAGTTCAGGAACAGCTGGAGTGTCAAGGTTCACCATCACTGGCCTGTCTAGTCAACATTTGGTTTGACAGTAGCCAAACAAATAGCAATATGAAGACCCACAAGCAGAACATGAGCAGGAGATTGCAGTTATGTTTATATTTCCTTGCAAATGATATTCAGAGATGAATTGCTTCTGTTACTGAAGCTAATATAGAGCCAGGCATGTCTCAGTGTTAAAATACCCAAAATGTTTTAGTCTGTTCATGTATTAAAGCAGAAACCCCCATTATGTGTGTCCTATAGCAGTGTTTCCCGACCTTTGGGTTTTGGACTTCAATTCCCAGAAGGCTAAGTTATTTCCCCAAAGCACTGATCAGCCATTGTACTGACTTAGGCTTCTGGGAATTGAAGTCCAAAACCCAAATGTTGGGGAACATTGTCTTATAGGGCATCCCAGAAATACTATTTAAAAAAAAAAAAGGCTGTTGAAAATCCCTAGTGTGGTATCGCAGCTGCCTTTCTGGCTGGAGAACAACTGTTTAATGTCTCAACACTTTTAGTAAGTAAACATTGTTTACCACATTTCTTTTTGTATAAAATTGTTGTTCTGGTTCTTGATTGACCTATGTTTCATGCTCAATATCATTCACATAGACACCAAGCCAGGGAAAATACCAAATCCTTTTTCCATCAGGTAACCACTTCTTAGCTAAACATAAAGCAATTTTCTTAGCTGTTTTTCAACAAGTGTGACTGGTAATGAGCACAGGAGGATATCTTGTAGACCATCTTGACTGCTGCCGTTGATGTTATCGACATTCAGGTTGCCCTTTGCTATATGAAGCTCTTCATACTGGAAGCATGGGCACGATATTGTGCAGCCATATTGGGTTAGTTCTAGGTGTTTAGATATGGAACCACAATATCATAGATACAGAAGCACAACATCACACATTTAGAAACTGGGTATTTAAATTTTTTTTTGAATGTCCTAGCTTTTTAAAATGGAAGCTTAAGTATATGTATATCACCCACAAATTCCAACAGAAACTTCCCTCATGTAGATCATAAAAATGCGGAGAATGCATGTGGAAGGTGATACCTTTATTGGTTCACTTAAAAAACAAAACAAAATGTTGCAAGCTTTCGAGAACAGGTCTCTTCAGGCAGGCGTAAGATTATTAATAAAAGTGCATAGCACACTGTTGTGGTGCTAGGCAGAGATGCATGTTGTTTTACCTCTTGTAGAATTATTAGAGGGTCCCAGTGCTAGTGGATCCAGAAGATGAGCACACGATTTGTACTACGGTTGCTGAGGGAGGACAGAAGCAGGATCTGAGATGTGACTATAGTCCCTCTGTGCCAAAATATTTGAAGGGCTGTTTTGAGTTTAATGAAATGGTGAAGGAATGGTGTGAGTAAATACAGTATATACAACTTGTAACCTCTTACATCAGTGATGGCGAACCTTTTAGAGACCGAGTGCCCAAATTGCAACCCAAAACCCACTTATTTATCACAAAGAGCCAACACAGCAACAGTGGAGAAAGGAAATGCTCCCATTGGGCTGCTGGGCAGAGGGACGAGGTGAACTCTGTGCTGGTGGGAGAGAGGAAGTACTTCCATTGGGCTTCTGGGCAGGGGGTG
Organism: Bradypodion pumilum; assembly: GCA_035047305.1. Classification (NCBI taxonomy): domain Eukaryota; kingdom Metazoa; phylum Chordata; class Lepidosauria; order Squamata; family Chamaeleonidae; genus Bradypodion; species Bradypodion pumilum. Next base: position 54,673,260 of record JAWDJD010000003.1, on the reverse strand, counting down.
GGGCAAACTCTGTGCTGGGTTGACTACATGGATGCCCACAGAGAGGGTTCCGAGTGCCACCTCTGGCACGCATGCCATAGGTGCACCACCACTGTCTTAGGTAAACTAATGTCATACCTGCTCCTTAGAGTGGAGACCAGAAAGCTATCTTCCAACTTCTAAACCCTTTCCCTGGGCTAGGTGTCCTGAAGAAGAAAGGGTATATTGCACCAAAGGCTGTATGAACATGTTGCCTTTGTGGTTTCCAGAAGATGTCACCTTTCCTCTTAGCAAAAATTGCTACTAGAACTCCATTTGACATGCCTCACTCCATTCATGTATCGAATCAACTGAAATACATTACAATACTGTACAATAAATTAGGAGGAAACAAAATGACATAAAATGAAATTATATTTACAGTACTTTTTGTTTAATCAAATTGCTAAAGGTAGCACCAGAGGAGAAATGTACTGTACCTAGAACATAATTCGTGATGAAACCAGTAATAAAACATAACATGTTCATTTGTTTCAACACCTGCACCATAAGGGCAGACTCTGACAGGGATCTTTTTATATCTCTCCTCCAACACCAGAGAAGAGTGCACACCACATCTGGGTAAAGTGAATGCAGTGGGTAGGAGACTCCAAAAATGAAACAAGTTGCCACAGCTACAAAATATCTGCTTGTTTAAAACAAGTAGAAAATAGACTTTAGAAACTTAAACTTAACTTATGAAAAAAATCAAGTTACGAAAGAGGCCATGGAACTGATTTTTTTAAAAAAAAAACTCGGGGTTTCCCTGTACAAGGTTAGGTTTTGAAAATATATTTTAGCAGTTTCTTACCTGCTGACACAATTGGTTGCTGGTGTGGCATTCGATAAATCATGTCTATATTTAAATATTCAGAACTATTAATAATTTATTATCAATAGTTTAGCAAAGAGCAACATCAGATGGTCTACTTCTACAATGTCAGATTATGTGCCAATCTGAAACCCAGTTTAAATGTTACCTTTTTTGTTTTGTTTAGGTAGAGTTAAAGGTCACCCTTGCTCGAAAGCCAGTCGTATCTGACTCTAAGGTTCACTACTCATCTCTGTTTATAGCCAAAGAGCCAGTGCTGTCTGTGTCTGCAGACATTTCCGTGGACATGACATTGCTATACAGTGATAAATTATCATACAGAGGGAAATTATTGTTTGATAGACACACTTTTCTGCCACAATCTCTGTGAGAAATCTTATTAGGATATTACCATTCCTGTAAATTAGGACCTTTCACTTGGCCTGTTGTCAAATAATTATGAGAAACTCACCAGACTAAAAGATTTTTTTTAATCATAATAGACTTTTTAGTGAAGACAAAAAGGCATATGTGTGATAAATCATGACTAGAAGACCTTAAGCATATTCTTTCTTTAGGTCACTGTCAGATTTTGAGGTGAGGCTCGTCATTCCTATTGCCTAAAACGTTTTGCCTACTTTATGTCAAAGAATTGTTGCACAACAGAGTTCATGTCCATATATACCTGCAACAATCCTCTCCCTGATCATGTTATTGACACTTCTCCTCTGACCCAAAGAAAAAGAAAAAGATTGCTGACTTTATAATACTGTAGGGAGTGTTTTGAATGATTGTCTTCAACTCAAGAGATAAAGTCATCCCGTAAAAAGTGAATGTCATCTTTACAACAGAAAATATAGTACAAAAGACCTTGAACACAAGATCTTGTTTAAGGTTTTACATAACTAGGACTAAGATCCACAAGACCACAAAGAAGCAGTCTTAAATTGCTCTAGATCTGTAGCCCTAAGCACACTTGCCTAGAGTTAAGTTCCATTACAGTCAGTGAGCAACATGCTCAGTAATTTGAGTTTCTTCTAGCTTTTTTTTAATAGAATGACTATCCTTCAAGGTGCCTGTAATTTCTGGAAAATATAAAATCTAAGTATAACTTCAGACATGTCTTTGGACAAGTATATGGTCAGTGTAATAAGAATTTGCCAATGGATATGCTCATTAAGCAATATATATGATATCTTACGTATACTTATGTTACAGTGCACCGAAAGACAGAATTCGCCTGTGACATCCCCAGGATCTTCTCCACTTGCTCAAAGAAGAAAGCCACTTCCTGATCCCCTGCAAGGATCACACCTTAGCCTCCCACCAGTGCCTCCTCGACTAGATCTAATCCAGAAAGGAGTTGCTCGATCCCCTTGTGCCAGCCCTGCTAGCTCACCAAAGGTAAATCCTGTTTATTACGAGACCGCTTCACCCCAAGGCATTCTACCCATCCTACGAGGGCAGACCAGAGGGGATCTGTGGTGGTCCCTTTGACGAGAGAAGCACACTTGGCGGGGACCAGGAGAAGAGCCTTCTCTGTTTCTGCCCCAACCCTGTGGAACCTCTTACCACCAGAACTGTGCCTCCAGACAGAGCTGCTCCCCTTTAGAAAGGCACTTAAGACCTGGCTATGCCAGCGTGTGTGTGATCTGTCATGTGGAACAGCCCAGGCCCGCTGGCTGGTTTTGCTGCCTCAGGTTACCGCTGTGAGTGTCAGAAGTTTGTACTTGTCTGTTTTTATGCTCTTTTTTGTATGTTTTTTTTTATCTTTTTAACATCATTTTTTCCCTCTTAATTAGGGAGGAATTGGAAGGTTTTTAAGACTGTGTATGTACTCTATTGTATTTTTATCTATTGTACTATGCACTGTGTAGTGTTGAGATTGCTTTCTTTTGTTTTAAAGAGCTTTCTCCTCTTATGCTGTTAGCCACTCTGTGTGGCGCCTGCGCCAGAAGGGCAGGATATAAATAACCCAATAAATAAATAAATAAAAGACCTATAGATTTTAAACACTCTCTTCCTAAGATCCAAAGTGTGTGTGTCTGTTAGTTAGTTTTTCAGCACATCAGTGGCATCTCACACTCTTCTTTTGCTATTTCGTCCACAGTTTATTTTATCCTTACAAGGGCACTCTGGTATGAACTATATATATTTTATTCACTTAATGCAGTTGTTTGTTAAAAGTTCAGAAGAGATAGATAGATAGATATTCTGAACTTTTAACAAACAACTACATTGAGTGAATAATAAACACAACAATGCAGATCAAATGTAAATAACCTATAATGTAATCTGAATTAGCCTGGACCATGTACCACTCTTTTCAAATACACCAAGAGGTGGTATCCAGAAGCACGTGGGGATCATACTACATTTTGTAAAGACCATTTTTCTCCTGGTTTCTCCCATCTTGTGAGCATTTATTGTGTAATTAGTAAGTTTCAAATATTGCAGCAGAGGAACATTAGTTACAAAATAATCATTTCACACATGAAAATAAACATAATTTCTAGCTTTCAGGCTATGGCCTGACTATATCTAAATAGTGAATTATGTTGCGACTGTGTTCTACTCACAGTTCCCTCTCGTGTAAAGCACTCTAAAATGGGTTCTCAACCTTTTTAAGCTGGGGGCCGGGTCAAGCTCTCTCAGACTGTTCTGGGGACCAGATTTTTTTCTAATAGAATATTTATTAATGAATTACAAATTTCCCACTATGGGTGTTGTACACACAATATCAGATAATACAAAAAAACCCACAACAAATCAGAAACAGAACAACCAAACAAATACTCTTCCTCTTCCCCTCCCTACACACATGTAAACAAAAGAAAATGACATTCACACAAAGCAATACCACAATGAATTCAACACTGGTGCCTCTGTTTTAGATTGCAAAGCTTTCTGGTTGCATGCACCTTAACAAATAACTTCATTATTCAAAAAAATACTCTTACCCCCCCCCCCCACCCCCCCACCACCACCTCCCCACTCACAGGTAATCTAAAGGAGCCTTCCTCGCCTGCCTGAGCTTGCCTGTGCCTCTAGTTGTTGCTGTGTTTTGTTTTTTGGCTTTTTAGAACATGAAATCAGTTTTCATTGCGTTCCTATGAGAAACCGCTTTACACCCTCTCGTGGCCATCTGTGTTAATGATCTGAAAAACAGCTATTCCCCCCCCTCCCCCAAAGTGCTATAGGCTGCAAGGGCCGGATGGAATGGTGTTGGGAGCCGGGTCTGGCTCAATTACTATAAATGTCATATATTCAGTATATCTTTTGATGTATACATGTTGCCTACAAGAAAAAGCCCTGCCCCCCATTCTCCAGTAGTTATTATTGTATTCTATTAGCATTTAAAGGAATTACACTATATTGGAGGTAAAACTGTAGTTTTAAAAGTAGCAAAAGGAGAGTAACTTACCAGCCATTTAAAATTAAGCTATTTTTTTTTCTACAGCTGCTACTTTTTAAACACATCTCTGTTTCCAGCATAGTGTAATTCCTTTAATCACTCCCCCCCCCCTGAAAGTTAGGCATGCTTGTATGTAACATGTGTAATTGAAGTTACATTTGTTTTGTTATCTAGTCATCACCAGGTATGATGAGAAAGCAAGACAAGCCTCTTCCTGCTCCACCACCACCTGTACGAGATCCTCCACCTCCACCAGAAAGACCCCCTCCCATTCCACCGGATAATAGGTTGAGTAGACATGGGCATCATCCCGAAAGTGTGCCTTCCAGAGATCAGCCTATGCCACTTGAAGCCTGGTGCCCCAGGGATGTGTGTGGGACTAATCAGTCAGCGGGATGTCGAATAGTAGGAAGTGATAGTTCTCCCAAACCTGGGCTCACTGCAAGCTCAAATGTAAATGGGAGGCATTGTCGTATGGGCTCCGATCCACTTTTTTTGCGGAAACATAGACACCACGATTTGCCTTTGGAAGGTGCCAAGGTAAGACACTTGTATCACAAAGTGTGTAACTTCAGCATGTTTTGTAGTCTGACTTGGTTGCCTGTTTCTAGGATCATTTTCTTTTTTTCTGTTTCTTCTTCTTTCCATACTTAACAAGGATCAGTCTACCTTCTTCTTGAAAGTAGGACTGTGGTTAGTTATAGCTCACTTTGGAGATTGTGCACTCCTTAAAAATATTCAATAGGAGAAGAACATTTTTAAACTAGTAAAATGCTTAAAGTATTATTGCAGTGGTTACTGTTGCTAGTTTTACCTAGTAGTTTATGGTTCTGTTCAGATTGTTTTGATTTTTTAATAAATGTATTTAATTTAAATGGAGTATAAAGTAATATACTAAAATAGGATATAAATTGAAAATATTAATAGTTCTTTGTGAAATGTGTGCAAATTACAAAAGATGTGCCATTTGCTTATATACACCGAGTAGATGCTGAGGAAATAATTAGAAATTGCCCCCTGAGATAGAAAAAATTGAATAGGGAACATTCAGTCAATGCAGAAAACACAGTCTCATGCTGGTTATAATGCTGAGAAATACATCTCTTGCAGCTATTTTCAAATGGCCATCTAGGTAATGACGAATATGATGTTCCACCTCGACTCTCAACGCCTCCTCCAGTTGCTTCAGTGATGATGAATATGAAGTGAGTTTAATTTTGAAGATAAGTTTTGTCATACTATGCCCCCCCACCCCCGCTGGTTCATATGAATGGCCATCTGGGTTCTAGCTTTAACCTATGGTGAACATTGGGGGGGGGGGGGTTTAAAAGGCTTTTTAGTGTCTTTATGATTTTAATTGCTGTCGGGATGTGTTTATATTTCAGTGTTTTTTTATTGGTTGATTGTAAGCGGCCCGGAGTCGCTTTGGCGAGGGGGCGGCGATAGAAATAGAAATAAATAAATAAACAAATGCTATACAAAAAATGAATTAGTTTGATTAATTCCACAAATTTTAAACAACACTTTGTAAACCATTAAATTGATGATGGGTAGTTTTCTGTAAACATGTATACGATAAGAATATTGGGTAAAACCTTATTGGAGGAATACTACATGAAAATCATTGTTCTCCTTCATATAGTTTGTGAATCCCCACTATTGGGTTATGTGCCTGTGCAGAACATCGATCGGAGGTTTTAAAGCAGATTGGTCAAAAGTTTTCATGGTAAGACCGTACCGCTCATCCTTAGGCGCCAGTTCACCATTTTACCTCAGTTCTCTTCTTTCTGCCTCAGCAGCAGGACGATCGTTGAGAGCTTCCTCAATTTTTCCTTGTCATTTCTATGGAAAAGACGATTTTTCAACAAAAAAATTTCTGGCGATCTTGGCCTTAGGGCAGGATTGCCACCCCAGTGCTGTTTCTTCTAGTAGGACTCAGTCACTTTTTTCGATCTGGTCGCCAGTTCCCCCCTCAAGGGGATGGCGGTAGGCCGGCCCTTCGGGGCATTCTTCTCGAACGTTCTTCGTTCTCCTTGCCTTCTCTGGAGGATTTTTTTCATGGCCTCTGCGGCTTTCAAGCAGTGCACTTCTTGCCACAAGAAGTTCCCGGCTTCGGACGGCCACAGCCAGTGTCTGTTTTGTTTGGGCAAATCGCACCAGAGTCAATCTTGTGCGCATTGTAAAAACTTCACCTGCCTTGCAGTCCAAAATTGGAGCAACAGTCTCAAGGCGCACCTAATGGAGCTCACCCTGGCTCCCGCTACAGTAGCTTCTACATTTGCCTCTACAAGTGGTCTGCCGCCTGAATGTGCTCTTAAGTCTTTGTCTTCTTTAACTCTCATTCATAAGAAGAAGAAGGATAAGAATGGGGAGAAGAAGAAGAAACACAGGAGTGAGGTTCGGCGCTCTTTGCCTCCTACTCCTCGTCCGCCGATTTCTCCCCGGCCCTCTCCACCGTTCTCCATAGCGAGGTATCCCTTTCCTGGATCCTCCGCTTGGGGTGGCCGTTCCTCCTCAGAGTCACTGAACAAGGGCCACAGGGCTGGTGCACCAGCTCGCCCCATGCTTCTTTTTCCTTTGCCGCCTCCTGGTGAGAGGGGACACGGAGTACGCCATTCATCTCATGGAGAGTCTTGGCCTCAGGATCAACTTCCCCAAGTCGAAGTTGGATCCTTCACAGTGAGTGGACTACATTGGAGCAGTTCTGGACTCGCTTGCAGTCAAATTATATGGACGTAAAGACTTATGATTATATAATAATTACATGCCATCAATACTTATACTGACCCTTTCCCGAGTTTCCTAGGTATATACTCAGATGTGGTTTACAAGTGCCTTTTTTCTAAGGGAGCTTTGGAATAAACAATTTAAACATAGTTTTTAGGTTTTATTGTTACCTGTTCGTTGAACCTTTGCTTTGAATGCAAAAATGATCACAACTGTGTCATGTAACTTTGTTGTGTAGCAACCAAACCCTGAATAGTAACTATATAGACAAAGCATTATGAATGTAATGATCAAGACATATGTTAGACATTACAACATTATCGTTTATGTATATGGAATAATGCATTGTATATAATAATGGGGCATGATTCCTTTTTTGCCCCAGTCTTACTTGCCAAATGAGAAATTGCAACTGTTCTTGTTGTAACCAGCCATACAAATGAGACATGTTTTGTCAGTGTCTAGGAGAATTTTTGCATTTGCAAGACCATTTTCTGTACATATATTTAACTCCTGCTTTGTTGTATACACTTATTAATAAGTAGTATCATTGGATGGGTTATTTGTGTTTTTCTGAACAGTTAGCCTGTTGCACAAGTATAACTTTTCAAGCTTGATTCAGAGGCTGTGTTCATATGCAATAGTCAACTTAGTTAACAGAAAATAAATTAGGATTCAGTGTTCTTTATAAAACAGACTTAGATAAGCTTCTGTGGCATCTGAGCAAACAACACATATGAAGTTCATTTTTGGGCTATTGTTAATCTAAAATTCTGTGAATATATGTACTTTGAATATTTGTTTGTGTTATATAGGCATGATGGAGAAAACTCTTTAGCTTTTAAGTATATGATATCATTTGGTTCCTCTGTTACGTATTGCATTGCTTGCAGTTTTCAAATTCAGGTTCTTATATCTTATTTTTCTCAGAGGATACATGTTAAAACACTTATAATAAAATGCAATTTCTGCTACACCAGTTTTTAAGATCTTGAGCAATAACGCTATGACCAGTAAATGTGTATAAAATTTAATAGGCTAAAAGAAATCCTAGGAAGAAGATGCTATTCCAGGAAAACCATGTGCTTGTCTTTTAAATTCCGTGAATGAGCACCATTGTCTGAAGGTTACTTCTCCTTTATGCTGATACCAGATTTGATCTGATTTCTGTGGTAGCTGTCGAGTCAGATCTTCACAGACAAAAAAGGAAGGCAGCAAATATTAATCGATCACCTCAAATCAAATACCAATGTAAAGAACAAGCCAAGTGTAACGTTCAGACAGTGGTTTTCATTAATATAAACTAAAGTGGTGGGTGATCCATTCTAAATTGTTGTATCCCTCTTGTTATAAACTTGCTAATTCATTTCACCCTTAGTAACCGCTACTGATATTTTATGTAAAATACTGTATGTTCTTTTGACATATTTGAACCTGTCAACTGGAATTCTGTTGGTGTGTCCTTCAGGTTTATGTAGTTTCCATGAACATGTATACCCAACCAGTGAGGCGCATCATTGGATCAGGAGTGCGTCTTAATGACATAGTCTGGTATGTGATCAGGGACATGCCCAGGACTTTCCCAATCACCTTGGGAAATTAGCAAATTAGACAGACCTTACACTAATATATTTAGGATTCTTGTCATTAAATCTAATGTTATTTGCTGGCCATAGTTTTATTACTGTAGACTGGCAATAGGATATGAAATTGTCAGCATTTTATTAGAAGATCTTTAAATACCATTTTAATTGAAGAAATTATCAATTAGAGATTTTATAAGTACAGTGGCACCACATACAATAATTTTAATTCGTTCCACGGGGCTCGTTGTTGTACGAAACAATTGCTATACGATGCGTGTATCGTATAACAATTTTCCCTATGGAATGCATCATACAACAATTTTTCTCACTAAGTGGTTTTCCCATTGAAAAATTGTTGTACTTTTTTTCCATAGGGAAAGTTGTTATGTGGGATGCCATTTCCCCCCAAAGCCTAATTGTTATACGATTTCATTGCTATGCGGGACAATTGTTGTATGAGGTTCCACTGTACAGTAAATACATGTGAAGACTTGAGTCAAAATCCTCTTGCAGTTAAGTAATCTCATTATCTGTTGCATGCTAAATTTTTTAGTTCCATTTGCAACAGATAATTTATATGGAGATTTTTAACTTGAAGCATTTTACTTCCATAAATTATTCTGTTTGTGTTATGCTGGCATAACCAGGCAAGAGGTTTTTGACCTGATTATATTGTGTTTATTGAACTGTCTTCCACTTTGTACTTGTTTTATAAGTTTGTAACACTTGTGGAACACTGCCTAGGCAGAGGGATAAATTCTTGGGAGTGGGATTTCTGAGTGAAATAATAGCTCATGGCGAATGGATTAAGTACATTGCTCTTTACAGTGGCCTACAGCAGGGGTGCCAAACTACAGGCCGGATTGCCGCCGCCACTGGAGGTGACCCGCCACCACTGGAAGTTGCGAAATCATGCTAAAAATGCATCAAAATGCTAAGAAAACACAACAAAAATTCCAAAAACTCAGCAAAAATGTGCCACCCCCTCTCCCACAGTGAATTCATGAGCCACCACCGGCAGGAGGAACTACATGAGACTCACTCAGCTGTCTGAGGGGGCATGGTCGCCTGACCAGGGCAGGAAAAGTTTGGGCAACCCTGGCCTACAACATCTACTTGAGATTGATTGAATGAATGAATGAATGCATTGATTTAATGCATTGATTGAATTGAATTAATGCATTGATTTAATGCATTGATTGCATTTATAAACCACCTAGCTGGGATATTCTCATATGGGCAGTGTACAACAGTTGTTTTTTTGTTTTGTTTTTACAAATAACCACACAAAAATCAAAATCACACAGCCTTAAACAATTACAATCAATATACAACAGATAATTCAAACCAAGTGCATTGAATTATAGCAACATTGTTACATTACTTTAAACTATCTGTCAAGGTTTATCTTATAAATGTAACATGTAGTTTATTCATTATTTAGTTTTAAAAGTGGACAATTCTTACTCTAAATATTAAATCTCTCTGCTAATATTAATCTCATTGAAAAGTCTTGAACATCTCTTTTATTCGGTATTAGAAATGCTACCTGGATGGCAAAATCTGAATCACTCATTCACATGTTCTTCCTTCATTCTCTTCTTCTGTGTGGGTGTCAGGATTTCATAAGCTTTTGCTTGCCGGATTGTGTGAACCTGATGAACTGAATTAATCTTAAATATGGTATATCAGACACATCAGTCTGAGGGCTTGATTCAGAACAGTCTAGTTTAACCAGAGTTCTAGAAACATACAATATGCTTATAGTAAACAGATTAAAGCTTCTGATATTTGTCCACTACATGAAAGGAGGACTCACAAACTGCTGGACAAAACTAAGCTTTATCCGTCTTTCTAATTAATCTAAATAATTTAACCTGATGCTGCACACAATCACTATCTCTCACTCTACCTTATATCTTGCCTTGTTGTGAAATTAACATGAGAAAACTTCATTTAACCCATACATTAGTATGATAAATAGTATATCTGCTTACTGTAACAAAACTTATGTGGATTTGATCTACTTTTCTTTGAGGTCTTCTGTTCCTGTTACAAATTCTCTCCCTGAGAAAATGAAAGAAAATACAGAAGAAGATGACTACAAGATTCCTTCATCCCATCCTATTTCTTTGACCATACAGTCATCTCATTCTCATAATTCAAAACCTCAGATTTGGTAAGATTATTATTTGAAGGCAATGAGAGGACAGTCATTTGGCCATGATTACACTATCTTACAGACATCTCTTTATTGTCGGCAAAAGACCAAAACTGTTCAAATGGCATATCTTAACATTAAGCAAGAGCTTTTCCCTCTCTCCCCATTTCCCCAGTCTGCCTTTTGTTAATCTCTTTCTGAAATATCTGAAAATCTTGGGGCATTTTTGTGCCTTTGTGAAGAATACTAATATGGATTTTTGCCTAATTGTTTATATGGCTTTAATATCATCCTTCTTACTTTTGATACAAATCTTCATCTTAAAATAACTACTGCCAACAATATAAATTTCCAAATATTTTAAAATTGCTTTGTAGACATACGTTTGGCAAAGAGATTTAGCATTCAGAGTTGGGGATGAGAGATTGTTTTTGTCTGATTATGGGTTCCAGGCTTTATTTTCATGATTATAAAATATTATATAGTTTATCATTTTTATCAAATTTGTGTCTTAGCTAGTAAGAATTGTTCATCTTTTGTCTAGTATTTTTCTGCTCTCAGCGGTATCAAATAAATTATAGATTATTGTATTTTTGCCAAACTTTATTTGAAATTGAAGACTGATATTCTAGCACAAGAATTAAAAAAATGTTTTTTTTTAAATGTAGTAGGAATCAGATTTTTCGGATTACAATCCATACTTCTCTAGTCTGAGATTTCCTGACAGGCACCTTACAAACACTGGCTGGCTGGTTGAATAAATAAATATTTTGCCCAAATTTGTCCTACAAATGAGCCAAGATAGCATAGTCATTTTAAAAAGTCAACATAAAAGCTTAAAGCAAATATTATCTTTGCATCTGAAGGACTACTTTTAAAAATAAACAGGACATTTTTAGAGATTAAATTTGTACGATAAAATCGTATGAATTGGAATATCTAGGTGATTTGGAGTCACCATTAGAAACTGTGTGTCAGAGTACCAGGCCACAAGGATGGCCTAACAGTAGGCATATACTATTGGCCTCCAACCCAAACTCCTGAGGGAGACTGGCAGTTGGAGAATGTTGTAAAGGAAGCATCCAAGAAGGGAAGCCTGGTTATAATGGGGAACTTCAATTACCCTCACATAGACTGGGTGAACTGTTGTTCAGCACATGATAAAGTTCCTAGATATGCTAAATTATTGTTCCCTGGGACAGGTGGTTTATTTATTTATTGGTTGAAGACCCAACTAGAGGTACAAGAATCCTTGACTTGATCCTGAGTAATACTCAGGATCTGGTGCAAGATGTTAATGTGACTGATCCAATAGGGAACAGTGACTACAACTCAATTATGTTTAACTTGATCATAGACCGCAAGTCACTGATAAAATCTAACACAAAGACCTTAAATTTTCAAAAAGGAAATTTCCCAAAGATGATGAAACTAGTAAAAAAAGAAGCTGAAAAGGACAATTGAGAGAGTCCAAACACTCCAAGAGGCATGGAGGATGTTTACAAAAACAATAACAGAGGCCCAATTGGAATGCATACCCAAAAGGAAAAAGGGCACTGCCCGGTCCAAGAGGACTCCGATGTGGCTTACAGGAGCTCTTCGGAAAGTGATCAAAAGCAATAAAAGCTCATTTAGAAGATGGAAGGCTTGTCCGAATGAGGACAGCAGGCAGAAACATAAATTCTGGCAGAACAAATGTAAGGCAATAATCAGGAAAGCAAAGCAAGACTTTGAGGAGTGTATAGCTAAAAACACTCAGAGAAATAACAAAGACTTCTTTAAGTACATTAGAAGGAAGAACCCAACTAGAAAGGCCATTGGACCATTAGACGACAATGGAAGGCAAGGGGTTATTAAAGAGGAAACATAGATTGCAGAGAGACTCAATGAATTCTTTGCTTCAGTATTCACTGAAGAAGACAGAGTCCACATGCCCAAAAGAGAGCCTATCTTCATAGGGAGGGAAACGGAAAAATTAAGCCAGATAGAAATAACCAAGGAGGAGGTCTTTGCATGTCGCCCGGAGTCGGCCTTGTGTTGAGTGGGCGGGATATAAATTGAATAAATAAATAAAATAAATGTCTTGTGAAACTAAATGCTAACAAATCCAGGACCAGATGGCATCCATCCACGAGTTCTCAGGGAACTTAAAGATGAAATTGCTGATCTCCTAGCCAAAATATATAATCTTTCCCTCAAATCAGGCTTTGTGCCTGATGACTGGAAGGTAGCGAATGTAACACCAATTTTCAAAAAAGGATCCAGGGGTGATCCAGGAAATTACTAACCGATCAGTTTGATATGAGTCCCAGGTAAAGTGATGGAAACCATCCTAAAAGATAGAATTAATAAGCAGATAGAAGAGAAGGTGCTGCTAAAGGAGAGCCAACATGGCTTTTGCAAGGGCACTTTTGCAAGGCCTCACTAATCTGTTGGATTTTTTGAGACTGTCAGCAAGCATGTGGATAAGGGGGATCTAGTTGACATTGTTTATCTGGACTTTCAGAATGCTTTTGACAAGGTCCTGCACCAAAGGCTCTTGAATAAACTTACTAGTCATGGAATAAAGGGACAGGTCTTGTCCTGGATCAGCAACTGGCTAAGGGACAGGAAACAGGGTAGCACTAAATGGGCACTTCTCCAAGTGGAGGGAAGTAAAGAGTGGGGTCCCCCAAGGTTCAGTACTGGGACCCCTGCTTTTCAACCTCTTCATAAATGATCTAGAGGTAGGAGTAAAAAGCAAGGTAGCCAAATTTGCTGACGACACTAAATTATACAGGGTAGTGAAAACTGTGAGAGATTGTGAAGAGCTCCAGAGGGGTCTCTTGATACTGGGGGAGTGGGCAAAGCAGTGGCAAATGAGCTTCAACATTAGTAAGTGCAGAGTGATGCATGTTGGGGCAAAAAACCCCAATTACATTTATAAACTGATGGGTTCTGAACTCTCTGCGACAAACCAGGAAAGGGACCTTGGTGTCCTGGTGGACAGCTCAATGAAGGTGTCAACCCACTGTGCCTCAGCAGTGAAAAAAGCAAACTCAATGCTAGGGATCATTAGGAAGGGTATAGAAAATAAGTCAGCAAGTGTCATTTTGCCTCTTAATAAATCTATGGTGAGGCCCCATCTGGAATACTGTGTACAGTTCTGGTCGCCATACCTCCAGAAGGATATTATGGAGCTGGAAAGAGTGCAGAGGAGGGCAACCGGAATGATTAGGGGACTGGAATACCTTCCTTACCATCTGAGACTGCAACGGTTGGGCCTCTTCACTCTTGAACGACGGCGTCTAAGAGGTGACCTGATTGAAGTTTATAAAATCATGCATGGTGTGGACAAAGTAGAAAAGGAAAAACTGTTTTCCCTATCGCATAACACTAGAACTAGGGGGCACTCCATGCAACTTTTGAGTACTAGTTCTCAAACAAATAAGAGAAAGTACTTTTTCACCCAGAGGATCACTGGTCTATGGAACTCCCTGCCAGAAGAAGTGGTGACAGCTGTCAGTCTTGACAACTTTAAGAAAGGATTAGACAAGTTCATGGAGGACAAGGGTATCAATGGCTATAATTATGGATACCTAAGGACAACCTCCGTGTTGGAGAGATAGGCAGGATCTCTCTCAATGCCATTTCCAGGGAATCCTAAGCAGGTGAAGGCATCTGTTTGGGAATACCCTGAAGCAAATGGTGAGCCACTGTGTGTGACAGAATGCTGGACTGGATGGGCTGTGGCCTGTTCCAGCAAGGCTGTTCTTATGTTCTTCTTACGTTCATATTCGTAGAGTCACCATAGGTCTGAGATGATTTTATACTGTGTAACAACAACAACAAAGACCACTCCTGTTGAAAAACTAATGGTCATCACAGATTAATTGTCTGCTTTTGCTGTTATGAGACTAACATACCAATAAATGTGTGTCTTATCTCTGCTTTCAGTGTGTGTGAAAATGGTCAACCTTTTGGATTAGTTAATGAAGCTCACAGTGTAGGCTCTGAGATGAAAAGACTGAGACATCTCGAAATGGGTATGGCTTCCATTTTTTTTTTTGCCCCTATCTGGAGGGGGGAGGTTAACTTTTTGAAGTACTCCTAAAATGTTTTTTTTTTGTTTGTTCAGGAGATGCTCTTGAGTCCACTGTTCCATGTCCATTGTTACCTGTACGACCTCCTGTAAGAGAAAACTTGAGACGTGGCTCAGTACCAAACAGGACTCCTTCTGATTATGACCTGCTTGTTCATCCTCCAGGTTACTTACCCTTTTATTCCCTGTATGTACAATAGGTTGGAAATGAGGAGAATAAAATGATATCTGAAACATTAGTAGCGCAGAATACCTAATTATATTTGTTCGGTTCTGCAGTGGTGGTACTTTGTTATAATTTGTAGGTGTTAATACCTTTTCTGCTTGTTTTTGGATGCTTCCTTAACACAGTGTTTTGCCTTGTCAAATAAGCTTGTAGCAGTGTCATCTGCAGGCACTCTGTTACAAGTAGCAGTATCATCCCTGGTGGAGTTCTCAAAGTTAAGTCACCAGACTAAGAGAAATCCTAATTCTTCAGCTATTAGTGGTCATACTAGCAAAAAAAATAATTATCAATGGCTCCTCAAACTGGAAGAAGGTATTAAGTGGGATATCAGAAGGCTTAGTCCTGGGCCCAGGGCTCCTCAACATGTTTATTAATGGTTTGGATAAGAGGGTGTAGAGTATGCTTTTCAAATACTAGCATAGTTTGTCCGGCACTGCTGGGCATTTTTAATGTGTGTGTTGGTGGTTACGGGTGGTTTTGGTGTGTGTGCATGTGTAAACACACACACACATTGGGCAGGTTTGAAATTTGCAGCCCAGTAGGTAGGGGTGTGTGTGTGTGTGTGTGAGAGAGAGAGAGAGAGAGAGAGAGAGAGAGAGAGGTTGGTCTTCCTTGGAAGACGGGGGCTGAAGTTTTCCTCCATCCTAGGAAGATGAACCGCTTCCCTACAGGAGACGGTGGCCGAGAACGGTGCTCCATGCTCGGCCTCCGTCTCCTGAAGGGAAGAATAAAAGTTTATCTCTGGGAGACGGAGGCCTGAGAACAGAGTGCCATTCTGGGCCTCCGTTTCCCTGAAGGAAGCTTTTCGCCGGGCTTGTGGAGAGAGAGAGGGGATATGATAGCACTTTTCAAATACTTGAAATATTAACATACAGAGTAAGGGCAGGATCTCTTCTCTATCATCCCAGAGTGAAAGATATATTATAGTGGTTTCAAGTTACAGAAAAGCCAGATTTCATTCAGTTAATGTTAGGAAAAACCTGTTAGATCTGTACAATAATGGAATCAAGTAGTTTGGGAGGTGGTGAGCACTCCAACGCTGGAGGCATTCAAGAGAAAATTAGAGAGCCATCTTTTAGATTTGCATGTGGATTGTGCATGTGTTGAATTCACTGACTTAATAGGACCCTTCCAATTCCATTATTCTAAGGAAGAAGCTGAACATTTAAATATTGCAGTTGTTTGGTTGAGCAAAGTAAAGTGGAGAGGAAAAGGACATCTTCTAATAAAGTGTTTTTCACTGAAAATGATAAATTCAGATGAAATGATATGCCTGTTATAGTGAAACCATGGGCGCTGTGGAACATATGTGACCTATAGTCTACTATGTGTACAAAAGAAGATACAGTAATACCTCAGATAACGACCAAACTTGGTTCCACAAGTCTGGTCATTATCCGATTTTTAATGTTATCCGATGCATGAATCGGATATCGCTAAAAAAGCCGGCTGCCTCTGGGAGGGTTGGGGGACCCGATCCGCACTCTTTCCGATGTCCTCCATCCTTTCCATGCGCTGCTGCAAGGCAAAACGCCTGGGGAAACTCCTTCCCCGGCTGCAGGTTTTGCCTTGCAGCAGTGCCTGGGTAGGTCATGGGATGTTGGAAACAGCACAGATCGGGTCTTCCCACCCTCCCAGAGGTAGCAGCCCACCCCCACAAAAAGGACAACGTGGCTGCCATTTTGTTTTAAAAATGGTGGCCATACATTTTTCCAGCTGTTGTGTGGCCCAGGGATGTCCTAGGAAGGCGGGAATAGCACAGAAAAGGTCCTCCCACCCTCCCAGAGGATGCAGGGGAGGCAGAGAGCCCCAAAAAATGCACCTGACGATGGCAATTTTTTCGGCCCCAAACAGCGTAAAAAAGTAGATCAAACACGATGCATTGGATTGCACTAAAACGACGTTATCCGATGCAATTTTTTTTCAAAATAGCTGGTCGTTATCCGATTATGATGTTATGTAATGCGGTCGTTATCCGAGGTTTTACTATTTAATAAATGACCAATACAATGCAATTGAAGTATTCCACTTCTGTGCAAAAATAATCTAACTATTTTCATTTGTTTTGAATTTTACTTTGTAAAGAGAGAGCCAGAGAATTGCGTCTTTGAAGCTTAGTTACAAATTTGCATGTGATTCATACAACTCCAGAAAAAAACATCTAGGAACTATAAAACTTCCAGAAACTATAGATTTACCGTAAAAGGCATTTTACAGCATGTCTTAAGCCTTAGATAGTGCATAATATTAGTGACGGTAACATTCCTGGTGGCACTTATCTGCTACATAAATTTCTGAAGGAATAACCAATCTCCATGGGTAGAGAGAAAAAACGTTTTGTTATCGTTGCATACAATTGTACAATAATGAAGATCTGACAAATTATTTTTCTATGCAGGTGAAGATGTATTGGGCAATCAACCCCCCTCACTTCCTCCACCTCCTCCTGCACGCCACAGCCTCATTGAACAAGCAAAAACAACTGTTGCAGGAAGCAGACCTCTATCTGGGCATGAATGTTATCTTCCTCCAGCTGGTAAGTGTTAAAAACAAACACATTTAACACTAGCAGTACTATTTTCACTGTACGATTGTAGTTACCTTAAAAAAAAATCAGCCATATTTGGACATGTTTTTAATTATGTACAGTATTTGCAGAATCAGCTGGCTGATTTAGATATGGTTTAGATATCTGGCTGCAAAGACAGAGTTTGGGAGTTCAGCCCTCCACTGTACCTCTTGGGAAGACGAACCAGCCTGTATAGCCATTGGCAAGCTGCATAGGCTCAGGGTGTCCGCAGAAGAAGGGAATGATAAACCATTTCTAAATGCTCACAACCAATCAAGCTCAGGAAAATGTTGCCAAAGATCAGAATCAACTTGATGGTACACAACTATTATTATTTTCAGAATTCTGCCTTAGAAGTGTATAACTTAACATAAAGGTAAAAGTTTCCCTTGCTCGAAAGCCAGTCGTATCCAACTCTAGGGTTCAGTGCTCATCTCTGTTTCAAAACCGAAGAGCCAGCGCTGTCTGCTTCTACAGACATTTCCGTGGTCATGTGCCAGGCATGACTAGATACTTAAGTGCACGGAATGCTGTCTACCTTCCCACCAAAGTGATCCGTATTTATCTACTTGCTATTTCTTGCTTTCAAACTGCTAGGTTGGCAGAAGTAACTAACATAGAAGTATATAAAAATGTTGATTGCTCAAATACAACAAAATTGTCTTATTAATCTCAGGATCCCTATTATGTAGACATTGTGTGAAATAATGTTCTCTGTATAATGATCTTTAAAATGCAGATTTGACAAATATTTTAGTACACTTGTCTTTCAGGTAGAACACATGAAATTCAAAGGAGTGTGTTGGAATCGTTTGATAGGATCATGTGTTTTAGTAATATAAATGAAACACATCTTATTTTGAAGGTTAAGAAGCATAAGTTTAATGACTACCATGACCATGATGTAGGTCTATATTTTTTATTTATTAGACTAATTAGAGTATGCTTATCAAACTCTCTGATACTCAGATACTCTCCCATACTCATCTGTGACCCTACTGAACTGTTCAGAGTGCTTCTGGTTGTCTTCTCCCTTTGTTCAGCCTTTGAATGCATTTTCTGAGGGTCTTGTTGAAGTTGACTTCTCAGCAAAACAGAGGAGTGGTTGTGCTTCTTCCCCCCTCCCCCCCTGCATATATATAGTTTCAAGGATTTTGAAGAACAGGTTTTTCAAGAGGCACGGGGAGCTGGAGTGAGGTTGGGAAGGTTCAGATAATCCCTATTTTGAGAGTGCAGCTCTTTTACCTCAGATACTGGTGGTCGCAGCTGAGTGCCACTCTGTTTCAGCCTTCCCTTGAAATTGAAATAAAATGTTTTGAGATATGTGGAGAGTGATGTTTTGAATAAAAATGCTGGCTAGTATTATTTTTCGTCTACGGCACCAAATCATCCGGCCCGCACTGCCCTCACCGCTCCCAGAAGCGGAAGTAAAACATGCATGCATGTGCGCATAATGCAGCTGTGCATACACATTTTACTTCCGGTGGGAGAAACCATGTGACCGGCCAACAGCCCGAAATGTTTGGGCACCCCTGGTCTATCTGATTACACACTGCAGTAAACCATGGAAAGAGGGGTGGAATGTGCATGTGAAGAAGAAGCCTGTACAGCATCATGGTTTGATTTGAATTAGACCTATATTTTTTATCACTGTTGATGCCGTTTGTGTTCCTCATTGTGGACTCTGAGTATTCACACTGATGGGCCTGTGCTTGCAGACAGCTATCCTGTTTTGAGACTGAAAACATTTCACCATTGGTCCCCTCCCTTTTTTCTTCAGTGCATATTTCAGAGCTTATTCCATCAGTTTTTTTTAGTCTGCCATAGTGGTTACATCTTGAATTATCTCTTCTGATAGACATCATTTTTACATCAGTAGAGACTACCTTCTCAGATAGTGATCACACTCATGGCTGATGCTTCCAACAAAGATGGAAGCTTATCTGCAGCATCCTTCTTAGAAAAGAAGGAATAAATTACTTAAACTGTCTGGGACTTTTAATAGTGTTCATGCTTGAAAAGCCTTTCACAGAATACTTAGGGATTGCATAGTAAAGGTTATCTTTAACGACTCCACCACAGTGCAGTCCATAAACACTGAACTATCAGGTTTATGAAGCTGTTGGACCTGGAACTGTGTTCCTCGTAGAAAGGCATTTACCATATTTTCCTTCTTGTGGAGCCCATGCTAGGAGAGACAAATAATCTGGTGGATGTTTTGAGCAGACTTTTTTTACATGGACATACACAAATAGAAGCTCCGTAGCTGTCTCCAGCTGTAGGGTTGACCAAGCATCAATGCATTTGCTTTCAGGGTTAACAGCTCCTGCAGTATTGTAGCAAGATGGGAGTATCTGGGTCAGAGTTGGCAAACCTTTGATACTGTAGGTCAAGTGTGGCCAACCTTGGTGCTCCAGCTTTCCATGGACCTCAATTCCCAGAAGCCCAAGTCAGATCAGGGTTTATGGGAATTGAAGTCCAAAAAGAGCTAGAGCACCAAGATTGGCCACCCCATGCTCTAGGTGTTTCTAGCCTGTATTGCCAGTGATAAGGCCCTTGGGAATTGCAGGTCAAAACTGCTGAGCTACCAAAGGTTTACCACCTCTATTGTAGGTAATGCCCTTCTGCATTCATTAAAGGTTAAACCTTGGATTTTGGTTTTTTTAGTATGAAAGGATTTCTAGAACAAGTGGAAGAATTTTTGCAACTTTTCACAAGATAGAAGATTCAGCTATAACACTTGCTCAGTGTAACAGTGCTGCAGTTTTTATTGTCATTGTTAGACAAAGGTTCTGGGCTTTTCTATTAAAGTGTGTACTTGCCAACTCTGTCAACCTGTTTGGTACCTGAGAGATAGATATGTGCCTCTGTTTTCGTGGTGGTGTTATATGCTATCAAGTCGGAACCAACTTATAGTAACCCTCCTAGGGCTTTGAAGGTAAGTAAGAAATTTAAGGAATGGTCGTATTAGTTCCATATCCCCAGTGGGTTTCATGGCTGAGTGGGGATTTGAACCTACTTTCATGTGGGCACTAATGTTATGGTGGCAGGGTGCAAAAAGAGGCCTATTTTGGAAAGGCTGCCTTTTCTACTATGTTCCTGTGTCCACAAGTCTCTATATAATTGCTAGAGACCTTTGGGCTTGTTTTATTAATCACATTAGTCTTCATCAGTGGTGGGCTCCAAAAAAAATTACTACCACACTGGGCATGGTATGGTGGGCATGGCCAGGGGGAAAGTCCTGCGCTGCACCCGAATTAGGACTACTATACTTTATTTCCAAACTTGGATGGGCGGGGCCAGCCAGAATTTCTGCTACCGGTTCTGGCAAACTTGTGCGAACCTGCTGATGCCCACCACTGGTCTTCACCCATCAGCGTGTATGTATAGAGACTGTAGTGAAGAAAAGCAGGCTGTTTCTTGTAACATTTGTTCTTCAAGTGATCTTCTGTGCATTCACTCACCCTACTCTGCTGCCATCACTTCTGAGTCATCCAAAACTTATAGACTTAGGGAAGAAGTATTGGTGCATGTGCTGTCAAGGAGAAGGTGGAGAAATTCTGAATTGCAAGGATTCCAAAACAATGCCAATTCATCACTGTAAATTCATACAAGGCCACTCAAAGAACAAACATTACAAGAAGGAACTTGTTTTTCTTTTCTTATCCTCAATTGTCTTTTTACTGTAAAATTCTTTTATGAACAGATATTGTTTTTTTCTCCATTTTGTAGAACTTTTCTTTGATCCTGTAAATGGTTTAGTTCCTTTACCTCCTGTTCGAAGATTAACTGGTGAAAATATGAAATCCCACAGAACGTCCCAGGATTTTGACCAGCTTCCATCTTGTTCTGGTAAGCAAAACACAGCATGTCTGATTTTATGCAAATACTGTATTCCTTTTATGATTAACAAACCAGTTTTGCACCTGCTGAGAATACCACACAGAACCTTCCAGAGCTAAATACTCTTAAGAGAAAATTCCTATTCCCCATCCTAGCATTCAAACTCCAACTAGTGCTAAGGGTTTCCTCAGACCTCCTCTGTCCACTCAAGCAGCACATTTGAGAAAATGCTGGAACTTTATTTTTCTTTTCCCTTTTTAGAAACTAGTGAACAGTCTTGTGGAACTATGCCTTTGCTTGTTTCATCATGCCTCCCAGAGAATAAACTGGTAGATTGAAACTTCCAGAGAAATGGTAGTTAATACTTTCCGTTTCAAAAGTCATATTCTGAAGTTACTTTGCATAATGTCCGTTTTTGTCAGGACTTTGTGCATTTCATTTGAGATAGCTATGTTTATCAAATCTCTTCCTGTGTATTAGCTCACCCCCACAAGGCAATATGCATGGGGAGGGGGGGAATTATAATGTGTGAAATTAAATTGGGATCTAGGAAAATAATATGTCTACGATTAGACAAGTTTATTGAGGACAAGGGTATCAATGGCTATAATTATGGATACCTAAGGACAACCTCCAGGTTGGAGAAATAGGCAGGATATCTCTCAATGCCATTTCCAGGGAATCCTAAACAGGCGAAGGCATCTGCTTGAGAATACCCTGAAGCAAATGGTGAGCCACTGTGTGAGACAGAATGCTGGACTGGATGGGCTGTGGCCTGTTCCAGGAAGGCTGTTCTTATGTTCTTAATATGACTATTGCCTACTCTGAATAGTAGTACCTACTCTGATCTCAGATGAGTCACCTTAGACATAGCATTTTCCATGTAAAGTCCCACAACCAAGAGTCCTGTTTCTCTAGTCATTTTAGGCCAGTGATGGTAAACCTTTCAGAGACCGAGTGCCCAAACAGAGGGATGGGATGGACTCTGTGCTGGACGGAGGGAGGAAGTGCTCCAATTGGGCTGCTGGGCAGAGCAAACTCTGTGCTGGAGCAACAGTGTGCACGCCCACAGAGAGGGCTCTGAGTACTTCCTCTGGCAGCACTTTAGAAGGACAGCTGGAAATGATTGGTACATATACCAATCCTCAACTATATAGAATGTTTTAAATAAGCAGCAGCATTACGAATTGTAAACTAGAATGGAATGGAAACTCTTTTCAAATGTGCAATTAGTTATTCAGATTTTTCTATAATATGCTATAATAATCTAACCTTTAGGTTACCAGAACACAATTTACAAACTTTAATCTGGTGAAAGTTACCATATTTGTAAATATGTGTACATTGCAAAAAGCTATATATGAAAATCAAAACAATTTCACATCAAGGTCTAAAAAAAAAACAGATTGAAGAAGAAGACCGAATAAACATTCCATTAAATACAGTGGTACCTCAGTTAATGTAATTAATGCATTCTCTGGGACATTTCTTACAGTAAATATTACTTTAACCATATTTCCCATAGAAATGCATTGAAAACCAAAATACATTAACCAAAATGTGGTTTCCCATAGGAATACATTGAAAACCAATTAATCTGTTCAAAAAAAATTTACGTAAACAGAGCAACTATTTTCTATGAATTGCCTTTTGTTATGTGATTTTTCTGTTAGTCGAGCCATTTGTTAACCAAGTTTCCACTGTACACAAAATCTTCTGTCAGGATTTCTTTGCTTATTTATTCTCTGGATCTTAGTTTCTAAGTGGTTAAAGTGTTTGAGTTAAGCTTTAGCTGCCAAGATGAGTTAGAAATACTTGTATTGATTTAATTTTTGATTAAGTAGTTGTTTAATTATGGTAATTGTTATGTTTTAATGCATTAACCACCCAGAGTGGGATGATTTCTCTGGTGGGTGAAATAAGATAAGATAGACAGACTAGAATGTTTATGATTTGCCCATACAGTACTGTACTTAACTTTGTGAATTAAAATATGTCCTTATATCACAGTCATAATTATTATGAAAGTTCTAGTGAGCGTGGCAGAAATGCAGCTCAGTGCTGGGATTCAGAA
The DNA here is from genome assembly GCA_035047305.1 of Bradypodion pumilum. Lineage (NCBI taxonomy): Eukaryota > Metazoa > Chordata > Lepidosauria > Squamata > Chamaeleonidae > Bradypodion > Bradypodion pumilum. The sequence goes on along the minus strand of JAWDJD010000003.1, from coordinate 54,649,749 downwards.
AATCAGCTATCTTGATTTAGTGACATTACTTTCAATCCATAATTTGCCTTCATATGTCATCTCAAAGTTCAATATGTCTAATATCATATATTGTCAGGGAAAGTTTTTTTTAAGAATAAAAATAAAACCCAAAAGATAAAGTAGATTTCCTCCAAATATATCTCAAGCCTTCTAACAAAATAAGCTAATTGCTAACACTTCTGTGAAGAAAAAATTGCCTTTCAAATAACAATTGCAATATTGAGTGGCCCTTCTTTTGATTTTCATTTTTCTTTTAGATAGTTCACAACCACCAGCCAGACCTCCCAAACCACTGCCTCGTAGAACTGCTCCAGAAATACACCATAGGAAGGCACATAACTGTGACTCATCTATAGAAAGTGTGGACGCAAAAATTGCAAAACTTATGGGAGAAGGCTATTCATTTGAAGAAGTGAAGCGGGCACTTGAAATAGCCCAGAATAACCTTGATGTAGCACGGAGTATTCTAAGAGAATTTGCTTGCTTCCCTCTATCAGTTTCTCCACGTCTCAATCTATAGCAGTATGGAATATCTGCTTCAAGCCAAATCTCCTTAATGTATGTGCAAATTTGAATAACAGGCAAGTATGAGACGGGATGCAAGGAAGATGCTCTTCTGTAGGCATTTTTGAAGAGTTGCAGCAGTTTTTCAGAAGAAAAGAACTCAATGCAAAATATAAGTGGATTGAATTTTCTGTATTTTTGCTAGCCATACTTTTTTGAATCAGGGTTGAACTGAGAAATAATTTAAAGAAGTTTACTTCTTGTGAACTTTCAATCTGTGAAATGCTTTTATCATGTTTACAAGGTGGTGAGTGACCATTTTCAAGCTCATAGACCTCCTGTGTTCTTATTGATACTTTATGTACTTGTCTGGTGTTTTCATATTGTTGTACTGATTTGTCCCAACAGATAAATTGTGTTTAATCCATTTTTATTTCTCAGGAAAAAAACATTTTTTTGGCATGTCAGCATGAAGCAATGAAAAAAAATGTGGCCTTCATTACTAATTTGCCCCCCTTTGGTATACCTTTGCTATTTAGAGAAAGAATTGGATGTCTAATGCAAACCCCCCCCCCTCCCTCTGGGTTGGTCTGCCTTTTTAAGGCATTTGGAACTTAGTATTCGGCAGCTTTTCTTCCCCATGCATCTGGTAATCTTCAAGATCTAGATGGCTTCAAATAATAAAAGGTCACAATAGTAAATTGAATGGCAGTGTCCCAGAAATATAAATTATTCCTGGAACATATGTAGAGAATCAAAACGTATGTGTTTGAAATTAACCTTTACCTAATGATGAGCTTGATTAAAGGTGCCCAGATTCTCACCATGAATGTTATAAGCCATGTCAAACGCAGAGTTATATTAGTCATGCAGAGTTGTATTAGCAGTGGTCAGGTAAATTATAGCCCTGTCTTCTGCAAAGTGGAATACAGTTAATTTCCTGTGCAGATGATCATTTTCTAATTCATTACTGTTTTGCAGATGGAAGAACTTTTAAACTTTTAATCATTGCATTGAGTCCTAATATTACTACAGCACCATTTTTTCCAAACTTCATGAATTTTAACTTTCTACCTTAAATCTGTATTGATTGCCCTAATTAACAGTTACCACCATATCTACATTCTTGGAAATAACTTAAATTTTGCTATCTATCATTCATACTGGTATTCTATACTGGTACATTTCAAAGCATAAACCAAATCAAGACCTTTGGCTTGCTAAGTGAATTCTTACTAAATTGCAAAGAAGTTCAGGTGTACTTTTATCTATCCCTCTTTCCTCTCATCGGATATTCTAATCTCCGAATTTCCTTTCACGTGGCTATTGAAACTGTAGACCTAGATTGTCTATACCTAAAGTTTGCCCACTGAGATGGTTCTTTGAAGATATTTTTCAGAAAAATTGAAAGCAAACAGAAAAACATCTAATAAATATCTAATAAATATCTAAATACACAGAGCTCCTATCCTCCCCCGGACCATCTGGGAGTAGAAACCAATTACCCTTGTTGCCCTTTTCCCAGAATTGTATTGGCTTCGGAATGGGCTTTGCTCCCTTTGCCTTTATTAATGCAAAATCAATGTGTTTCCCCCATATATCTATAAATTCATCTTTGCCTGTTATTCCACTCTTAACTTTTATATTACATGTAAGCTTATCATTAGTAGCTACGGTATTTGCTGGTATATAAGACGCATCAGAGTATAAGACTAACTATTTTTCCGGTGTATCTTAAGGGGGAAAGTATAAGACACACTCCATTTTTCAGGTGTATTTTACGGGAGGGAAGTGTCTTATATGCCGGCAAATACGGTATATCCCAAACTTCCCAATGCCAATCACTTAACTGGAAATGATACACTGATTTTCAATTCCTAGCAATAAGCAATCTCACCTATGTTAACAAAAGGAAATTAATTTTTAGTTGTCCAGTTAATCTTCATTCCAAATATTGTTAAAAGTGCTATTTTAAGACATACAGCTAAGTCTAGGGGAGATGTTTTTATTCATTTTCATTCACAATATGATATACAACCATACTTTATAATACCACTTTGCAGAATATGCACTTACCAGAGGGCTTGAAGCTTCTAATATTTGGCTGTTCAAGTGCTTTATACAGCTGTGACATTTTGACTCCACTTTAAATTCTGTGGCCTCATCTTCTGGAATCCTGGGATTTGTAGTTTGATGCCATGGTTAGTAGTGCACCAGCTCATTCCGGCGAATTCTTAGGATCTCACCAAATGACATCACAGGAGTCAGTGCCCATAATTTAAAGTATCAGATCGTTCCTGGAGGACAAAATTAAAGGACAGTGGGGGGTGTCGGCACAGCAGTATTTATGGATTGCACTTTTAGCTTTCTGGGAAGATCTGAATCAATTTAATTTGAATCTCCTTAGGTCCATTTACAATAAAAGTTTAACAGCTTTACTTTGAAAGTCAGATTTTACACTATGGAGTAAAGTTCAGGGATGGAAAATGATGTGGTCTACCAAATGTGGTTGTACAGTAGCTCCTAGCAAACATTACAGAGTTGATGGAATTAAACATCTAAAAGACCACATGGTCACCAATCCTACAATAGGCCCTTGTGAAGAAGAAAAAGAAATACATAATATGCCCACACCAGTTAATTCAAAAGATAATTCTGCATAGTCGTAGTTTGGTATCTTGTTCCCATAAATACGTCATGCACTCAGAAGAAAATCTCTGGAAGACAGTATAGTTTTAACACTCTTTTACAAACTTTGCTGACATGCTGTTAATACACATAGTTCATGTATAAAACATTTGTTAAATTCTGCAGTAGATTTAAAGAGATTTTTGGAGCAAGGGAAAAATTCTTGTTTTAGTATATCTGTTGCAGTGGAGAAAACATTCTTTAAAATAATAGCATAGCAACAATTCGGTTCCCATGAACATCAGAAACTGAGGACCAAACAAACTGTATTATTGCATGTTAATAGAATGATTTATTGGGTGATTACAGTGTTATGTAAAAAATCTGGAATATGCCAATAGATCTATGATTTACTAGTCTGAAGCTAACAAGAATCCCTGGTTCATCTGACAAGATTGCAAGAGTAGGTTCAACATTTTGACACTCATCCTACAGACGTCAAAAGTTATGACAGAGTGATTCTGAGAAACATATTTTTTTAATAATGCCAAGTAAAATCAAACACTCTTGATGGATTGCTCATAGCAAAAAATTAACTTTAAGAATAAAATCCTATTCTGTACAAGGTCTCTGTATTTCCATGTAAAAAGACTTACATGATCATTTAAAAGTTCCCCATTGTATTGAGACTGGTCAAAATGAAGAAAGTTCAGTTTGGTAGAATACTTGGAACTCCTTGCTAAATTAGATCTGGTGTCCAGACAGAGAACCCATCCAATAGGTTTAATAATTCTGGCATATTGTCAGCAGTGATTTTGCATTTCTTAATGCTGAACTGTTCTTGAGTTGATAAATGAGATGATGAAGCATATCAATAATGTAGATATTATTTCAACAATGTTTAGTGCAAAAAACAACAACCCTTCCACATCTATCAATATTGATAAGCTGCTTGATTTGTGTCCTTGATTTGTGTCACTAGTCAAATGCTGATTTGGTAATACCCCAAGTGTATGTCTGATGATTTTTCATAATGTGAATTTATTTTGTACCAGAAACATTCTTCTACTTTTGTTTCTCAAAATTCCGGCTTGAAGCGTTAGTTTGCACTGACCTGAAAAATGTTTTAATTTGTGTCTTAAAGCTTGACAGATTTGAAAGCAGACGGATATGTTTTAAATCAGGTACTGCCTGTGGACCTGGAACATTGAGCTTCCAGGACTGCTTTCTTGAAAGGACTGCAATAGTTTTCATTTTTGAAGGTTTATCTTCTAAATAACTATTTTATCTGAAAATGCCTTTTCTAAACTTGTCTAATGTGGCAAACATAATGATGTGATCAATTTATTTTTTATTCAGCATTCCTTTTTCAATTCTGATTATGTAAACTCAAGTTACTTTATTTGTTCTTGTAAGGTATTTTATAAAAGTTAATGTTAACAGAAAAATCCATTTTCTTTTGGACTTCTTAATGTCTAGCTTCAATTAAGCATTGTATATTGTAACATGTAGCCTCACATTTATTTTAAAGTAATCGAAATAGACATTTTTAAGTTGTTCTCTGTATGAAGGTTTAGAATTTTGGCTACCACAATCCTCAGGAAACCTGCAGATTCAAAATGGGGTTTAGTTGTGAATAACTGCAGATCTTCAATAGATTTTATTATAAATCTATGTCTCCCTTCAGTAGGAGCCCTGGGATTCCGATATGCCCCCTATCTCACTATTAAAGGTAAAGGTCTCCCTTACTCAAAAGCCAGTCATATCTGACTCTAGGGGGCAGTGCTCATCTCTGTTTACAGCCAAAGAGCCAGCACTGTCTGTCAGGGAGCCGGGGGAGGAGGTCTCTCTCAGGATTATCAGGGAGTCCCCAGACTTGGGGTATCCAAGCGAGGGTAATTCGTCTATGTTCAGCTGCCTGCCTACCCTGAGAACGCTGGGAAGATGGCACTTCTGCTCTTTAGGCAGGAATGTGGTATCAAGGCTGAATAACAGTCCGTTATATTGCCACCTTCCCACACACAGAGAGAGACGGAGCTTTCTCTGGCCCTGGGAACTGCTCTCCAATAGATTTACCTTCAAAGGCAGAGACGTCTTGAAAATATACTTTCCCAGGCCTGTCGGTGGATCAGAAAGGTTCACTCTCTTTTCATCTCCATAGAGACCTTAATAAATGTAAAGAAAATGAAAACATGAAATGATCACTTGTGATTATCATGACACTGTCTGCGTCTGCAGACACTTTGGTGGCAGACATGACTGGATGCCAAAGCTCACAGAATGCTTTCACCTTTCCTGCTGAAGCGGTACCTATTTATTTGCAACTTCTTGCTTTTGAATTTCTAGATTGGCAAAAGCTAGGGGAGACGATGGGAACTCACTCTATCACGCTGCACTCAGATCTCTAACTGCTGATCTGCCGACTTGGCAGTCATCAAGTGCAGCATCTTCACCACTACTACATCCCCCTAAAAGCTGGAAAAATTCTCTTTATCCTCAAGGATTTTTAGGAGACACTTTTGCCATGTTTTGAGGGCCTCAGCAACTTGGGCCTTAAGAGACTTGAGAGTACGACCTATCTTATATGGTTAGATGGATGCTTCAGAAGTTGAGTGTATTTATTTATTTATTGTTCACATTTGAATCGCCGCCCCCTCGCCGAAGCGACTCCGGGCAGCTCGCAAATAAAAACATATAAAAATATACAAAAAGCCACAATAAAATCATTTAAAACCATCCCCATTAAAATCCCACCCACCCCATCTATTGTGAGGACAGAATCATGGATGGGATGCAATTGTTTGACTTATCTGCTACACATATATTTCGTATTAACCAACAAGTAGACTGTTCTCTTTGACTGACTGATTGACAACATTCTTATATTGCTGAGCGACACATGTTTACTCACTTGCGAAACCAGGAACTACTTCTAATTCATGGATTTGTCTTCCCTAGCTTTATCAAGGCACTATTTTTTAGTTGAGTTTCCTTTTGAGATTTCTAAGTAAGCATAATGTTACACCTATTCTGGTCTCTTCAGCTTCAGAAGTTACATTAGCTGACTGCTTTTGGTTCTGCCAGACATGTAAATATCCAAACATATACAGGATATAGGTGAAAAGCATAAGAGAGCATAATATGTCAAAGAGTCCTGGCAGTCAATCTTCTAGGTGATGGGTTAAAGCATAGGAAGGCATACACTGCATAATCTTGGCGTCAGGGCATCTGGGTTGCTTGAACTAGCCTTTTACACATAACAGGCTTGCACTGGCTGTTACTGGTACTACATAAGCATGCCTCCAGAAGACCAAGCTTGTGATTGGATAGGGCTTCCAAGAGGGCAAAGGGATGTTTCCGTACCATCTTCTGCCAGGAGACGACTAAGAAATGTATCTTAGTGTTATAAAGGACCGTGTTGCTCCAAAAGCCCCCTTTTAGAAGAGTAGAGAAACTTAAAAGAAAGTTACCATTACTAATGTGATGTAAGATCTTAACCTATAAAACCAAGGGTTAACCGTTGGAACTGGCTATAGGTTGCTATGCCTCGCCCTACTTGCCTGCACTCACCCTTCCTGCACATGGCCGATCTGGGTCCGCAGGTCAACGAAGGATTGAGAAAACCGGCAGTGGGGCAACAGCCCCACAAACGCGAAAAAGGGAAACAACTTCACTTCCCAACATTCCTTGCGCCGCGCCAGAGCCAATCAGGCTGAGAGGCTCTCGCACGGCGCAGCGTTCGGAAACGCGCCGCAGCCAATCAAAAGAAAACCATTTTAAAAAAACAGCACAAACAAAGCACCAACCCATAACTACAAGCCCCAGCGTCCTGCGCGCCATGAGTGCGCAGAACGCTGAGGAAGCCGGTGCCCAAAAAAACCAAAAACAAAAACACCAGGAGAGCAAGTCCGCCAAGCCGCAGGAACCAAAGCCCCCCTCCCCAACGGTGCCTAAAGCTCCCGATCGGGGTTTCCCCTTTAATATCACTGGGAGGGGGGTGTTGTGCTCCCCCTCTCTACTGGCTCCCCTGGGGTTGGGGGGACCAAAGGAGTCTGTCTCCCCAACCCTCCTGACTCCAGGGGACCTGGCAGAGAGGGGATTCCCTTCCCCACACACACACATGCCCCATATTAAAGAGAAGAAACCAAGCAGTTACTTCTCTTTAAAAACGGAGTGGGGGGGAAATCCCCCTCTCTGATGGCTCTCCTGGGTCCGGAAGGGTGGGGGAGACACACCTTTTGTCCACCCAACCCTCCCAAACCCAAGGAAGCCAGCGGAGAGGGGGATCACACACACCCCCATTGATATTAAAGGGGAAACCCCAATTGAGATTTCCCTTTTAATATCAGAGGGTGGCCTGGATTCGATCCCATCTCCTGGGTCCCATGAGTCTGGAAGGTTTGGGGGGACCAAAGGAGTCTGTCTCCCCAACCCTCCTGACCCCAGGGGACCTGGCAGAGAGAGGATTCCCTTCCCCACACACACACACACCCCATATTAAAGAGAAGAAACCAAGCGGTTATTTCTCTTTAAAAACGGAGTTGGGGGGGAATCCCCCTCTCCGATGGCTCTCCTGGGTCCGGAAGGGTGGGGGAGACAGACACCTTTTGTCCACTCAACCCTCCCAAACCCAAGGAAGCCAGCGGAGAGGGGGATCACAAACCCCTCCCCCCACTGATATTAAAGGGGAAACCCCAATTGAGATTTCCCTTTTAATATCAGAGGGTGGCCTGGATTTGATCCCCTCTCCTGGGTCCCATGAGTCTGGAAGGTTTGGGGGGACAAAAGGGGTCTGTCCCCTCCCAAGCCTTCTAGAGCCAGGGGAGACAGCAGAGAGGGGATCCACCCGTAGGACACCAAAAAACACAAAAACATTCAAAAATACACAAAAATACACAAAAACAAACAAAAATAACACCAAAAAACAATTCAAAGTAAACAACAACAAACATTTCCAAACACACCCAGCACCCAGCCAAACACCACAAAATCCAACCACCACCACCACCACCCCAAATAAAGAAAAACAGCCAACTCACCACCAGACGACCTCACACAACAACTATTGGAAAAGAAATGAATAAAGAAAGAGACTATTTACTGGAAGAAGCTCCACCCAGAGGCCACGAGAGAAAAAACAGTCAAAATACAAGGTAACCCCTACCAGCACCACTTGCTGCACACAATAGTAACAAAAAAATTCAAAAAGACACAACAGCCCCACACAAAAGGCCCCAAGAGTAAAAACAAGTAAAAACAAATAACACAAAATCACAATTTTACACAAATCAAAAACAGATGTCAATAAAATAAAATAAAAACTATTCAAAAATCCTGTACTGAATTTTTACTCAAATAAAAAACAAAAACATCAATACACGGTTTAAAAACATTTATTGTGAAAAACATGTACTTTCACATTTTTTAAATTATTACCTATGGTACAACAATTTAAAAAAATACATACTAAAAATTATTGGGTTAAATAATTTTTTGGGAAAAAGTATATCATCCTTTATTCTTTTTTTCATCCACAAAACCAAAACACCAAACAAAACTCATCACTGTTTATAACAGGCCACCAAAAAATCTGGATAAATAAAAATTTTAAAAATTTCAATTATAGACTAACCTCTTCTTTACAAACATTAACAATAACAACAAAAACTTTCCAACACCATTTAAAACAGCCCGGCAATGCCGGGCAACCTCTGCTAGTTAATGTATAGGGGTTTATCCAACACAGACATATAATGGAACAAAGTTGAAGCATTTTGCTATCTGTTTCCAGTTAAGCGTAAGGTGAACAATAATGCAGTGAAGGTATAAGCAACCCACCTTGTGCTGTGCCTCGCCTATGGACCTCTCCAATCCCCAACTTTTGACTATCTCCCAGTCTGTACTGTTGGAAACCCAAAGACACAGTTAGGCTTGTTGCCTGTCCAGCCCAAAGCTGCAAGTTACCCCGGGACTTATCTGTTTGACAGAGCCCAGCAAAAGAAAAATGGAGAGATTAGTTATCTGGTGTAAAAGGTAGCGTATGGTGAACAATGGTTTCTCATAGCTCTTACAACACCCCCTTTTCCAAGGAACAAATGATGGTTGATTAAAATAAAGTTTCTTTATTGTTACCAAACATCGAGAAGCAATGTATAGTTCTTTATCCTGAATACATAACCACAGCATTCAGAAAATCTCTAATCAAAAAGAGAATTTAGGAAATTAACATCCAGGCTTTCCCCCCTCAAATAAAGAAAACCTGACTAAGCTAAGTGATAATTCTGGTTAGATCCTAGACCTAACTTGGCCCTCAGGCTACCATCTCTCACTCTCCCCTAACTGGAACCAACTGTCACTCTCTTCAACTGAAAACCAACTGTCACTTTTCTTTCTTTAACTGACAACCAACTGTCACTCCTCACTCAGCAATTCCTCCCCCCTTAGAGAAGGGAAAAAATCTGGCTTGGTTTACCTAATTTGCATATAGCCAATCAAAATCCAGGTAACCATACCCATTCCAAGAACAGTTTTAACTCTCCAAAGTGAATCCATGTTGAATAACTTGGGCATAATCCATTACAGAAGGTAAGCGACAAATACTTGAAACAGCACTACTGATAGAATTCAATAAGCTAATTAATAAATAAATCAGATGAATTGGCATAGAATTGCCATGTTTTCTAATACAAGCACACATCTATGTTTGGGTTGCTAAGTGCTTTCCAAGTATTTGTTTTAATTGATCCTGAGTAAACTTTTTATGCTCTTCCGGTTCCTATGCTTTGACTTTTTCAGCATTCTTATTTGAATAAACATTTATTTATGAGTATCAGCCTTTGCATTATGCAAGGAAACAACCTAGCTTGATTTGGCTATAAACTATTTACTTAAATATAAACCAACAGTAACAAAATGCTTATTCTAGTGTGTTTAAATAAAAAGTGGGAATCTACTGTAATCTATAGTAGATTTTTTTAAAAAATTTTTATAATATATGCAAAAATGTTAACATTACTGATGATTTGAATCATATTTAATGAACTTGATTCCATGAAATTGCAGGTCTGAGAGATGAAAATGACTAAAATACCTTGTATTGTGAGAGTCATCGGGCTGCACGGGTATGGACAGAACATACATAAGGTTCTTTCTAATTCTCTGACAGATATATTTTCACTTGTAGGCTCTACATAGACATGGTTGGCTCAGTATTCAGCATGCTGGGGGCAAAATGCTAATTAACTTGTGAACTGCCCAGAGAGTGCACTAAGCACTATGGGGCGGTAAGGTCACCCTTACTCGAAAGCCAGTCGTATCCGACTCTAGGGTTCTGTGCTCATCTCTGTTTATAACCAAAGAGTCAACGCTGTCTGTGTCTGTGGACGTTTCCGTGGACATGTGCACAAAAAACTTTACCTTCCCACTGAAGTCCCTATTTATCTACTTGCAATTTCTTGCTTTTGAATTGCTGTATTGGCAAGAGCTGGGACAGAGATGGGAGCTCGCTTCATCCTGCAGTTCCCGGGAATTGAACTTCAACTGTAGCGGCCATGGCCAGGAGGGCTTTTGCACAACTTTGGGTGATTCGCCAGTTGCGCCCGGTCCTAGACCGGGACCCTTACTCATGGTCACTCATGCTCTGGTCACCTCTAGACTAGATTATTGCAATGCGCTCTACATGGGGTTGCCCTTGACAACCATCCGGAGGCTGCGGTTGGTCGAGAATGCGGCTGCTCGGGTGGTGATGGGGTGTGGGCGTTATGCTTGCACCTCACCACTGCTTCGTGAGCTGCACTGGCTTCCAATTTGCCTCCGGGTGCAATTCAAGGTGCTGGTCATTACCTTTAAAGCCCTATATGGTAGTGGGCCAGGATACCTAAGAGACCGCATCACCCCAAGAATGTCTGTCCGTCCAACCAGAGCGGACCGGAGGGGCGCTTTGCTTGTACCATCTGCTAGAGGGGCCCGTCTCTCTAGCACAAGAAGGAGGGCCTTCTCTGTATCCGCTCCGGCCCTATGGAACCTCCTGCCAGTGGAACTAAGGCTGCAGACGGAATTGCTGCCCTTCAAGGAAAGATCTGAAAACATGGCTGGTGGGGCAGGTGTGGGGTCCTGAAGATGTCGTGACTCCCACCTGCTGGTTGGTTTAATATCAAAGTAATCTTCCACTTTTTAATGTGTGGGGGGTTTAACGGGGTAATTTGTTTTAATGGGGTTGTTCTTGTTTTAAGGGTTTTAACATTGTATGCCGCCCAGAGTCTTTGTGAGTTGGGAAGCTATATGAATATAAATAAATAAATAAACCTTCAAGTCAGTGAGTTCAGTGTCTTAACCACTTGAGCCACCACAGTCCCTATGCTATTGCTAATTAGAGGCTCAACTATATAGAGATCTAATCTTTCTGACCTGCCTGGATTAACAGCAGAAATTATTTCCTTGGATTTTCTGGTGATTTCAAATTAATTATAAATTGACCTTGGGGATAGGGAGTGCTGTATGGCAGGATATATTCAGACAGAGAAAAATTATAACTTGAGCAACTTGAGCATAGTTGCAGCCTCATGTTCTCTACTGAAGTCTCACATTTATGTGCTTCCTTATCTGTCTTTTCTTCTAAATTGGTTGTGGATAGGTTGGATGTTTCTGTTTTCAGTTGATTGATGCTTAAACCTTAAACTGGCTCGTCCTGACTTTGGTTTAGGAAAGTGATTCAGCACCATAACCTGAGTTTCAAAAAAGTGACTGTTTATATTTACACTTTTCAGAATCATTAGCTCAAGGGGTGGGACTTTTGGTCTTGTGAGGGTTTTTTAAAGCTACCTTTTCATGGGAAGGTTGAAAATAGCTTGCTTCAATAAATTGTGATGAAGACTAACAAAATTTGAATTACTTTAGGACCATTTTGTACACTTCTTAGATGTGAGTTGACTTTACTGAAGAAAGCCTTTTTTCTAGATCTTCTGTTGACAATCCTAATTATGTTTTTTCATGACTTCTTGGCCTTGATGATACTTTCCCTTGATCATTATAGTACATTTAGATAAATCCTGCATGTCTCAATTCATATGTGCCGCAGGAGATGGCTCCGTGATCATAGTGTGTGGCAAGCTGGGATCCACCTTAAACAAATTCAGACCAATGGCATTTTTCCTGCTTCAGGGGTAAACAGCATTATCGGGATATGAGTTGCAGCCGACAACGACAGATGAACTTTACTGTCATTTATTCCTACTTCCAAAAAATTGTTTGTTTTTACAGAATTTTGCTTATACACTTGCAAGTGTATAATTGGGGTAGGAGGTTTTATTTATTCTTACACTATTTCATTGATTTATGCTATTATGTATGACTATTTTGTAACCTGCCCAGAGTAGTGTTTATATATGGGCAGTATGTAAATGAATACAGTACATGAAATAAATTAATTGAAGGTCCACCAGGTGAGATGCTAAGTTGCTTCCCAGAATAAAAAAAAATGTTATCAAAGTGCAGAATTCAGGGACAGTGCTAAACAGTGTGGAATAGAAGTGCATAAGCAATATGTGGGAATAATGTAGCTATCCTGTAGTAAAAGAAGCATTTTTAGACAGTACGGATTCAGGTTCTTACGGTACATGGAAGAAGCCATTCTAAGTTGTAATATCTAATGCACCCTGCAAGTGAGAGATCAGAATGTTTTGGAAGCTACACACCAGTGTGATGATCTAGTTGCTAAAAGTCATATCTTGCAGTAGAAGTGCTGGTTGTCTTATAGTACAGTTGAAGTTAAAATGAAAGCCATTCACTTACCGTTTACTCCTTCTGAACCAGAGTTTATTCATTTTTTAAAATTGCTTAGGACTCTTCTATATCTGTTCCAGGCCATTAAGTAGCAGATAATTAATTGTACTATAAAACACTAAAATATGTAGTAAAGGCAAAACGAACAGTTTCATCACGCAGCAATAAAACTTACAGCAGGCTCGGGGGGAAATATGTTAACCTGGCCCAGAGGAGATTGTAAACTCGGGACTAGGAAGTCTCTTCAAAAATTAATAATGAGTAATTGAGCTATTACCACTTGCAATGACCTCTCTCCTGTTATATAACAAGTTATGAAGGAAAACATTTGGAGAAATGGAACAGAAATGAAAGTTAGTGGCCAAAGATAGTGATTGTACTACTTGTTTTGCTTATGTATGTACTACTTCTTCATTATCTAAATCAGACATTAAACTGCCAAAATGAAGTCACCTTTGGTGAATTCATCCCATAGTTCCTTTTGCCTGACCTAGGATGAGAAAGATTAACTGGCACAACAAGTTGGCCATTGCTTGGGGAAAACACAATTGTGATTCAAAAATGCCACAATCTTCGAGGAGACTCTTTCTGTATACCCCTATGTATGTACTTTATGAGCAAGGCAATGTTGTTGCAGGCTACAATGAATTCATAGCTAACCATTTGCAGGTACTGGCAAAGTGGAGTATGTCAAAGATTATAAAATTCATTCTGGTCTTAAAACTTAACATTTAGTATTTAACATTTGTTATTTTAAATATATTCTAGCCTACAATTTATCAAAGTATTGAAAGCTGGATTTCTTGGATGCCAGTGATATCAGTACCATGACACAATACAGGGGTTTGGCGTCAGATGTTTCATTGGAAAATAATTGTTCAAAAGGCTGCTTCTATGTGAAATACTATAGATTACTCTTTCGCTACAGAAGATATCTTAAGTGCTTTTATGGAAAACAGACAATGGATTGTAGTTTTACACATATTTCAGCGCTTGCTGCCTTTTCAGGATAGAAATTTGAGCTATCTCTTTGGGCCTGTTAAACAGAGTAGCATAAGTTGCTTTATAACAAGCTTGATTATGAGATCAATTTGTTGTACTATTTGGGGTGAAGGGATCACGGGGGGGTTGGTTGGTTGGGGCAGGACAGGTGTGTTCCTTAATTCTACTGGGATATGCCAAGGGTTGAATTTGGCAGAGATCTTTTGCATGCAAACTATGTGTGCTGCCTCATATTAAGAGGACAACTTATTGCTTGGGAGGTATGTTGGAACAAAACTAATTGTCATAAATTGGAGTGTCTTCAAAAATGTTGATATTATTGAAATATTCCACTGCAATCTTATTACCCAAATTATTTTACTACCAGTAGTCTTAGGCTCAGTGAACTAACACTTTGCATGGCAATTAATCTCATAGATTGGTTCTAATAGGTATAAATATGGGCACTTGGAAATGGGCCATGTGGGTAATTTAAATAATTTTGAAGCAAGGGCAATTTAGCTAAGAGGCAATAATACATAATAATTTTCAAAATGCAAAAATGGTGCATGTGGATGGAACATATGGGGTGGAATATAAGTGTAATTGCTATTGATATTACGATTAAGTATTCAGCATGCTGCCACTAAGCAACATGTAATCTAAGTACATGTAGTGTCTATGTAGGTTTAATGTTTTATATATTTTAAATGGTTTTTAAAATATTGAATTGTTTTACATTTATATTGTTGCACTGTGTCCTGAGATCTTAGGGTATAGGGCAGAATATCAATATTCTTAACAGGCTTCATTTTGACTGTCCAGGCTTTGATCAGGACACAAAAGAAGAAGACGCAACCAAACAGTTTTGAAAAGTGCAACGATATGACCAAAGAGCTTTGAATGAAAGTAACATCCATGACCCATGACCCAGTAAGACATAGATTTACAGTCTGAGAAAGCAGAGTGGCCAGGCACTAGTGTTGAAAGGGAGACTTCCATCTCAGGATGCCGGAGTACATTGATCCACAAAGCCTTAAGTCTGGAGCAACTGGAGGCTCTGAATTCAGTGACCTAATTCCCAGAACTTTATTATCTATGAGGCTGCTATGCCAACACAAGACAGTACACTGAGTGTGAGTGACGGACTCCCAGATTGAAGCATGTCCCTGTAAAGGTCCACTCTGCAATGATGGAACCTGAGAAACGGCTCCTGTGTAGAAGCATGCATGATTCATTTTGATCTCAGACTTTTCAGAACATGTTCTATAAGAGCCATATAGTATTTGATATGTGCAATGTAACCTTTGATGCTTCGCTCTGTGTCTTCTATGTATTCCTGCTTTAGAATGTAACACAATACTAAATAACAACTCTTAATGCAATTGTACACTGTCTTTTTATGTGTGTATTATAGGTCACCCTCTGTTGGCATCTCCAGATGAGTATTGTGGGCAACATCATGATGTGGAGAAGCCAGTCATATACCTGTACACAAAACTCAGATCAAAGACCTGTCTAAACCAATATTATGTTACTGTTGAGGTCAATCAGATGTCAATAGGAAACCAGAAGCAGGAATTGAGGGCAACAGTACCTTGTCACTCATCAGCAGCTAGTGTTGAGGGCTGTTCTGCTTATGGAAGGCAGATGTACATAATTACTTTGGCTAATCTACAAGTGCAGTTGCACATCTCAGTTGCTCAGATGGGCATACAACTAGGTATATGACCAAGAGGCAATCCAGCACATCATTGATTAGGTACAATTAGCCACAGAAAGCTACTTATCTGAATACCAATAAGAATCCGATTGGTTATATAGCAGTATGATTAGTAGTGAGTTTTGGACTTATCCTCCATGAATCTATCTGCTCCTGAAATATAAGATGAATGTCATCAGCTACATCATCTGGTAATGAATGTGTTATGTATGTACAATGTTGCGTTAAGAAATGTATGAATGTAACCTGACCACAATTACAATGTACCCCAGCTGTAAAGGAACGCGAGTAAGCTGCCCATAGAGGGCAGCTGCGAGCGTTCAACTCACATGGTTCTCATTCCTCAAATCACCAGCAGCCGCGGGAACTCTCCCGCACCAGCAAACTACTATGGACAAGGGGCGTGACTCACACGACGTCACGACGGTAGCGGCCAATGAGCTACCGTGCAACCAGATTCAAATCTATTATGCTACTGTATATAATGTGATGTATCTCCGCCATTACCACATGTTCATCCTGATCATCAACCAATAAACCTGTGTTAGTCCTCACTGCGACTCCTTCTTTGTCTTCCGTGCAAGACACTAAATTGGCGACGAAGGTGGGATTATGGCGAATCCCAAGGTCAAGCCTTACCAGTTCGATGTCAGCGAGCCCGAACAATGGGAGCTCTACGAGTGCCAGTTCCGGCACGCAATGGAAGCTGCGGGCGTCGACGCCGGCGCGAGGATGCGCTCCTATTTCCTGGCCCAGGTGGGGCCGGCCACGCTGCACATCCTGATGAACCTGGTGGCCCCCAAGAAGGTGGAAGAGGTGTCCATCGACCGCATGCTGGGGCTGCTGGGCGAGCATTTCCAGCCCCCCGTGTCGATCTTCCCGGCCCGGGTTGCGTTCCACAGGCGAGACCAGCGACCGGGCGAATCCGTGTCCGCCTACGCGGCGGCCCTCAGGCTGGCAGCGGTGCATTGCCAGTGGGATGACCTGGACCAGGCCCTCCGAGACCGCATGCTGTGTGGCCTGAGGGACGAGGAGCTTCAGCGAAAGCTCATGACCCGCGACTACCGCCTCATGTTCAACGAGGTACTGCGAGAGGCCCAAGCGGCCGAAGCAGCCAGAAGCGGGGTCAGAGTGTTCAAGTCCCGAGGGGCCATGTCCGAAAGGGCCAAGTCACCAGTACAGGCGGCCCGGCGGACACCAGTGAAAACAGCCTGGCGGGCCCCCAAGCCGCCCGCCAGCACACCAACGGCGTCCAAGGAGTCGTCCACTATGGCAGACCCCTGCTCCAGCGAGGACGACGACGTCCAGCGGGTCAAGAAGCGAGGAGAGAAGCGACAGACCCACGAGCGGCAAGACCGCCGCTGCGACGGTTGTGGGGCATCCCACGACTGCACGAGGTGTCCGTTCCGAAAGGCCGAGTGTCACAACTGCGGCCGAAAGGGGCACATCGGCCGAGTGTGCAGGCGCGGGCGAGACGAGGACAAGGGAAATTCGAACCATCCCCAGACGCACCAACGGAAGGCGGCCGGCACCAGGAAGGTCTCAGACGACCCCAGCAGTTTCCTTTGACCTGGATCCAGAAATCCGACCCATACGCCTCAAGCCAAGAAGAGTGCCTTTTGCCCTCAAGGACAAGATCGAGGCGGAACTGGACAAATTGGTGGGGCAGGGGATTTTGGTTCCAGTTGACTCGGTGGAGTGGGAAACGCCGATTGTGACCGCCCTTAAATCAAACGGGGAGGTTAGGATTGTGCGGACTATAAATGTACGATTAATAAGGCCATTCGGCCAAATGCATATCCGGTGCCCGTGGTCAGCCATTTACTGGCCACGCTTCATGGGGGGGAGGTGTTTTGCCAAGCTAGATCTGGCGCAGGCATATCAGCAGCTCTCTGTAACCCCGGCTGCTGTTGCTGCGCAAACGATCGTAACGCACAAGGGGGCATTTAAGGTAACGCGCCTTCAGTTTGGCGTGAATTCGGCCCCCGGAATTTTCCAGTCCCTCGTGGAACGCCTTTTAAAGGGGCTTCCAGGCGTCCTCCCATACTTCGACGACATGTTGATAACAGCGGGGGGCGAGTCAGAATTAGCGCAAAGGCTAGACAGGGTCCTTTCTATATTCGAGAAAGCGGGCCTCCGACTGAGACGGGACAAATGTGTTTTCTTTGTGAGGGAGGTCGAGTTCCTCGGGTTCAAGGTAACCCCGGAAGGCATCAAGCCCTCCGAGTCCAAGGTTGCGGCTGTGCAAAACACCCCTCGCCCCACCGCGAAACCGGAGCTGCAGTCGTTTCTAGGGCTCTAAAATTTTTACCATTCCTTCCTGCCGAGGAAGGCATCCGTTGCTGAGCCACTGCACGCACTATTGAAGAAAGAGGTGGTTTGGCGGTGGGGAGATAGGCAAGAGAAAGCTTTTAGGGAACTGAAGGCACTCCTATCCTCAAGTGCCGTCCTGACCCACTTTGACCCTAGGAGACCAGTAGTTCTAGTCTGTGATGCGTCCCCAGTGGGGGTGGGGGCGGTTCTATGCCACGTGTTGGAGAGCGGGAGGGAAGCCCCGGTAGCGTACTACTCAAGGTCCCTCTCGAAGGCCGAGCGCAATTACGCGCAAACTGATAGGGAGGCCCTAGCCATCATCGCGGGAACGAAAAAGTTCCATGACTTTTTATACGGCCGCGAGTTTACAGTAGTGACGGATCACAAGCCACTTCTGGGGATCTTCACTACCGGCAAACCCACACCGCAAATTCTCTCCCCCAGGATGCTGCGTTGGGCCATTTTCCTCAACGCCTACCAGTACGAGCTGGGCTATCGCCCAGGGAAGGAGATCTCCCATGCGGACGCACTGTCCCGATCTCCCCTCCCTAGCGTAGGGGACCCCACATGCAAGGTAGAGCAGGACCACCAAGTCCTACTGATCGAGTCTCTCGACTCACCCCCCATTCTCCCGGCCGACCTCCCCAAAGCCACGGCGGCCGACAAGATGCTGGCCCAAGTTAGTTCCTGGGTGAGGAAAGGGTGGCCCACTACTCCCCCCGAGGAAAAGTTCAAGCCATTTGTCAGGCGGAGAGTAGAGCTTTCCCTGGAAAGGGGCTGTTTACTCTGGGGCCAGCGGGTAGTTATCCCAGAGAAACTGAGGGCCAAGGTACTGAAGCTACTGCATACCAGCCACCCGGGGATCGTGCGCTCCAAGGCTCTGGCCAGGAGTTTCTTCTGGTGGCCCCAGATAGACGCGGATATAGAACGTTTAGTGGGCACGTGTGAGAGCTGCCAGAGCTCTCGGCCCGAGGAGTCCCGGTTACCCCATAGGGAATGGGACACGGCCCACGGGCCATGGTCCCGGATTCATGTGGACTTCGCTGGCCCTTTCCGCGGGGCCATGTTTCTGCTGGTAGTCGACTCCTACTCCAAGTGGTTGGAGGTAATCCCCATGAGCAGCACCTCCTCAGCGGCAACCATTAAACAGCTGCGCAAGCTCTTTGCCTGTTTCGGCCTGCCGGACGTCCTGGTTAGCGATAACGCTAGTACCTTCACGTCTGCAGAGTTCAAGACGTTTATCGAGCGGAATGCCATCAGGCACATCACCGCTGCCCCGTTTCACCCCGCCACAAACGGTCAGGTAGAGTGCCAAGTGCGCACTATGAAAGACGCACTGCGGCGCATGGGTCCCGGTGAGTTGAACCTTCATCTGTGCCAGTTCCTCATCTGTTACAGGACAACCCCCCTAGCCTCAGGTTTTTCCCCAGCCGAGCTCCTCATGAGGAGGCGTCCGGTAACACTTTTTGACCGGATGGATCCGTCCAGGGTGGTGGATGAAGGAAGGAATATAAACATAGGGGGAGAGAGCTCCAAAAGTTTTGCGGTAGGGGACCCGGTTCACTGCAGGAACTACGTGACCTCGGGGCCAGCGTGGGTTCCAGGGACAATCATTGAGCAGACGGGGCCAGTATCCTACAGGGTCGAGACTAGCTCGGGCCTACTCTGGAGAAGGCACGCCGACCAACTCAGAAGGCGAGTCACCAGTGAAGGGGAATCAGCGTTAGGGTCCTCCCCCACCCGCATTACCCAAGGGGAAGACACGGCAGAACCCGCGGATACAAATGCATATCCTGGGTTCTCGACCACAGAGGAGGATACTTTGAAAGAGAGGGATCGGTTTGATTGTGATTATGATTTGCAGTACCAGGGGGGTGTAGCGGAGTGGTCCCCCACCCATCCTAGCGAGAAGAGGGGTTTCAGTTCAGCCCCTGGTACCTCCAGTCCCCCCAGTCCTTTTGTTTTGGAATATCCCATAGCGCCAGCTCCCCGGAGACAAACACCCCCAAGACAGGCAACAGGGGGGAGTCCGCCCACCACAGTCTCTAGAACTCCCGGGCAGGTAACGGGGGGTGGCGTGGCCATGAGGGCCTCTTCGTCAGTCCCGAGATTCGTACTGGGGGGGACCCCAAGCTCCTCAAACGGTAGGCAGGGTTTCACTTCCCACCTGTTCATTCCAATGCAAGGTTACCACAGAGCCCACACCGAGCCATTAATGAGTCCCCCCTTTCCGTTGCAGGGCAGGACTCCGCAGAACCAGGCTCCCCTGTGTTAAGTCAAGCGGCTGCTCGCCCCAGGTGCACGTGCGGCAAGCCACAATGGTTGAGGGACTTCGTCCCATCCTAGGGGGGAGGGATGTTATGTATGTACAATGTTGCGTTAAGAAATGTATGAATGTAACCTGACCACAATTACAATGTAGCCCAGCTGTAAAGGAACGCGAGTAAGCTCCCCATAGAGGGCAGCTGCGAGCGTTCAACTCACATGGTTCTCATTCCTCAAATCACCGGCAGCCGCGGGAACTCTCCCGCACCAGCAAACTACTACGGACAAGGGGCATGACTCACACGACGTCACGACGGTAGCGGCCAATGAGCTACCGTGCAACCAGATTCAAATGTATTGTGCTACTGTATATAATGTGATGTACCTCCGCCATTACCACATGTTCATCCTGATCATCAACCAATAAACCTGTGTTAGTCCTCACTGCGACTCCTTCTTTGTCTTCCGTGCAAGACACTAAAGAATGCTACAGTTTAACTCTACATTGTCTGAAGAAGTATTTTCTTCTCTTTGTTCTGATTTTCCCCCTGTTCAGCTTTGCTGGGTGACTGGATTCTCATGACTGTACTCTCAAAATGTGTTAAAACAAGTAAAATCAGAATATTTGTGGTGCTGGTGGGGGAGCAGAGCAAGGATCTTAGAACCATTAAAAGGGGACAATATACCCATGGATCCTGTTGGGATTATAGCAATCATTCATGCATTAATAATAATAATTAACACTGGGTGTTGGTGGAGCTTTACAGCCTAATGTGATTGTCCTTTGTGGCTAATTTATTTAGTAAAGTTCATTTTTCTGTCTGTGGCATTTGAGGAAAGACTCTGCCACTTGTTTTGTTGATATTTTTTCTCTAACCATTCTCCAAGCAGCAAGCATGCAGGATCTCCTGCATGCTGGAGACAAAATCCCCCCCCCTTTCCCCCCTTCTTCTTCTGACTGTAACCACAGATGGTAAGTAAATATACCCTTTTCCCTACGTTAAAATGCTTCTGGAGTGATTTTTGCCACATCAAGTGCTACGTTTGGTGTGCAAGCCAGGGAGAGTGTTGTTTGATGAGACTAGGCTGATCAGTGATTATTTTCTTTTATCCTGCTTTGTACTCTGCTCTCAAATAAAGGAATAATCGTTACAACAGGCACACACAGCAGTCAGAACGAGGGGTGAATCCATCCAACTCATTTATCCTGGCTGTTTCCCACTCCCATCACCACCCTTTTTTCTGCTTCTTTTCTCTATTTCTGCTCCCTTCTTCCTTTTGTGATACCAAAGGAGAAAGAAGGCTCCATTGCTTGCTAGTTGCCTCTCATCTTTCTGGCTTGTTTAGTACACATGGAGCTTTGTGATGCTCACCTCTTGTTAAGTATCTTTCACTTTCTCCTTTCAATTTCAATTGACAGTGTTCAATTGACACTTGACAGTAGAAGGGGCTGGTTGGTTGGTTGAGATCAATATACTATTTAGACATGAGGATCGAGCAAAATAGCATATCACTCTTTCCCCTGACCTCAGGCAACCCTACTTAGACTACATCAACCTGTAGAAAAGATCCAGTGTGGATGTAGCACTTTATTTAGATGGCAATAATCTCTAGCAATTGCCAGTGTGTTTGTGTATGTTTGTTCAGTTTTAATTCATCTCCTTTAACTGTAGTTTCTTTTAAGTGTCAGGTTTCTTTTATGAAATATTTTATAACTCGATTTGATTATTTTTTAATCATATTAGAAGCACACAAAGGTGCTTCCTAGGTTGAAAGGATTTTTGCTGGAGGAACTCCATCCAGGGGATGCCCGAATGAGGCTCCTTTCATGTCCCCAAGATCTTTTCCCACCAAAGTGGCCCCTATTTATCTACTTGGAATTTCTTCCTTTTGAACTAAGTTGGCAGGAGCTGGGACAGAGGCAGGTGCTCATTCCATCATGCAGTACTTGGGCATACCTGTCAAGTTTTGGGAAATTCCTGTCAAATAAGGGAAATTTTCTGGCTAAAACAGGAAACGACAGCTATGCTTATCCTGTGCTGGCCTCCAGTCTAACTCATCTAACTGCAGTCTAACTAATACGGGATGACAGTGGGAAATAGTGTAAAATATGGTTTTTTTACAGAAATTTCCAGAAACTTGACAGGTATGTACTCGGTTCTTGAACTGTCGACCTACCGACCATCCAGCTAACAAGACGAGCTTCTTAGCCACTAAGTCACCACAGCAGATTTGATTAATACACTATGATTAAAACCTAACATTATTTAATTAATCAATGTTTCCATCTGTGGAAAGAACCATTTTTTCCAATATTATAATGAGAGCCCATGCTATTCCAGTAAGTGCTCAATAGGGCTCTCGTGTGAAAAGTATGGGTGGCTACCCTTTCATCTAAAAATGAAACAGAATAGAAGATGAAGAATTATATTTATAATTATTACATTTCATTGTGTGTGTGTGTGTGTGTGTGTGTGTGTGTGTGTGTGTGTGTGTGTGATGTTTGAAAGCAATAAATTGCAAGTAAATGAAAGCAGTTTGAAAGCAAGAAATTGCAAGTAAATAAGCAGGTACCACTTCAGCAAAACAATAAACAGCGTTCCATGCACTCTGGTGTCTAGTCTTGCCTGCCATATGACCATGGAAACATCTGCAGGTGCAGAGAGCACTGTGACTTTGGCTATAAATGGAGATGAACACTGCACTCTAGAGTCGGATACAATTGGCATTAGAGCAAGGGCGACCTTTACCTATAAATAGTAAGTGACCGGAGTAAGAGTGCTCTGTCTGCTTACTACCATTCATGCTTGTAGAAAAATCGGCTTGACAATTGCTTTGTGATTGGGTGGGGAATGTTTAATTCATGAAAACGAGTTAGCTTCTGGAATTGTTTGCTTGCTTGGTGACTCTATGTGAATGTTACTATTCTTCATGTGGATGTAGCCTATCCTGACTGCTAGCATTGATGCTGCCATCTTTTAGGTTGCCTTTTGCTATTTAAGGATTGGTATTCTTTTTTTCCTGCTATGATTGGGTGAGAACAGCAGCAAGGACAGATGGGCTATGTCTATAGTCCCTCTAATGTTTTAAAAGAACTGTTTGGGACTTAATGAAATGGTGAAGTGAAATAAAGTAAATATGACACATACAACAAATAGACACACCCTGTAACCCATCTGGTAAACAAATGTTGCCACACCTGCTCTGCAGAATGAGGAATAGAAAAGCTATCTTCCAATTTCTAAACCCTTTCCTTGGGTTAGAAAGCCTAAGAAATAAAAGCTGTATTGGACCGAAAGCTCTCCAAACACATTATGTGCATGTTTTCCAAAAATAGGTCCTTTTGAAATATAGGAGAGAAAAAAAGGACCAAGTTCAAAATCATCCATACTTTGTAAAAGAAAGACAGGGAAGAAAGACAGTGGTGAAAAACCCAATTCATTTGAAATGTTGTTTTGAAAGACTGCTTTAGAATTTGGGCAGCTTATAACAAAGATACAGTACCATTGACAGCCAGGAAGGCATAAAAGTGGATGCTCAATCACGTTTTTTAGAAATGTCTTGTTCAATGTTGCTTTGCATTGCTAGCAAAATATAATCACTTCTTTCTTGCACAGTGATAATCAATATTGTCCTCAGTTTAAAACCATCTAATCCTCCATAAAAGGTAAGTGTGTGGACTGACGGTTTTTAATCTTTGTATCAGAATAGGTCAACACAAAAGCAAGGAATTGAGTAGCCACTTTAAGGAACTGGCCAATTCCATTGGAAACTGGGCAGACAGCAACACAGACTTTAGATGGAGCACTGCTCTGGTTCCTGCAGTAAAGGTAAAGGTCAACCTTGCTCGAAAGCTAGTTGTATCTGACTCTGGGGTTCAGTGCTCAACTTTGTTTTCAACTAAATTGCCAACGCAGTCTGCATTTGCAGATGTTTCCATGTACATGTGGCAAGCATGACTAGGCACCGGAGTGTACAGATCACTGTTTACCATCCCACTGTAGTGGTACCTGTTCATCTACTTGCAGTTTCTTGCTTTCAAACTGCTAGGCTGGCAGGAGCTGGGACAGACAGAAGCTCACTGCATCATGCAGTACACGGGTCTTGACCTACCAACCTGCTAACCTTTCAGTCGCCAAGTTCATCATCTTAACCACCAAGACACCGCGGTACTAGATAGAAAGAGACACATAAATGCTCTAACACCCTTCCTCAACTTGTGCTTTTGCAGGCCCCGCAGACCAATTTAGATGCAAGCGTCTGTGTAACCTCCATGACTGATCAATGGAGAAAGACTAAAAAGGCCTCCCATACTTTTGCATCATTGGGAATTATTTTTCTGTTCTGCCTGCTTAAAATATAATCTCATGCTCTTCAGCTGGTGATTATTCTTAAATTATCTATTGATCTATTATGGGAATGAAGGCCTGGCAGCCCAATTTCCTTTCAATATTCTCCTGTGAATGTGATGAATGCTGCTTGTACAGCTTTCTCATTTTCTGTACCACTTGAATGCTGTCTTTCCTTACCAGACACTTTGTGTTCATTCTCATTTGCTTTTCCACCTCATAGCACCAATCTCAGTGCCTTCCATAACTTGGAGTTCTATCTGTGTGCATTTCATTTAGAAAGAGCTTCCACTTTCAGTTTAATTGCCAATGCCAATCACCCTTTGATTTTATTTTATTGGAAAAGAAAACTCCAGGTTCTGTAATTAAGAGTCTTTGGCCATTAAACTGGTGTTGGAGGAAGCAACACAAATTAGCGACCAGTGGAGAATAAGACAAATGAAATGGTCTGTGGGTAGATGAGACAGGGAAGAAGGAAGGCGTCCTGCCAGAACGAAGGTAATTGACTTTTAAAAATCCCCAACAGATGAGCCCAGGGGAAAAGATTTATAGGCTTCCTAAGATATGATACAGGAGATTTAATTATGGGCAAGAGGCACTGTTGATATGGAGAAGTGAACTTCTTGGGATTTTTAAATGTAGGAATGGAAGCAAGCTTCTTACAGAAAATTTATCACATGGGTTAATTGAACAGAAATACAACTAAATTGGAGACCAGACTAGCTTATTGTGGTTTATCAAACAGGGACAACTTCAGTAGGAAAAGATCTTGGGGACATGAAAGGAGCCTCATTTGGGCGTCCCCTGAGCAGAGTTCTTCCAGCAAAAGTCTTTTCAACCCAGAATAATTTCTGACACAAAATTATTATAATTTAGAAATCTCTCTCCCTCTCTCTCACTCATATTCCAAAGGAATTAGTCTGTTTAAAAGAATAAGCAGATACTTTGACGTTGAATGAGTCCCAGTGTTTCACAAGGCAGAAACAGGGATATCGTGTATTCAGTATGTGAATATTTTATATCCCACTTCTCTCCCTCCTAAAACAAGGTCCCAAAATTACTTTAAAATTGTTAAAAGGAGATCAAGTTAAAAGCACAGTAACTTATTAATAACTTAGGAGGGCAATACTAAAGTGGAATAGCCAAATACTGCCAATTTTATGTCATCTCCCTTTATAAATCGTTATTTCCTACCTACACAAACATGCTATGCTCCCTAGATTTATCAGGATGATAAAGGCAGGATAGGTGTTGTTCTTCTTATATTTTCTGTTTAACCTCCACCCCCCGAATGCATGAAGATCAAAATAGTCATTGCCAAGAGTAAATATGCATCTTTAAAGTGTTTTCTCTCCAAAACTAGGATTTTCTTGGTGATATATGCCTCAGCAATCAGACTATTAAACCAAAATTTGATTACATTCTAATGACAAATTGGAAGACAAAACACATTAAATATAAGATATGTAGTTTGAGGGAAAGCATGTGTTATCACAGACATTTTGCACTACTACTTTGACTCCAAGTTTCCCTAGTGCTTTATCATATTGCTTCTATTTTCTCCATGTGTTGTCGTTAGCCTTGACAACATATTTTTTGCCTCCAGCTAAAAATGCATACAGATATTAACTTCCTTGCACCTACAGGTGAAACTCGAAAAATTAGAATATTGTGCAAATGTTCATTCATTTCAGTGATGCATCTTTAAAGGCGAAACCCCATAAACATCACAATTATAATGAAGTAAGGCTTGACATATCTTGCTTTGCATGTAATGAGTCTATCTCATATATTTGTTTCACCTTTATAGATGCATTACTGAAATGAATGAACATTTGCATGGTATTCTAATTTTTTGAGTTTCACCTGTATAACTGTGGCTGCTTTATTAACTGTTTATATTTTCCTATCAGCCTGAATGTAAATAAAACAGAAGGGTAGCTTTGAACAGCTTTCATTTTCTCCTCATCTTTCCACCCCAACCCCCGCATGTCTGTTGCATTAATCATACCAATAATACTAGTAGATTTGCTGCGTTTAAAATAAGGGACGTGTCAAAAAATGTTAAATGCAGGTTTTAAGTTGTCATACTTGACACTTTAATTACAAGAATTTGAGATGGCACCTTAGTGATATTACCATCTTCCCCTCCTCTCTGTCTTCTGTTTCTGGAAAGCTCTGTTGTCTTGCCAGATACATCTTGCCAAAATGTGTTTTTCCTAATCAGAACGTGTGTTAATTTGTAGAGATGAATCCTCAAATCCTTTAAACCTATGGAGAATTGTTGTTAAATAGACTGAGTGTATAACGCTATGTTTACTGAGCTAGCTATCATGCTATATTTCAAGATAGATTTGTTTACTGGAAAGCTTAATCTGTAATTTTACAATGAAGAGCATTTCCCTTGACAAAGGAGGGGAAAAGGTGGCAAACTATGAGCCATGCTGTAGAACCTTTTCCCTATTGCAAGTTGGACTGGAGGTGAGGGGGACAAAAGCTAAGCATTCCTTTTATACACACAAGGGACATCTTTAATCTAAAAATACAGAGTCTGGGTTGATGTTCGCTGATGCAGATTTGCTAAATCGTTTAGGATCAAGCTGGTTTATAGCTTCGTACTAATTTGTAGAAACTGCAGTTGTGCCTCCATGGTATTAAGCCAGTGATATTTTTCATTCTTTCCACTCATCTCCTTGAATGGAGATTTTGCATCTTCAGGCCATTAAAACAATAGGCAATCCATTACAGTAGACACTCACATAACGACGTTGCTTGGTTCCCCAAGTAGCGTTGTTATGCGGAAAATGTTTTCTGGTTTCCTATGGGAGATCTCCCACAGAAAGTCAAAAAATGTCGTTCACACAATGACGGTAAAAATACCATCGTTATTTGAATAACAATGTTTTTTCATCATTGTGCAGGAGATCACGTGGGGGGCATCGGTAGCATCGTTAATTGGAAATGATGCTATTCGAACGTGTCGTTAGTCAGGGGTTCACTGTATGTTGGTTTAGGTAAGCTTAACTGTGATAGTGCTGATTTTAAAAAATAATAAATTCAGTAAGAATGAACTTTAGCTATTTTATCAAAGATGCAACTTGAAGACTTTCGAGTTTGCATGCTGAAAAATTATATGTAATTCACCTTCTTTGCTTACAATGAGTCCATGATCTTTGTTCATATATGGCTATAAAATGTTCATATATGGCTATAAAATGCGTAATAAATCCTGGCCACTGCCAAATAAATGCCTATATGTCTGTGTCTATCCGTCATCTCTCTCTTTCTCTCTCCCTTCTCAAATAGCAGCAGTGTCCAAAGCTGCTTTTTTCCAGTTCCGGCAGATTGTGCAGTTAAGCTCCTTTTTGGACAGACAATATCTCATAACCCTGACCTACTCATTGGTAATCTTGCAGATTGACTACTGTAATGCTCTCTACATGGGGCTGCCCTTGTGTCTGATACGGAGATTGCAATTGGTCTAGAATGCAACGGCCAGGCTGGTGATGGGTATAAAGAAATTCAATCATATTTCCCCAGCATTGGCAGGTTTGCACTGGTTACCTGTTGCCTACCATGTCAGATGCAAGGTGTTAGTGTTATCATATAAGGCCCTATACAGTTTGGGACTTTGTTATCTGTCAGAGCATCTGTCCCTCATAGCTACTCCCTGCATCACCCGTTCATCACAATCTACACAGCTCTAGGTGCCAACCTTGAGGAGCTAGAAAGTTAGGCTTTGGCTATGAATGCTTACATGATGTAGCCTGGCCAGGCGCTTGAGCTCCTCCCTATGAGCTCTTCGCCCAACGGATGAATATTGCCCCTCCAAGCAAGCCCCCATACACAGAGGTTCCCTGGAGTTGCCTCCGCAGGATGAGTTAGCGCGCCTCAGGCAGTAAGTCGGCTGATGTGGTGCACAGTACGTGGTCTTGGGTCTGAGTAGGTTCACGGCTATCGCAGCCGTGGGCGCCCTGCGGCCTCTGCCGATAAATGTCAGGGTTCACAGCTCACCCTGATGTGGAACGCATCCACTCCAATGATGCTCTGGGTGCCGCCAAGCTTGCGGTTAGTGCTGCCTTCCTAGTTTATAACTAGAAATAGAGCCTTCTCTGTGGCGTCATCAATACTTTGGAATGCACTACTGGTTGAACTGTACCAAGCCCCATCCTTGGATATCTTTTAAAAACAACTTAAAACTTTCCTACTCAAGGAAGCCTTTAAGAATATTAGTCCCTTAACAATAAATTAGCTGGTCAGTTGGCCCTGTGTGCCCACAAACACCAGGTATTTCATTTTATTTTAGATGTACTTATTCTGTTGTTGTTTTTTATTTTCTTGTTTGTTCTATTATGTTATTTTGTTATTTGTATGTGCACCAGCCAGAGTGGGAAATATCCCAGAAGAGTGGTGTAAAAATAAATAAATAAATAAATAAAAATATATTTTACACTGGAAAGAGAGGAAGTAGGATACCAGATCATAGAGACAGTGGGAAAGAACATAGAGTGGAAGCAGCGACCAGTCATTAAGGTATTTTTGAACAAAAGACCTTTTGACGGGCTGCTCGACACCAGAGCTGACGTCACCGTGATCAGCAGAGAATTGTGGCCCACCGAGTGGGCCATTGAGTCAGTTGTTGATGTTTGGGGGTAGGAGTTCAGGAAGCTTACAGGAGTCGCGATTGGGTAGAAGTCGCCATCCCGGGGGCAGATGGCACAGTGGTCATCTGACCACACATTTTGAATGTACCCGTCAACCTCTGGGGGAGGGACATTTTTGCAACAATATCGTGCAACCCTAACTTTCGGGTAATGGCCCTACCGCTTAAATGGCTCACAGACAAGCCGGTATGGGTGGAACAATGGCCCATAGTTAGGGGAAAATTAGAAGCTTTAAAGCAGCTTGTTAAAGAGCAGCTAGAAACGGGACACATAGAACCATCTACCAGTCCCTGGAATTCATCGATCTTTGTCATTAAAAAGAAGTCCGGTAAATGGAGACTTCTTCATGATCTAAGAGAGATCAATAAATGCATTCAGCCCATGGGACCGCTTCAATGCGGTACACCCAATCCCAACATGATCCCCGAAGGGTGGGAGATCCTGATCGTAGACTTAAAAGACTGTTTTTACACCATCCCTTTAGATCCTAGGGACAAGGAAAGGTTCACTTTTACGGTGCCAGTCACCAATCACAGGGAACCAACCCAACGTTATGTGTGGAAATTTTTGCCACAAGGAATGCTCAACTTGCCCACCTTGTGCCAAATCTATGTCCACAGGGCATTAGAGAGGTTCCAGAACCTGCACCCCAAAGTCTTAGTTTGCCATTTCATGGATGACAAATTGATTGCAGCATCCAAATTGGGTAGCGACATATTTTGTGACCTTCAAAGTTCATTGGGGGACAAAGGCTTGATAATTGCCCCCAAAAAGTTCAGAGAACTGAATCCTATGCTTACCTGGAACATCAGTTACTCCGATCTTTTGCAGCACCAATTTTGCCTAAAATCACCCTCAAAGATTCCATAATGCTAGTGGAACTCCAGCAAATTCTAGGAAACATCAATTGGGCAAGACCCTATTTTAAGATAGATACCGATATCTTAAAGCCACTTTTCTCGCTGCTAACATTAGGCAAGCAGCCGGCAGATCAAATTTACATTCGACAAGGCGAAACAAACTCTCCAGGAAGTCAACCGCATCCTCAGCCATCACTGGGTAGATAGGCTTAGCGAGGGGCCATTCACCCCCGCACTAAATCTGTATATCCTTAAAACAGGCACCATGTTCGTTGGAGCTCTAGGCACAGACTCCAGTGGAGGGGGGGAATCGTGGAGTGGGTGTATCTACTGCATACCTCATCCAGGAATATAGTTCCTCCGCAAGAACTGGTAGCCACAGTCATTCACAAAGGGAGGCTAAGAGCTAGTGACATCTCAGGACATGACTTAGCCAAAATAGTCATGCCCTTCACCAAAGAACAGACACGGCAATTGATGCAACTCGGGGACACTCTCCCGATTGCATTAGAAGGTTTCACAGGCAACTTGGCATACCACTTGCCAAAAGACTCCAGACTGGTCTCACTTCTAACGGAGACAGTCAAATTACAAAGCATGCTGTCTCTGACTCCGCTTCCAGGAGCCAAGACAGTATTCACAGATGGGAGAAAAGTATATAGGGTCCTCACTTGGTATGAGGGGCAAACTTGGAGAATGCTATTGACACTCCCGCAGAAATCAGCACAAAGAGCGGAGCTGGCAGCAGCGAATCTTGCCTTAGGCAGTTTGCCTGAGAGCCACTGACCATAGTCATGGATAGTCAGTATGTCCGGAATATAATTCACAATCTACTGGAGGCTTACATCACTCCCGCCATAGACAGGAATTTATTGAGCCTGTTCCTGACCATGCAATTCCATTTGCGGCATCACAAGGAAGCCCTATATGTCGCTCATATTAGAAGCCACCAGGATTTGCCTGGTCCAATTTCAGAGGGTAATAGCAGAGTTGATGCAGCTGCAAAGGAAGTGCATCAAAAGTTAGTCTCAGGAGTCTTCATGACCCCAATCCAGAGCCATGCATTCTTTCATCAGAATGCCAAAGCTCTCGCAAGGCAGTTTAACCTGCCATTGTCACAAGCACAAGGCATCATGCGTTCCTGCCCACAATGCATAGGAACACCAGGGGGGCCCTCATGGGGGGGGGTCAACCCACGAGGGACAGAAGCTAACCAAATTTGGCAAATGGATGTCACACACATTCCACAATTCAGGAGATGGCAGTATATGCACGTCTCCATTGACACATTCTCGCAGTTTGTCTGGGCCATGGCTCAGAAGGGAGAAACTGTGACCCATATAGAGCAACACCTATTGTCATGCTTCGTGACCATGGGCAAACCAGGTCACTTGAAGACAGCTTATAGTTCCAGACAGCTAGCCACATTTCTAGCCACTTGACACATAAAACACACATTTGGCATTCCATACAATCCCCAAGGACAAGCCATTGTCGAATGGGTGAACCGGACGCTAAAGTCCTACATTGAAAAACAAACAGAAAGGGAGGAGATAGTTCCCCCAAAGGGCCAAGGTCAGGCACAGCAACGCCTGCACAAAGTCTTATTCACATACAATCACTTAAATATTTTTGCTGACTGCACTCCGCAGGAGAAGCATTTTGATGCCGGGAAACTCTCCCGCACCCCATGGTTCGATTCAGAGTGCTGCCAGATCCCTCTTGGAAGGGTCCGGTGCCCCTGATCACCTGGGGGAGAGGCTATGCAGTGATTATGTCTCCTACAGGTACCATTTGGATTCCGGCCCACTGTGTGAAGCCGTACTTCGAACCGCATGGCGTGGAACCAGGCTGCCCCGAACCCGCTGCCAGAGATGGAGGAGATAGACCTGATGACAGGATGGAGGCGGGGCAGGCAGCCACGGCCACGCAGGATGGAGGAGCCGAGAGTGACATGGGGAATGATCAAAACCCTGTGTGACGATGCCATGACCATTTTGCAAGAGAACCACTCTGAGCCCACTCCACACAACATGGTAGCTACGGTCTTGGCTCAGATCACCTATTCCCTGATGATAGTGTTGATCCTTTCCTTACTTATGGGAGGAGGGGTTCAAGCTTCTGGTGGGAACTTAGCAACTGGCGGGGACCTTACCGCCAGGCTCCAGTACATCATCTGGGAAAGACTGGCTGGACTTGTTAACCAATCAGACTTTTGCTTGAAGCACACCAAGGACACTTCTTCCCTGTTGAGTATATGCCTTATCCCGGTCTGCTGTGCTCCAGGCGAACAGGCCAAGAACTTTGAGTGGTTGCTTAAAAGAACACATGGACCTCATCACCGAATCACATACGCAACCTTTGCGGCCTGGGGGACTCAGGTAACAAAGACTTTGCCCGCTGATGTGCTCACTCTGTACACACCCCGAGTGGTGATCAGCCCAAACACGCCCTGTGCCAGAATGACCGGCTGCTCCACAGCCAAAGGGCCACACCACCATTGCCTGAGCCCCAGGAAAGAGACTTGGAAATGTAACCAGCCAGAGATTGCACATTCTATGTATGCTAACATCATTCTGCCCACAGGATGGTTTTTTACTTGTAACCAACGGACGTGGAACTACATTCCTGCCAACATGTCTGACTCATACTGCTGTGTGAGTCGCCTAACACTGGTACTTCCCGAAAGGGAAATGATCACCCCAGACCCAGTCACCCCAAAGCCAGCAAGGCTCATACGAGCGGCCCAGTTAGATGAGACATGCAACAGTGACATCAGATTACTTAGTAAGGCAGAGTACTCTTTAGCGGTCAGCATTATAGGAGTGCCTGGTTTGGCCGTGGGAAATGCACATAGGATTGGCCAGTTGGCATGTGCGCTAGCTAAGGCCATTAATCACACCTCATCAGCCATTGCCATGCTTAACCGAGAGCAGGCTGAATTGAGACATGCAGTTTTGGATAACCGAGCAGCAACTGATTATTTGTTGCTCCTGCACCATGTGGGCTGTGAATCAGTCCGCAATATGTGCTGCTTTAACCTCACGGATAATTTACGCAAGGTCCAAAATCAGATCACCAAACTTGACACCATCGTGAAAAATATCCAACAGAACGCCAACTGGGGGTGGTGGGACGAACTCTGGTCATGGTTGCCATGGGGGTGGTTACAAACAATGCTCAAAGCTATCGCTGGCATTGTGGTAGTAGGAATCACACTTTGCTGTTTCACACAAGGCATTCCTTCACTTTTCTCCATGTGTACCTCATGGCGGAGACCCCAAGAGACCCCCACACCCAGAAAAATTATGCCCTACATCCACCAAGCCCACAGCCAGGCTGATTTAAACAGTAAAACAAGGGGGAATGTGGTATGCCTGCGTTCATAAATTGGCCAAAACCTTTCCCGATGGGTTCGCTTGCTTACACACACGGCTGAGGACCACCATGGGCTTTGATGGAAAGGAAATTGGGATGCGGGCTAGAACAATTGGAATGAATCATGAGAGCCTTGGCTGGAGGATTGCGGAGGAAACAGAGCAAAAGTAAAAAGTTGCTGACTCCTGGGTAAAACTCGCCCTTCTCCTTCTGGCCAAAGATTGGGGTGGACAAAACACGATGAGTCAACAGCAAGGGAAGCTAGTCTCCCGGAGCAGGATATCTGCACTCTGCGATAGGGCAAGAACAATGAGTTTCGCTAACTCAGACCTTAGTTAACTGCGGGTTGTTCATTATCTATAAGGAAGATGTCCGGATACAGGTATTATCTGTCATAGTTTCCATGTTGCCTGCCTTTGTAAAGAAGGAAGCCCAGCAGAGCTGAAGTGACTCCGATTTGTCTTCATCGCTTCGAGATCCAGAAGGAGGTGAGAGAGACTAGCTCTGTCTCAGAGAGGGAGGGGAAGAGTAGCATCTCTCAGAAGCCTAGCTTCTGCCAAGTGATTAATATTACCTGCCATATGCAGAAGGCTACTCTGTCTCTGCCCCCAGCGAATCAGGCTAGGGGGAGGAGTGCTCATAGAGGCAAGTAGGTCGCAGGACCTAAGGTCCGCCCTGCCAGGTGTCCCCAAGAAAAATTCTGGGTGCACAACGTAGCCTTTGTGAAGCATGTTTCTCCTCCTACGTCCCTGATTATCTCAACCACCAGAAATGCCACATATGCATAAGCCTTCTGTAATGGGGTCATGTGTGCCTTAGGCATGTAGCCCTTGAATCAGGGTAATAAACGCACCACCCGATTTAGATTGGGATTGGACTTTCACCACACACTAATCTCACATGTCCTTCCTTGCATCCAGTCACTCCGACCTCCATGGGCCCCTTCCGAACCAGGCAGCGCTTTCCGTGGGCCATCGCAACAGATTTCTAAACTCACCTTGATTAAAAGAAGCAGCAAAAAAATCTTACTTCCCTCTCTCCCTCTAAAACAGTAGTTCGCAACCTTTTAAAGCCGGGGGCCGGGTCATGCTCCCTCAGACAGCTTTGGGGGCTGGATGGTCATTTTGCCCTTCCTCTGTCACATGGCACTTCCTGGTATGTTGGAGGCGGTGGGGGTCCACAATAAATGGTGCTGCGGGCAACATCTGGCCCATCGCCTGCATGTTGAGAATCCCTTCTCTAAACTATATTCCTGAGATGAAAATACCTGAGGTAACCACAAGTAGATTTTTGTGTAGAAGGACTATCAGCCTCAAGGCCAGTCCTCCCACTAAAGCACTCATCTCAGGTGCTAGAGTTTGAGAGATGTCAAATTGAATTTCAGGCACCAGGAAGGCTACTACCTGGTAAGCACCTAAGAACCATTTTTCAAATCTGTTGACAGCCTGATAGCCATAGTCCTGTGCTGAAAGGACTAATTTGCATGTTAATTGAAAACATTTCAAAACAGTGTTTATACATTATAAAGATTACTGCTAGGGATTTTTCGGTAACTGAAACATGAACTTCACTTAAAAAGACTTTTTTAAAAATAAAAAAATCTCATTTCTATCCCACCTCCCACACACCCTAGCCTAAAATTATGATTAGAAACTTTTGAAATAAGCTATTAGGGTTTCAGTGCTGACTTGAGTTTCTGGTAATTGAAGTCCAAGAATACCTGGTGTACCAAGGTTCACCATCACTGCTATAGGTGGTCAGGCCCTAAGTGAGTTGGGTTTGATAAGGACCTCAGAACAAAGCTTGGATTGTTACATTTTAAATATAAATCTGTATTTAAATTCTTGTGCTCTCTTTCTCCGTCATTTATTATTATTAATGTGCCTTGTAGCTTAAAATCGTGTTCATTGTTTCCATTATGTTTTAAAAATACACATACACACACTCTTTGGCATTGATAAGAGAAAGCATAAAACACAGTAAACCATACAGAAAAAAATAGTTATATAAAGCAAGTATTTAGTTACAATAATGTCAAAGAAAAAGGAGAAAAGAATGGGAGACCTTTTGAGATTTTTCAGACCTCTTCGTTCGCTCAGTCGCTAAAAGCAAGGGAAATGCTGTAATAGTGGTTCTCTTCCCAAGCTGGACACACAAGATCTTTTGAGTTGTGCCCTGACCATACCATCCATTAACATGGCTCATAGAGCCGCAAGATCAGTCCAGGATAGAAGATGTTTTGATTCTTCTCCTTTACACCTATCTTAAATTTTGTAACACACTCTAATGTAGACTTTTGAGGTACTCAAATGCTTTCTATTCCTATTTTTTTTAGTATTTTGTCTATTATCACCCAATTCTGAATATTAGGGGGGGCACTAGTTGGTGTATTTGTGCAGCACCCCCAAATACTGTAATTCACATGCATTGTGTAACAGTAACTCATTACATGTAGTTTTGTTATGTCTATCTTGTTACCTCTCATTTCTGCCCGAGTTCGGTGTTTGTGTAGCTAGTGTAGTTCTCCACAAACTCAAATTGTCATGCATATGCAATTTGAACTGCCTTCTGGAGATTTCATTCCTCTTTCCACCATGTTACTAAGCAATGGCTTGAACTACCCCAATGGTTAACTGTGCTGGTAAGCAAGAACAGGGACTCTGGAGAAGAAAGGACCAGCTTATTAAGCCAGGGAGAAGGCATGGTTCCAAAACTCGACAATAAAGGCGTGAAATCTTGCCAAAGCTCAGGAAAGTTGGCACTTTTAAAAAAGAGAGAAAACTTTGCATAGATGCAATGATTTCTGGCAGTGAAACACACATCACAACGAGTCTGGTATTGGTAAGCTAGCAGATATTGTTGCTTTTAGTTTGCTGATATATTCTATTGATATTCATGCCTGTCAAATAGAAACATATATGAAACACCGTAATCAAAAGTAATAAATAAATGGTTGTTATTTGGATTAGCTCTAAATGTCCCCTTTTCTCTTGTAATAGTGGGAATACCAGGCATTTAACATTTGCTAATGAGTTTAACCTTAGCGTTACTGTGTGAGCACATTCTTTGTTCTGTGAGACATGTTGTGAAACAGAATTTTATAGGAAAGTTTGTGAAGGGGTAAAATATAACAAAATATAAAATATATATAGTAGTATATAACAATCTGTGTATCAAATTTGATAATGTCCCAGAAACCCCTGGCTAATATTCAGTGTTTTTTAAGGAAACCATATTTTTGTTGTTTTATGTGCCATCAATGTATGGTGACTGAATGAACCAATGCCCTCCAAAATGTTGTCTAATTAACATCCCTGCTCAGCTTTTGCAAATGCAAGTCCACAGATTCAAAGAGTCAATCCATTCAATGTTTTGTTTTTCTCTTTCCTGTTCCCTTCTGTTTTCCCCGCAATAATAATCTATTCAGTGGTCGGCATCAGCAGGTTTGCACCAGTTCGCCAGAACTGGTAGCAGAAATTCTGGCTGGCCCCGCCCATCCAAGTTTTCAAATAAAGTAGTCCTAATTCCGGTGCAATGCAAGGCTTTTTCCCTGGCCACACCTACCATACCATGCCCACAGTGTGGTAGTAAACATTTTTTGAGCCCACCACTGAATCTATTATATCAGACAACAAACAGACTAAAGAAACAAACAAGACCAAAAATTGGCACCTTAAAGATTACTGTAACTTCCTCAGAAATAAGAAACTTTACAATGATAATTTATATAAGGCTCCGTGACCAGGTGGGGATACTAAAGGAAAATAGTTGGTTAGGATAGTAGACACAATTGCAAATAATGTGAGTCAGTGTGACTTTTCACACTTGGTAATGGCTGAAGACCCTTAATTTTCAACTCTATTCCTGGGAAACTGCTGTGTATTCAGGCATATTTGCAAGTAGCGCGGGGCAGCGCCTTTGCAAGAGGAAAATGGCAGTTTCCTGCCATCCAAATTAGGAACACAAAGTGGCGTGAAAACCCCTGCACAGGGCACGCTTATTATGCTAATCAAAGTCCTGTGATTGGCTATACTTTTGGATCCTGCTCTCGATTGGTTAAATACATATTCCGTTATGATTGGTTAGTTACAGTTATCCGGTGGATTGCTACTTTGTATCAAGGAGCCACCACTGGGGAGACACTATATAAGCCCAATGGGTAAACAAGGGTGGGGCCGGACCAGATCTATACTTCCCTCTCCATACAGGTAGCCAGGAACTTGCTAGCCTGGGTCTCCTCCATTATGCTACGCTCCTATTGAAACCCAACCTTCCAGTCTCCAAGCTCAGTGTCTTAACCACTAAGCAAATATGGTACAGACCAGTGTTGGAGAACCTTGGCACTCCAAGTGTTCTTGAACTTCAATTCTCAGATGCCCTGAACAGCAGGAGTGCTAGCTTGGGCTTCTGGAAATTGAAGTCCAAGAACACCTGGAGTACCAAGGTTCACCATCTCTGGTATAGACCATATTGGCAGAGGAACATGTCAAAAATACTCTTGATGTTGTGTGTAACCTTGTTAGGTTCTGTAATTGTGACTGAGGTCTACCAACCTCATGATGAATTTGTACAAATAGACATAATCTTATTTATGGAATGCAAACCGCAAGACTGCATCTCCAAGGGACGTACAGTGGAACACTCCTTCTTATCCACATACCTCAGTGACTACTGTGAAAGTTTATGTAATACATTTTCCAATTTTTTTTACTAACCACTGAATCAGCATTCTATACAGCAAACAAATGAAAAGCCAGAAGGATATTTCAGATTTTGAACTACACACATAGAAACAGCCCTCTGCACTGGATACTTTACAAATATCCCCCACCATGAGAAAAAAACATTTATGATGCACAACTTCACTGAGGGAAAAAAGAAATGAGCCTACTACAGAGCTACATAACCCACAAGAACACAATAGACTTGCACAACAACATCATAAATCTATTCAACTACACACTGAGTTACAGTTCTATCATAGGTGCTGTCTTTTTACCTCACCAAATCCACACAGATGGTACAGCTCTGTGATGACCTGGAGGCTTTCCCCCAAGAGTACAACTCAAGATCTTCTGTGGATACCTGAAACCATAAATAACTGATAACCCTATATTTAACAGATATACCTGAGTCAATGAAGCAGGGGAGGAGTTTGAAGTGCTTCCATTATTCTACATGAGAGCTACCAAAATGTCTGTCTCCTTTCCTGGCAAACATTATATTGCAGACAGTAGCCTCTAGTGGCCACCTCTGATAATGCACCATAGATACATAAATTAGACCCATAGCTAACTGAAATCACAGAAACCGAACTGGTGGAATGAGTGTGTGTGTGACATGTATAGCAGCTAGTCTTTAATGTGTAAAAACATTTTTTTTTGTTTTGATTCTTGTCTGATATGCTTGCACTGACTAACATGGCTACCACTTTGAAAATTTCATGCACAAATTCAACTTGTATTTATACTATTGCCACTACTGTGTAAAAAACCTGACTGCTAGGGCTCTTGTTGAAGATACTGTACTGAAAATGTCTGATTTCAGAAACTAAGTAGAGCCAAGCTTGGTTATTATTTTGATGGGAATACAGTAAAACCCTGTTTTATGGGAAAAAGTCAGTTCCATAGCTTTTTCCTTAACTCGATTTTTCCCCTGTAAAATGAGGCATTCCCATAAGAATGCACTGGGGGGGAAAAAGCCATTCCCAACCACCACCACCACCACCCAATAATAAAAATAAAAATTAAAAAAAACCTCTTCTCCAGACCACTCTACTGCCACCCACAGGGCCCAGAATGGCTGCAGGTGGTCTTTTATAGCCCACTAGGTCATACCTGTCAACCCGCTGCTCCGGAAAAATGGGACCTGTGCACATCGCTTGTGCACAAGTCGCGTTCCACGCATGCGTGGAAAGGTTTTACCCCTTCCACGCATGCGCAGAAGTGCTACGCCGCTTTCGCAGCCCTTACGCAAGTGATGTAGCGCTTTTGCGCATGCGTGGAAGGGGTAAAACCCTTCCTCGCATGCGCAGAAAGCATTTTCCCCCGCTGCCAAATTACGGGGTTTTGGCAGCGGGGGCCAGGTTATGACGTCAATCGACGTCAATTTACGGGGTAATCCAGGCCAAATCGGGAAGGTTGACAGGTATGCACTAGGTACAATGCACTCTGGGAAATCACATTCTGTAAAATGGTTTTTCCTGTAAAACAGGACATGTTAAAAACAAAACTTCTGTAAAATGAAGCTTATGTAAAATGGGGTTTTACTGTACTAGGAATTTTGATGTAAGGATAGAAAAAGCTCATGCCTGAAATTGCAGAGAACCACAGCTAATGAGGGTAAGATAAGGATTGAGATGTCAGTGAAAGAATCCTCTACCCAATTTTGAGAAGGCATTAACCCTGTAATTGCACAGTCACCACTAAGATCAACAGACTACATCCAAATGCTAATCCCAAACAGAGAAGTACTATTTCACCATTTTTTGAACAAGGCAACAATCCTTACATAAAAGCAATTGATTCAATGAGTTTACCCTCAGTGGGGACAATGTAATATGCAATTTTAATTCAACTGAAACATTAATTTTGTGAAGTAGTCAAATTGTCTGAGGTCATGATGGAAGAGTGAGAATTGTCTTGTAATTGTTCAGAGAACAGTGGCCTGAAAGTGCATGAGATCCAGACTCTAGCTCAAATAAGATGCTGCTCAGTATCTTGTAAGCTGCTCTTACAAGATACTTAGATACCACCTTATATACTTATATACCATTTTATGAGCACTTAGTGCACTCTCTGGGTGGTTCACAAATTAATTAGGATATTGTCCCCAACATGCTGGATACTCATTTTACCAACCTTGGAAGGATGGCTGGCTGAGTCAACCTTGAGCCCTGGTCAGGAGTGAACTCACAACCGTTTAGTTGCAGGATAGTGTAACCTCTGCACCACACAGGTAGCATAAAGATTAGAGATCTATCACTAATACCCTTGCCCTATCATGACAACTCAAGTATAGGATGACACATCTGAATAGTCTTTGGTGAGTTTTTTTTTTAAAAAAAGTCAAAGAACAGCAGAGATATTCCATTCCAGTGGTCTAATTTTGTGACAGTGATCTTGCCATTATTACATGCTCACTCATTAAACTCAATGGAGGTTGCCTCCCAGTTAAGCATGTATGGGCAGCTTTGTGGAATCATTTTGTTTTATATTGTGGGGAAATGAACTTGGTGCTCATTTCTGTGGAACAGCAAGCAGGATATATTTACAAAGTCCTGTTAAAGATCCCCAGGCACCCTGAGGACAGATATAATGGAGCCAAGTTTTAAAGTTGCAATTCTATGAAGACTTAAATGGAAGTTAAACTCACTGAACATAATAAAACATAGTTCTAAATAGACTTGATAAGTAAGACTCAATTGTAAGTACACTAATTTGAAAGGAGGTACACTAGAAATCAATGCAAGTTAATTATATTTAAATGTACAGTGGAACCCCGACATACAAACGGTTCAAATTACAAAAAATTCAGCATACAAATAGAAATCCTGGCTAAAAAATAATCGACATACACATTTTTAATAGGAAAAATTCGACATACAAAAAATACGGTGATATCTAGTGACTTCTGGTAATGCAATGTGTTTTCGACATACACATTTTTTGACATACAAATAACCTCATGAAATGGGAAAAATCATATGTAGAGGTTTTACTGTATTCATGAGTTCATAAGTTGCTTAAGTACTAAAGAGGAACCATATTAATCAGAATGTTAAGAGGTATCGACAATTCTCTATCCATCTTTCTATCTGATGTAATGTTTTTGTGAAAATTCACGACAAATTAAACCATTTAAGGAGACCCATCATATCTTTTATTATTTTATTTTACAGTTCCCTTCATAGTGATTTATGCACACCACTATTTCCCTTCAACTGAAATTTGAGACAGGAATGTGGAAACATTCTTCTTTTATTATCTTTCAGGCATGAATGGCAATAATTGATTGGTACCATTGATTCCTGAAACATAGCTGATGTGAATGGAAAACAGTGAAGAAAACACCCCGAGAATTACATAGGATGGTCAGCAGAAATTCAGAAGTTGAATTTTATTTTATTTTTTCACGTGATGACAATGAACATAGAAATTAAGAACTTTGCTTTTATTTCAGTTCTGGCCAGCTGTGTAATTTTTCTTTTTTCTTTTTAAGACAGAGCAGGCATGTTCATTCCCTTAATGGGAACCTTTCTGTAAGCTTGTATTTCATATAATTTAAAGGCATGACATTGCACTGTTTATGCTTTCCCGCTTTCCCTTCCCTTTCATCATCTGAACCATTTTCAGCGATATCTTCACACCAAAACAAATTATAATCCTTTTTTTAGTGTTCACGTTTTATTTTGGAAAACAGGTGCTTAAAAAGTTTAGAAGTTTTTTTAAAAAAAAATCTGGAAAAAAAGAAAAAGGAGGAAGAAAAGAAAAGAATCACAGTATTTACAAAGATATCATAAATGGCTTAGCCATGCAAAAGAAATTACTTTGGTTTTATCCCCCTTTTACTTTGGTTTAAACATTGACCAATATAATTATTTTGTTCCTTTGCCAAATAAAGCCTTAACCAATACTGAAAGGACTTTAACAGGATTCTTCTGTAATATT
Organism: Bradypodion pumilum; assembly: GCA_035047305.1. Taxonomy (NCBI): domain Eukaryota; kingdom Metazoa; phylum Chordata; class Lepidosauria; order Squamata; family Chamaeleonidae; genus Bradypodion; species Bradypodion pumilum. The sequence goes on along the minus strand of JAWDJD010000003.1, from coordinate 54,607,614 downwards.
TTATACAGTATTGAATTTATAGGACATTTCATATATTTAATCCATGCCAATACAATACAGGAAGCTTTTATTTAAGACATCAGTCACTACTGCCCAGACATTTAACATTTTACAAATTTACAACAGTGGTTTCCCCCCATCTAGGTGGGAAAATGCATTTCCTAATTTTCATTACTGTACTTTCCTACTTGACCTCTTCACGATCTTGTTTTCCTGGCTTGTAAATCTGTAAACAGAAATCTGATGCTCATTCTAATGACATCTTCCTGCCCTTATCAAATTAATCTATTACATTCTGCAAGTCTCTAGTTTTCCGCTAAAAGAGGAAACATTGTTAAATATTACTATTTGCCCTGATCTATCCAAATGTCTCCCGTTATGCTAACTTTCTAAAAAAATTCTCAGGCATAAAACAGGCTTATAAAGTTACAGTCTTGAATGTAACTAAAGATAATAAATTTCATTTCATTGTTACAATTTCATGTACTTTTTGATAAATTATGTACCAGTTAAAAACACTAAAATTATCTCAAGGTGCAATATCTGTAGTGTAGTTAACAAAAACGCACACACACAAAAATATATATTCTATTTTGTGGAAAAATGCAGCTTTGATATGACCACTTTAAAAAAAATACACAAACTTCTAATTCTGACTGACTTTTTTTAAATTAAAAAGAAAGATAATTTTTAAGGCAGTGGATAACAAAAATATTTCAGAACTAATTCTTAATTCCAATCATTCACACCATATATCATGGAACTGCAAGAACAATTAGTTTTCCAGAATGCTATCAATAAAAAGATTTTTTTTCAGTCTAAAAAAAGACTTATTAGTAGACATCTTCATACATTAGAATGTGAACCTTGCTTAATACCTGATTCTCTATTTGGGAATTATATACACATTTCTTATAGATGATCAGGTTTTTCATTATTTTATAAACAGGTTAGCTTCTTTTTCTTTAACACACATTTCCCCCTTTCTCTTTAGCAGATGTTTGAAAAACAGAGAAAGAGATGTCTTATATTACGATAAGGCAACCTTTTCAATTAAATACTTGCTGTGCAAAGTAAGAGCTTTACTGATAGCAATCAGAAATGTACCTCTTTAAAGGGTGCAGAAACCAATGGAAATAAAAACATTACACTATACATCAGATTATCACCAACTCCCAGAACAAAGCCTTACAGTGTATAAAAATAGCTACGTAAAAAATTTACATAAAGGCAAACCAAAAGAAATCTTCAGTGCAGACATTTACAAAAAAAATATATATTCAGAACAGAACACAAATTTGTGACCTATCATCATGGCTGCTGCCAAAATTAGTTTTGTGGATAGTTTTGTAAGCTTGCGATAACTGTGTAATTCTTTTGAAAATTTGATAGAATGGTCTGTGTGATACTTGAACCATAAATCTTCGCATATATCTTAAATATAACCCATGTTCATGCTTCAATTTGTCTACTTTTATCTCTGAAAATGAGAAAAAGAGCATTAGTCAAGACAATTCAAACATGATGCTGGAAATGTAGATTAGTGGAAGTGTTATTTTCCACATAACATCACATGCTGCTGAAACAAAGAAAATGACTTCAGGAACTATTATTTGTAAATGTACAACATATCTGGGGGGTGTATCTTTTAATGAGTTGTAGAGAGAGATTTTACAGTGAAACAAGGCTGCTTAAAAATTAAAAAAATAATAATGAACAAATAAATGAATGTCTGACAAAGTAGACTAGATCCACGAAAGCTAACATCAACATGCTTTAAACTGAAAGCTTAACATATTAATGCATCTAGAAAGCTCTGCAATCTCTAAGACTCAGGAAAAGCAAGATACGGAGAGAGCATAGGAAATGCTGCATGCACTTGCAATTTAAGACCACATGCCAAGTTGAGTGAATGGCATAGGATAAGAAATGCCAGTACCAACTTGTTAAGTGGGGACCATCCACTATCCCACTTTATGCAATTGCAGTTATGTCAGTGTAAATCTTCAGTAAGAATCTGGCCATTACCTTTTGGAATGTGATTATTTGAGGCTTCTAAAAGGAGAGTATGCTCTATCACAGTGAATAGTGTGTCGGTGTCCCTGCCTCCCGGGTTTCCACTTGGGTGGAAAAGGATTGTGCTGTGGTACATCTTTATGCTACTGTTGCTGTTTTGGCAGTCTGAATTTTGTTGAGTGCTTTTTATAGTGTACTAGCATATTTTGCCCAGCGGTGCCGGGCTTTGTAAAATTGTGTTGGATAGTAAAGGGTTTCATTTTTTTCCTTGAACCAATGGTTCTGGGCTGTTTTAAATGGTGTTGAAAGGTTTTGTGATTTTGTGGCTTCGAGGTGCTGCGTCCGCTGCGGCGGATTTGCACTCCCAGTGTGTGTTTTATTTTTATTTTTTGTGTGCCAGCTTCCTCAGTGCCAGGCTCTTTAAATTGGTTTTGGAAGGTTTTTGTTTTATGTTTATGCAAATTTTAATTTAATTTATTTAATGTAAATTAATTTTTTTAATTTAAAATTTAATTTTGTTTTTTTAAATCTTTATTTTTACGCATTTTTTATTTTTTGTTTTTGTTTTTGGTTTTTTGAGTGAAAAGTGATTTCTGTTTTTTTGGTATTTTTTGAAATTAGTGTGAATATTTTTGAATGTTTTGATAACTTATTTGATTAATTTGGGAATTAATCTTATTAGTTTCAATATTTTTGAATGTTTTTTCTCATGTGGCCTCTGGGTGGGGGTGGTGAGCTTTTCTTCCTCTCTAAAATTTTTCTCTTCTGTCCTCTGGGTGTCGCTTCCGGTAAGTATTTTCTTTATTTTCTCATTTGAGTTCCGGTTGTCATGGAGTGAAGACGTCTCATGGTAAGCTCTCTGGTTTTATTTTTTTGGGAGGGGGGGTTTGGGGGGGGGTGTCTGTGTGTTTTTTCTTGTTTGTTTTTGGCTGTTTTTGAGTTTCCTTTTTGTATTTTTGATTTTTGATTTTGAGTGTTTTTCAATGCCTGGCCCATGGAAAGGAAAGACAGGGTGAGGGGGGGGGTGTCTGTTTTTCACGGGCCAGGCTCGATGGCTGGCCCGTGGGAAGGAAGGGCAGCGGCGGCGGCAGGGCCTTTCTTTTCTGCGGGCCATGCTGGCTGGCTCGTGGGAAGGAAGGGCAGCGGCAGCGGGTTTTTTTTACTTTTATTTTTTGCGCGCCGGCTGCCTCAGCGTTCTGCACACTAATGGTGCACAGGACGCTGGGGCTTGTAGTTTTGCCTGCGCATGTTTGGTTACTGCAGCGGTTTTTTTCCTGCGCCTTTTTTTATTGGCCACGGCGCGTTTCCGAACGTTCCTTTTGCCGCGCCACTCAGCCTGATTGGCTCTGGTGCGGCACGGCGCAAGGAACATTGGGATTTAAGTTCCCTTTTTTGTTTGCGTCCGGGGGGGCTCCTGCCCCCCGGCCGAAAATTTCAACCCGACAGTTACCTGCGAACCCTGTTCAGGCGAGTGCACGGAGGCTCGGGCGGGGCTAGTGGGGCCTGGTGCAACATCCTTTGTCACATTCCAATGGTTAACACACCATTTTATAGGTATAGATTATATTATAGTTGATATGTCTTTGCTATTGTATTGTATTCTGTGGGCTTGAATTTTTTGCATACTATATTTCTGGGGCCTCTTATTTATTATTGTCATATTGATATTGACTGTATAGATTATGCTGTATTGCTATGTATTTATTTATTTTGTATATTGGTGATTATTGTTTTGTTATTGCTGCTGCTTAGATCCTGTATTTTTCTATTTTGTATTGTATACTTATTGTTGTTAACCGCCTTGAGTTGCCCGTTGGGTAAGAAAGGTGGTATAGAAATAAAACTTCAATGAATCAATAGTAAACTGTCAGGTCAGAATGAGCCAATGGAAAATCTAGTCCAGCTTTCTGTCCTGAAGGAGTCCGCCATAAAAATAAGCAATCTACCTGCTTATTTGTTTGAACTTTCTTTGTGATCTGTCAATCACAGCATTGATGCAGAGACAATGCACAATTAATTTCAAAGGTTCCCATGAGAGCCCTATAAAAAGGGATCTTAGTGTAAACAAAATAATGGAGAACGATCTTAATCCTGAAAAGTTTAGGATTCCGTTAGCCAAGCTGTCTGACTGAATCACAAAGCTACTTTGTGCTATGGGTGGCTAAGGCCACAAAACTAGCAGTGCTTATTCTGCAAATTGAAAATATCCTATCTGTTTACAGACACACCCCTAGCTGAATCAAATGGCTAGGATGAAAATCTATTTTTCTAAGCTCTATACTTGTGCTGTGTCTTCACAATAAAACTACAAAAAGATATTCTTTTTGTTAGTAAGTTTTTAAGATCTCCCACATTACACCTGGGAGTCTGAAAGGGGTAGAGTTGCTAACATGCATACACTGGATCATTGTCCAGCAATGTGAGAACACTTCTCCAGGAATTCCAGCTGCTTTGCAACATGGAGCCTTTGCAAGATGAGGAGTGAAGGTATGGAGCATCCCACACATCCCTGCCTTAGCAATTCAAGGCCATCCAGCTATCCCCAGTCTAGAAGGGAAAATAGGGTTTTTTTGTTCTTATGAGAAACTTGTCCTGCAAGGTGTGGCCTGCCTTAATCTCAAACGGGACAGTAGATCGCCACTTGGGCAAGCAGAGAACCAGCCTTTAACTCTCATTCCGCTCAGGAGAGTTCGATCAGCCCCTGCTCTCCTTAAAGGAGACCCTTTTCCAGGCCACGCTAACCAGATCGGGAGCCCTCTAGCTTCGGTGTGCACCCTGAGTAACCAGCGGAGACTAGGGACGAGGCTGAGCGGGTTCACCACATAGCTAACTGGACAACTGAGTGAGTTGGATACCTGTTTGTAGGACCAGAGGTTGGGAATTCAATTCCCATTGTGGCTTTCAGAAAAAGAGCCAGCCTGTGTTGGTTTGGGCAGTTTGTATAGTCTTAGAACACCCTCAGAAGAAGGAATTACTTCTGAGTACTCTCTACATAGAAAATCCTGAAAAGTATCTCTTTAAGGTTAGCCATGTGAGTTTCAGAATGCCTAAGAATAGGCCTTGGACCTGTCTAGTTAAGAGTTTGTATCATGACCAGGTAATAACTGCTGGCTGTTCTTCAAATACAATACAAGTTCCTGAAACATAGTGCTCAACCTAGAGCCAAACCTAGAGAAACATAATAAGCAAATGAAAAAGCTACAAAACAGATTTTAAATGCTGTTCAAATAAATCTCAGTTTATATGTTATTTTCTAAACAGTAAAGAGACTAAAAACATTAAAATGTAATTCAGAGGACGGCGTTAGTACTGTATTGTATAATCTTATTTGTACCTACCTGGAATGGTGACTAGTTGGTAATTTCTCTCAAGCTTCAGATTTGTGATTGTTTTCTTCTAACTTTTTATTTTCCTCTATATTTCCAAGATCTTTGTCTACATGTTTTGAGGCTGACCTAAAATAGGAACAAAAGTTCACTGATGTCTTCCATTAATATTGCTTTTTGTTGCAGTTAATGTTTTCTTCTCTTTGAGGGAAGAATCATACATTGCAGCTATCACCGCACATCTAGGACTACACTGGAAAATGGAAAATTTTAATGCAATGAACCCAGCAATAATACAGTATACACTTAATGTCAAACTGAGTTTGGCATTTATCATTCTCTCATTTATGAATTTACACTTCAGCGGATTATCCTGGCAGTAAGAATTTGCATGAATGTTTATAAACAAGTTTTGCATGCTTTCTTTAAGATGGTTTTAACACTAACACCAACATGCCATGAAGACATTTTTAAAATAAAAAATGGTAACTCATTCTGGTGCAATAATTTCTGCACCTTTTTTTAGCTGGCTGGGTTCTGCTTGCACATGAGAAATGGATTCTGCAATGATTTTTTAAAATTTCTTATGGATGATAAATAGGGACCATTTTGGTGGGAAAAGATCTCGGGGACATGAAAGGAGACTCTTTGAGTGGAATTTCTCCAGCAAAAATCCTTTCATCCCAGAATAATTTCTGACATGAAATGATTATTATTATGGACAAAAACATCTGGAAACAATAACAACTAAGGTTCATTTCACCTACTAGCATCATCCTGACACTTCATGTGTACTGCTCTACAGGGAAAGGAAGAGCACCATTTTTAAGATCACACCTACAAAGATTGGCTTCTAATATTTTTCACTTCCCTTTCACACTGACAATAAGGCTGCATTTCAAAGGCATGAACCCAATTACAGTAATTCAGTAGGGCATGTTGGAAGCAAGCATGTTTAGGATTAAAATTACAGAGCTATCTCCTCATCCTCAGCTGCAACTCATATCCAAGAATGCATTTTTCCCTGAAGCAGGAAAAATGTCATTGGTGTGGATTTGTTTAAGGTGGATCCCATTTTACCATGAAGTGACCCACACACTATGACCACGGAGCCATCTCCTACAGCACATATGAAATGAGACATGCAGGATTTAACACCAGGACCGCAATGACCTGCCACAACCTTGAGGATATGGACAAGGTGTGCCTTCACAGCCAGTGCATCTGGCATGGCCTCTTCCACCTCCATGACCAGTGGGAATCAGAGTTCCTCCTCCGCTCATTTTGCCGTTTGGCCCAATCTGATGGTTTCCAGTGGCATTTCCTCCACTGAAGAGACCATCACCCCACAACACTAGAACTAGGGGACACTCCATGAAACTTTTGGGTGCTAGTTCTCAAACAAATAAGAGGAAGTACCTTTTCACCCAGAGGATCACTGGTCTATGGAACTCTCTGCCAGAAGAAGTGGTGACAGCTGTCAGTCTTGACAGCTTTAAGAAAGGATTAGTCAAGTTCATGGAGGACAAGGGTATCAATGGCTATAATTATGGATACCTAAGGACAACCTCCGTGTTGGAGAGATAGGCAGGATATCTCTCAATGCCATTTCCAGGGAATCCTAAAGAGGTGAAGGCATCTGCTTGGGAATACCCTGAAGCAAATGCTGAGCCACTGTGTGAGACAGAATGCTGGACTGGATGGGCTGTGGCCTGTTTCAGCAAGGCTGTTCTTATGTTCTTATATGTTCACCTAAAGGGGCTCATTAGCACGCAGCCATTGACTCCTATAGGGAGTCAGGTTAATTACCACCAACCAAAACTCAGCATTGAGTCAATGGCTGTACAGTCTACTCCATTACCGTAGTGGGATGTACAGCCCAACATTAAGAGCTATATTTTGCAGCGGCAGTATTTAGCTCCTAGATCTCTTCCTTTCTGCTGTTATACTGTTGAAGGACAAGTCAGATGCCTCTAAAACACATGAATTTTATTCTTGTACAGATGTGTGACTGGAGCCAGAACTGTGCTTAGCCCTTCTCATAAAAAGGAATGAATTTTTATTTTATTTTAGGAGAACATAATTCTATTCTGACATGTATTTCTTTTCTTGGTCATGAATGTGCTGGCTGGGAATTCATCTCTGTCTCATCTGATAACTCTCTTGAAGTCCTGTATCTACCATTGTCACCTTAAATTTAAATTTGTGGGCTTGTCATGTGTGTGAAAAAAATTTGGTGTAACACTAAACACATCAAGGCAGGTATTTACTGCTCCTGGTTCCAAAGAAAAGCTATTTAGGCCTTGAACAGCACCAACTTGATTCCTCCAATAAAAAAGAATAGGGAAAAAAATTCAAATCAATAGAAAGGAAAATTTGTATTCAAGCCATCTGACTGCATCTTTCCAATTCCAAGCTAGTCCCTTCTCTTCCTAAACCCTCTTATTCATCCTTACCTATGTAGAGATGTGAAGGCCTGGGAAAACCCAGGGGAAATAAAAATAAGAAAAGAACCCCAATCCCCCCCCACTTTTCCTGAACCCTTTTTCCTGAAAAATAAAAAATAAAGAAAATTGATTATGAAATGCTTTATTTTAGCATGATGAATAAAATATTTAAGACAAGTTGTTCATATATTCTCTAAATTATTACTTAAAACTATGTACAGTATAGTTCAGCAAATGAGTCTGACTAGATTTAATGCCTATTCATTGAATCTTTGTCCCTTCCACACACCCACACACACAACTCAAATCTTTTTTTGTGTGAATGGGTGTTTTAAGTCTCTTTGATACTGTGGAGAGGAAATATAAATAATTTTCTTTGTTACTAATATTGATGGTTTTCCCCCGTTTTTTTTAAATGTCTTTTTTTTTCTTTGCCTGCTCCACATAAGCTAGTGAAACCAAAGAGGTTCTGTCCATACAGTTTAGGAAATGTTTGCTCCATTTGTTACAATCACAAATAAGAATTAAAAATAAATAAAAGAAAATTCCATTTGTAATAATGGTTTGAATGCACTGTATTTTTAATATACGAATTGTGATCATTTTATGCCAAAACAAAGTGTACAGTCATATTTTATGTTCCTAAAGTAACAGAGTGACTGTCAATCTGTAAAAAAAGTGCTAATGTTGCATTTTTCAAAAAAAAATCTCTCCCCCCACCCCCCAAAAAAAGAACACACACAAGCATCCTGTTTTTTCCATGGTTTCAAATTTTCTGGAAATTTTACATCTTTTTACTTTTATACTAAGCATGATGCAATGAATGAACACATTTGTAAAGTTATCATTACATGAGACAGCTTACGCAGTCTGTTAAGGTATTAGTTTGATAACTTTATGCTGTATGCTAAGGATTTAGAATGTAAAAAGTATGAGTCTATGTAGGTAATTGAAATGAAATTCCTTGCATCAAGGCATGCTTTAGCAGACTGGTACTCTTCTGTGAGGAAGAGTTTTTTTTTTATTTAAAAAAGATAATAATGGCTTTGCATCCTTGTTCAGTATGGCCTTGAAGTAAGCATTCTTAGGTGACATCAACTTTTCAAATGCATAGCACAGTGAAGTAATGATGTCGAAGCTCATGCATAAATAAATTACAAAGTTTTCAAGGCTTACTGGAATAATTTTTGTTTAGGACAATGAAAAGTGCTTTAACATGTTGACCTAATGTTTATAAAGCAAAATTTATACAGTGAAAAAAAATCAGTGTTGCTGAAACTAAGAAAGAGTTCATGTAGTCTTTGTTATCTCTGCCTTTTCACAAATGGCTTCTTTTTTGTTCTGATTCCATTTCTGTATGCTATCTTGTAGAAGGGCCAAACATAGGCAAGTGAGATGGACATCTTTCAACAAGAAAGATGATGACAGGTGCTCTTTTTCCTTTCGCCTTATGATAGCTGACAGTGTAGCATTTGTTGTTTGAATTTTATCTGTGCTGCTCTTACTGTATACTAAATTGACACCAAAAGGAAGAAGCAAAAACTACTTGTAGTAGGTGCTACAATCCAAATGAACAAAGAATCTAATTTGGGCCACTGGGACAGTGGTAAGAAGAATTAATTTTAGCTAGAAAGAAATGCTGAATATCTATTAGTTACTATAGCTTGATTTCCCAGCATTTTACTCAGATTTTAAGCCACCAACCAATTAATGTTTACGGAGGCCATTCTTTAAGCTCAAGGATAAAATATGGAATCCTTTAAAAAAAATGTGGGATATTGCTCCTGTGTCCACGATTCAGCAGGAATGGATAAGATTGCAATCACCTTAAGAAGTGATATGAATATTCAATTTTTCAACCTCATGGAACCCAATCTCTGGCACTTCTAGGCATTAGCATTTATAAGAACATTTCTAGTTGAAATCCAGTGACAAGTTCCAACTACAATAGGCCCACTGAATCAGTGATGGTAGTAATTGAACACCTATGTAAGTTTCACTGATTCAGTGGGCCTACTGTTGTTGTGACTTGCTACTGGCCTTCAGCTCCACTGCATTGTTTGGTCTCATGTCAACCAATGTCAGAGTTTTTTTTTTCTATAATTGCATATTGTTGTTACTTTCCATCTGTTTTATAGTCACTCTAACAGGATTATTTTTCAGATTGTTCAAGGAATGGATTACCACTGTCACTTCCTTCCCCATGAGATTCCATGACCCAATGGAAATCTGAAGTCACACTTTATTCACTATATCACATTGGCTCTTTTTCAAGGCAAATGTTCTTATAGACAGAACAGTGAGGCACAACTCATCCATCTTTAGAGAAAAGGTGAAAGACAGATCTGGATACTTCTTTCAACATGTTCTGGCTTGAAATACAGGTGAAACTTGAAAAAATTGAATATCGTGCAAATGTTAATTCATTTCAGTGATGCATCTTTAAAGGTGAAACAAATATATGAGATAGACTCATTACATGCAAAGCGAGCTATGTCAAGCCTTACTTCGTTATAATTGTGATGATTATGGGGTACAGTTTATGAAAACCCCAAATTCACAATCTCAGAAAATTAGAATATTACATGAAATCATTAACACAAGGATTGGAAACAGAACAATATTGGACCTCTGAAAAGTATAAGCATACATATGCACTCAGTACTTGGTTTGGTTCCCTTTTGCATCAATTACTGCCTCAATGCAGCTTGGCATGGATGCTATCAGTCTGTGGCACTGCTGAGGTGTTATGGAAGACCAGGATGCTTCAATAGCGGCCTTCAGCTCCACTGCATTGTTCGGTTTCATGTCTCTCATCTTCCTCTTGGCAATGACCCATAGATTCTCTATGGGGTTCTGGTCAGGCGAGTTTGCTGGCCAATCAAGCACAGTAACCCCATGGTCATTGAACCTGGTTTTGGTACTTTTGGCAGTGTGGGCAGGTGCCAAGTCCTGCTGGAAAATGAAGTCAGCACACCCATAAAGCTCATCTGCAGAAGGAAGAATGAAGTGCTCCAAAATCTCCTGGCAGATGGCTGCATTGACCCTGGACTTAATGAAGCACAGTGGACCAACATTAGCAGATAACATGGCTCTCCAAATCAACACAGACTGTGGAAACTTCACACTGGACTTCAAGCATCTTGCATTGTGTGCCTCTCCATTCTTCCTCCAGACTCTGGGTCCTTGGTTCCCAAATGAGATGCAAAAGTTGCTCTCATCAGAAAAGTGGACTTTGGACCACTAGCCCAGTCGAGATGTGCTTTAGACCTTGAAAAATTCCCAAGTTAATAAAACTCTGGGATGTTGTGTATGGGTGCCCAGTGGAGCTACACTCAATTTATCCATCAAAATTTCCTTGTGGAACCTTGGGAGGAGGGGGGGGGGAGGCAAAAACTGCAAAATTTTAGCACTCTTCTCAGTTTTTCAATTGTATCTTCTAAACCATGCATTTTTTGTGTACTACATGTAATTAGAAAGTTGTAGCGCATTAAAATTCCTTCAATTATCATTGGTCAAACTTATTTTTAACCCCATAGGTACCGAGATGCAGGGCTTTGAGAAAGTGCTACATTTCTCAAATTTGTAAAAAAAAAAACTGCTAAAAAGGCTGGGTTTTGCTATGTATCTTCTATTTTGCAACATATTTAATGGAATTTTGGATTCTACTTCAATTTTCAAAAGTTCAACTACATCCACCCTCTTTCCCCTCCCATTACCCCCCAAGGTTCCACAAGGAAATTTTGTTGGATAAATTGAGTGTAGCTCCACTGGGTACCCATACACAACATCCCAAACATTTCATTAACTTGGGAATTTTTGCAAGGTATTCCCCCGCAATTTTGGACCTATGGCGACTGGGCAACACTGAGCAACAGACCAGTTCTTTTTTTTCTTTAGCCCAGGTAAGACGCTTCTGATGTTGTTTGTTGTTCAGGAGTGGCTTGACAAGAGGAATACGACATTTGAAGCCCATGTCCAGGATCCATCTGTGTGTGATGGCTGTTGATACACTAACTCCACCCTCAGTCCACTCCTTGTGAAAGTCCCCAACACTTTTGAATGGCCTTTTTCTGACAATTCTCTCCAGGCTGTGGTCATCCCTGCTGCTTGTGCACCTTTTTCTTCCACACTTTCTCCTTCCACATAACTTTCTATTAATGTGCTTTGATACAGCACTTTGGGAACATCCAGCTTCTTTTGCAGTTACCTTTTGGGGCTTTACCTCCTTATGGAGGGTGTCAATGATGGTTTTCTGCACAACTGTCAGGTCAGCAGTCTTTCCCATGATTGTGATTCCTACTGAACCAGCTTGAGAGACCATTTAAAGGCTCAGGAACCCTTTGCAGGTGTTATGGATTCATTAGCTGATTAGAGTGGGATACTTTGAGCCTAGAATGCTGAACCTTTTCTCACTATTCTAATTTCCTGAGATTGTGAATTTGGGGTTGTCATAAGCTGTACCCCATAAACATCACAATTATAATGAAGTAAGGCTTGACATATCTCACTTTGCATGTAATGAGTCTATCTCATATATTTGTTTCACCTTTAAAGATGCATTACTGAAATGAATGAACATTTGCACGATATTCTAATTTTTCGAGTTTCACCTGTAATACCCTGGGATGTGCAGTGTGGATCTTTATTTGCTGAAGAATGCCAATGAGGCTTTTACTTTACATTTTGGGATGGAAGTGAGATCACATGAATTGCAACATTTATGTCTGTCCAGACATCAGTGATAAGTCTCCACTACCTGAATTAAAATTTCATGTCTCATGAAAAGATGCATGTAGCAGATAATAATGTCAACTATTCCTCTAGCCTTCTTGCTAACACAGAGATGTATACAACATCACTATGTATTTTATAATTGCTGGTATTTCAGATTAAAAATGAAAATGACAGTAGCAGCTACCAAAGCTAGCTGTTATTGAAGCTGAGATCCAAAAATAAGAGGCGCATGAGATAATATTGCAAATATTCTCTGGCCACTGCAGTGTACCAGAGAATTCAGAAGAAGACCAATCTATTCTTTATAGACTAGAGCAAAGCATTTGACTGTGAGAAGCTACAGGTTGTTTTGGAATAAATGGGTGTTCCTCATTACTAGATTGTCTTGATATGCAATTTCTAAGCTATCAATAAGACAGAATGGTTTCCTATAAACAAAGATCGTGGACAAAGAGGGGTCAGGCCGAGCGGAGTCCAGAAGCCCAAGGAAGAACAGCCCGATGGCTTGGCCTGGCCTGGTTGGCTTGTAACCCTACTGGGAAGAAGCCGCCCTTCCTTTCCTGCCAGCATGCCTTGCGATGGCATCCATTGGCTCCTAGGCAGGACCCCGTGATGCCACCCTAATCATTACCTGTTCCCCGCACTCTCATGGTGTCCAGTACACCCCTGGATCCATCCATGATCCTAAATTATCCAGTTCATTTAACAGTGGAAGTGGCATAAAGGCTAGTACTGCATTCAGATCTAATTTTTTTTAAATGAGACTATAGGCTCAACTGTCATTAAGAGCGTAGGCGACCCAAAACCAAACACTCAGTAGAAACCCTTTCTATTTTACTCAGTCATTCAATCTCAATCTATATTATTCTGTAGCAGATATAATTTCAAAAACCTAATTGGGAAAAGCACCTCTCTACGGACTTTAAGAAGAGCAATGCCAGTTAAATAATAGCTTTTTAGTGGGGTAGGTTTCCGCCATGTAGTCATGCCTGCCACATGACCACGGAAATGTCTGCAGATGCAGACAGCACTGGCTTTTTGGCTGTAAACTGAGATGAGCACCAACCCCTACAGTTGGATTTGAGTGGCTTTTGAGCAAGGGAGATCTTTACGTTTCAGGCAGCCAATAGTAATCTTGCATGATTCATTAAGAGCTACATCCACTTCTTTAAAATTTAAAACAATTCTAGATGCAGCCATGCTTCACATTACCCCTTAACCAGAGAACTATAATCAATTTGTAACTTCCATTTTGGAATATTCTTGTACCTCCATTCAAATGCATTGCTGGACTAGTTACAGTCCATGTCTCACTCCAGAAACACATCTCCAATACTTATTATATTTCTTATTATATTTCTTACTTCAATTACTTTGAAGAAAATACTTTTAGTGAACATACAATAAATGTTTGGAGACATCTGATCTAGACTTCTGCAGGGGGGTGGGATCACTGGACAGACATAATAAAAGAACGTGACACAGAAAGAAGCAACCAGAAAGGTTGGAGACTACTGAAAAGATTAAACAACAATTTGTAGACAACACTAACTCCAAACCAAATAGTACACCAACTGCTTTTAGCAGGGAAAACCAACCAATATAAAATAAAATAAATAGACATCAAAAGATATTCATGGTTAATTCAATGAACTTTCTACTGCTATTACATTGGTGGAACTAAAGGAAGCTATAAGACATAGGAATGACAAAGTGGTGAGACTCGATGATATCAAAATCAGGCAAATTATAAATTTTATACAAAATCCAATGGTCCTTCAATTATTTTAAAACTATTGGATAAGCAGACAAATCCCAAAAATATAGTGGAAGGAAAAAGGAATCGCTATACTGTACTGAAACCAGCAAACAACCATCAGATCCCAAAAGCTACAGTCCAATCTTCCTACTATACCACTTATACAAAGTGTTTGAAAAATGATTTGACAGAGCCCATGTGGACCTGTAGTTAAGCTGCAGTACTGCAGGCAAAACTCTGCTCATGATCTGAGTTTGATCCTGAGAGATTCAAGGTCAACTCAGCCTTCTGCTCTTCCAAGTACCCAGTCTGTTGGGCCAAACAATAGTTTGCATAATTACCTTGTGAATGTTATGGCCCTGGATCTGGATTCAGACAATGACGAGTGGCAACAGGCCCCTGAGCCCGTTTCCAGCCTGGATCTGCCTTACCACGACTGAGAAATGTCAAACTGGGACCCAGCAATCGCTGAGTCAGCATCTGACAATGATGAGAACGAACCTTCAACTTCAGAAAGATGTTGACAATACCTGCACAATGAACTGTAGCTGTATTGGAGACTGGTCAGGGCTTGTTTGAAAAGAAAATTGCCAGCTGAGCGCCCTTGATTGTGAAGCGCTCTGGGAAGCGCACGCTACAGTTACCAATTTGTTGGAACAATTTTGTTGCCGCCCAACACTGTGTTACTTTGTTGCCTGCCTGATTACCCTGTTGGATTTTGGACCTGTGCCTAGACTTTTGACTATGGCTCTGGATGTCCCTTCGGACATTGACCTCAACTGACTGGTAAACGAACTTTGACTAACCCTTGGAAGACTTCTGTGATACCCTCTTTCTCTCTTTCTGTGCAGTGCTGCTAGCCAGCTTCTCCTGCCTTGCAGGGGCTGGCACACACAGTGAACTTCCCAGAGAGTGCTTAGCACTAAGGGGTGATATATCAAACAACAACAACAACAACACAGTAACAACAACAAATAATCTAGCACTAAATTGGATCTTTTCAAATTTCAGAAGAATTTCAGATGTACAGATCAAATCTGAAATCTAACCCATCATGAAGAAAATGATTTTGATATAGAAAGTAAATGGAGCAGCATTAGACAATCTTACAATGGCATATTGTCCACTATCAATTGCTGCTCAAAAAGTTTTACCTCTTTCTGGTTTTCAGGGACATTAAGGTCCTTCTTGTATAGCTCTATGTACTCCTGTGTATTCCTAATCTCTACTGCTTCTTATAAGGCCACTATCATTTTTTGTCCTTTGTCACGGCCATTTTCTTGAAGAGATCTCTAGTACTTACTATTCTGTTGTTTTCCTCTATTACTTTCAATTTTTCATTTAAGAAGGCCTCCTTTTTACTGACTGTATAGAGCAGTGTTTCCCAACATGGGGCCCACACCCCACAGTGGGATTTCAATTCCCATAAGCCTAAATCAGTACATTTGCTGATCAGCTTTGGGGAATTGACATAGGTCTCTAGGAACTGAAATCCAAAAACCAAAGTTTGGGAAACACTGGTATAGAGCTTCTCCATCCTTGTCTGCAAAGTAAATAATCAATCTGGTTTTGGTGTTGGCCATTTGATAATGTTCATGTGTAGAGTCACCCCTTAGGTTGTTGGAAGAAGGTGTTTGCTATGAGAAAACTCTTGAAATTCTTGAGAAAACCCTGTTAAGCCTTTGCCCTGCTTCATTATGTACCCCAAGGCCAAAATTGCCCATTATTCCAGTTACCTTTTGACTTCCTACTTTGGCATTCCAGTTCCCTATATTGGTAAGAACATCTTTTTGGGTGTCAATTCTAGAAGGCGTTTTAGGTCTTCACAAAACTGGTTTATTTCTACCTCTTCTGCATCAGTGGTTGGGGAACAGACTTGGGTTACTGTGCTGGTGAATAGTTTGCCTTGGATTCAGACTGAAATCATTCCATCATTTTTGAGATTGTATCCCATATAATGTATACAATATTGTCCTTTATAGCATCAAATTTTCCTTTCACTATCAGACACATCTACAGTGAGCATTGGCTATGACCCAGTTGCTTAATTCTTTCTGGGGCTAATTGCACTTGGCTTCTGGTCTTTCCTAGTAGAATACTGGATACCCTCTGAACCGAGCAGCTCATATTCTGGCACCATATCTTTTAGTCTTTTGATGCTGTCCATGAGATTTTATTGGCAAGGATATTGGAGTGGATTGCCATTTCCATCTCCAGTGGATCACATTTAGTCTGAGTTCTCTGTTATGGCCTGTCCATCTTGGGTAGACCTTAGCCTCATTGAACCACATAACCCTCCTCTCTTATTCTTTTGTACAGTAAAACCTTGCATAAAGAGTGCCTCGCTTAGAGACTAACTCACTTAAAGAGCAGAATTTTCTCTGAATGGTTGCCCTCGCTTAACAACAAAAAACAACAAAAAACTCATTTAACAACTTAAATCAGGGTTTGCATCCACCCCCCTCCGGCCAGAAGTCACAATCAGTCACTTTCAATGGCAATGGCAGCACCTTTTCCAAGTCTTTTGCTTAAAGGGCAACTCGCTTAAAGAGCAATCCCATGGAACGCATCTTTAAACAAAGTACGACTATATTTGCAATGGTTAGTATAAATACTTGGAAGGATATCCTGGTGCTTTCAGTGGGATCCATCTTCTTCTCAGGTAAGTAAAACTATGTTTCATTATGGATGACACCCTTAAACAGTAACCCAACAATTACAAAAGTATATTCAAAATTACATGAAGCATTATATCAAGTATATATGAGACTGGCTAGAACCCATTTGTTTTACTGATTGTTTCAGGAAAAACAAAAATAAACTTTAATGGTTAACAATCTATTTCTTTTTTCGTATCCTCAATAGTTCACTAAGCAAAGACAAGCCACGTGATTATAAATCTATTTCTTTAGACCAGGGGTTCGCAAGCTACGGGCTGCGGGCTGGAGCCAGCCCACAGTGCCATTTCATATGGCCTGCTGCCATCAAAAGGGGCAAAAACAGCCCAAACATGCCACCGTTACTCTTACCACCACTGCAAACAGCCAGAAATGCACCATAAATGCAGCAGTGGCTATCATAAATGCATTTATGACAGGCATGGATGCATTTTACGGCAGCGTTTATGGTGGGGGGAACCACGTGTCCAGCCCACTTAACTGTCTGAGGGGCCGTGGTCTGGCCCGCGACTGGAAAAGGTTGAGAACCCCCGTTTTAGACACATATGTCTGAATTGTTTGGTTTTGTTGTTCTTTATATATATGACAATTTTGAGTTCCATGGAAGAAAGGTGGATTACAAAGGAGATAAAGAAATACATCTTCACCGAATATGTGATGCACATTATACATGATGAACAGGTATATGAAACATAAAAGCTTAAGCTCAAACTTTCTAAGATGGACACAAAAACACTGAAAGCAGAGAATCTTTTCTCTTGATTGTATGATGGCAAAATTCTCCTAGTGAATTTTTTCAATGACAAATGAGCAATTGATTCAGAATGATTAGATATGTTGAGTAAACAGTAAATGAGTAAGCATTTAATCATAACAATAGATGCAGTTAGTGTTCAGACAAGCTGCAAGACTTTTTTAAATCAATTTTTCGAATAATCACTTGAGTTACTTCCTGTCCTAACACAACCTTCATTCAACTCCTTAAAGCTAAAATATCAATAAAATGTTGAATTCATTCACTGTATTCTTAAAGAAAATTTGAGGAATTTTTTTTTAAATGGTAAAATTTTCTTCATCAAAACATTAAGTCATTATGTTATTTTAAAATAATTGTACAGTAAGATGAAAATTCTTCAAATGAAGCCTCTAGATGCAGCATGGCTCTTGCCTCTATCAAGCTTTCTTATATTTCAAGAGACATGGCTTATTTTTAGCTGAGGCTTAATAATTTTTTTTAAATTTAAACACACTAATAAACACTAACATTCTTGCTGACAAAATAGACCAAGGAAAGGATTGGCTTTAAATATCTCATTGAACACAATACTTAACATAGATTCATGCATTTATATAAACCTGTACTTTATTTATGAGATCATTAAACTCCAATCAAAGAGGCTATGTTGATTTTTTTTTGTTTTCACTTAAAAGATAAAAACAACACATTTGAAATAAATTAGTATAAAATCAAAGGATCCTTTTGGGACCATATATTAACTTCTTGCTAAAGGGGTATGACAAGACAATAGAAATTCTACAAACCACAACACACATAGAGAAGTAACTTTCTTGCCTCGGGAGGTTTTGAATGTTCTGTGCTGCCTCCTTCTCAGGCTGTCCGTTGACTTCCCTTTGGGGACAGAGATTATATGAACAATAGTTTCAAAAATTGCTTGAGAGGTGGGCTTTCTCCAAATTGTGTGACTGGGTAGGATTTCAACAATAATCAGCATTTGCATCTCTCTGGGCATTAATTCCACATGAAATCCTTATTTTGTTAAATATATGTCCACTGTTTGCCCCAAAAGCAGCAAGCATGGTTTATACTAAGACACAAATCCATGCTGAAAATATAAATTGCCTGCAGTAATAATTCAACTAATTAGGTTTTATTCAGAAGTGATAGGTATAGTAATTATCTATAATTCAACAACAAATAATTTTGCTTATTCACAGCATAATCTGTCTTGCTCTCTTTAGCTTTCAGCAGTTTGAAAAATAAACCATTTGGCCCTGATTTGAATCACTGGAAATATTCTTTAGCATATTTTGCCATCCACCAAGTTTTGCAAGTCACAGCTTTTACTGTTTTGGAACACTGTTAACCTACCACATAAATTGAACTGAATTGCTGCTGCTTGAAATTTGTAATAGGACACACACACATATTATTTCTGTACCTAAACAATCCAACAAAGACATGAAGAGAGACAACAAGTTGCCAATCTGATAACAAGAAATGTCTAGAATGGGGCAACAAAGTTATTTAGGTTGATTATGTCAAATACACTTTCATTTGTCCCATGATTTTTCCAAATCTTGCCATGCCCAAATTCCTTAGCACAAATTTCCCCTGTATTGGAATTCCCATCTTCTTGTGAAAACAAAATTCCAGCCTCATTTTTCAATCTCTCTCTCTTTCTCACTTTGGCCTCTTCTGCACATGAAAAAATCTATTCTGCACAAGAACTGTAACATTCCCGTGCAGTCTGATGATTCTTCTGGAGAAAATGTTGCCATGGAACCTCAGAAACATCCCACAAGACTTCCTACAAAATTTCTTGGAAGGTGGGGGACTCACAGAGAATTTGTGAGATATTACAATAATTTCGGAAGGATTGCAGTGTCTCAAGTGGTTAAGAAGCTGACTGGGAGGCAGAAGGTCAGCAGTTCAAAACCCGAGTACTGCATGACGGAATGAGCGCCCATCTTTGCCCCAGCTCCTGCCAACCTAGCAGTTTGAAAGCAAGAAATTGCAAGTAGATAAATAGGGACCACTTCAGTGGGAAGGTAAACAGCGTTCTGTGCACTTCGGTGTCTAGGCATGCCTGACACATGTCCATGGAAATGTCTGCAAATGCATACAGTGCTGGCTCTTTGGCAATAAACAGAGATGTGTACTGAATCCTAGAGTCAGATATGACTGGCTTTCGCGCAAGGGTGACTTTTACCTTTACCTTTACAATAATTTCAGCATATGGGCAAAATCCCAAAACAAAATGCTAACTTAGTATTTGCTTCCTATAGATGTATATGGTTGCAGAAGATTTTGAAGCACTGGACTGCAGACATCATTGTACAAAAATCGGATTCCCCAACCACAGGGAATGGCTGATGATAATTGCCATAAGCCTCCTATATATTGTGGGTCTCACATATGGAAGGGATCACATCAACTGACACAGGATTCTATGAGAAGATAGAAAGGGGCCTCAAATGAACGTTCTGCTGCAGATCTCATAATATTTGAAGTCAACTATCAGCCAGCATGTTTAGCTATTACTCACAAAATCCCCAGCACTATGGTGAAACGTAGTTCTGCTTCTTTCTACAGTACATCATTCAGAGATTGTTTCTGAGATATATCCATTTAATGCTTTAGCTGCAGGCTACTGCAAATGGGTTCCATCTTATTCCCCTTGCTTTTTATCATCCCCAACAGGGCTGTTGGAAGAGTTCATTTGAAAATTTTAGATAATGCATCTTTAATTTTTTCTGACTCCCTTTTCCATCTGGATGCATTGTTAGTATGGCATTGGAGCAAAGCTTCAAAGTAGTAATGAAGAACATAGAGGAGGCAGTGTCCTGAGACTGAGTTCCCACAAGATATTGGTGCTCTTAGAGGACAATCCTAGAGTCTCAGAAGTGGGGTAACAGCCTGGAGAATCTGCTATGCTGCTCGATTCAGCTTTGTTAGAGGACAAAGTGGATGTCTAGGAAATCCCCTGTTAGTCATAACTGGTTTATCAACCATGGTCCTTTGTGGACAATCATAGCCAGGCCATAGTGATCTTTGTATTTTGACTGCTGTAGTGCACACTATGTGGATGTATCACTGAAAATAGTTTGCAAGCTTCAGTTGGCACACAATGCCATTATTTTGCACAATGGTGTGCAAAACTATAGCTTTTAAAATTATTATTATATCTCTCCTCCATGATCTGCAATGGCTGTATTATCTGCTTCTGTCAACTTCATACTATTGATGTTGATATTCACTTACAGGGAAATAAACTAAGTAAATCTCTTTTTGTGCATACCTGTCATTCCACTGAAATCTTTGGTGGCCCTAGTTATTGCCCTACCTATGAAAAATGCTCAAAGAGCAGTGATCCCACTGAGATTTTTCTCTTTTGGGCATCTTGTTAAATAAGCCTGTACTATGGCCTCTTTTGTAAATCAAATTCACCCGTTACCTAAGGCACACATCTTCAAAGAGGCCTTCATTGCAGGACTGTACATCCTACTATAGACAGCTAAAAGGATTAGACCAAAGTTAGAGGTTTAATGTATTCTTAGTGTTTGTATTCTGTGTAATGCATGTTTTTTCTTTTATTTGTGAACTGCTTTATGATATCATTTATGAGGATTAGTACAATCACTACACCTTCCAAATCTCTTAACATATGGTGAAAAATTTCTGGGATTTGTAGTCCAAAAATACAACTTGTCAAATTTCTAATCAAGAGGCAGAAAGCCAAGCTCCTGATGTTGGTGTAGCCTAGCCATAGGAGACTCCACAACAACCAATTTCAGAAATAGCTACCAGCCAGGTAGCTTCTTTTGGAGGTCACAGAACTATTTTGCTTCTCCAAGAAATGTTTGTGGAATTGCAGAATATAACATGGCTGGTCATCTTTGGATGCAAAGTACTAGAATCTAGCAATAGCAATTACACTTATATGCCACCCCACAATGCTTAGTGTAATTTCTGGGTGGTTCACAAGTTAATTATTACTTTGCCCCCAACATGCTGGGTACTCATTTTACCAACTTCAGAAGGATGGAAGGCTGAGTCAACCTTGAACCATGTCAGGATCAAACTCACAATGTTTTGACTGCAGTACAGTTTAACCACTGTGCCGCAAAAATCTACATCAACAATATCAAAGAAGGAATACCTATTGCTTTTATTTCTTTTTCCTTCTTTTATCACTGAAAAGAAACTTGGCAAAAATGGGAAATCAAGAGCCTTTGGTTTGGATCTACCTTTCCAATCTTTCAAAAAAAAAAAATCCCTAAGTAAAACAGCAGAGGAGGACTTGATTTACAAATAAGCAGATACATATTTCACCTGAATTTAGCATTATTTTAGGGCAGTACTTTCTGAGACTGAATAGAACCATTTCAGATCATAGGTCTGTTCATTCTTTCTTATAATTTCACAAGTTTGACAATGACTGAATGATGTAAGGCTGGTGTTGTTGTTCAGTCGCACATTCCGACTCTTTGCGAATTTACATGCCTTCAGGCTCAGCTAAGGATTGAACTCTCTCGATATATATACATATTGGTTAAACAACTTGATAAGAACATGTTCACATCATGATTAATTATACGCTATAGGGATGTTATGTCAATGGCAATTACTCTAAGGTGATATGATGCATGCATCTTTTGATGAAAGGCTATTATGATTTAACAGAAATAATTACCTGAATAGCATGGTTAAATCCATCTTAAAGTCACTAAAACATTTAATTTACTAGCTTCTTTCCTCATGGAGTATTTGTTATCAATAAATAATTGCAATCGTATAAGTAATATAGTGCATAAACTGCTCTTTTTATTTCATAATGCTCAATATTTTATATCTGATTAAAATTAGTGAAATTATTAAAGTAGTTTGAGTCAATGTTCATAGCAGTAGTAAGGCACATTTTAAAAAATCCCAAGTAATCTACTTATATGAATATAATTTCAGCACTCCACATTTCAGCATGATTAAGAAACAAAATCAAAGTCAAGGTCATGCAGATGAAAACTGGATTTATGTAAAACATATTGGTCTTGAACTGTTCCTGTTACATTTTGTGGAGAATTCTGTGGACATAGTTGAGCAGGGACATGACCTGGCCCTCAACTCAGACACTAGAATAATTAAGAACTTATGTTACTCTTACTCTAATGTAGAGGTGCGCAAACTGTGCCCCTGCATTAGATTGTAAATCCAAGCAATCCCCACCACTGACTATACTGACCTAGGGCTGACTGCAGTTGGAGTTCAACAACATTGGGAGCAGTGCACTTTACCCCATTTTTGTTCTGTGGCCCTAAATCTGAAATGACTTCATTTATCAGTGACTAAGAGTGGCTCCGATCGAACACAGGCTAGAGCTGCTATTAGGGCCTACCTTGTGGCGATAGAGGCGGTGAAATGTCAATATTTCACCGCTCTTATTGCCTCCGCAGATAACTGCTCAGTGACCCCCGTTCCAGGTGACTAGGTTCCTTCTAGGTGGGGATGGGGGGCACTGGTTCTGGGTTGCAGGGGTCAACTGAGGATTTTGTTGATTATCTGACAGAGAAAATTGCTCAGATTCGCTCAAAGTTTAATTCCAGCATGGACGTGGGGTGTCTGGAGCTGGCTCGATCATGGTCTGGCCATGTTATCTGGGATCATTTTGATCCCATTGTCCCTGAGGAAGTGAACAGGCTCCTTGGATTGGTCCACGCTACTGTGTGTTTATTAGATCCATGCCCTGCTTGGTTGCTTAAAATGGCCAGGGCGGTGACAGGCAATTGGGTTGTGGTGATAAACAATGCTTCATTGCAGGAGGGGGTGTTTCCTGCACTTTTGAAAAATGCTTTGGTGCACTCCCTCCAGAAGAAGCCATCACTCGACCCAACGGTATTAGCTAATTTTAGGCCTGTATCCAAACTTCCCTTTCTAAAGAAGGTTTTGGAGAAGGCAGTGGCGCGGCAGTTGCAGGGGGTCCTAAATGAAGCAGATTGTCTGGACCCTTTTCAGTCAGGATTCAGGCCTGGATATGGTACTAAAACTGCATTGGTCACACTGTTGGATGATCTGTGGTGGGAGTGGGATGGTGGGAATTCATCTGTCCTTGCTCTTCTTGACCTCTCAGCAGCTTTCGATACTGTCGACCAAAGTATCCTCCTGGGGCGGCTCTGAGGATTGGGGATCCAGGGCACTGTGTGGTCCTGGTTTTCCTCATTTCTGATTGGCGGGACCCAGTCGGTGGTGTTGGAGGGTAAGAGATACAGCCCTAGTCCTCTCCAATATGGGGTGCCACAGAGTTCGGTGCTCTTGCCTCTGCTATTTAATATCTACATGAAGCCATTGGGGGAGATCATCCGTTCCCACGGGGTGAGGCATCATCAATATGCTGATGATACTCAATTGTACATCTCAGCCCGTGGTGATCCAGGTGATGCAGTGGAAATTCTATCCAGATGTCTGAAGGCTGTAGGGGTCTGGATGGGGGACAACAGGCTACAACTGAATCGAGAGGCTGTGGATTAGGGGCCATGGGAGTTACAATCTTTGGTTCTGGATAGGGTTCCTTTGCCTCAGACAGACCCGGCATGTAATCTGAGGGTCCTCCTGGACTCACGTCTCCTGCTCAATGAGCAGGTGGCAGTTGTGGCTAGGAGGACTTTTGCACAACTTCATGTGATCCGCCAGTTACGCCTGCTCCTGGACCGGGACTCATTGCTCATGGTCATGCACACTCTGGTCACCTCCAGACTTGATTATTGCAATGCGGAGGCTGCAGCTGGTCCAGCTGCAGGTGGTGATGGGGTGTAGGTGTTATGCCTGTGCCTCACCACTGTTTCTGGAGCAGCACTGGTTGCCAATGTGCCTCCGGTTGCAATTTAAGGTGCTGGTAATTACCTTTAAAGCCCTACATGGTAGTGGGCCAGGGTACTTAAGAGACTGCATCACCCCAAGGTCATCTCCTGTCCCACCAGAGCAGACCGGAGGGGCCCTCTCATAGTTCCATCTGCTAGAGAAGCTTGCCTCTCTAGCACAAGAAGGAGGGCCATCTCTGTGTCTGCTCCGGCCCTGTGGAATCTCCTGCCAACTGCACTTCGTCTCCAGGCAGAGCTTTTACCATTTTGTAGGGGCCTCAAGACCTGGCTGGTGCAGCGGGTGTGGGGGGCAGCCAAGGAGATAGCCACCTTGAGCTGGCTTGTTTGGGTGGTGGCATTGTTGGGCATTTTTAAAAAAGAAATTTTAATTTTAAAAAACTTTAAACAAGTTTAATTTTTTAAATGTTTTTAAAACGTTTCTGTGTTTTTACTGTTTTATTGTAAGCCGCCCAGAGTCACCTCGGTGAGAGGGCAGCGTTAGAAATATGATTAAATAAATGTTTCCCTGATGTAATTTCCAGTAGAACATGAATTAGTTGGCAACTAGGGCAAAGGCATATGTGGTTGTGGTAATGTCCTCCTATTGTGGGGGAGGGATGCTTCTTTAACAAAAATCAATGAGGCAATTTTCCCCCAATTGATCAGCCTTTTAAAATACTTTACCTTACATTTCATTATTCTTGTCTGCCCCATTTATCCAATTTCTTTCATCTATGCTTCTATGCATTATAAAAATCTTACAGACTATTCTTTATTCAGATTGACAGACAATACACAAACATTTAAATAAATGAATTCAGAAAGGTATCGGATTGAACAAGCACAGGCATAGTTCTACCTAGATTTACAGAATATCTGATAAAGTACATTTGGCAACATAATATATTTTACAACTATAAAATATGCAGGATTTAATCAACGAAGCCTTACTTTGATTTCTTCATGTATACCCAGTAAGCAACACCAGCAACCAGAGCAGCTAGAAGTAGACCAACCACGATTCCTACTATTAGTTTTGCTTGATCGCTAACATTTTCTCTGTTGTCATCTAAAACAAAAGAAAGGAAAGGGGAAAATGATAATAGAGAGTATCAGTCAAACTAAGAATGGAATGAATACTGCAGATTATCCTAAATTATATCCAAAGTTGAACAATATAACTGACAAATATGTAACTTTTGGTGCTAAACTCAGTTGTTTGTATGAGTTAGAGTAGGCCCATTGAATGTATGGAAATTGTTACAATTATACTTACATATAGCTGTTACTTCATTGGGTTATTTTATTACCACTTACTTCAGAGGAAAGGCAAAGAGATCCCATCTGAAGTTTCATCATCTAATACAGTGATGACGAACCGTTTAGAGACTGAGTGCCCAAACTGCAACCCAAAACTCACTTATTTATCGCAAAGTGCCAACAAGGGGAAGAAGGAAACACTCCCATTGGGCTGCTGGGCAGAGGGTTGGGGTGAACTCTGTGCTGGGGGAGGGAAGAAGCGTGCCCATTATGCTGCTGGGCAGAGCGCAGGTGAATGTGGTGGGGGAGGGAGGAAGCACTCCCATTGGGCTGCTGGGCAGATGGGTAGGGCAAACTCTGTGCTGGGGTGACTGCATGGGTGCCCACAGAGAGGGCTCTGAGTGCCACCTCTGGCACATGTACCATATGTTCACCAACACTGATCTAATACATAAAAGCTTTGCAGTTCAAATCCCCTTCGACTATGTTTCAAAAGCAAAGATGTTTACACAAAATTAATTGTAACCTAACTATTTTTAGCTATGTGCAAGTTGTGGATATTCCCAGCTCAGTATTGATCATGGAGGCAATCAGTTAATAATTTTAAAAAGCCCTACTCCCATAAATTGCATAAAGGAAACATATGTAATGTGGTCTGATTCTTTGACTATACAGTTACACTTTTACTCTAGAACTGAAAAACAACCAAGTGTCAAAAAAAGCTTAAATTACTGCACTGGGAGAATCATATAGCACTCAACTGCAGACTGATAATAATGTTTCTTTTTGTTGTTTTTAATAATAGCAAAAACTCTTTAGCAAAGGCAACCCTTTTTTCTTTTATCTCAGCTGGTTAATATAATCTGGGTTGGATCCAGGTTTGATTACAGTTAGAGTAGATCTACTTAAGTCTCATGGGTTTCATTGAAACCAATCAGGAGGGTAAGCCTAGATCAAATCTTGAAGTCTAAATTCAACTATCAGCATCAATAAGAGTAGACCTAGTGAGCCAATGGGATTCACTACATACAGCAGTTGAGGTTTATTCTGTTTAGGAGTAGCAGATGGATCTAAATTATATATTTACAGTGTGGCCAAAGTTCTGTTGTTTAATGAAGAAAAATCACACAAGATTAGGCACATTGAATCAATAGATTTTAGTAATTTAGCTCCTTTAAAGATTCCATTGATTTAAATGAGCTTATTCTAAGTTTGCTTTACTATGCTAAAGTAAATCACAATTAGCATAGGATATTTGAATTAATGGAGTTTATGGTAGAATTGATGCTCCAGATTGATTCAATAGGCCTACTGCAGCTCAACCGGACTTTGTCCTTTATATGTCAAAACATTATTTTTAATTTTTAAAATACATTATTTTTAATAATAATAATAATAATAATAATAATAATAATAATAATAATAATAATAATAATAATAATAATAATAATAATAATAATAATAATAATAATAATAATAATAATAATAATAATAATGTAGCACATAGCTTAAGTAGCCTTCCTAGTAAAAGGTGGGAATACACTAGTACTGTGATGGCAAACCTTGGCACTCCAGATGTTCTTGAACTTCAATTCCCAGAAGCCCATGCATAGTAAACCCATTCGTGTGGATTCACAGACCCTTCTAGGAATTGAAGTTCAAGAACACCTGGAGGATCAAGGTTCGCCATCATGGCACTAGTATATAGAATGACTATCTGGTGGATATACAGATGTTTACAGAATCATACTCAAGAGAGTACTAATTAATGGCTCCTTTTCAAACTGGGAAAAATGACAAGTAAGGTAACAAGGCTCAGTCCTGGGCCCGTGCTCTTCAATATTTTTTTTTATTAAAGACCTGGATGAGCGAGTGTAGGGAATGCTTATCAGATTTGTGGATGACACAAAATTGGGTGGAGCAGCTAATATCCTGGAAAATGAACAAAATTCAAAAAGATCGTAACAGACTTGAGAACTGGGTTGAAAAGAACAGAATACAATTTAACAGAAATAAGTGCAAGGGTTTGAACCTAAAAATCCAAATGCACAGGTACAAGACAGGAAATGGTTGGCTGATGTAACACTACATGTGAGAAATATCTCAAAATTGTTGTAGATCAGAAGATGAATATAAGCCAACAGTATGATGTGGCTTTTAAAAAAGGCAAATGCTATTTCAGGCTGCATTAACAAATGTATAGTGTTCAAATCATATAAAGTACTAGGTAAAGTACTAGGTCTCTCTTGTTTGAAAGCCAGTCAAGTCCAACTCTAGGGGGCAGTACTCATCTCTGTTTACAACCAAAGAGCCAGTGCTGTCTATAGGCATTGTCTGCAAATGTTTCCATGGTCATGTGGCAGGCATGACTAGACACCGAAGCACATGGAACCCTGTTACCTTTCCCACTGAAGCAGTACCTATTTATCTACTTGCAATTTCTTGCTTTCAAACTGCAAGGTTGGTAAGAGCTTGGACAGATGATAGGAGCTCACTCCATTGTACAGCACTTGGGTCTCAAACTGCTGACCTGCCAAACTTCCAGTTGTCAAGCTCAGTGTCTTAACCACTAAGCGACCATGGCACCTTATGAAGTACTAGTTCTATTTGGTAATATATATGCCTCATCTTAAGTACGGTGTCCAGGTCTGGACACTACATCTTAAGAAAGTTGCATACAAAATGGAAAAAGTTCATCAGAATCAGGGGATTGGAAATGAAGCTCAATGAGGAAAGACTGAAAGAACTGGGCATGTTTAGTTTTGAGAAAAGAAGACTGAGGGTAGATATATAATAGTACTTTTCAAATATAGTACATGGATAGAGGCATTTAAGAGAAAATTAAACCACCTGTCAGGTAACTTTGACCTGGATTCTTGCACTGACTCATTGGGCTTATAGGCCTTTTCCAACTCCATTATTCTATGGATTTAAAAAATATATTTCTACTTCTATCTGAAGCACAGAACAGATTAATAATATGCAGGAAGCATTTTTCATCTAGCCATGCCAAAGAAGTGGTAATCTGTTTTTTATATACTTACGACTTTTGTCTTCTAGCTCATCAGATTCTCGTATACTTACTGAAAAGAAAAAAAATACTAAAAAACTGCTACATAAAGTCACTTTTGAAAGTTCCAATCTTCTATGATATTTAACTTTAAAATCAGTTATTTTTCAGCTGAGGCAGAAGTGTTCACACTTAAGGCAGCATCTACTACACAAGGGAATGATTAATATATCTCTTTTCTTATGTATCAATCCTTACTTTATATCTATAATGTATGATATGAAAGTGCTTTATTCCAAAATTGACAAGTTTAATCTTATAAATGCTTAGTCAGGAGAAGTATTTATGTGTTATTTGGTACTGCTTGGTTAACTTTTCATCACTTTATCATCATAGGCAGAGCATTTATTAAACTTTAACACCCTTAGGTGAATTCAGGCAAACTTCCCTCAATCAACGGGTGCGCTGGAGTCAACGAACACACTGAGAAGGACACTGCATGGTTCATGGAAACTGTTGGCACATATTGTAATGTAAGTCCAATAGGTCAAAATTTGCCTCCAGAAAATAAAATAATTCATAGAAATTGGACATACTGGAAAATGTAAAAATTAGTGAGAAAATCTATCTGAAAATAAAGTTCAGTAACAGATGCTTTGTAAAAGAATGATTTTACCCCTCAAATAGCTATGGATTAAACTGCCCATGGAGTCTGTCTGTTGACCAACTATTGCACACTTATTTGTTAATCCTTACATCTTCCATCATATTTTAGTTTAGTCTCAGACATTGTATATTCAGAATATTTAGTGTGCAATATTCTTTATACAGGAAATTGATTCATCACAACTCAGGTTTCTTAATGAAATATGATTATAACCCTTCCTAACTGTTAGCAAATTACATGAAAAGAGGAGCACTCTAGCCCTGCTTCCATCTATTTGTGGTTCCATCACTTTCCTACATGCGATGTGTGATAAATATGAAGCCAAGAGCCTTTCCATGTTAGTTGGAACTGCGGAAAATCAGTATCTGGACACATGTGGAAAAGGGGATTCAATGCTTTCCATATATAGGTAAATAAAGAAAACTGGAAACATGGTAAGTATGCATAATTTGTGAATGGCTAATCTTTCTAGGATCTTCTGGGTAGACGTAATGTAATTCACAGAAGATAACTTCCGTAGTTCTGGAGGCTGATCTAACCTCTCAAGGCATAAGCACTACAGAAAATGTAGAGTGGGTGTCTCTTGAATGAAGTGTACAAACTAATGAATTTTTTTTTAAAAAAACAGCTTCTCAGGCTGTAATCTCAGGCTGGCAGAGGCACCAGGGAGATGTTTTGTGGCATTTTGATGCAGATCATGTTAAGGCCTGAACCTTTTCATTTTCCTGATACAGCTCAAGAAATGGGAGGGAAGTGTATGCCAGTCCTGTCATGGACAAAGATGAAAACAAAACCATAAGGGTGAAAAGGGGGGGAGGAACAGTGATGGCAAAACAAAGTGGCCTTCATTCTCTTTTACTTTGTTGGCATGAGGTTGTCTCTCCATCTTTTCATCCATCTACTTACAGGGCAGTTCTGTTGCTCTTGTACAGAAAATACAAGCTACATGTCTAGATTACATGGTCTTTAAAAATAATAGCTAAAAGTGATGCATCCCCCTACTCTTCCCATCAAAACAACAGCAACAATCCATGGTGGATTCAAAACCAATGTAGAAACCAATTTCTGGGTTTTACTGTGAGTTTCTGCTTCATAGAGACTTATCGCTGATGACGTGTGTTAGTATAACCAAACTAATTTACATATCTAGGCATGTCCTTGAGAAAAGAACTAGTGTCAGAATTTACCAAGGCAACACAGTTCTAAGAGCTTAGTTGCTAAGCATACTCTTTGCCTCTTTCCTTGTCTTGTAAGAGGAGAGTGAAACAACTTGTAAACAACATTCCAGCATAGAGACGCTCATGACCGAGTAAGGACAGTAATGGCTGTTTATGCGAAAGTGGATAAAAACCTCTTATCTTCTGCTCCTCTTATTGTCATCTTTTTTAAAAAAAAACATTTTCTAAATAATGTAGGCCTTGATGCTGGGAAAGGTGGGGGGCAAGAGAATAAGGGGTGTCCAAAGATGAGATGGCTAGATGGTATTGTGGACACAATGGGCACAGAACTGGGCAGGCTGAGGAGGATGGTGGAGGACAGAGGTGCCTGGAGGAAAATGGTCCATGGAGTTGCAAAGGGTCGGAATCGACTGTGCGACTGAACAACAACAACTGACTAATGTGTGTGGTTCTGTTTCTTATAGCCAAAAGCAACACAAGAGGGGAACTGTAGAATCAGAGGAAAAGTGGTGAGATGTCTCCACTAGCAGGATAAAAATGATTTACTGTTGAAATATTTTGATTGTCAAAAAAGAAGTCCAAAAAGAGAGCCAGTACTTCACTTAGCATTGTTATTTTTTAAAAATCATTATTATTTATTTCATTTATATACTGGGTGACTTACAGTACTAATGAAGCAGAATGAACATATTATATACCCGCCTACACATCTATGTGACTAATATAGGTAAAGGCAAAGGTTTCCCTTGCTTGAAAGCCAGTCGTATCTGACTCTAGGGTGCAGTGCTCATCTCTGTTTCAAAGCCGAAGAGCCAGCGCTGTCTGCTTCCGCAGGCATTTCCGTGGTCATGTGGCAGGCATGACTAGACACCTGAGCGCATGGAGCGCTGTTACCTTCCCACCGAAGTGGTCCCTATTTATATACTTGCAATTTCTTGCTTTCGAACTGCTAGGTTGGTAGGAGGACTAATATAAAATCAAATAAATCAGAAAACTGCATGTAACACCAAGATTCAATGGCAGCAAAACCCCAATGAATAATAGTCAGAGGAGGGGAAATTACACAGGGGCAGGCCGTTCCCGAATGCTTCCTTGTACAATTTATCCATATCCAACTTGTGGAAAGTTTGAAGAGAGAAAGCCTGACAAACATAAGGTGGAAGGGCATTCCAAATTGATGGGGCAACTACTGAGAAAGCCCAGTTCCTAACTGATGGTCTGTTTCCTAGTTGTTACTTCTATTTTATCTCTATATCAGTGGTTCACATGGCAAGGCATACACCCCATAGGGGGACTTCAGTTCCCAGAAGCTAAAGCCAGTACATTGGTTGATCAGTGCTTTGGGGAATTTACATAAGCTTCTGGAAACTGAAGTCCAAAAACTAAAGGTTTGAAAACACTGCTCTAGATCAGTGATGGACAACCTTGGCACTCCAGGTTTTCTTGCACTTCAATTTCCAAAAGCCCAAATCAGCACTCCTGCTGATTAGTGCTTCTGGGAATTGAAGTCCAAGAATATCTAGACAGCCAAGGTTGGCCATCACTGCTCTAGATGATCTTTGTTTTTGTAAAGCCAGATATATGTATGTGTGAGAGTCAGCTAATCAAAAATTATATTACATTTGTACTTTGCAGGTGCCAGTATTATGATAGACTAAGACTCAGAAGACCTGAATTCTAGCCCTGTTTTGTCATGCATTTCACTGGGTGATAAACCACTATTTGCTCATCTCAGACACCTTGAAAACCTACTTAAACTTGCCATGTTAGATGCAGCTTGATGATACATACAATATATATTTAACTATAATTTTATACTATAATAAGTTGTGTACATGAATAAGGGGTAAATAAAAATTAAAACTAAGTAAAGTGAATGTACTTACTAGCAGATACATTCAAAGAATTCACAGTTCTTTCTAGCTGATTTTCTGCAATACATGTTAGTGTAACATTCTCCTCAGGAGCAATTTTGATTTTGCTCGTAAATTTTCCATTGATATATTTAGTTTCCTCTGTCTGGAAAAAAGGAAGAAGGAAAAAGGTTATAGAAAAAACAATGAAGTGCGTGTGTGTTCGTGTGTGTTTGCGTGCGCGCACACGCACCAACATTTAAAGAAGGTTGAAAGCAGTTTCTTTTATTAAATATTTCCATTAACTCAAACATTGTTAAGTATGCAAATTTTTGTCTAAACATACAGGATGAGAAATATAATTTATGAGTTATCCTAAATATTAATCTCCTCTTTTTTCCCCTTCCAATCTCCCCCATGAAATATTCTGTAGATATAAAGGCTTTCTTGCTTCCTTCCACTAGCCATTTTGATTATACAGGTACCATAAGTAGATTTTCCAACCTGCTTATACAGTTAATGAACTTGATTGCACAGCTGACAAAAGTTAACTAGCACAGCAGTCCCTCCAGCCCACTGGATATACAGTTAGAAAAAAAGTCAGAGTATCCTACTGAATGGAGTGAACTACAGGACAGCAAAGAAGGAGGATGCCCAAATATTAGCAGTGGCATCTTCTCAAGAGGTTTTCTGATCACAGAAGGCAGATGTTGGATCTTTTCACAGCTGACTTTAACATGCTGAAAATCAGTGTAATTTCAGGCATAATATGGCACATACTACCTTAAAAATGAGCCCCATTGAATTCTGACAAACATATTACTGTCAAATATATAGAGCATTTTGTTGTTCACACTTGTTTTGCTTTATTAACTTTATTTAAATGTAAATACATTTATTAGATAATGGTCAGAATCTGATTGTGACTGTGTAGTGTAAACAATGTGTATGATCAAACCATCTGTTTGTCTTTCTCACACTCTCAGACATGCCTGGGTCACGCATGAAATACAATGAGAAAAATGCCTGCACCTTTTCCTTTTTGGAACATTTATTTTCTACTGCCCATATTAACCCTTGTGTGTGAAGTTATAAGCAACATGCTATCACAATTCACCAAGGAAATAATCCTTTGGTCAATATTCTTCATTTTTTTTATTTTAAAAAAACCATTCACTATAGTTGTACTGAATATGCACGAAATGATGAGAAAATTACTTGCTTTATTTATGACTCCTCCAGTGCTTGTCCATTGCACGGCTGGTTTTGGAAATCCTTCCACATGACAGGCTATGGTTTTATATGACCCATCTGTGCTGCTTTTCTTTGACATTTTGATCTGAGGTTTTCCTTAAAAATTGAAAAGGGATAAATGCATTTGTATTCCATTTATTGCCCCTACTAAAACTATAAATCCAAAAATGATTAATAATAAAATTAAAAGAAAACTGGAAATCAAAGCATAAAATAATTAGATACGTTTGCAATCCTATATGCATGAACTCAGTAGCTGAAATCCTGTTGCTTAATGTAGTAAATTGTAATTAGAGCAGAAAGTGGAGAATCCTAAATTCTATTGATTCATTCAGCATACTGTAGTTTTAACTTGCTATGCTGAGTCACTAGGACATAACTCTGTTCAGACAGGCATGGCATTGTATATTAAGAGCACTGCTACCTAAAAGAACAAAAAATCCAGTAATTAACTATACAACTATTCCTTGAAAGCTTATCATCTTTTTCTTAGGTCTGCAGTACCAGATTTAGGTACGTCTTTTCTGAGACAGCAATCTTAGTTATTAATTAAAATTTAAATTATACTGAACAACATTATATGATAATGAGTCATTCTCATATTACCTTGTACTATCAAAGTAAGTATTTGCCTTTTCTTTAACCCTTCAACCTCATGCAAAGCAGTTTCACATATGTAATTTCCTGCATCTTGGTACTGTAAGCTTGAAAAAGATGGAATTGATCGCAGTCTGGAATTGTCCTGATTTTTAAAAAGCAGCAAGTTAGACAGTGCAGATTGAATATATGCATGCCTTTAAACCAGGGGCTCCCAGCCTAAGGCTCATGGGCTGGATCTGGCCTGTGGTGCCATTTGTGTGTGCCCCCCCTCCACCTCCGCCAAGGGCATTCAAGAAACAAAATGGTCACTCCTTTGAAGCTGTTGGGACAAAATGGCCACCCCCATCATGCAGGCAGGGAAAAATGGTCACCCAGCCCTGAAAGCTAACTGAGAGAACATGACCTGGCCCCTGGCTTGAAAAGGTTGGGAACCCCTGCTTTAAACCTTTCTTGAACTTGGGTTTGGGTGTCAGGGAGAAGTCCAGTTCTTGTGAAGGGAGATAAACTATTTACTGTACATCTCAGCAAGCTGAAAACTGATACTAGTGGATATATATATAGGGCTAAGCTATAACATACTGAGTAATCTAGTTGAAAATAGCAATTGGCTTTATGTTTTTTATTTTTTTAATTCCCATCCTCTAATTTTTGTACCACTTTACTTGATAAGCAGTTCTTGAACCATGTGAAAGCCTGCACTACTTTTGTAGCATTTTAGTGATTCTAGTAAAGACAATATTAATTTCGATTTTCATCTTTAATAAGGGCACGCTTACTGCTTTAATTAAAATGTACTGTACTTCAGTCCAACCAACAACACTGGTAGCAAACGATCTTAATATTTGATTCCCAAATAAAACTGTAATATAATATTATGCAATTATCACTATTTCCATTTGGACTGAATTGTTGCCACTCCAATAAATTACACTAGCAATATGAATGTTTTAGATTAGGAAAGTACAACCCATGATCCATGGCCTGATCTCCTTAAACTGAATATGAAAAACTAACTAAAATAGACCAGCCAATAGTCCACAAATTAGTTCAGCATCAATCAGATCTTTTTTGTCTACACAGTTTATTATCAGAATATGAACCACCACTTAAACAAATCAATAGGTTGGTCAGAATTCAACTGATGTTAATAATATTGTCAAAACCTATCAATACTCATTTAGTTATCTCTATATTTGCAGATTTACATTTCCCCAGCTGCAACCCATTAAAAGCTATCCCACAATTCACAGTGGTTAATTGATTTACATTTTTTATGGCTGGGGAAGCTAGGGCAGAATGCTTGGGGCAGCAATTATTGACTAGACATCAAGATTTATACTATCAACACCCTTTATTTACTACTATAAAATACCTATGAAACACATTACATATCTAAACAAATAGTTGTATTAAACTGATTTAAAATATTATTTAGTATTCATGCGCTCTATGCAATGCACCTGATCCAGAAGCATAAAACTGGATCCTTATGCAGTATAAATCAGTGTTTCATGAGGAAGGCTTGGATTGTTTGTGTTACATGGAACTGCAGCAATGGACACAAGTGGCCTTTCTTCTCCAACAGGCCAAGTATTTCTTGGATATATTGGCCAGTATCCTGTCCCACAGTTCTAGCTGCAGGATGTTTTGATTTTGGGTTCCATATGACTTGCACACAATGAGGCAAAGCTGTGAACAATCCAAATTTGAAGCAGTAATTCTAGCATTAGAATCAATCTTGCACTGCTGGTGATGTGGTGGAGCTACACAACAGGATTCTGGCCACATTTACTTATACAGTAGAACTGCTTATAACGAATACCTTGTACAGCGAAAAATTCATACAATGAAGAGGATTTGCATGCATTGTATAACAAAAAAAATCATAAAACAAAGTGCCTCGTAGAACGAATTTTCATTATACGGGGTTTTACTGTACTGCTATTTACATGATTATTTTTATTTGTCCTTCTCATTCATACACACCATTCAGGATAATTTATAACAACAAAAATAAAAATATCATAGTAGGATTAAGGTATCAAATACACTGTGGAGATAAGAGAACAGAAAAAATGTGCCATGATTTCATATTCCCTTCATACTCTCTCACTAGCTCTGCTGTGACAGGATGCCTGAAATATATACCAGTTGAGAAAATATACCTTCCTGTTGGTATTGCTCCACCTAAGATCAGGAGAGAAGTAGAAGTGGAAGCTGAGAGAACTAAGCAACAGAATGACCCTCAACATCCTCTCAGTGGATATGAGCCTCAAGTCCACTGGCTCAGATCCAGAAAGAGCTTTATGGCAAGAACAAACATTCTTGAGGGTACACAAGAGCAAAACCAAATTAAATGATGGAGGAAGGAGCTCAATGGGCAAGGATAGTGGTGGGCATTAGCAGGTTCACACTAGGTCGCCAGAACTAGTAGCAGAAATTCTGGCTGGCCCTGCCAATCCAAGTTTTGAAATAAAGTAGTCTTGATTTGGGAGCAACGCAGGGCTTTTCCCCTGGCCATGCCCACCATAACACACCCACAGTGGTAGTAAAGATTTTGGAGCCCACCACTGTGCAAGGAATATCATTAAAGAATGATATAGCTGAGGAACTCAACCTCCCCTACGTTGCTTGGAGGAACCTGAATAGGATGAGAGACAGAGTCCCTAAATGTAAGACCAACATGCTCAAGTGGGAGCTGCTGGTGGACAACAACATGCAGTGTGAATGAGGAGAGATTCAGAATCCAGCTAATCTACTGGTCTGCCAATTACTGCCAGAAACATGCACTGATGAGGACCTAGGTTTGGCCAATGACAAGGCCAGGAAAGTTGCTTTATTTTGGAAGTTCAGGGCGAAAATAGATATGGGTTATGTATTGTCTCCAAACTGTCTGTCCAGACATCCTGCTACAGTAATGGAGTAGATCGTACAGCCAGTGACTCAACACCGAGAATTGGGTGGCGGTAAATAAACTGACTCCCTAAAGG
Organism: Bradypodion pumilum; assembly: GCA_035047305.1. Taxonomy (NCBI): domain Eukaryota; kingdom Metazoa; phylum Chordata; class Lepidosauria; order Squamata; family Chamaeleonidae; genus Bradypodion; species Bradypodion pumilum. The sequence continues at coordinate 54,570,246 of JAWDJD010000003.1, read as the reverse complement.
GACCAATGGCTATGGGTGGATGAGCCCCTTTAGGTGGGGTGATGGTCCCCTCAGTGGAGGAAATGCCACTGGAAACCATCATATTGGGCCCAATGGCAAAATGAACAGAGGAGGAACTCTGATTCCCAACGGTCATGGAGGAGAAAGAGGCCATGCTAGATGGACTGGCTGTGAAGGTGCACCTTCAAGGCTGTGACAGTCCTTTGCAGTCCCGGTATTAAATCCTACATGTCTCATTTCATACGTGCTGCAGGAGTTGGGTCCGTGATCACAGTGTGTGGGGCACTTCATGGCAAGCTGGGATCCACCTTAAACAAATTCACACCAATAGCATTTTTCCTGGTGAAAATGATTTCCAGGGGAAAAAAATGTATACTCAGAATTGGATACAAGCCACCTCCGCTGATTGTCTCTAAAGTTTTACAAAACATTGTTGTTCATCCTGACAGGTCTAAGGGAAAATCTGTACTTCATGTTTTCTACTCAAGCAGGATGTTCAAGATTTGTCAATCAAATTAAAAAATATTTATTTCTTTCTTCAGATACAGTCTTTGTAAAACTGTGTTTAAATGGCACTTCCAATGAGTTACATATGTATTCCCTGCTAGCCTGCTGAGAAACAGCCATGTACATGTATACTGGGAAATATACTACCTTCTATTCTCGCCACCTTATGACTGGCTTGCAGTGCTTCTCCAAAGTATGTTATATCCTCTACTGGCATATTTTGCCTGGCAATGCCGGGCTTTTTAAAATTGTGTTGGATAGTAAAGGGTTTCGTTATTTTTTCTTGAACCAATGATGCTGGGCTGTTTTAAATGGTGTTGTAAGGTTTTGTGATTTTGTGGCTTCGAGGCGCTGCGTCCGCCTGTGGTGGACTTGCGCTCCCAGTGTTGTTTTTTTTGCATGCTGGGCTCTTTATATTGGTTTTTGAAGGTTTTTGTTTTATGTTTATGCACATTTTATTTTATTTTATTTTATTTAGTTTAAAATAGAATTTTGTTTTTTTTAAATCTTTATTTTTACGCATTTTTATTTTTTGTTTTGGTTTTTTTGAGTGAAAAGTGATTTCTTTTTTTTTGGTATTTTTTGAGATTAGTGTGATTATTTTTGAATGTTTTTATAACTTATTTGATTCATTTTGGAATTAATCGTATTAGTTTCAATATTTTTGAAAGTTTTTTCTCTTTTGGCCGCTGGGTGGGGGTGGTGAGCTTTTCTTCCTCTCTATAATTGTTCTCTTCTGTCCTCTGGGTGTCGCTTCCGGTAAGTTTTTTCTTTATTTTCTCATTTGAGTTCCGGTCCTCATGGATAGAAGACGTCTTTTGGTAAGCTGTCTGGTTTTTTTTTTGGGGGGGGTCTGTGTGTTTTTTCTTGTTTGTTTTTGGCTGTTTTTGTGTTTCCTTTTTGGGGTTTTGAGTTCTTTTGTTTGTTTTTGGTTTGTGTTTTTGTGTTTACTTTTTCAGGGTGGTGGTGGCTTTCTTTCCCACTGGCCATGCTGGCTGGCCTGTGGGAAGGAAGGGCAATGGCGGGGGTGTGCTTTCTTTGCTTTCTTTTCCACAGGCCATGCTGGCTGGCCCATGGGAAGGAAGGGCAATGGCGGGGTGTGTGCTTTCTTTGCTTTCTTCTCCACAGGCCATGTTGGCTGGCCCATGGGGAAGAAGGGCAGTGGCGGTGGGGGGTTCCTTTTTTTCCCCGCAGGCCATGCTGGCTGGCCCGGGGGAAAGAAGGGCAGCGGCGGCGGGGTTTTTTTACTTTTATTTTTCTTGTGCTGCCTGGCCCATCGAAAGGAAGGACAGCGGTGGCGGGGTTTTTTCTTTTTCCCCCCCACGGGCCATGCTGGCTGGCCCGTGGGGAAGAAGGGCAGCAGCGGCGGGTATTTTTTTTAACTTTTATTTTTCACGCACAGGCCGCCTCAGCGTTCGGCACGCTAATGGCACGCAGGACGCTGGGGCTTGTAGTTTTGCCTGCACATGTTTGCTTACTGTAGCGGTTTTTTTTCCTGCAGCTTTTTTTATTGGCCGCGGCATGTTTCCGTACGTTCCTTTTGCTGTGCCGCTCAGCCTGATTGGCTCTGGCACGGCACAAGGAACGTTGGGAATTCAAGTTCCCCTCTTTTTTTGCGACTGGGGGGCTCCAGCCCCCAGGTTGAAAATTTCAACCCGAAGTTACCTGCGAACCGGGTTCGGGCGAGTGAACGGAGGCCCATTACGGGCCAGTGGGGCCTGGTGCAACATCCTTTGTCACATTCCAACAGTTAACACACCATTTTATAGGTATAGATATGTATTTTCCATCTCTTTGTTCTTCAGAAAGTACGAGAAGCAAAGAAATGCTGGGAAAGTATCTAGGAAGCTATCTTACAATGGCCAAAATCCTTTTGATTGGCATGCAAGGTTTTACCAAAGTAGGCCATTGAATCAGTGAGGTTTTAGTGAATCAAATCTTCTGTAACAGGGGTTATCAACCTTTTAAAGCTGGGGGCCGGATCATGACCCCTCAGACTTGGTGAGCCAAACTGGTGTCCCCCTGGAACATCAGTCCAGGGCCCCAACACTCCCCCATGCTGTTGCCACCAACATTCCCCCACACACACTACCAGTCTGGCCTGCAAACATTCCCCCATGCCACCACCGCTTCTCTGCTTACTGGCCTGCCATGGGTGAAGGAGGGGTCCTGCCTGTCCTTGCCCGCACTGGTCAGAGTGGCACCCGGGAAAGACGCGGGCGATTGTGGGTGATAAGCTTTCACCACCATCCTTGTCCCCTCTGCTTATCTTAGCATGTCCCTAACACCACTCTGTAGTAGGGCGGATGTTGTAAGCCTTCTTACAACATCCACCCTGCTATGGAGCACAGTTAGGGACATGCCAAGCCAGGCGGAAGGGAAATGGATGGCAGCAATGGCTGTGGGAGTGAGGGCTGGATGGAATTGTGCCATGGGCTGGATCTGGCCCACAGACCATAGGTTGAGAGCCACTATCCTATAAGTTTATAGATTTAAATTAGGATATTCTGTGACTTATTACAATAAAGTAAGCCACACTTATAGTAGGCCAAAATAAATCCACAAAACCTGTTGCATTGTTGATTCACCCAATCCCTACTGATTCAATGGGCTTACTCTAGTGCAATTTACCAAAAATAAGCAACTGGTGTTTGACCAATGAGTCAGACTATTGGTCTATCTAGCTTAGTGCTTTCAACACTGATTTCCAAATGCTCCTGAGAACTTCAGAGAAGTGTACTTCCCAGCCCTAAGTGGTATGTCCAAAGACCAAACCTAGAGTGTTCTGCATATAAAAAATAAGCTCCACTGTTGAAGAATGGACCTTCCATAGAGGGAGAAGTAGTCAGACCAGGAAGGATATTACCTACCTATTCCTGTAACTAAAACTATTCCTTTTATAGTAAAAACCCGGGTTACAAATGCCTCGGGTAACGGAAAACTTGACTTACAGATGGAAATTTTGAGGAAAATGGCGTCCTGATTTATGGAAAAACTTGCAATGCGGAAAGTTTTTTTTGGGGGGGGGGTGTTCCGATGCTTCCCAGGGTGGTGGGAGGGTGTCTGGAACATTTCCACTCTATTTTAGAATTTTTTTATCACTTTTTAGCTCTGGCAGAAGCTCTCCCCGCAACCAGGAAGTGCTGAAAATTCCCCCAACAACACACACACACACACCCCTGATCAGCTGTTAGGTGGGAACTTTTGCTGAAATTACCAGGGCTGGCCACTAGGTGGCACTGATGGAAATGTGACGAATATGCCTTGAAAATAAAATAAAAAATCAGCTCTGAATCTCAGTAAAAAGCCAAAAAAACCTTGTTTTTTCCATTCAAAACCCTTTCTAAAGTTCACTTTGGAATTTTTCACTGTATTTTCACCACTTTAGAAAAAGTTTTGAACAGAAAAATTATGGGGTTTTTAGGCTCTTTTTTAACCTCTAGAAGTTTTTTTTTAAAAAAAAAATCAATGCATTCCTATGGGAAATTGTGCTTTGTGTTGCAGAAGAATCGCTTTACAGAAAACATCCTGGAATGGATTAATTCCATAACCCGGGGTTCAACTGTATTTCAGTGTGCTTTTGGAAACCACACAAAAATGTGGCACTTTGAAAACAAAAAAAGTTATATTTTCAGATTTAAGCAGGGTGAGATACTCTGCCCCAGTTAAAAACCTGACAGTGCACTAAACTTCAACACATATTGAACTGATATTTAATTACAATGTGGTATTTTTATCCTGACAGAATGATACCTTATGAACTCCAGAGACAGAACTTGTTGAAAGCCTGGTAAAATCGGGGGGGGGGGGGGTGTCACCAGGGTTAATGGGTTAACATCAGGAGGATTAAAGACATTTACCTTCAGCCAAGATATAGTGGCATTTCTACTGGAAGAGATTGTACAGGATACAGGCAGTGCTTCTCCAATCTGCTTAATAACTTCTCCACTGGGAATAAGTGACAAATCCAAATCTACGGAAGAGAAACTCAGTATTGTCAGAGACAAGTCTCATAAATGTGGCTCATTTAGTGAGATTACAGAAAAGAAAACATTGTCAACTAATTCCAGTTAGAGCTGCATTTTCTCAAAGCCTCAGTGAATTACTTTACACACTAGAACAAAAAAAATAATCTGCAAAGGAAAGCAGCAAAATATTTGCATATCTATCTAATTATTGTGAAGGGGAAAGTGAAACACTACTCTTGTGGATCACTTAACAATAGGATTTGCCCCAAACACTCAAAATATATGAAATAGTGGAAGGAGAACAAGATACTTTTTTTTGTTTAAAAGACCATAGTTTTGTTTGTTAATGCAAAACCCTAAATGATAACTTAAAATACAAGGATATTTTGTAAAATCATTAGAAGGATACCAGGTGTTGTTTTCAAATATGCTTAATATTGCTTTACAATAGGATTTAGAACAGGGGTGCCCAAACTACGGCCTGCAGGCCAGATCCAGCCCCCAACACCAATTCATCTGTCCTACACTGCCCTTGTCGCTCCCAGAAGCAGAAGTAAAATGTGTGGGTCAGATGAATTGGTGTAGGGGGCCAGATCTAGCCTGTGGGCCATAGTTTGGGCACCCCTGGTTTAATCTGAGAAAATAGCATCTTAAAATCTATCTCATCCTGTTGCAAAACAGATTGCAAGGCACATTTTACTTCCACTTCCAGTGGGAGGAACCATGTGACCGGCCTGCTGAACCACGTGACTGGCCTGTGGCCTGAAAAGTTTGGGCACCCCTGATTTAGAATGATGTAATGGTAAAGAGAAGCACAGAAGATTATAAAGGAGCTTTCTTCTTCATTCCAATATCACAGCAGATTTAGATTGCATTTAAAAAAAATCAATCAACCACACAATTCCATCATTATCAGTTTTGTTCCTAACTGCCACCAGAGTTGTAAGACTTCAAGGCAGGTATGGGAAACACACGGCCAACCAAATGAATGTAATCACCCAAGAAACCACATCATTTTGTAAGTCCCAGCTATCTTACAATTTGGTATTCCTCTTTCCTCAACTAAATCTTAATTTCTCCAAAAGTTTGAGTGAAAAAGGACAATGAAGGAGGACAATGAAGAAGAAGCTACCTTTGCTTCCTTTGTACTAAAGCCCATGAACAGCAAGTGAGAATGCCTTTTATTATACATTAATTGTGTCTGTAGTATCCAAATGACAAAGGACAGAAAAGATCTCTTAAGCATCATAAAAAGTGATGCAGATTCATAGGAAATTTTTTTGGTCACCCCAAGTGATCCTGAGTCACAACAAGCACTCTGAATGAGGCTTGGAAACAGACTGTAGTCAACTGTAAGAAAGTTGTCACATACTCCCCATCTCTGGTCCTAGTCAACAGGCATTGTGTCTCATCTTAAATTTCTGAATGTACAGTGGAACCTTGGATTACAAATGCCTTGAATAAAAAAAAATCTTGTGATACGAAAGGAAATCCCAAGAAAAAATGCTTCGAGATATGATTTTTTTGAGATACAAAAAAAGTCTTCCTATTAAATTACATGATATACAGTGGCCTTTAGTGGCCACTTCTGGTAATGAATTGCATTTCTGCATAGTGTTTCAAGATACAAAATTTTCACAATACGAAAACCGCATAGAACAAATTAATTTCGCAAGTTAGGGTTCCACTGTACTTCAAAGGCAGTCCCATGTAGAGTGTGTCACGGAGGTTCAGATGGGATATAACAAAGAAATGTGTTCCTGAGGCCATATTTCATGCCTCCAGGAATAAGAAGCTGTATTGTTTTGGGGAAAAACGTTTAAAAGAAACTTTTATTATTATTTTAAGTGCTGTCATGAAGAAGATGGACTTGACATGTTTTTATGGAGCTCAAGAGAAATAGGGCCAGAAGCAATGGATTCAAGTTAAAAGAAAGGAAAGTTTGACTCAATATTAGGAAGAATTTTATAACTGTATGAGAGAAGATGATAGATTTTCCTTCACTAGAGATTTTTTTTTTTTTAGCAGCGGTTGGATGATCACTTGTCAGGTTTTCTTTAGCTGTGAATTTCCTGCACCAGCAGGGTGCTGGATTCAATGACCCTTTCAACTCTGCAGTTCTGTGATTCTATTGCTACAGAAATTATAAGACATAAGCCATTTAAATATTATATATACATAAAACATAATCATGGGCCGAAATTCTGTTATGCTGGCAGCTACAAAAGTACTAAAATTTCAAGTATCATTTTAAAATGGGTATGCCTCCCTTTCTCTTAGAGAAAAAATTATTTCAAATATGTTTAAGCTCTTTTAAAATGATGTCACATGACAGATGATGCCATAACCTAAAAAAACAAGAGAGATGCTTTTTTCCTTGAAAGTACTGCTTTTATTCATCTAAAACCCTGTAAATCTACTATATCTTGCATGACTAAAGAAACAATTATTTATAAAACAGAAACAAAATAGCAGTCTTAATGTTTGCAGTTTTACACAGAGCAATCTCTATTTTCAGTGGTCCCAAAAGAACACAGGGCCCTGCACAGCACTGAAAGAACATGAAAATATTGAGATTAAAGAGAGCATTCTGTTTCATAAAAGAAAAATGGGACCATACTGGATTTACTATAATTCTGGTCATGTTGTCTGGGGGATTTTAGGGAACTGTAATCCATAAATGTAATTTTTTTAGCAAACAAGGTAACTGAAATCAGGATTAAAACCTGCATTATCTTACAAGCCAATGGTTTTTTAAAAAAGGTTTCTAAATTCTGCGAAGCCAGCAAATTTCTAAATATATATTGGGTAATTAAAGAAGGTAGCAACAAGTACAGTTTAAATAACCATGGGCTACATACTTAACTTTTGAAAAACCTAAGGCAATATATAACGAGTTTCTTTGTTTTGGCCTTTATAGGAAGATCCATGTTTGATTTTATTTAATGGCAAGGAGCATACTAAGAAACTGCAGCTGTTATACAACATACTTGAAAAAATAAATAAAAATAAAAGATCACTTACAGTGCACTGTAATTTTAATGGAGTCCATCAAACTTTCATCAGTTAATGAACATCTGTATTCTCCTGATGCATTTCTTCTTACATCTATCAATGCATACAGACCCGAACTTCTTATAGGTTCCAGTTCTCCCTTATAAAGAAAGTAAACAGATATGTTTAATGCTACAAGACAATACCTTTCCTTCAATTCATATTTTGCAAAGCAACTATAATACTACTACAATGTGGGGGCACTACTTCTAATCTGATCAACAGTGTACATTCAACTGAATTTTAGTGCCTCCGTGTTCCAGTTAATAATGGAATTGAGAAAGGTTTTCTAGCAGGATTTTACCTGTATTTTTAGCAATTACTTCTTTGAGTATATGGTTTTCCACATCTAGATATCTAGATATACTGCCAGATTTTATGACATATAGCTATAAATTGCAGGGAGTCACAGTATGTGCTGATGAAATGTGCAATTTAAAGAATTGGTGAAAACAGCTATGGAGAAAAATGTAGGAGAAAAAATGCTGAAAAAGAAAACTGCTTGTTGTAAGTGGGGAAAGTGCATCTCTGCTGAAGATAATCAATTTAATTTTCAGAATGTGATAGCCAAATAGAAATATGAGATTACTGTTAGTAAAAACACATGAGAAGTAACTGTGTTCTACAAAAGCTAGACTTGTTTATGTCTGAGAATGTGTACAGGTGTTGTGAGTGTCTGTTATGTCTATATCAATTGAACAGTGGGCAAAAACCAAAAAGGTTTCTGAGGTCAGAGAGCAATCACATGGATATAAATATGACAACCCTAATCAGCAAAAGGAGAAGAAGGAGGAAAAAGAAGTACAGTGTCCCCTCCATAGAGCCACAGATTCAAGCAGGCATGGCCTAGGTGAGATTGTAATGTACTGTATATACTCTAATATAAGCTGACCCGAATATAAGCTGAGGTACCTAATTTTGACCTGAAAACCCAGGAAAATAGATTGACCCAAATATAAGCAGAGAGTGGGGAATGCAGCAGCTGCTAGTGAATTTCAGTAATTAAAATACATGAAAATACAGTAAAATTAAGTATTTTAGTGATTTTTTTAAAAATTGTATTCACACCACCCACCAGTGGTGGTGCTGCAGGTGAAGTGGGTGGGCAGGTCAACTGTAGACACATACTTTATGGACATTATTCATTCATTTCATTTGCAATACTGAACTATATCTCCCACCTTCATCCCAAAACAACTTTCACAAAAAGGGTATACTTACAGGAATATAAAACAAAAACTCCTGAGGTGGAGGGTTGCCATTCCCAGAACATTTTAGTGTGATGTTATCACCTTCTTTAATAGTATTTCTTTGTGAAATTACCTCTATTTTAACCTTCTCTGTAGGATCTGCAAAAACACACATATCAGTTAATAATCTTACTTTAACAAATATTTAAGAGTGGGCAAAATCTGTCCATAGGTCAGTGAAGTTTGGGTGTGTTGATCCCTGTATAGATCAATAACTACATACACAGAAAGGTGTAACAGATAAAAGCACAATGTAGCAGTTAAGGAAACTCCATCTATTTCTGACCTAAGAACAGTCATGTAAAGTGCAGTCAGAACTTTGCGGCTGCCTACTTACTGGGAAAGTGAATGCTTCTCCAATTCCAAGTGATATGGGGAATTGTGAAATCACTCATGAAAGGTAATGCAGTGAAATTGGCAATTCAAAAGCAGTTGGATGGACTGCCTACAACTGTCAAAATAATCTAGATTCTGAGGGGTTGAGAACAGTGTCTACTGTGCATATACATAGGGGGCATCTTTTCCTGTCCTCGGCCAATTGGAACCTTGTTCTCAACCCAACACAGCTCATAACGTGAAGTTAGGGGGAAAAAACCAGATATTTAAAAATTATATTACAATATAATTACTGAATGATTTACTGCAGGCATGCCCAAACTATGGCCTGTGGGCCGGATACAGCCCTTGAAGACATTCCATCAGGCCCACGATGCCTTTGGCAAACAAGGAAGTAAATACAGCCACTTCTCCACATGCATGAAAAGTGGCCATTTTAATTCCTGTTTTGGCACAGTAAGTAAAATGGCTGTTTTTGTGCATGTGCAGAAGTGGCTGCACCAAACTAGGAAGTAAAATGGCCACTTTCACACATGCACAGAAGCAGCCACACCAAATCACGAAGTAAATGGCTGCTTTCACGCATGCGTGGAAGTGGCCATACCAAACCAGGAAGTAAAATGTCCACTTTTCATGCTTGCGCAGAAGCGGCCATACCACACATGCTCAGACATGCCTGTTCTGTGGGTGTGGTCTGGCCCGTTCATCTGTTCCAGGGGCGTGGCCAGGCCCCCAGCCCAAAAACGTTTGGGCACCCCTGATTTACTGCATTAAAATAGTCAGGACTAATACAGTTTAAAAACTGTTTTTTTAATAAATAAAAAATCTACCCTTGATAAAATGGTCCTGCCTTCTTACTAAGTGGCCAGAGGCCTGTTTATCTCTGGCAAAAGCATATCACGAATAAGTCTATCCCAGCCTTCCATGAAAAGAAATTCCAAAGTGTGAAAACAGGCATTAAAAAAATCCTTTCCTTTCCTATATCCTCAATGAATTTCCCTGTGGTAGTAATGGGAGACACAGAAAGTCTCTCGTGACAATCTTTTGTTCCGGGCTGGATCATTAGAGAAGATATATTCTTTCAGAGAACCTGGACTCAAGTTGTAGAAGACTTTATAGGTCATAACTAGCAATTCGAATTGTGACTAGGAATTGACCACTGGCCAATAAAGTTTTTGCAGTGAAGAATTTCTGTTCTCAGTATAGTTCTCTCCAATCAATATCTTGGTTACTATATTTTGAACCCTCTGCAATTTTCAAACATATCTCCAAATACAGAAGGGGATAACTAAGGTATATGTCAAGGTAGGTCAATACAGAAGGCAGTCCTTTTGAATGAATTGGGGTTTATTACCCAGAAAATATTTTTATGCTGCTGTCACAGTATCAAGTTAACTTCAATATATGATACAACATGCTAAACATATTTTTGTGGGATTGAAGCCCCTTAAGTGCTTTGTCTTGAAGCAGAATTATACTTTAGGTCAACTGATGGACAAAATTTATTCAGTACAGTACTTCATAAACTTCATTAATTCTGGTTAGAACATAAAAGGGAAACATACAAATATATCAATAACAGAGTAAAACAGCAACAGAAATGGAATTCACTGAATCGGATAATTCAAACATATTCTATAAGATTTCATATCTGGCCATTAAACTAATACAGTATCAGATATAGCATACTGTATTTTTCTTTATTTTCTAAAACATGTGTATAATAATGCATATATCTTCCATACAATGAAATGAAATATCATATAAGGCAGGGGTTCCCAACCTATGACCCACTGGCCAGACCTGTCCTGTGGCACTATTTCATGTAGCCCACACTGCTGCTGCCGCACCCAAAGGTGGAAACAGACATGACTATGTCAGCCATAAAATGCGCCCACTCATGCATAAACGTGGCCACGGCTGTTGTAAACATGGAAGTGGGCACATTTACAACAGCCATAAATGCTCCCATTTCCACTTCTGGAGGGCATGGTCCAACCTGCTCAGCTGTCCCAGGGGCATGGTCAAGCCCACAGCATAAAAAGGTTTGGAACCCGTGGTATAAGGCAACTCCTTCATAAGGCACTTCTGTACACAACAGCAGCATTAATAAGAGTTTAAGAGTACTTTTAACACAGACGACCTGAAAACAGATTTGAAAAATTCATAGAAATAAAAAGGGTACAACAAATCAAAAGATCATACATGCTACTAAATAGCTCTGCTTTTATTTTAATTTTTTAATTAGTGTCTTTTATTATGAAAGAAGAGAACTGAGAACAGCCTTAACTTGCTGAAAACTCCTCCACAATTTGCTCCCCCACCTCTGATGGAAAGGAGCCAAACCTGGACAAGCTGTTGCAGGTTCCTCTGTTTTGAGAAGCCGAGAATCTGCTGGAAACTTGGGATATGTCACCCTACACTTCTGAGGAATACAAATCTGAAGAGTGTGGGGAGAGCCACCTGGCAATACTGTAAACACCAAGAAACTTTGTTTTATGAAGGTAAGGTTTGTAGTTCATAATAGTAGTAAAATGGTGTGGAAGACAAACAGCTGTGTTGAAAAAGCAAGGAATGCAAGAGACAGATGGAGCTGCCTGAAAATAAGACTTGAAAGATTTTAGAGAACAACTTTCAAAAACTGGTCTACCTGCCAAGACACACAACATTTGCTTATTTCATCAGAATAGACATATTGGGCAATTGGGAGTTTACTGCCTCAGCTTTACTCCCAAGTAGACACCAAAGGTCAGAATTAACTAAAGTGGAAGTTAGAAAGATGGAGCAGTCATTTTAAGTTACTCTGAGACTATAAATATAACATTATTTACCCCAGCATTTCATCAAATACAGAGATATACACCAGTGACTATTACCTTTATTTCTGAACTCAGAAAGAAAGATGATTACTCCAGAATTTTGAGCCAATCTCCTGTATCAGACAGGAATAAAAGAGGCTATATGTCTCCTTTATCCACCTTGGACAACAACCAAAAGTGTAATAAAGGATGCTATGAACACTGATGCTGATGAGACTCAAGGTTGACTCAGCCTTCCATCCTTCAAAGGTTGGTAAAATTAGTACCCAGCAACATACCTGTCAACCATCCCGATTTGGCCTGGAAAACCCCGTAATTTGATGTTGATTGACGTCACAACCCGCCCCGCGCTGCCAAACCCCCGTAATTTGGCAGTGGGGGGGGAACGCTTTCCGCGCATGTGCGGAAGCACTATGCCACTTGCGCAACCCCTACGCAACCTGCGTAGCACTTCCGCGCATGTGTGGAAGGTTTTACCCCTTCCACACATGCGCGCAAGCACTACACTGCTTGCCTAGGGGCTGCGCAAGCGGCATAGCACTTCCATGCATGCGTGGAAGGGGCAAAACCCTTCCACACATGCATGGAAAGCGACCTGCGCACAAGCGATGTGCGCAGGTCCCGTTTTTCCGGAGCCGCGGGTTGACAGGTATGCCCAGCAAGTTGGGAGTAAAATGCTAATTACCTTATGAACTGCCCAAGAGTGCACTAAGCACTACTGGGTGGTATATAAGTGTAATTGCTATTGCTATGGGGCAAGAGGAAGAAGGAAGCAAATGAAGATTATAGGTTTTATCAGAAACAATGGTCAACAGCCTCTAGAGTGGAATATTATTTGGCATCTCTTTTGGAAGTGCAAGTGAAACTACCTATCTATGCCTAAAAATGGTGTGTTAACCATTGGAATGTGACAAAGGATATTTAGCCAGGCCCCACTAGCCCCGTCCGAGGCTCCATGCACTTGCCTGAACGGGGTTCGCAGGTAACTGTCGGGTTGAATTTTGCACCAGTGGGGCAGGAGCCCCCCGGATGCAAACAAAAAAAGGGAACTTCAATTCCCAATGTTCCTTGTGCCGCGCTGCACCAGAGCCAATCAGGCCGAGCGGCGCGAGCAAAAGGAACATTCGGAAATGTGCCGCGGCCAATCAAAAGGAAGCCGCAGGAAACAAACCGCGACACAAAAAGAAATCGCACATGCCAAACTACAAGCCCCAGCATCCTGCGCACCATGAGCGCGCAGAATGCTGAGGCAGCCGGCGTGCGAAAAATAAAAATAAAAAAGGCAGGCCACGAAACTCACCACCACCACCGCATACAGCGGCGATGGGATTCCCATGGTCCGGCCACCCAGCCCAGCCCACGGAAATACCCCCACCCCAACACCACATCAAGCAGTGATGGGAATTCTCATGGTCCGGCCACCCAGGCCGGCCCACGGAAATACCCCCACCCCAATGCCACATCAAGCGGCGATGGGATTCCTGTGGTCCGGCCACCAAGGCCAGCCCATGGAAAAATCCCCACCCCAACGCCGCATGAAGCAGCGAGGCAATTTCCGTGGTCCGACCACCCAGGCCGGACCATGGAAATACCACCACCCCAACGCCGCATCAAGCGGCGATGGTATTTCCACACTCCAGCCCCCGAGACCAGCCCCCGGAAATACCCCCACCCCAACACAAAACAACACTATCCAAAAACAGTCAAAAATAATCAAAACCAAAATAAAAACAGAAAAAGCAAACACAAAAACATCCAAAAACACAATACAAAACAGTCAAAACCAAAAATAAAAAAACAGAAAAATGAAACACAAATCATCCAAAAACAAACAAGAAAAAACACACAGACACCCCCCCAAACCCAAAACAACCCCCCCTCAAATAAAACCAGAGACCTTACCAGGAGACATCCTCACTCCATGACGACTGGAACTAAACTGAGGAAAGAAAGAGACTACTTACCAGAAGAAGAAGCGACACCCAGAGGACAGTAGAGAAAAATAGTAAAATACAAGAAAAGCTCACCAGCCCCACCCAGAGGCCACAAGAGAAAAAACATTCAAAAATATTCAAAATAATTACAAATAATTCCCAAATTACTGAAATAATTTATCAAAACATTCAAAAATATTCACACTAATCACAAATAATTCCAAAAAAAAATAAGTTTTCACTCAAAAAAACAAAAAAAACATCTAAACACAGTATAGAAACATTGATTTTTTTAAAAAACATATTCTTACACATTTTAAAAATTATTATCCAAGGTACAACTATTTAAGAAAATTCACATAGTAACACATTATTTGGTTAAATACAATAATTATAAAAAATTATATCATCCTTTCCTCTTTTTAAAAACCAAAAATAAAAAATCACAGTTTTATAACAACCCATGCGTAAAAATAAACATTTAAAAAACCACAATTAAAAACTAACCTCATTTGCATAAACATAAAACAAAAACCTTCCAAAACCATTTTAAAGAGCCCGGGCAAAATATGCTAGTTGACTTATAACTTACTAAGTAATAAGTACCTAAGTAATAAGTAGTAATTGGAAAGCAGTCAACTAAAGAGCAATCTGAGTGTGTACTTTGGTGAGCTAAGAATGGAGGACTTTTTGTCCCCCCCCCTGTTATTCCTCCTGAGGAATCTGTGCAGAATAATAAGAGTGATTGCATGGGAATATGCAGGATGTCCATCAACCTGGGGAAACAACCACTTCTAGGTGTGTAATACAGGAAACTGATGGAAGAAACTCTACAATGCACAATTCCATTCAGACTATCTGTACTTCCTGACTGGTTAATGTTTTACTTTTGTCACACCCCTTGCATTAAAGCTGATAATCCTGACTTTGCTTTCATCTTGAGCATTTCCTTTTTTTTATTGTATTGCAATATATGTATAGTGTATTAGATAGGTACTGTTGTGAGCCACTCTGAATTGTTTGGGAAGACATTTGTTAGTTCTCATTCATTTAACTGTTTATATCAATGATGTCATAACAGAGTTCAAAGCTTAGAAAACTTTCAGGTTTCTGTTTTAGCTCACAAATTGTCAACTCTTATATGCTGACAATATGATTTTAATATCTTCAGGTAAATTATGTGAAAATAAAAGATGCTGTATTTTGAAAAACACTCTTGGGCTCTGGATGGTTAGGCAATTAAGCAAATGAGATACTTTAATTATCTTGGTGTATGGTTTGCTGATAGGAGCAAGTAGTCCCACCATCTGACTTTTTTAGGCTTGAAGAGTTCAAGATCTGTGCTGACAGTTTTGAATTTTTCTTGAACAAAAAGGTAGCCGTATAATCACTCCTGCCTTAAATGTATATTTAGACAAAGTGATCATTTATCTTATAATTAATGTGTACTGGGGAATACAATACATTTGGAAATTGCAAAATAAAGTTTGCAAAGTTTTAGTTGGCTTGCCTCCTTCTACTCTAGCACCTATTAGAGCTGAAACTGGGTTTATAACAGTACAGGTTTATATCTATGTTACCTGGTTCATTACGGCCGGACATCCCACTACGGTAGTAGAGTAAACCGTATACTCAATGCCGAGTGTTGGGCGGTGGTAAATTACCTGACTCCCTAAAGGGGCCAATGGCATTTTAGGTGGGGTGATGGTCCATTCAGTGGAGGAAATGCTACTGGAAACCATCATTTCAAGCCCAAGGGAAAATGAGCGGAGGAGGAACATTAATTCCCAATGGTCATGGATGTGGAAGTGCCCATGCCAGATGGACTGGCTATGAAGGCATACTGTGTCCATATCCTCAAGGCTGTGGCAGTCCATTGCAGTCCCAGTATTAAATCCTGCTTGTCTCATTTCATATGTGCCACAGGAGATGGCTCCAAGATCGTAGTGTGTGGGTCACTTCATGGCAAGCTGGGATCCACCTTAAACAAATTCATGCCAGTGGCATTTTTCCTGACTGCCTTGGAGGGCAAAGGTAGCCCAGAACCAAGTGGGCTCCAAGACCAGGCCTCCTGGCACTCTGGGCCAGGAAAAAAACATATACTTGGATCAAGGTGTTGCCAACGACAACCTGGTTCATGTATTACTTTAAGATTAAAAATGGAGTATTCCAGGCTTTAAAAATTTTTTTTTAGAACAAATGAAATATGACAGCCGAAATCACTGATTTTTAATCTGTGAACAATAAATGACAGTTTTTTTTATTATCTAATCACATAAATCCTTGAAATAAGAACTTTGGAACAGACTTGCAAATGTATAAAGGAAAAATTGAAGGACATCTATACCCAGCAAGTTTTGAACATGGATGTCATCATTATCACCTCCATTTGTCTTTTTAAAAATATCCATAGATTTATGAATTACTTAAATGACTCTTCACCTAGAAAATCATTTTTGGGATTAAGATTAAAACTATGCCATTGCAATACAGTATATGAAAAGGCACTATACTCAGACACCAATAACACAATACTTTTTTATACACCAATAACACAATACTTTTTTATACATGGTGTCCAAGTAGTAGAGAATGTATAGCATTGAAGCACATTGTTCTTTATATTCTAAAACTGGAGCAAAGTTTATATAAAATTTGCTAAAGATTATACAGTATTTGATAAAAGTGACCAAAACAAAATAATTTATCAGTCATCTGATGTGAATAAAGTTGTAACACAGCAGCAAGATTTGCAGTAACTGTCCTAAGCCTGAGGGTAATTTTTGAAAAGCCCCATATGGTTAATTGAAATGATTTAACTTCATTTCTCAAAATTATATGCATTTTAACTTTAAATTGTTTGTGCTTTTTTAAGTCTAGTATCCTGTGAATATATTTGTTTGTATTTGTATTCTCTTTCAACTTGCTAGCATTATGTTTTAGATTTAAATGTGTCTAGTATATATATTTCTATTTATGTTTTAGTTGTAATGCTAGTTGTTCTTTGACCAAAGTTGTTAAATCAGCAATAAAGATAGTTCAGTTCACCAAATAAATCGGGGAGGGGGGCATTTAATTTACCTGACATAAAAAATGAAGTTAATTGTATGTTTTGAAAAGCTTCCTATCTTGGAAAAATATCACCAGATACTACACTAGAGATGAGTTGGTATCTCCTCTTAAACTTGAGTGATTTAAAATTCTACCAACAGTTCAGTAGTTTCAAACTGTTCCTTTCCCCTTTCTCTCCTTCAGTTATAAACAGCTTATCTTTGTATATCTTAGGCTTGTTAAGGTCGTTGAGCTTGGGCTCCGACCTCACCCCCCGGATCTTTTTGCTTATTCTGATTTAACTTGTACTGTATGATTCCTGACTTACTTTGTTTTTTCTTCCCCCATTGTATTTATGCATTATGTTTTACTGTAATTGATATGTTGTATCATTGACATTTTGTATCTTATTTGTATATTGCTTTGTATTATTTGTATCGTATTTTGTATTGTTTAGCATTATTATTGCAAACCGCTTCGAGTTCCCTTTTCGGGGAGTAAAGCGGTATAGAAATATAAATAAATAAATATCATGTCAAGTAGAACAGATTGCTAAAGATTTCTCCTTCATAGGAATGTCCTTTGGCATTTCTTTCCTGTTCAAAAGGTCTTTACTAGACAAAATTTTATCAGGTACAGTAGAACCCCGCATAACGAATGCATCATGCAGTGAAAAAATCGCACAATGAAGGAAATTTTTAAAAACAACAGTGGTGTATTGTACAACAAAAAAATTCATTGTACGATGCAATGCATCCCTATGGGAATTGTAGAACGAAAAACTTTTCGTTGTACAATTTTTCCCATAGAGATTTTCGTTGTACGATTTTTCCCATAGAGATTTTTGTTGTACGATGTGTGCATCGCATCGTATAATAAAAAAATCATATAATTAAGTGCCTAGTGGAACCAATTATTTTCATTATACAGGGTTCTACTTAGATGTGAAGGCCTGGGGGAAAAAAACCCGAAAAAAAAACAACAACAACGGTTTCCCCCCCTTTTTCCAGAAGCCTTTTTTGTTCCCCCCAAAAAAATTTTTTTTGGGAAAAATAAAAAATATATAATGCAATGTTTTAGTTTAACATGATGAATAAAATATTTTAAGATAAGGCCGGGTTCAAATATTTTATAAATCATTTCTAAAAAAATATGGTATCAGATTATTTTCAATTTTTCAAAAAAAATTCTGTTTCCCCCCGGAAAAAATATGTTTTTTTCCCTGAGCTTCAAAATTTCATCTCTGTATTACTGAGACTGCATAAAGATGACATTCTCAAAAGCAACAGTAGATAATTTTTAACTGCACCTCCATCCCTGAGCCAGCTTTGACTGCTGAACAACTGTTACAAGTTTATGTGCACATGCTGGAGAATACAATCAAGTTTGTTTATCTTGGCCAAAATCTTATGTACACCACATTAAGTATGGTAATATCCATCTAGGTGGTGAATTATTGCTAGTTAAAGAGTCACTCGTTATATTCCATTGAATGCTAGTCATACAAAAAACAGCAACTACTTAACCTTTTCATCAGTTCATCATAGTGATTTTTGCTGTCCCACATACCCCGCAACGTATAAGCAACAGAATTCTAGCCATAACCCTTCCAAAATTTAGCAATTTCTTCTAGTATCACAAAAATAATGGATCTATTAAATTAATAAAACTTATTAAAAGCCAGTGCTAGTTGGTTTCACTTCTCCAGTGATAATTTAGCCTTCTTATACTAGAATAAAAATACCCCTGCTGCTTGAGTTGTGGGATATTTTCTAATCCCATGCAATTACTCTCAAAATAATGCAGGATATAAAATGGCCAATGTACAAAAATGTGTGCAAAATAAACTGATTAACACCCAAAAACCTAAAGCAATATATTTAATGTGGAATTAAAGTAAAATAAATGTGGGTTACATGCAATAAAACATACATATTCTGTGTTGCAATCCTGGTGAATTCAACATCCTTTCAATGGAACAACTTTGTAGCCCCTTGACCAAAAGAAACAATTTACTGACATCTGGAAGATGTCACTTCTACATTGCTATAAAATGGTGCCCTGAAAAATAGCATGAGACATTTATTTTATTCTCCTATGTTACACTCACAAGGATAGAAAAGTACCACAATGACAAAAAAGCACTGAGGATTAAAAGTATTGATGAAAAGAACAAGTAGTAAACCTCTTCTGAGTACTCTATACCTAGAAAAGCCTCTCTCTCTCTCTCTCTCTCTCTCTCAACAATATCAACAAAGAAAGCCTTGGGTTTCCAGTGACAAAAACATTATCTTTTCTTGTCAAGGTCTTCATAATTTACAGAAACTATCTCTGCATAAAACTAAGAGTCCTTTTACTTTGAGAATAAAGTACACCCACATAAACAACAAGCATAGAATGACTGGTTGGTTGTCTAAAAGAAACAAATGACCTGCCTGATGCATCTAATCCTTAAAGATCAATGCAACAAAGCAAGAACCACTGTTGCTTTGTGTAAGTTGCATTTTTTGTGTGTTAAACCATCATTTGCACCAAAGTGTCATTTTGTACAATTTTAGTCAATTTGCGCACAAAAACATTCTTATTCTCATAGCACACAAAAACATTCTTATTCTCATTCTGTTCGGAATGCAATAAAATAGTTAGCCTTCTCAGGGGTGAGTGGAATAATCTTGCAGCTCCATGCACTCCCAGGCATAGGTGAAACAAGTGAGATTGTGCATAGCTGAAAGAGAGATCATTATTTCATGATTATTATTTTTAAAACCATCACCAGATGCTACTTAAATACTGTAGTTGCTTATAACAGTCACACATTGTCTGTTGTTTTTGATGCTTCTGTTGTGACCCTAATGAATTCAATGTCCCCCCCAGAAATAAGTCTACTGGCATCAGGAAGATGTCATTCTACTTTGGTATAGCATAAGAAAGAAAGAAAGAAAGAAAGAAAGAAAGAAAGAAAGAAAGAAAGAAAGAAAGAAAGAAAGAAAGAAAGAAAGAAAGAAAGAAAGAAAGATGTTGCTGCTGGCAGCTATTTTAGATTATTATTTTTTGCCAACTTCCAAGTACTAACTGGAGTACAACAGTGACTTGCCAAGCCAATTTGAACAATTACCACAGCAGGACATAATAAATGTAAGTAAATTGGCAATTAAGAGCAATTTTGCTGATGTTCATTTGGATTTATTTGTCCTATTTTAAAGGGCTACATGAAAGCTTTTACTGTATAATTGTACAATTATAAGCATTCAGTTTCAAAAAACAAAGCAAAATATCTCTCTCTTGGAAAAATGCATTTTATCACTAGTGGCTTCATAGACACTAAGCAACAAGTATCCCAAGTATTTGAACAAGAATAAGTACCAGACTCCTCAAAATATAGCAGATCCACTAGCTTAGGGAGAACCTCAGCAACAAACTGATGCTTTTTGAATGTTGGGAAAAAGAATTATCGTAACAACATACTGGTGAAACTCGGAAAATTAGAATATCCTGAAAATGTTCATTCATTTCACTCAAAAGGTGAAACAAATATATGAGATAGAGTCACTACATGCAAAGAGATGTATTTCATGCCTTAATTTGTTATAATTGTGATGATCATGGCATACAGCGTACATGAGATTATGTGATGATTATGGGATACATGAAATTGAGGGGTTGGGATTTTCATAAACTGTAAGCCATAAGCATCAATATTTTAACAAACTAAGGCTTGAACTATCTCGCTTTGCATGTAATGAGTCTATCTCATATATTTGTTTCACCTTTTAAGTTGCATTACTGAACTGAATTAACATTTGCACGATATTCTAATTTTCCGAGTTTTACCTGTATATGCATGCAAAAACTTAGTAAGATCCATCCATTCTGACAAAGGTTTTTGACTGAAAAATCATAATGGCTAAAATCCTTTTCCTTAGTGCAGCGAGAATCAGGGCCGCCATCAGAGCAGTACTACCAGTACTGCCATATAGGGCCCGGAGCTTACAGGGGCCCTGCCACCGCCAGCCTTAACTGTAACATTACAGAGGAAAGTGTGTGTGTGTGTGTGTACCAATAGGATTGCTCAGTATGGGGCCCAGAAATTTCTGATGGCAACCCTGGCAAGAATAGCCCATTGATTCAGAGGGGATTTAGTGAGTCACCTCTACCATAAATTCCACTGATTCAGTAGACCTATTCAAGCTGTGAATTACTCCCCAAAACACCAGGATTTCAATTCACAGCACTTCATTATACTTCGATAGTCCTATATAGCTGCTTCCTGTGAAGCCAATAGCCTGTGAAAACAGTGTGCTAGCCCAACCTCCTTTTTTATCACTTTCAACATGTAAAAATGACTGTCTGAAGAGGGGCAGGCTGCTCTAATCCAGGTAGTGTCTTCTCATAATACAAACTGTAACTTTCATGTGCTAAAAGTAATGACCAAGGGTGGGGGACAAAGTCAATCCATGTGATTTTCACATGGTCACATAATTACTGGAAAAGGCTTGTATTCCCCCTTTTCCTGGGTTCATTAATATATCTGCTTTATCCTTTCAAAATTGCATTTGTATCTTTTCCTTGTACTTGGATGTACCTTAAACATCAGCAATAAAACACATCCCTCTCTCTTCTCTATTTTCTCTAAACAATCCTATATTCCACTATTCTTGCTATACAAGAACACACACTTATCATTTCTGTTCCTCCAGGAAAAAGTGTAAAACTATGATTTGAAAAACTCTCAGGAGGTAGAAGCTGTCTTGTGATGTTATAGAAATAGTTAATTATAAACTTACAGTGAATGTCAAAGACCACAGGTTCTGACCGTATAGTTTCTTGTCCTATTGGCCCAAAATATGTCACTGTACAAGTGAACTGTGCATCAGTATCATCCTTTCTTGGCTTGTATTCTAGAGAAGATATCAAAGTGTAAAGTCCACTTCCTTTCTCCATATTGGTTTGTTCATGTATGACTACACCTTTTGAATGAAAAGAAAAGATTTTCAATGTTTTATGCAACTACACATTATATAATTATAAATTTAAATTTAGGATGCAAAAATAATTTCTCAAAACATATGACATGGAATTCTTACATACATTAAAGGTATATAAATTAACTATTGACAAAAGTCTTTGATTTCCTTCAAAAGATAGGGGAAATGTATAATGCAAAAGATAGGGGAAATGCGTGCACTGCCTAATTCTAATCCTTTACAGCTGGTTGTAGCTGCTACACACTAATGGGAATAGAAATGTCCATATTACACAACAGCTTCATTCAAACAAAATGTTAAGGCAGGATGTATTTTAACCATAAACAAGACACAAAGAATTTGGGAATATATTTTTTTAAAAGGATGCTGGAAATGTAAAACTAAATACCTGGTCTTAAATTACTGAATGTTCAATTATATTTATGATACTCAATTAGAATGCTATTTTTTTTCTTTCTGTCAAGTTTACATTATTTTTGGGTGGGGTATAAATTAATGAATTAATGAAATACATAAATGAATAAGTTTCTCAGTTCTAGCTTTTACACAGCAGTCAGGTTATATTCATAAATTTCTTCATAAGGAGAATGGAAGGATCTTGAATATTAAAAATAAAATAAAATGAGGTGAGCCTCCCTAGCAGATGGAACTATCAGGGAGTCCCTCCGGTCTGCTCTAGTGGAATGGGCAGATGTCCTTGGGGTGACGGGGTCTCTTAAGTACCCTGGCCTACTACCATGTAGGGCTTTAAAGGCAATCACCAGCACATTGAATTGCACCTGGAGGCACACTGGCAACCAGTGCAGCTCCCGAAGCAGTGGTGAGGTACGGACATCCTGCCTGCACCCCATCACCACCTGAGCAGCCGCATTCTGGACCAGTTGCAGCCACCGAATGGTCATCAAGGGCACACCCATGTAGAGCGCATTACAATAGTCAAGTCTGGAGGTGACCAGAGCATGTGTGACCATGAGCAAGGAGTCCCAGTCCAGGAGCGGGCATAACTGGCGAATCACACAAAGTTGTACAAAAGCCCTCCTAGCCACAACTGCCACCTGCTCACTGAGCAGGAGTCGTGAGTCTAGGAGGACCCCCAAGTTACGCACCAGGTCTGTCTGAGGCAAAAAAGCCCCATCCAGAACCAAAGATGGTAACTCTCGTGATAATGTGGGGCCCCTAATCCACAGCCGCTCGGTCTTGCCAGGATTCAGTTGTAACCCATTGTCCCCCATCCAGACCCTTACAGCCTTCAGACACCTGGATAGGACTTCCACTGCATCACTAGGATCACCACTGGAGTCTTGGTAGGCAATTTCAGTTTGGTGCAAAGTTGAAATCAAGTCATAGTTATAGCAATATTTGTTAAAGTAAGTAGACTTTTTTTTAAAAGAAGAGAAGAAACTTTTAATATAATTTGTTTAAGATGTCACAATAGAAAGATGCAACCGATTATTTTTTAGCAATAGTTGCAGCACTTTTTATAAGGTTTAGCACATCCATGTCACGAATGCTCCAAATTAGAAACAATGATTCCACTTTATTAGCTGACAGAAATGCCTAAAAACATATAAATATAGGCTGCTGTAGAATGCATGATTAGTTCTAAAACTTACTTCCATCCATAGGCTGCAAAACAACTCCATTCTTGAACCATATTAGGCTTCCCTCTGGATAACCATCTTTTGAAATACATTGTCCAAGCTGAAGAGTAAAACACAGTAAGAGTTTGGGGAACGTGATTAGCTTTGAAGCTCAGATTATTATGAAAAATAACAAAGAATCGATAGATCGATAGATCGATCGATCGATCGATAGATAGATAGATAGATCTTTATTGTCATTGTTCTGCACAGAACAACGAGATTGTTCTGCCACTTAAAAGACTATTTGGCAAAAACATTTATTTCCACTACATCTGATGTATGGAATAAATTCTCATTAAATCTAAAGTAGTTTTCCGAGATAGAGATTAGAATATGAATAGAAAAAACAAGATCCACCTCCATAAAAATCCAACATTTGTTATGCAGTAGAGCTCTAACTCTCACTACAAAGCTCCAAATAGTGAGATGTCATGTATTCCCAGTGTTGTGATATGGAGTCAAAGCTTAGACATTGACTAAAGTATCTGAAAAGAAAATTGAAGCTTTTGAAATATGGCTCTACAGATGGCTGCTAAGGATATCATGGGTTGACTATGTGACTAATGTATAAGTGTTGTGCTGGATGAGATAAAGAACAGGAACTGTTTAAGACCATTAAACAAAGAAAGCTCCAATGCCTTGGGCATATCATGAGGGACATGAAGTATAAAATACTCCAACTCATTATGCAAAGGGAGATCCTTGGGAAGAGAGGGCCTGGACGTAGACAGACTTTGTGGCTAAAGAACTTGAGAGACTGGTGTGGTATGCCCTTGGTATGCCCTCAGAAGAACTATTCTGAGGAGTTAAGAACAGAAAGACTATTGCCATGATGGTAGCCAATATCTGGAATGGATATGGCACTTGAAGTAGTAGTAGAAGTGATATTCCTCTTCTTCTAATACTGCTACCTTGCTTCACTTTTTTTTTTGCTTTAAGCTTAAAAAAAGCTCTGTGAATCTCATCTAAGGCAACAGACTGATCTACAAGGTCCAAGCTGGACTTTTATCTGCACAGCCAGAAGAGACTGTAAAACAATGTAATTGACATCTCTGAGTCATGATAATATGTACATTCCAAATTCCTTTACTGCCAGCATAATTTATTTATTTATTTAAATTTATATGACGCCCATATATAATCTCAATAACAATCAGCATCACATTTTCAGACTCTACATTTTAATTTGAAATGTTGTATTGCCTTGCTGAATGAAGAGTTCTAGAAAACTCCAAAGCACACCCTGTTTGTAACATATCCATGACCCAATAAAATTACTACCCAACCTGGATCTGAGTAAGTAATTCATCCATTGTCTAGAGAGAGAAGATCTAGGTTCATACTAAAAGTCAAATACATGACTCCTCCCTTTGCTGCTACATTCCGACGAAGGTACTGGATGTTTCTATTCTTTTCTGTAGGGCAATTCTCATTTCTCCCCAGACAGCAGGGGAGGAAAATCAAGTATAAAATAAGATGTAGATGGAGTATGAAGGGCCACTTCTTAACTGGCTAGCAGATTATTTTTAAAATCCAAAAAAGATAACATTCAAAAGATATGTACCATTTTTCAAAAAAATTCTTCTCTATGAACTATAAAGCAAATTTTCAAGAGAGAGAAAAGGTGAAAAAATGCTTTGAAGATGGGGAAGGGTGGGGTGTCGGGGTGAAGGTGCCATTTCTTTTTCCTGCTTTCATATCTTCATACCCTAGAAATCCTTAATCTGTGAGTCTCTGAACAGGCACAGTCTTCTTTTCAAACTCTTTTTAAATCTCCTATAATACACTCCAAGTCTTGCACAACAATAAATTTCACTTCTAAACTATTCATATTTCATACTAAAGAAATTAACGGAACACACACAATCTTCACTTTTGGGAGTGGATTAAATTGAGCTTTTTGATATTCCTGGTGTAAAAGAATCCCTTTAAAATTTCTGTAGAGAATTTCTGTACAGAATTTCTGTAAAGCAATGCAGACATATCCATTAAAACCATAACAATTTAATATTTGGGAACTACTGAACAGTCACAATCTGTATGTACAAGGACCACCGGTTAAGCCATTGATCTCTGCAAGGATTTTTGTGGTACTTCTGTCTCAAATCTTGAAGAGTGAGTACTATTCCTTGTGAAATATATACGCTCCTCACAGTTTCTTTACTTCTTTCAGATGTCATGACAATCCTTAAAGGACATTATTATTCTTGGAATTACTTCATATTCATTTAAGTTACACTATAGTTTTTATATTCTCTTTAAGGTTGAGAAAGGCTAACTCGAACAGAGAAAGCATTTACGTCATTAACATTCCAATGCACACTCCGCACATTAACACGTCATTGAAAATAGGGATGCCAATCAAGAAAGGGGAATCCCAGGAATGAGAACAGGGTGATAAATAACACCTGAGAATTTGAATAAACAAGACAATAGTCATAACAAATTAAGTCATTCCACATCTTTAACATTCTAGAAGAAGGGTTGAGGAGGTGAAAAGGGGTATTTAAGACCTGAGGTTTTGAACATCGAGCAGGACTTTTCCCCAGGTAGGCGGGAGCCTATGTTACTCTCAATCAAGACCATGAAAAACTAAGCCTTGCATGAGGGCTATTAAAGCCCGTAATCTACCAGCTCTTTATAGAGGTTAGCTATTTTCTCTTTTCTTATTTTATTAGTTTGTAAGTTAGAGTAGAATAGATTAGTTCTTCACATGTTTATCCTGCATATTATGGATGAATACTAAGCTTCAATAAAACCTCTAAAGACAAGCCGCGGAGTTGTGTCTTTGCTGAGAAGAAGTGAGTTTTTGTGGAGAACAGATAAAGGGTTTGAAGTCGGCAATAAGGCTACACATTCACACCAATATAACCTTGAGGAGCAGCTTTCCTCTAAGGGGACATTTAACTTAGTGATAAGGATTGCTACTGTGATCCTAGGGAGGTTGCTTTCACTCTCATCGGCCTGGGAAATTTTATCAGCCGGGACATTCCAGCTTTGAAGGTAAAAGTTACTTTTTACACTGCATCACTTTCCCAGGGCCAGACCCTCTCTGTAAGTTTGTGTGGTTGTATGGGAGGTGGATATATAAAATGGACTGTTGCTTTGCCACAATATATGCTACCACAATTCCTGCTAGGAAGCGGGAATGCCATTTTCCCAATAATAGTTTAACTAGGCTGGAGGTCCGTGCCTGCGGTAAAATGCACGGAGAGCAGAAAGCCTCAGCCTCGGCCACAAAATGATGGGGAGGGCAGAGCAGGACTGAGGGTTTGATTTCGGTGAGGGTGTGGAAGAAAACCCATTCATCCCCCAAGGTTGCAACATCAGAGACTGCTTAATGTGATGGATGTGATAGTTGTAACTCCCATTGCAAAGTAACTACCATTGCAAATACATCTAGAACAGAGAGGTTAAACAGTTCTTCTTCTTCTTCTTCAAGTGCCATATCCAATTCCAAATATTGGCTATCATCATGGTGATCGGCCATGAAGATTGTATTGAGAACAATATAATGCAGTGGTCTTCCAGTTGCCTTCTGCATTGCAGTGACACTCATATCACTGATCCAGTTCTGCGGGCCACTTTCTGGTCCTGAGCCCTTTTAGCATACAAAGACCTGATCAGTCACATGGAAGTATTGATGAAGTTGCAACCATCCATCAAGATGGTTCAAGTGGGATTTAATCCTCTTGGGGACTATCACCTTTCCCTGTGGACTTCACCACCCAAGGCCGTTAGTCCTCAGAGTTGTCAGGTTAGTTAACCACCATGTGAAGATTGGAGTTGTGTCACTGGCAGTATGGTCTACTCCATTACTATAGCAGGATAACCTGGCCCGGCAGATCTAAAATTTACATTTTGTGCACAACTATCCAAATTTATCCCTTGTTTTCTTTCTCATTTTTGTTCTAGCTTATTAATTGATTTATATCCTGTTTTTATTTACAGAAGCACAGATTGTTTAACAATCCTCTTTAGAAACAACACTTAAAACTCATAACTCACAAATATCTAAAGTAAATACATTATCATAAACAAAAAACAAAAGAGAGAAACATAAAAGTGGAACACTAAATTCCAATCTGAAATGTATTATAAATAACTAAGAATATTGATATTATTGGTATCACTGAAACCTGGTGGACGGATGATAACCAATGGGATATAGTTATCCCAGGCTACAAACTGTACAGGAAGGTTAGGAAGGGGCAAACGGGAGGGGGCTGTAGCCTTGTATGTCAAAGAAGTGATAAAATCGTATGAATTGGAATATCTAGGTGATTTGGAGTCACCATTAGAAGCTCTGTGGGTAAGAGTACCAGGCCACAAGGATGGTCTAACAGTAGGCATATACTATTGGCCTCCAACCCAAACTCTTGAGGGAGACTGGCAGTTGGAGAATGTTGTAAACGAGGCATCCAAGAAGGGAAGCCTGGTTATAATGGGGGACTTCAATTACCCTCACATAGACTGGGTGAACTGTTGTTCAGCACATGATAAAGAGATAAAGTTCCTAGATATGCTAAATGATTGTTCCCTGGGACATATGGTTGAAGACCCAACCAGAGGTACAAGAATCCTTGACTTGATCCTGAGTAATACTCAGGATCTGGTGCAAGATGTTAATATGACTGATCCAATAGGGAACAGTGACCACAACTCAATTATGTTTAATTTGATCATAGACCGCAAGTCACTGATAAAATCTAACACAGAGACCTTAAATTTTCAAAAAGGAAATTTCCCAAAGATGAGGAAACTAGTAAAAAAGAAGCTGAAAGGGAAAATTGAGAGAGTCCAAACACTCCAAGAGGCATGGAGGATGTTTACAAAAACAATAACAGAGGCCCAATTGGAATGCATACCCAAAAGGAAAAAGGGCACTGCCAAGTCCAAGAGGACTCCAATGTGGCTTACAGGAGCTGTTCGGGAAGTGATCAAAAACAAGAAAAGCTCATTTAGAAGATGGAAGGCTTGTCCAAATGAGGACAGCAGGCAGAAACATAAATTCTGGCAGAACAAATGCAAGGCAACAATCAGGAAAGCAAAGCAAGACTTTGAGGAGCGTATAGCTAAAAATACTCAGAGAAATAACAAAGGCTTCTTTAAGTACATTAGAAGTAAGAACCCAACTAGGAAGGCCATTGGACCATTAGATGACAATGGAAGGCAAGGGGTTATTAAAGAGGAAACAGAGATTGCAGAGAGACTCAATGAATTCTTTGCTTCAGTATTCACTGAAGAAGACAGAGACCACATGCCCAAAACAGAGCCTATCTTCATAGGGAGGGAAACCGAAGAATTAAGCCAGATAGAAATAACCAGGGAGGAGGTCCTTGCATGTCTTGTTAAACTAAATACTAACAAATCACCAGGACCAGAGTGCATCCATCCACGAGTTCTCAGGGAACTTAAAGATGAAATTGCTGATCTCCTAGCCAAAATATATAATATTTCCCTCAAATCTGGCTTTGTGCCTGATGACTGGAAGGTAGCGAATGTAACACCAATTTTCAAAAAAGGATCCAGGGGTGATCCAGGAAATTACCGACCTGTCAGTTTGACATGTGTCCCAGGTAAAGTGATGGAAACCATCCTAAAAGATAGAATTAATAGGCACATAGAAGAGAAGGCGCTGCTAAAGGAGAGCCAACATGGCTTTTACAAGGGCAAATCATGCCTCACTAATCTGTTGGAATTTTTTGAGAGTGTCAACAAGCATGTGGATAAGTGGGATCCAGTTGACATTGTTTATCTGGACTTTCAGAAGGCTTTTGACAAGGTCCCGCACCAAAGGCTCTTGAATAAACTTACCAGTCATGGAATAAAGGGACAGGTCTTGTCCTGGATCAGCAACTGGCTAAGGGACAGGAAACAGAGGGTAGCACTAAATGGACACTTCTCCAAGTGGAGGGAAGTAAAGAGTGGGGTCCCCCAAGGTTCAGTACTGGGACCCCTGCTTTTCAACCTCTTCATAAATGATCTAGAGGTAGGAGTAAAAAGCAAGGTAGCCAAATTTGCTGACGACACTAAATTATGCAGGGTAGTGAAAACTGTGAGAGATTGTGAGGAGCTCCAGATGGATCTCTTGACACTGGGGGAGTGGGCAAAACAGTGGCAAATGAGCTTCAACATTAGTAAGTGCAGAGTGATGCATGTTGGGTAAAAGAACCCCAATTACATTTATAAACTGATGGGGTCTGAACTCTCTGCGACAAACCAGGAAAGGGACCTTGGTGTCCTGGTGGACAACTTAATGAAGGTGTCAACCCAGTGTGCCTCAGCAGTGAAAAAAGCAAACTCAATGCTAGGGATCATTAGGAAGGGTATAGAAAATAAGTCAGCAAGTGTCATTTTGCCTCTTTATAAATCTATGGTCAGGCCCCATCTGGAATACTGTGTACAGTTCTGGTCGCCATACCTCCAGAAGGATATTATGGAGCTGGAAAAAGTCCAGAGGAGGGCAACCAGAATGATTAGAGGACTGGAACACCTTCCTTACCATCTGAGGCTGCAACGGTTGGGCCTCTTCACTCTTGAACGACGGCATCTAAGAGGTGACCTGATTGAAGTTTATAAAATCATGCACGGTGTGGACAAAGTAGATAAGGAAAAACTGTTTTCCCTATCGCATAACACTAGAACTAGGGGACACTTGATGAAACTTTTGGGTACTAGTTCTCAAACAAATAAGAGAAAGTACTTTTTCACCCAGAGGATTACTGGTCTATGGAACTCCCTGCCAGAAGAAGTGGTGACAGCTGTCAGTCTTGACAGCTTTAAGAAAGGATTAGACAAGTTCATGGAGGACAAGGGTATCAATGGCTATAATTATGGATACTTAAGGACAACCTCCGGGTTGGAGAGATAGGCAGGATATCTCTCAATGCCATTTCCAGGGAATCCTAAGCAGGTGAAGGCATTTGCTTGGGAATACCCTGAAGGAAATGGTGAGCCACTGTGTGAGACAGAATGCTGGACTGGATGGGCTGTGGCCTGTTTCAGCAAGGCTGTTCTTATGTTCTTATGTTCATCATGAAAGATAAAGCAAGTGAAGAGAACCATGTCCCTATTTGGAGTGGCGTTGATGTATGGTAGTCTCATTTATACATCCTTACACGCAGAAAAAGTTCATGCATACGGGAAAGAGTAAAACAAAGGAACCCACTTTGAAGGAGTTTAATTGGGGGAGTATACTTACCATTTTTAGCTGTTCTGTTTCTAGAAAATCCGCTTGAGTTATTATTTCAGGTTGTGATGGTTGTTCTGTATTTTTTAAACAGAAATATTAGTAATTAGATTGTTAGGATGCAGCAACTGTGTGAAATGAAACAGCTGAAGTTTAAAGTGTTAAATAACACAAACAAAGGCAGGTGCATTGCTGGGCAGGACTGCAAAAAACACATTTTGTGACATATTTGTGGAAAGGACAAATTAATTCAGAGCATTTCTAATTATAAGGGACAAGTAGTTGGACTAAGAAAGAAACATTTCACAGCTTTTTCACAGTTCGTAAGATAGACTGTAGCCGAGACTAGAAAATTTCAGCCTTGGGAATTTAGGGGAAATTAAGTACTTATATTTTGATCCTAGTAGAATTATTCCAATAAAGCAAAGCCTTATAACCTAAGGGTACCTTCATGATCATGACCTTGGTGAGCGAGTGGTCTTTGCCATGCCTCCCCCTACAAAGGTCAGCCAATGGCATGGAACGTGGGCATTGGTTGTAAGGGAAGTAGGTAGGGCAATAGAGCAGAGGGGTCTGGTCATGGTTGGAAAGTTCTTTGAGGGTTGGGGTTTTTGATGCCCGCTCACCCACCCAGAAATTCGAAGTAGGCTACGCTGGTTGCAATATTTTGGGCCGGGTAGGAATTTTGGGTCTCAGCAGATAGGCCGGGCTGGAATTGTTTTTGCCTACCCTACATCAAATATTATGGAAACCAGGGCACTAGTATTGTATGTGTTTGATTACTTGTGTGGAAGACACGGAAGGAGTGGTCAGATTTGGTAGGGGGAGGGATTCAAAAAATTGGACTGGTAAGGGGTAGGCATGTCACCCGCTTGGGGTGTAGCCTAATGGTGGTCCTCACTTTGGTTCCCCTCACGTGGTTTTGTGGCTCTTCATCCCTCCGTGCTTCATGCCCCTGCGGTTAAGGTTTTTGTTATGATTGTTAAATAAAGTGGCCTATTTTTATTCCACATCGTTTTCAGTCCAGTTATTTTTGGGGGATGGGGTGGCAAAGGTTTTTCAGTTACAGAACTATCTATCATAGTAAATCATCTCTGACAAATTGTTGTTACTTGTTCTAGTCTGAAGAGAAGCACAAACTTGCTACACAATACTACTAGCAAAAACTTTGGGCAAACCTCTTTCTGGAAACCATTTTCTGCATGTCATTCATTGTCCATTGGTCGGAGACATGACTGCAGTTAACACGGACTGAGGGTTAATCATCCAGTGATTACGTTCATAGTTTTTTAGACAGATTAACAGTATGAAAATGTAACATTGGCTAATAAGAGGGTACAGCTAATAATGCCTTTTGGGGATTGTATAATGTTTTGATGGTTCCCTTTGAACAAGCAATATATTTATGTTCAATTAGTTAATCTCATTAGATTTAAGAGTGTACTTTCTTTGTCTAATTTTACTTTTATTTCATGATAATGCTTACAATAGTTACTAACATAATTAATACTAAGAAATGCTGCAACAATGTCAAAAGAAATACAACTAGGTCTGCAAACCAATTAAATAAATGTTAATAATCATCCATCAGATTTTTATCAATTACTTGTATTTGAACATAAAAGTTAGATTTTTCATAAAAATGGTTATTTCCTGACTTTCAGCTATAATTTTAAATGAGGAAAACAATGGGGATAAAACAAACTTTAGCAACTTTATTTATTACTTATATCAGGGCACCAATTCAGATTCCTTCTGCTGTGTCTAATAAAATATTTGCATGCCATTTTGTTAAAACTCTTTTTTACTGATATCTGTGAATAAAGGTGACAATAAATCCTTTCAACTGAACATACAGTGTTGTAACCTTAAGTGTTCAGACCTGCATTACTGCTGCAAAAAAGATTTAAGAAAAACTGCATTTTGTAAATGGCATTTAAGACTTTTGTAGGGCTCTCTCAAGGTTAAACAAAGAAGTATTTTGCAATTCACATAAAACATAGAACTATGTAACTATGCAAATGTAGAGCTGAAGGGACCCTAATCATTACAAATAATTATAGATTTCCTGCATTGGCAGGTAGTTGTATTAGGTCATAAAACAACTCTACATTAGGTCCTAAAACAACTTCCTGCCAATGCAGGAAATCTACACCTCTGCCAGATGTCTATTTAACTTTTGTTTGGAGGCCTTCAATGAAGGAAGAGTCCATTCTTTACTCAGACAGTGAATGACACTGCTGAAAGGTTCTTATTCTCAGGACATTCTTCCTAACATTTGTTGGTAGTCTTCTTAAACGTTGGTAGTCAGAAGTGAACGTGAGGTTTCACCAAAGCCAAGCAAATTTTTTATTTGCTATTTAGTGTCTGAAATCTTGTTGTGCTTGGAACTTCACTGCCGCCGCCGCCAGCTGCCCCCCTCAGTCAGTCGGCCTGGGGAAGAAAAGCGGCCACAGCTGTAGAGTCCCAGAGAGCTCGGAACTCCACCGCTGCTGCTGTTGGCTGCCCCCCTCAGTCAGTCGGGCTGGGGAAGAGAAGCGGCCACAGCTGTGGAGCCCTGGAGGGCTCAAAACTCCACCACAGCTGCTGCCGGTTGCTCCCCACAATCTGGCATTGCCCGCAGGGGAAGCGAGTACAACTGTCATGGGGGACTCTGTCGGGACTGTCATTGAGTTTCTGTTGATATTGAACTTGGTTATTGTATTACTTGATTGTACTGAAATTCTTATGTTGTATTCTATGTTTATTGATTGCTATTATGTATTACTAGCATATTTTGCCCGGCGGTGCCGGGCTTTTTAAAATTGTGTTGACACCAATGGTGCTGGGCTGTTTTAAATGGTGTTGTAAGGTTTTGTGGTTTTTTGGCTTCGAGGCGCTGTGTCCGCCTGTGGTGGACTTGCGCTCCCAGTTTTTGTTTTTGTTTTGTTTTTTTGTTTTTGCGTGCCGGCTTCCTCAGTGCTGGGCTTTTTAAAGTGGTTTTTTTTGTTTTTTTGGTTTTGTTTTATTGAAGTTAACTTTGGATAATAATTTTAAAAATGTGTAAATATATGTTTTATTAAATTGAAGGTATTTTATTTAATTTTTAATTTTTTATTGAAAATTTATTTATTTATCTTTGCATTATTTTTGATTTTTTGGATATTTTTGAATGTTTTTGGAATTGATTACCCTAATTTTTGGGATTTATTGAATTTTTGATAATCTTTTGGATGTTTTTTCTCCTTTGGCCACTGGGTGGTGGTGTTGAGCAATTTTTGTGTTTTGCTTCTTCCGGTGAGTCTCTTCTTTCTCTTCATCTTAGTTCCGGTTTTCATGGAGGCAAGACGTCTAATGGTAAGCTCTCTCCGTTTTTTTAGGGGGGGTTGTTTTGGGTTTGGGGGGCGTTCTGTGTCTGTTTTGGGTTTTGGGTGGGGGTTTCTGTGTGTGTCTTTTTGATTGTTTTGGTTTTGGGTGGGGGTTTCTGTGTGTGTCTTTTTGAATGTTTTTGTTTTTTAGGGTTTGAGGTGGCGGTCTCTCTGTGTGTGTGTTTTTAAAATATTTTTGGAGTTTTTTGGAATGTTTTTGATTTGTGTTTTGGGTATTTTCGAGGGGCCAGTCTTGATGGCTGGCCCGCGGAAATACCATCGCCGCTTCATGCGGCGTTTGGGGGGGCATTACCATGGCCCGGCGCTGGGTTGCGGTGTGTGTGTTTATTGGGTGGTTGTTTGGCTCGCCACTTCATGCGGCTTTTGGGGGAGGGTATTGCCGTGGCCCTGGCTTTTTTGGGGTTTGTGTGTTTGGGGGGTGGGGGTTTGCTTGCTGGCCTGTTTTAAAATTGCCATCAGGTTATTTTTACATAAGAGTGCTACACTATATAACATGGAAGACAAAGAAAATGTGATTTGCCTGTTTGGTTAGGTTTTTATAGTGCATTAAGTTCAAGAAGTCAATAGCATTAGATTAGAGGTGCTAGAAATTTCATCAAGCTGCTTCACTCTTGGTGCGTAAATTTATAGTACAGTACAAGTAGTCCTGCGAAGTTTTGAGTATTGAACTAATAGACTTTGGGTGAAGAATGTGCTCTTTGTAAGATGTATATGAAGATGCTTGACTGACAGTGATACTTGAATGATCCAGCAGATGCTATTCACAAGTACAGTATTAGCAATTCCATATGCAACACAGCATGTTTGCTAGTGGTGTCATCCCATTAGGTTTAGACTGGGATACAACAAGTTCCCTGTAGTTATCTCTAGCGATACATCAATTTTTCAGAGAGCTAACAGTTTTGGTTGGGCAAAGCTAATATGAACTACATCTGTGCATGTAATTTATATACTTCACTGAGTAAACATATGGTGTTTCTTAGAAATGCCAGATTTCTCCTTCCCTGGCAGCTGACACTGAAATAATTTAAATTTAAAACTCCTGAGTATATTCTTTTACAAGCTTAAATTCAGAAGTATCTAAATGTGAAGAGCTTTGGTTCTTGTTAACTCAGCAACATTACCCATTCACAGTAAAACCTGTCAGTGGCAATAAATAGAGCTTATATTATTGTTGTTTATGTCTAATGCAAAATGTACAGTCAAATTTATATTGGGACTTGAATTTTTTTATGATTGAACTGTATGAAGCAGTATAACTCTTCTTTTCACTCCTAGTTAAAGTAGGCAAAATGACTTTATGTAACAACTGCCCAGAAAAAATGTATACTGTATAGTCAGACAACCTTTATTTTAATAATGGAGACCATATTTACTTGTTAATTCAATGGGCTGATACAACACAGAGAGGGAAACACACTAGCTGTATCTTCTAGGTCCCCAGTTTCATCACCCTCCATTGTGTGTAAGAAATTGTACTACACAGATAGGGCAATGTATTAGAATAAAGGATCCTTTGTGATCGGTAGGTACTATCTGCATGAGTCAGAACTCTGATTTGCAGGACTCCATCTGAGAAACCATGTCATGCCAAATCATCTGGGAGTCTACCAATTATAAACACTACAAATGTATTCTGTCCATCTTACAATATCTAAAGCCACTCTAAGCAAATGGCAGCTTCAACAATAAGAAATCAAATATTTCTACATCTACAGTGACTACTTATGTCATTTCAACTTTAGAAGAATGATGTTTTTGGTCAACAACCCTCAAACTCTGAGCTGCAAATAATGGCTCTTCACACTGTACAAAATAGTTACTGATAGCAATAGCAATTACACTTATATTCTATCCCATAGCACTTAGTGCACTCTCTGGGTGGTTCACAATGCAATTAGCATTTTGCCCCCAACATGCTGGGAATTGAAGCTCAAGAACACCTGGACAGCCAAGACTACTAACCCCTGTCCTAGACAAATACTTGATAAACCTTCACAAATAGCATCTAAGGCACTTGTCTGGACACAGGGGAGGGTGAATAGGGGAGCAGCTGCTTGCAAGCAGCACCCAAACATTCTGTGTGCCGGTTCTTCTTAAGATTTCTGTGTACTAACTATTATTATTTTTAAAATTATACAGTGCTTATGCACACCCTTTCAACACTGTATTTACACCTAGTTAATCCTAGGGAAAGGTACAATCCTGTATATATCTAAATAATACAATTATATGTAGAACTTTGGGTGCACGCCTTATGAAATCATACTGGTCAATTAAGGAGCATTCAGAAAAAGAGGGTTTACTACTAAACGTGTGCACGTTGGACAGAAAACAACAGGACCTACATTTAAAATACTGGACCTTCTACAGGTATTTTATGTAGTTTGAAAACATAACCCTTAGATGGCAAATTTCATTCTATTTCAAGGAATAAGATCTCCATCTTATCACTGGACTGATGGCACATTAATGCAGATCTTTATCCACGTGCTACACTGCATCATATATTTCTTTCCTGCTTAGTGTCGATTCCAGTCAACAATTGTTTGGGCTCTCTGCTATCCTTGGTGCACACATAAAATGAAGTGCTCTCTGTTTCTTTTTCTCTCTCCAACTGAATTTTATAAGTGTTATAGCAATATCCTTTCTTTCACAGTGACCTTCACAGTTAGCACAACATCTTAACAATTCCTCATATTATTCCTTTCTGCCTCTTGATTAGAAAACAGAATCCTGTTGGTTAGAGCCACGTGTACTGTGGTAATCATAAAACAGTTTCCTCCTTTTGCAACTGGTTGTGCAAAAGATATCCTGGCAAAGGCAAAGGTTGGGGGAAACTGCTTAGTAAGGGTAAAGGTTTCCCTTGCTCGAAAGCCAGTCGTATCCGACTCTAGGGTGCAGTGCTCATCTCTGTTTCAAAGCCGAAGAGCCAGCGCTGTCTGCTTCTGCAGACAGTTCCGTGGTCATGTGGCAGACATGACTAGACACCGGAGCGCACGGAATGCTGTTACCTTCCCACGGAAGTGGTCCCTATTTATCTACTTGCAATTTCTTGCTTTCGAACTGCTAGGTTGGCAGGAGCTGGGACAAAGACGGGAGCTCATTCCATCCTGCAGTACTCAGGAATCAAACTGCTGACCTTCCGCTTCCCAGTCAGCGTCTTAGCTACTTCAGCCACTGCAGTCCCTTACATGATTATTATAGCATACTAGCATATTTGTGCCTGGCCAGCCAGGCAGTTTTAATGTGTGTGTTGGTGGTTAGGGGTGGTTTTGGGTGTGCACAACCACCCCCACCACCCCACATAAAATAACCACTCCAACCACCAACACACACATTAAAAATTCCTGACAAGGCAGGAGTGTTGTGTGTGTGTGTATGTGAAAGAGAGAGAGAGAGAGAGAGAGAGAGAGAGAGAGAGAGAGAGAGAGAGAGAGAGAGAGAGAGAGAGAGAGAGAGAGAGAGAGAGAGAGAGAGAGAGAGAGAGAGAGAGAGAGAGAGAGAGAGAGAGAGAGAGAGAGAGAGAGAGAGAGAGAGAGAAGCAGTGTGTGTTTGTGTGTGAGAGTCTGTGCGTGAGAGTCTGTGCGTGAGAGAAAGAGAGGGTGACAGATAGTTAGATTAGACCACCAGAGGGGGTTAGTGAGTTAGCTAGAGTGAGGGAGGAGACAGAGGAGACAGGAGAGGAGGCGGAGGCTACCTTCTGAGGCTGCGTGCAGGTAAGTTGGGACTGTGAGGGAAGGTTTGTCTGCAAGTGCGTGGTTGGGGTGGTTTTGGGGTGTGTGCAAATACCCCCAAATAAACCACCCCAACCACCAACACACAGATAATAATTGGCCAGCAAGGCAGGGGTGTTGTGTGTGTGTGTGTGTGTGTGTGTGTGTGTGTGTGTGTGTGTGTGTGAGAGAGAGAGAGAGAGAACGACACCCCTGCCTTGAAAGGCAATAATGAGGTGGGTTAGGGGTTGGGGCAAAGTGGTGGGGTGGGTGGGCGGCGTGGGTGCCTGGCCCATGCTTCCCTGCCCCCTTAACCCCCACCTCATGTACCCTTCTTTGTCAGTTGGGTTTTTCCCCCCTAGCACGGCCTTCTTCGTTGGGAGGTGAACCGGCATCTCCTTTGTCCCTGTGGGTGTCGAGGGCAATTCTCCCACAGGGACAAAATACAGGCCGGTGCACCTCCCTCCACAGAAGGCCGCACTGGGGGAAAAGAATCTGAATGTTTCTTTTCCATAAAATGGGATACCAGAGGGGCTGTAATTATTTGACTACGAATCCAGAAGCGGTGTTCCATAATATGCACTTTCAGCGGCCGAGAAGTTAGTCCAATATAATATTTCTCACATGGACATATTATTAAATAGATCACATTGTGGGAGTTACAATTTGTAAAGCTAAGTAGCTTATGTGGGATCTCTTTACCTGGTATTACAATGGTCTTAGTTTCTAATGCGAAGCGGCATATAGCACACCCCAAACAGCAGTAATGTCCTCAAATGATTGGCTGCAGTGGAGTCGACATGGAGCAAGAATCTGAACTAGTGAGTAAATTACGTATGGTCTTAGTTCTCCGAAAGCCAATCAGAGGCTTCTCAGAACAACCTGGAATATCTTCCAAAATGTACCAAAATTTCATTATAGCCTTTATAATTTTTAAGGTTAATGGTGAATATTCAAGGAGCAGTGAATTCTCGAAGGGGACTGTTTAATTTTCTGCGATAGGATTTGCACTCTGGGTATCCTTTTAACCTTGCTAAACTGACAGTCTGTGATCTCATGAGGGTAACCCTTATCCTCAAAAAAGGATCTAATTGTATCTGCTAATTTAAAAAAGTCACTTTCTTTGGTAGAGTTCCTTTTTGCCCTTGACAAGAGGCTAAAGGGAATATTTGTCTTTAAATGCACTGGGTGGAACGATCGATAATTCAAGTAGGAATTTTGATTGGTAGGTTTCCTATATAGGCGCATCCCTAATTTCTGATTTGCTATATAAACAGACACATTCAGAAAAGGTACACTAACAGTTTCAGATATTCCAGCGAATTTCAAATTATTATCTAAAGAGTTAATCCATTTGGTGAATTCAGAAACAACTTCAGCTGAGTCTAATAAGAAAAACAAGTCATCTATAAAATGTTTATATACTATGATA
The DNA here is from genome assembly GCA_035047305.1 of Bradypodion pumilum. NCBI lineage: Eukaryota > Metazoa > Chordata > Lepidosauria > Squamata > Chamaeleonidae > Bradypodion > Bradypodion pumilum. The sequence continues at coordinate 54,530,991 of JAWDJD010000003.1, read as the reverse complement.
TGCTTGTAATAAGGATTTACCGTATGATCAAAAATAAAGGTTATTTCAAAATCAACCATATACATATTTGCTATTGCTGGAGCCAGAGAACTACCCATAGCCATGCCTTTTAGTTGTAAGTAAAAGGCCTGTTTAAATCTTAAAAAGTTGTTTTCAAGGAGCACGTCCATAAGATCTAATAAAAAGTGAGTGGGTGGTAGTAAAGATTTTCCAGTGTCTAGTGCATTCTCAATAATTGGTCTAATCCTTTCCAATGGAATGTTGGTATACAAGGACTGCACATCAAGTGTTAATAGCCCTGCACCTATAGGTACACTAATATCCTCCAGCTAGCCAATTAAATCTGATGAGTCGCTCACAAAAGAGGGTGTATCTCTAGTAAAGGGATTCACAAAAGAATTAACATATTTAGCTGTTCGTTCTAAAAGGGAACCCATCCCAGCTACAACTGGCTGTCCAGGAATTAAGACACTCTGTTTAGTAACCTTATGGATCTTAGGCAGGGTATAAAATACTGGTACTTTAGAATATTGATTATACAAATACTGAAAGTTTTTTTCAGAGAAATAATTATAAGCTAATCCTTCATATAGTACTGTTCTCAAAATCATAGATACCCTAGGAGTGGGGTCAGTTTCCAATTTCTTATAGAACATTACATTCCTATACAATCCTCTTTGCAACCTCTCCATTTTAGAAACCTCCAGTTTAGACCAGCTTCTACGTTTACACCACAAGTAGACCACCCAGCCATCAAGGTGTTCCACAATCTGGTTCTCAAGGAGGTTTCTAAAATGGAGCGGTTGCAAAGAGGATTGTATAGGAATATTTCCTTTGAAGATAGGAGAGCACTTAACAATTTGGCTGAGGATTTATCTATAACTATTAAGCCAGCGGATAAGGGAGGGGGGGGTAGTAATACAAGATACTGTAGATTACGAATGAGAAATTTATAGGCAATTAGGAGATGTAATGTTCTATAAGAAATTGGAAGCTGACCCCACTCCTAGGGTATCTACGATTTTGAGAACATGAACATGATTTAAATTGCTTTCTGTAAAATGCTAGGGAGATGTGTTCACTTTAAGAAAATTTAACTTCTGTTTCAATATGTTAAAGCTGTGAAAATTAGTAAGTATAAGTTTGACTATAGTTTGTACTTTTAGTAACGTTGTAGACACTGAAGAACTACCATAGAGGCTGTGACGCGAATAAGAATTATAATACAATATATTGGATTAAAAATATATATATCATTAAATATAAGGTAAGAAATGCAATTATGCTGTTACTTTGATATTGCTAATTGCCAAATATGGAAGTTGAGAATGACCGTCTTTATGATCCTGATTACTGTGTAAATATAAGGATGTATATACGAATGTATATAAACATGTATGTATATTGGGTATATATAAGTTGAGTTGTAATTCTATTATTATAGAAAACCCCGAGAAAGCAAATTTGTGAAAGGCTATATTACCGGATTAGCTTCGGTTTTCTTGATATTGCTACCTGAAGTAAAGGAATTTAAGTTCATATGAGTTTTTATTTATTTATAGCTCAAATTTCTATGCCGCCCAATCAGGCAAACCCGACTCAGGGCGGCTCACAGCACGATTAAAACATACGTATTGAAAACAATTAAAACCCCAACATGCCCACCCACCTATTAAAAACTAACCACATTAAAACTGCCTGCATTAAAAAAGATGGGGAGGCTTCATTTTATAAGCCAACAGGTGAGGGCCACTCTTCCATCTGAGCCCCACACCTGCCCCGCCAACCAGGTTTTTAATTCTTTTCGGAAAGGCAGCAGCTCAGTCTGCTCCCGCAACTCTACTAGCAGGAGGTTCCACAAGGCTGGTGCAGACACAGAAAAGGCCCTCCTTCGTGTGCCAGAGAGGCGAGCCCCTCTGGCAGATGGAAAAATTAGAGAGCCCCTCTGGTCTGCTCTGGTTGGACAGACAGACACTCTTGGGATGATGCAGTCTCTTAGGTATCCTGGCCCACTACCATGTAGGGCTTTAAAGATCAAAACCAGCACCTTGAATTGCACCTGAAGACAAACTGGTAACCAGTGCAGCTCCCGAAGCAATGGTGAGGCACGAGCATAATGCCTGCACCCCATCACCACCCAGGCTGCTGTATTGTGCACCAGCTGTAGCCTCCGAATGGTCGTCAAGGGCAGCCCCATGTAGAGCGCATTGCAATAATCTAGCCTGGAGGTCACCAGAGCATGTGTGACCATGAGCAGGGAGTCCCGGTCCAGGAGCGAATGCAACTGACGGATGACACGAAGCTGTGCGAAAGCCCTCCTGGCCACGGCTGCCACCTGATCTACAAGTAGCAGTCCCGAATCCAGGAGGACCCCTAAGTTGCGTACCGGGTCTGTCTGGGGCAAAGTAGCCCCATCCAAGACCAAAGTTGGCAGCTCCCTGGATAACGTGGGGCCCCCTATCCATAGCCACTCAGTCTTGGAAGGATTCAATTGTAGCCCGTTGTCCCCCATCCAGACCCCAACAGCTTCCATCATCTGGATAGGACATTGACCGCATCACTACATTACAACAACTTTATTCTTCTCAGATGGATTTTTTTGCTATTATTATCCTTGGAGCCAACATTAGGCATTCACTTTCGAACATAAATGAGTACAACTTTTGTTATACCACAGGTATGTAGACAATTTTCATTTACGGAAAATACAAATTCATTTGATTAAAGTTTTCATGGAAGAATAATCCTTAAACAGTAGAGCCACACATTACTGATTAGTGATACTGTTATAATTGTAATATGATTGATACTTACTGAACACCTTCACTATTGTAGGTTGTTCAAAAACATTTTCCTCTGTTACAAGCATGCATACAAATTTCTTTTCATCACTAATTCTAGCATTATTAATTGTTAGGGTATAATTTTCAGAGAGATTTATTCGGTCTTTGTATTCCGGTACATCATCATATTGTATATGCTTTTTTGTTGCAGATCTGAAGGCAATAAACTCTGAAGGTTTGTTTGCAATTTCCTAGAAATTTAAAAGAAAGAAAGGAAATGGTTTCGAAAGATACATATGTATATACCTTGTTAGTATTCTTACCCATTTGATCCTTTAATTATGATCTCTTTAAATTATACTGAATTTTCAAAGATCGTTGCACTTTCCATTCAATCAAATGTAAAACATCTATGATAAATATTGTCATTAGACTTTAAAGAACTCATGCTCATTATAATAATAACATTCAGACTAGCAAATTCTGGGGTTATTGGCTCTGGAGAGGTTTACCAACTAATACAGAAACAGGTGACATTTCAAAAATAAAATAAGTCAAATCTGTAGGGAATATATATAGCCTAAAACATGAAGAAAAATGCACATCTATTTTCCACATGACTAAATGTTGTATTTCTTTCAACCAACCAACCAACCAACCAATGGGTTCAGAGATACAGGGAAAATAAATATATATTAGTGATATTCTGTTAACTACCTAAATACTTCTAGTGCAGGCAGCAGGGCCCAACACTGTAGACTGTGGCACAGTGTAGGGACAAGTGAGCCTAGCAATTATCTCCAGAGAAAAAGACGTTTTAGACTGGTCTAGAAAGTAAACTGAGGTATGCCAGAATACAATCGCTATTATTAATAATATAATCTTTCCAAAAGATAACTCTGGCCAAAATCATAGTGCATTTTTAAACCAGGAAAAAGTAATCAGCATAGATTTCTGTGGAAAACTGTCATAAATTAAGAAGTTGGCACAAGTCGTGTACCAAGTTGCACAATATCCAAATGAATGTTAACACTTAAAACATGCATTTCAAAAATTTGCTTATCACCAAATCCTTGTGATTATATTAAGTTGATACAATCTGAATAAATGAACTGCAAGCTTTGATTGGACAAGTGTTTAAAAGGCTTTTAAGTGTATGATTTGTACTTGCTCCACACAGAATTTCATCCAGAATTTATCATTTGCAAAGCCTGGTACTCTTTTTTTAGTATTGACAGAAATAAAAATACTGTGTTTGAAATAATGATGCTAATAACTCTTTAATATAAAGCTATGTCTTTGGTGATTTGAGGTCCATTTTCAGTTGTATGAAATAGAGAAATATTTACATATATTTTTTCATCCACTATAATGATACAAATAACATAATGCAAATCATACTTACATATTTCCACTTTCCAAACATAAGATCATTAGGAATTTCTAAATGGCATGGCAAAATAATGGTATCTCCATATACTGTGTTTACAGTATGCAATCCAAGTCCTATATATATATATAAAAAGAAAAAATAATTTTGAGCTACAAATTCCTGTGTAATAAAAAAAAACTTTTGGATTTTAGTGAATTTATTAGTGACAATAGAACCAGTATAATGATAACCCCTTTTTCTGTGCACTACATTGTGCTGAAAGATTTTGTGTGCACATTTTAAGGGTTATTTTTTTAATAGTTTGAAGATTAGAAGAGTTTATAGTAACAGTCTAAGGAAACACCAGGATGCACTGACCCTCACAGTCTGTCATGAAGTAGCATTATGAGAAGTGCAATTAAAGGAAACCTATTTTTATTATTTTTGCAATCTTTAACTGGTAGAGTGAAGATGAGACTCATTATAATTCTACCTTCCAAGCTATTAACAAACCTTTGGAAAACTCTGTGGCTGGATATGGAATACATTACAATTAACTGGATGACTTGAAGTACTGTATATAACCTACTTCTCTGCCAGTCAATGAAGTAATTGGCTTATTTAAAATATAGTTGTAAAGATCTCATTTAAGAAGGGTCAAATGAATAAAAATGATGACTCTTACACTTGCCACCAGTACACGGCATATGTGAAGCCCTAAGGTAGCTCAAAAGTGCCAAGCTTCTTCCACAATAATCAGTTTAACCATGCAGTGAGCATGAACCCTGAACCTGAGCTATATATTCCAGCGCAACTCTTTTTTATAGCCCCATGCACTGTAAAATTCTGCATTAAAACACATTAAAATTAAAAATGTTTAAGAGAATATTCTTTTTAAAATAGTGCTGAGTAAACTGAAGCAGCCGTGTGGTTTCTGTGGCCATTAGCATCTTTGTTCAACTTCAGCTGGTACACCAGCTTTCCCTTCCTAATAAAAGTGGGCTTAGCCCCAGGGAGTGACGCCCCAATTCAGTGATGGCAAACCTTGGCACTCCAGGTGTTCTTGAACTTCAATTCCCAGAAGGCCTGATCAGCAGGAGTGCTGACTTGGGCTTCTGGTAATTGAAGTCCAAGAACACCTGGAGAGTCAAGGTTCACCATCACTGCCCTAATTAGTTTTCAGGTAGGCTATTATAATGAACTGTCCACCGGTGTTCCCTTGAAAAGTATTGAGAAGCAATAGCCTTTTCAAATTGCAGAAATCAGACTGTTATGTGTCATGCAGTCTGGAAACCATATGCCAGTATCCTATTGCCTAATTGTTCTCCAAATTCTGTCATATGGGCACACCCATTTATAATAAAGAGATTCTGTTTGCTCTAGTTGGATACCATCTACCTAAAGTTGTAAGATCTATATAGGTTGTTTCACCCACTCAAGTTCAGTTCTGCCCAAAGGGTTGAACCCAGACTTATACTTCACATTAGACTGCCAGCTGTAGGAAGCTGTACTGATTTGCATACTTATCTGTTTAATCACTCTATGCTTCTGTATCTGGTGTATCTATGTTCTTGCCTTGATATCTCACTCCTCTGTCTGATGAAGTGGACTTGATTCACGAAAGCTCACATTAAAAATATAGCAATCTAGTCATTAAAGTGCTGCAGCATTTTTTGGTTTGTTTTCTGATATATTAGACTCAGTAGCATTCACTGGGCTTGGCATTCAATAGATCCATTAAAAGCAATGGGACTTCAATTATTCATGACTAAGATCAAATTGATATCAAAGTCTGACCAAATCTGGATTCAAACCAAAGAGTTCCAGTTTCAAAAAGCAGTAATTATTATTTCTTCTCTTTTGCAAGCCTTGTACATACAGTATAAGTATCCCTATTAATTAACTAATTTACTCTTGTTAACATCACTTATTCCTGAATGTGTATCATTTTATAGGACTTAGGATGAGGTCACAGGTTTCCTGACATCCTGGGCAAAATCCACACAGTGCGCAGATAAGACACCAAGTTTACCTCAACAATGGGAGTTGGAAACTGGAGGCAGACCAATAACACAATGAGAGAAGTGTTGGCTCACATGACTGGTCTGACTGCTATTTTATATTCCCCACAAACAATAGCAATGGGAACAGGTTTGCATGTACTCAGTGTCATGTTCAATGCTGGTGGCTATTATTTTGCCCAGGATAAGGTGTCTGTGGCTCTGTGGCACTATAGTGGGCAATACACTGGGTAAAATTAAAATATAAGGAAACATAATCAGGAAATTATAAAAAATACCACGTAAAAGGGATTGATCACAGCATAAAAACTAGCAAAGCAAAGCCTTCCAGTATGTTTAAGAGTGATGAAAACTATTAAGATTAGATGTTATAAGTAGCTAAGAGTATCCTCATTTTTTATCCATGAGCAAACATTTGTGGATAAATAATGTAGGCAAGCCATAAACTGTGTTCTAGTATAATTGCCACCACAGACCTCTATTTCACCATTTGTTTAGTCTAAAGCAAATTATTGGCAATTTTCTCTTGAATGTGAGCAGTCATGCATCCAGTCAGAATGCTTTTGCCATATTCTAAATTAAATTTTGCAAATCTCAGCTACAGTTCAAGTTGCTTTCCATTGAGAGGGTGCAAATCACCACTAGATGGTGCTAAAGAAATGTAATATTTAAATCTACTTTTTAAAAAATCTATTTCTGTTAACATTTAAATAATAATGAACAACAGCCTTTTAAAATAACACAAGCAATCCACAAAGGAACAAAGCTCCTTTCTAAACATCAATAAACTAGATTATGAAGGACCAAGATGAAGAATGTCATTTCAATTCTGCACAAAAAATCCTGAAGTTGTTTGTTGAGATTGTACAAAAAAAATTTGAAATAAAATCTCTCTCTCAACTCATCGCACAATAAAATCTTGCTATTTTAGCAAAAGCGAAAGAGGGAGAGAAAGAGGGAAAGAAAAACCTGAGACTTTTCACCAGGACAAATTGAGGTCAAAACCAGAACATTGTTTTGCACCTGATGAAAGGGAGAGTTATTACTCCTGCTAATGTACACTAAATGCCATCATGACAACAACAACAACAAAATGTCCATGTGGGAGTTCTACTGCTGATATTTTCCCTTTACTTTCAAACAATACATTTCAACCCCTCCAAGTTGCCATGGTGACATATGAAACAGTTAACACACAGTTTCAGGAATATGAAGGAAATGGTTTTAGGTAGGTGTCAGCCAAGAGTGACCACTAGTAATGTCACAAAAAAATGAATACCCATTTTTAATATATGCTTACACTCAACAAAATGAAGTGACGTAAAGGTAAAGGTTTCCCTTGCTCAAAAGCCAGTCGTATCCGACTCTAGGGTTCAGTGCTCATCTCTGTTTCAAAGCCGAAGAGCCAGTGCTTACATTACATTCAAATACAGCCAATTTGCTAGGATACCCATACACAAATGTATCCAAAGAGACAAAAACAGAAAGTCCTGTGGCTCTTAGAAGGCTATAAACTGGGGAGGAATACAAATCCAATCAATCAATCTCAAGGGCTTTTGCTACAATAGGAAGGTCACCAACACCTTGGAAGGGACACAGAGTGACTCTCCAAACTATATGTAAAGTACAGTAAAACCCCTACTAACGAAAAAGTCCGTTCCGTAGGTTTTTGCTTAAGTTGATTTTGTTTGTAACTCGAAACAAACCCATAGGAAAAATGAAATTTTTATGTAAATTGAAGCAAACCCATAGGGAAATGAATTTTTACGTAACTTGAAGCAAACCCATAGGAAAAAGAACCTTTATGTAACTTGAAGCAAACTCATAAGAAATCATGTAAATCGGGACATGGTTTTAGTATAAAATCATTATGTAAGTTGAATTTTATGTAACTCGAGGAATTTGTAAGTCGGGGTTTTACTGTACCCTCATTTTAACTTTTGTTCCTTTTGCTATACTATGCTGGTCTTGGATCATAATAAAGATTGAATCTCCAAAAGGGAAACTTGCTGTGACAATTTTCACAGCTTCACTGGATAGAGTCTCCTGATGTGACTTGGAGAACTTTCTACAAATTCATTCCACTTCACATGAGGAAAACTAGGGTCAATAGCTATCAAAAGCAGGACATATGGAATTAAATGTTATTAGGACAACTTTTGATCAACATTTTGGAATTAAAAACTTTACACATGGACCCTAGAGTATAAAAATCAATTGCACAATTGAAGAATGGATTGAGCATACATCTCTTTTTATTTTTTGTGTGACAAGCATTTAGTTGTTACTTAGACTTTCAACACAACATCAAATTAATTTTTTTATCATTTTTCTGTCAGAGAACAGAGCTTGTTTCAGAGTATGAACTGTAGAATCCTCTCCTGAAGAAAATGATGCATGAAACTCATCCAAGTTATCAGTAGTTCAATCAATCAATCAATCAATCTTTATTACTGTCCAAAACCAGCATAGTACAGCAAAAAAAAAAGAGTTAATATATATATTAAAAACATATATAAAGGAGCGTGACTGCTCTGGGTTGAGTAATAGACTAATATTAATAGATATAGTGCAGTGGATTAGTGGTTGAGATGCTGAGCTTAAAGACTGGAAGGCTGGGGTTCGATACCCGAGTGCTTCACAACAGATCTTGGTGACATGAAAGGAGCCTCAGTCAGGTGTCCCCTGAGCGGAGTTTCTCCAGCAAAAATCCTTTCAACCCAGAGTAATTTCTGACACAAAATTTATTTAATAGATTAATATTACGGTCCAGGGCCAGCATAGTACAGCAAAAGAGGGGGGGGGGAAGAAAAGCAGTATACATTTTAAAAGGAGTGTGTGTACATTAATGGTGTTACAACTATTACTAAACCTATGATGTAGTGCTGATAATTTATTTAGCTGAAGGACCTGCCAGGATTATTATTCTAATATTACAGGCTGTGGCACAGAACCTGGCAGTACTGCGGATGAAGGTGGGACTTTAATCAGATAGTAGCCAGTAGGTGTATGCTGTTTGACCATCTTGCCTATTTGCAGAGCCGTGGAGATATGAACTTGTTCAGGATGTTAGGTTAGAACCTCCAAACAAGCTCAAGGTTATCATTCAAGTTTGCATTCAAGAGTGTTTACTAAAATGAGAACCAGCACTAAAGAAATATACTCTCTGCCTCTCTGGCCTCTTTAACTTTGTGCCTCCTAGTTGTCTTGCATTGGACCTTATCAATTGTGTTTGGTAGCCAGTAACCCAGAATTTCATTGAAAAACATAGCTCTTCAATATTTTCACGCAATTTCTAGATCTACTTGATTGAAGAGTTTTATCTTGTAGAAATTCAAATTTTAACACTAAAATTGAAACTGCTGGCTCATTTTTGTTAGCAAGCGTGTACAGAGTTTGAGATTTAGATCCTGTTACAGAGGTTCAGCTTCTTCTTCTTCTTTGCTTCCTCTTTTGCCCATCGGGTGTCCAGGGAAGAGGTTCAGCTGGAAGAGCAAAAGCAACATTTCCATCTGGACCCTTGCAAATATGTTTAGATAAAGATGTCTATTAGACCAATATGGTATGTCTTGATTTCCTCTGGAACCATCCATATGGTGGACATGCCCTTTCCATCTAAAACGATGACCTATGATGGAAGCTTCAATGGATATTTCTTCAATATTCAGATAACAAAGCTTAACAGCTTGGTTTTATTAGCAGGATATAGTATAGTAGGGTGATTGTTTTTTAACTGATCCTTTGGTCTGGTCTAAACCAAATTAGAAGATGGAGGAAGTAGCTCACTGGGAAAGGAACATCCTTAAAGGCGGATATAGCTGAAGATCTCAATCTCCCCTACATCACCTGGAGGACCCTGAATAGGCTGAGGGTTGGAGTCCCGAAATGCAAGACCAACATGCTCAAGTGGGGACTGTTGGTGGACAACAACACATGGAGTGAATGTGGAGAGACACAGAATCTGGCCCATTTGCTGGTCTGCCAATTGCTGCCAGATACATTCACCAATGAGGATTTCAGTTTGGGCAATGACAAAGTGAAGAAAGTGGCTTCATTTTGGCATTTCAGGGTCTGATAAGGACACAAAAGAAAAAGAATTGATCCTTTATGATCAATTGAGAAGGCCTTGATGCTAGGAAAGGTGGAGGACAAAAGAAGGGGGTGGCCAAAAATAAGACGGCTAGATGGTATTGTAGATACAATGGGAACAAAGCTGTGTGGGCCAAAGAACCCTTTCCCCATCTTCTTGGGGGACTTTTGTTTTGTTTTCTTTCTTGTTCACTCAGTGGCTTAAGTAACTGTTGTGTTCTCAATTCTATGCCTTTAAACAACCACCAACTGTATCAATGTAACCCGTTGTAATTAGGACGCGAGCTAATGACCACCTAGTGGCAATAGCGAGCGCCCAGCTCACACGGTTCCAATTCCCAAAGAACTGCAGCGCGGGAAGATTCCCGCCACTACCTCACCTGGACAAGAAGGGCGTGACCTGAAATGACGTCACGCCGACAGTAGCCAATGGGCTACCGTGGAGCCACATTCAAATGTATAGCCACCATATATATTGAGCTGTTCGTCCGCCATTACCACATGTTCCCCCGGACCACCATGCAATAAAGATGTGTTAAGCCAATACTTCGGCTGTTCCTGTGTCTTGGTTCTCATACACTAAATTGGCGATGAAGGTGGGATAATGGATCCCCACGAGATCAAGACACACGCTAGTCATGCCGGGTTCGACATCAACAAACCGGAAGACTGGGAGCTCTTCGAAATGGACTTCCAAGATGCGCTGGTGGTGTCCGACATTACGGACGAGGGAAAGAAGAGGGCCATCCTCACCCGGATGCTCGGGAATGCTGCCAAAAGAGTATTGGTGGACCTGGTATCACCGAAGAAGGTGAGTGAGCTGCCGGTCAAACAGCTCCTGAAGGCGATGCGCGACCATTTCCAGCCCTCGGTTTTGATGTTCTCGGCTCGAGACGCGTTCTGGAAGAGAGTCCAAGCGCCTGGTGAGTCCATCGCCGCCTTTGCAGTGGCCCTGCGGTTGGCTGCCGGCCCATGCAAGTGGGAAAACCTGGAAATCGCCCTCAGGGACCGCATGCTGTGTGGCCTGTGGGACAAGGAGGTTCAGCGAAAGCTGATGAACCAGGAGCCACCCCCGACGCTGCGCGAGGTTGTGAAGGCGGCGCAGGCCGTGGAAGCCACGAGGGCCGGAGTCAAGGGGTTCAGAGAAAGGCCCCCACAGTCCGACAAGGCAGCCGGGGCGGTGCATGCGGCCAGACGGACGCCGAAATCTTCCACGGAGAGCAGCGACAACGAGGATGTCCGGAGGGTTCGGAAGGAAGGCCGACGCTGCGACGGATGTGGAGCGGCCCACGACCGCATCAAGTGCCCGTTCCGGAAGGCCGAGTGCCACAACTGTGGACGCCGGGGGCACATCGCCAAGGTCTGCAGACGGCGGCACAGGGACTGGAAAAGCTCGTCAGACCGCTCGCCGAGTACCAAGGAGGGCGCCCGGCCCGTGAGGAAGCAGGACGGCGTGGGCCGCATCTCCGACGACAGCAGCGACGACGCCCCAGTGTACAGCGTGTCCTTGGGACACCCCCGTTACTTTGTTGAGGTACTGGTGCAAGGGGCCCCTGTTAGGATGGAGATAGACTCGGGTTCCTCCTACTCAATCATGTCCCAGCGGGAGTTCTTGGGAATTTCCCCCCATGTGCGCCCTAAGCTCAAAGCGTTGAGGTCCACGCTGCGGGACGTACAGGGTAATAGCATTCCGGTGCTGGGGGTTGGAAAATTCAAGGTCCAGTACAAGCAGCACGCCGCAGAACTGCCCCTGGTTGTTCTCAAGGGGGGAAGTTGAAGCCTCCTCAGGACTCAATGGTTTAAGCCCCTGGGTTTGTTCATTGGGGGGGTGCATGCCGTTGGGACTGACCCAATACAGGAGGTGTGCGACGCGCACCCCGAAGTATTCAAGAAAGGACTCGGAAAATTCAAGGGACCCCCAGTAGCGTTCGACCTGGACCCGGAGGTCCGCCCAATAAGACTCAACCCGCGCAGAGTGCCTTTCGCACTAAAGGACAAAATAGAGGCGGAACTGGACAAATTGGTGGGCCAGGGGATTCTTGTTCCTGTTGATTCCGCGGAGTGGGAGACTCCGATTGTAACTGCACTGAAGGCCAACGGGGAGGTTCACATATGTGCTGATTATAAGTGCACCATTAATAAGGCGATCCGCCCTAATGCATATCCGGTGCCGGTAGTCAGCCACCTGTTGGCCAGATTACATGGGGGAAAGTGTTTCGCAAAACTTGACCTGGCGCAGGCCTATCAGCAACTCTCAGTAACCCCAGCTGCAGCTGCTGCGCAAACTATAGTCACTCATAAGGGGGCGTTCCAGGTGACGCGCTTACAGTTCGGCGTGAACTCGGCGCCCGGCATTTTCCAGTCGCTCGTGGAACGCCTCTTGAAAGGACTGGATGGGGTCTTGCCATACTTTGATGACGTATTGATAACGGGGGGAGTGAGGAGTTGGCTGAAAGGCTAGACAAAGTACTGGCGGTGTTTGAAAAGGCGGGGTTGAGGTTGCAGAAAGACAAATGCGTCTTCTTCGCAAAAGAGGTGGAGTTCTTGGGTTTCCGGGTAACCCCTGCGGGAATTAAACCCTCCAAATCAAAGGTAGCCGCAATTCAAGGTGCCCCTCGCCCCACCTCTAAGCCCGAATTGCAGTCGTTCCTAGGGCTCTTAAATTTCTACCACTCCTTCCTGCCTCGGAAGGCATCGGTAGCAGAGCCGCTGCATAAGCTGCTCAAGAAGGACGAGGCGTGGAAGTGGGGCGAGAGCCAAGAGAGGGCATTCGTTGAACTGAAACAACGCCTAGCGTCTGATGCCATTCTCACCCATTTTAACCCCAAGAAGCTGGTGGTTCTGATATGTGATGCATCCCCAGTGGGGGTGGGGGCGGTGCTGTGCCATGTGCTGGAAAATGGGAAAGAGGCCCCGGTAGCATTCTACTCCAGATCCCTGTCCCAGGCTGAGCGAAACTACGCCCAAACAGACAGGGAGGCGCTAGCAATAATAGCGGGGACTAAGAAGTTCCACAATTTCCTCTACGGCCGCCCCTTCACCATAGTTACCGACCACAAGCCCCTGCTAGGCATTTTCACTGCAGACAAGCCCACACCTCAGATCCTGTCCCCTAGGATGTTACGGTGGGCCATCTTCTTAAACATGTATCAGCACGCGTTGGTGTACCGCCCAGGGAAAGAAATAAGCCACGCGGATGCCCTGTCGAGGTCTCCCCTTCCCCACACTAGCAGCACCGTGGGCGAGGAAGAAAAAGACCGCCAAGTGCTCCTGATAGAGGTCTTAGATTCGCCCCCTATTGTACCCGCAGACATCGCCAAGGCGACCGGAAAGGACAAGATGCTAGCTCGAGTCAGCTCCTGGGTGCAAAAAGGGTGGCCAGCGTCCTCCCTGGCGGCAGAGTTCGCCCCATTTTTCAGGAAGAGGCTAGAGTTGTCCATAGAGAGAGGGTGCCTTCTGTGGGGCCAGCGGGTGGTGGTCCCCGAATCCTGAGGCCTAGGGTACTCAAACTGCTGCACGTCAGCCACCCTGGAATTGTCCGCTCCAAGGCTCTGGCCAGGAGCTATTTCTGGTGGCCCCAGTTAGACGCCGACATCGAGCACATGGTAGGCACTTGCGAGAGCTGCCAATGCTCCCAACCCGAAGAGGCGCGTCTGCCACACAGGGAATGGTACGCGGCGAAGGGGCCGTGTTCCTGGGTGCACATTGATTTTGCGGGCCCATTTAGAGGGACACTTTTTCTCCTCGTAGTAGATGCTTACTCCAAGTGGTTGGAGGTCATCCCGGTTACGAGCACCTCCTCGGCGACGACAGTGAAGCATTTGCGTAGGTTTTTTAGCACGTTCGGTATACCCGACACCCTAATTAGCGATAACGCTAGTTGTTTTACGTCCGCAGAGTTCAGGGCATTCACTGAGATCAACGCCATTCGGCACATCACCTCCGCCCCTTTCCACCCGGCAACAAATGGCCAGGTCGAGCGCCTCGTGTGCACCACCAAAGACGCACTGAGGCGCATGGGTCCCGGGGATCTCAACCTACAAGTGTGCCAGTTCCTGCTGGGCTACAGGGTGACCCCCCTAGCTTCTGGGTACTCGCCCACAGAGCTCTTAATGCGTAGGAAGCTGACTACGATTCTGACCAGGCTAGACCCCACAAGGGTGGAGGACACAGGGAGGAATATCGGGTTAGCAGACACGAAAAGTTTCGAAGTCGGTGCCCCGGTGCATTGCAGGAATTACGCCAGCGCGGGGCCAGCCTGGGTCCCGGGCGTTGTCGTTGGACGGACGGGTCCCGTGTCGTATTGCGTAGAGACCGTCACGGGTCTACTCTGGAGACGACACGCAGACCAACTCCGGAGCAGGGTTCCGGGACACCAGAGCGCGGACGGCGCGGAAAAGGATTCAGCGTTAGGGTTCTCCCCCACCCGTTCAGCCCAAGGGGGAGGAGAGAGGGGGCCAGTGGTCCCCACCTAGGGGGGAGGGGAAGGAATCTGTCCTCGTAGATATCCTGAAGGATCCCTCTAATGACGCCCCAGGAGATAATTTTGATTTTCAGTTACAAAACCGGGGGGGTTTCGGAGTGGTCCCCCACCCATCCAAGCGAGAAGCAGGGTTTTTCGTTAGTCCCCAGTGCCCCCGGTTTTTCCGTCCCTTCCCCAAAAGCCGCAGAACCGCAGCAAGTCACTAACGAGTCTCCCTCTCCCGTTGCAGGACAAGGAACCAGGGGACAGAGAAGCAGTAGCACTCCCGGGACAAGCCAGCCAGCAGCACGGCCAAAGCGCGTTTGCAATAAGCCATCTTGGATGAGAGACTTCGTCTCATCCTAGGGGGGAGGGATGTTGTGTTCTCAATTCTATGCCTTTAAACAACCACCACTGTATCAATGTAACCCGTTGTAATTAGGACGCGAGCTAATGACCACCTAGTGGCAATAGCGAGCGCCCAGCTCACACGGTTCCAATTCCCAAAGAACTGCAGCGCGGGAAGATTCCCGCCACTACCTCACCTGGACAAGAAGGGCGTGACCTGAAATGACGTCACGCCGACAGTAGCCAATGGGCTACCGTGGAGCCACATTCAAATGTATAGCCACCATATATATTGAGCTGTTCGTCCGCCATTACCAAATTGTTCCCCCGGACCACCATGCAATAAAGATGTGTTAAGCCAATACTTCGGCTGTTCCTGTGTCTTGGTTCTCATACACTAAAGTAACTAAGATGCAGACTGGGAGGCAGAAGATCAGCAGTTTGATTCCCGAGTACTGCAGGACAGAATGAGATCTCGTCTTTATCCCAGCTCCTGCCATCCTAGCAGTTCGAAAGCAAGAAATTGCAAGTAGATAAATAGGGACCACTTTGGTGGGATGGTAACAGCATTCCATGCACTCTGGTGTCTAGTCATGCCTGCCACATGACAACGCTGGCTCTTCAGCTTTGAAACAGAGATGAGCACTGAACCCTAGAGTTGGATAAGACTGGCTTTCGAGCAAGAGAAACCTCTCTCTCTTTCCCTCCCTCTCTCCCTCCCTCTCTCTCTCCCTCCCTCTCTCTCCTTTCTCTCTCTCCCCCCTCTCTCTCCCTCTCCCTCTCTCTCTCTCACACACACATATATAGTGATCAAGCAACACCCCCCCTCCCAGGTTAACTCTGGCCCAAACAGCTCAATAAAGCATGATTTGCCCCTGCATATATGAAATATCGCTCATCTCTAGAGTAGACTCCATG
This sequence comes from Bradypodion pumilum, assembly GCA_035047305.1. Lineage (NCBI taxonomy): Eukaryota > Metazoa > Chordata > Lepidosauria > Squamata > Chamaeleonidae > Bradypodion > Bradypodion pumilum. The sequence continues at coordinate 54,514,998 of JAWDJD010000003.1, read as the reverse complement.
GTGGCTACGAACAGCAGTAGCAAAACCGAAGCCTCCATGAGCATGTGGCAAGGAAGGGAAATGAAAGAGAAATGCCCCCCCCATCTTCTCTCTCTCCCCTTCCGCAAGCGAAAAGCCTGCCACACAGCGACCTCTGGTGGCCAGAAAAAAATACTGCAGCTTCGGTCAGGATTTTTAAAGAAAATACGGGGAAATTTATAAAATGGGAGGGGTGGGAAGAGGGGTAAAAATAGGAGTTTTCCCAGGAAAAACGGGATAGTGGACAGGTATGCATGTCAGAAGGCAAATTACCAAAAAAAAAAAATTCTCAAGCTTGACACCTCTTCTTCAAAAATGTTGTCTACTTCTAAATACTGCCAGTCTGTTAGCACTTTTTCTTTTTCATTAAAATTAAGTAGGGTGATACAAGGCTAAATGGCTTGCTTACTTGATGTAAATATTTTATTACCCAATATGGATTCTATCGTGAACAGAAGAGAAAATATTTTCATTTGCTTTCACAAATAAACCCACACTAGACTGCAGACACATACATATCTACACACATACACACCGTAATTACACTGTCAAAAGTAATTCTTTAATGTAATGATAATAACTACATCCTTTCTGTACAATGTGAAGAAGTCTTTTCAGTGGGAGTATAAGTGTGGACTTCATTAATGAATACAAAAAATATATTCTAAGGAATGTAAAAGCTTTTCATCAATAGCATGGAGTGCAGCTGTTAAAAATGTTAAAGGAACCAGGTCAATTAACAGTAGGTACTGTAATGACTGAGGAAATGATGCCATGTGGTATTATTGTTGCTACAAAGAGTAATGTCTCATTCAGAAGCAAATGAGATTCCCCAGGAAACTCTCTATATTTTGGTAGGAAAGTAAAGACAGCAGGTTCCTCTTCATGCAGAACTATTCTACATTCAGCCTTCCCATCCCAGACACTCTTCTTCTTTATTATCGATGGAATAATCAGTAAGTTAAATAGAAGTGATGGGAAATACGGTAAAAGTGCCTGTAATTATGAGACTCACAAAAACTCACCAGTGTCCTAACACAATGTTGTGCCATCTAGATGTTTTTGAACTTCAATAACTATATTCTATGCACAGTTTAGACGGTGGGGAGAAAATGATGAAAAGTGTATTTCAACAACATATGGAGAGCCACAGGCTCCCTACTAGTTCTAACATAAAACCAATCAGACTCTCCAATGTCCTAACATAAACCCATTTTAAAAAAACTAGCAGTAACTAACGTTGCATATCATCAAACAAAGGAGAATTGCTATGAAATGCAGCCATATGCACAAGAACCATCTGGTATTCTAGAACTTAACTTTTCCTCACAAAACTCTTCTTCCTGCTGCTTCTTTTTGCCTTCACTTTACACACAGCCAAATTCTATTCATTCAATTTTCCCCTTGTTTCCTTTATTTGTGCTTTGCTCCAACTACTTATTTTTAAAGCGCAACACTGATCCCCTAAAGAAAAGCCCATTCTCACATTTAAAAAACACTACCCTGGATAAAAAATTATAAAAACACAAAAATGGATCATAACATAATATTTTACCTACGGTATGTGAAGCAAAAATTTTAAGGAAATAAAAAGTACTTTAGCAGAATAATGAACAAGCTTTCAAGATACGTTTTATAGAATGTTTCCTTAAAATCATTCTTCAGCAGTGAGTTGCTGAGTTATTCAAGAAGCTCTCTAAAGAGCAACCATTAAATTCAATTCTGAATTATCACAATCATTGCAATTGTAACCACTGCATCATCATTATATAGATCACAGGTTACACATAGTCTACTGAAAACGGCTGGTGGCTGTATATGACACAGACCTTTTCTAGAAAACTTTACTAAACCACTGCATTTTTTTACAAAACAACAACACTGGAACTCTGAACTGCCTCTAAACCTGTATACAGTATATATAGGGACTGCAGTGGCTCAAGTGGTTAAGACACTGAACTCACTGACTGGAAGGCCGGAGTTCGACTCCCAAGTACTGCAGGACAGAATAAGCTCCCGTCTTTGTCCCAGCTCCTGCCAACCGGGCAGTTCAAAAGCAAGACATTGCAAGTAGATAAATAGGGACCACTTTGGGGGGAAAGTAAATAGCGTTCTGTGTGCTTCGGTATCTAGTCATGCATGCCACATGGCCATTTAAATGTCTGCAGAAGTAGACAGCGCTGGGTCTTCGGTTTTCTAACAGAGACAAGCACTGAACCCTAGAGTCGGGATATGACTGGCTTTTGAGCAAGGATGACCTTTAACTCACAGAAACTACTTCAGTGGAATTCACATCAACAGCCTCGGGCTTCCTCTCAAAAACAGAAGAACCAGGGGTTTGGTTTGGTCCAATCACACAATAGATGCTAGGTATGAAGGGTAAGCTCGTTAGCAAATGTGTAATGGCTGTTTTGCATCAATTCAGGGCTGTAGCCAGGGGATGGCCAGAGTGGGCTTGGCCCACCTTGAGTTAGCAGTCTGCCCACCCTGGCAAAGCACAGTTTCCCATAGGAATGCACTGAAAAGAGATTTTGCTGCTCACCCTGAAAAAATTTCCATCCACCCACATCTAAAATCTGGCTACAGCCCTGCATCAATTTGTAATTCAACAGGGTGAAACTTCACCACTAATCTGAATAACAGCTATTGCAGTTTGGGAGGGGGGGACCACATACCTACTTGCTATGCTAACCATTCTGAACCTCTGTATCTTATATGTATAAATGTAAGCCAAGAAGTCTCACTCCCATGTCAGATTAAGTGGACCTGTTCCATGAAAGCTAACATTAAAATACAACAGTTAGTCTTTAAAGTGCGTGCCACAACATTTTTGTTTTGTTTACTCTCTGATATGCTTCAAAAACACTGTTACACTCTGCAGGCTGCGAAGATTGTTGCATTATTAAATATTTTTCATTAAATTTTTAAGCACTTGGTTCAAATATGATATTATAGTTTCCTATAAATAATTTCATGTCAGAAATTATTCTGGATTGAAAGGATTTTTGCAGAAGAAACTCCGCTCATGAAATGCCCAAATGAGGCTCCTTCATGTCCCCAAGATCTTTTACCACCGAAGTGGCCCCTATTTATCTCCTTGCAGTTTCTTACTTTTGAACTGCTAGCTGGGACAGAGATGGGCACTCAATTCGTCATGAAGTACCTGGGTTTCGAACGGCCAACTTGCCAGCCCTCCAGCTAACAAGGTGAGCTTCTTAACCACTGAGCCACTGCAGCCCCTTTCCCTACAAATACAAACATTACTGTTACACGTTTTAATTCTTGGACAATTGGAAAAAATATTTTTCTTTAACAATAAGCTATATTTTGCATCTAACTTTATTATTATATTAGATATAAATTATAAGAGTTGTAATATGTATGTTATTACCCTGGAAATTTAATATTAATGACATAAAACATGTGACTGATCTTCCAACAAGTACTGTACATGATAGTAAAGTTGCCCATTTCACAACTGAAGATGGAAAATCATTAGTGCTAATGTGTTTCCAACTTGCACCATATTTCTTAGTTTCTAGAATACTTCAGGGAATGATTGTTGATATATTTTCTGATGAATAATGGGAAAGACAAAATTGCAGCACAACAAAACAAGATTATCTCAGTAAGTTTCCATTACTGTTTCCCACTTATTCACTTTATAGCCACAAACTATGTACATAACAATGAGAGCATATTTTGTCTCAAGTGCTCTATTCTCTATTGCCTCCTGATATATTTACTCTGAATAAACACTTTCATTTCATGCACATCATTTGGGCAATGGCAGCTAAAATGACATATAATTCAGTGTTCACAGACATGCTGTTAAACTAGTTAGTTATCCTTTCTCCCCAAAGCATTCCAGAGAATATCAGTATCTGTTATACAAAGGTGATAGCAATTTCATCAAACAACAGTTCTTAGGTACAGTATTTGTTCGGAGAAGAGGTTTTAACTAGAATAAAGGATGAGTTTCATCATAGGTTATCACTTCCACAGATCCTGCTACTATTACAAAGAACATCTGCCTTTGTGAGGTACCTACAAGATACAAATATTCCAAAGTACTAAAAATCTGTGGATATATAATATACAGAATGTAGATGTCCTAAACATGACTTCCATGAGATTTGGACCCTTTTCAATCGATCTGATAGCCATAAATTGCAATATTTCCAAGCAGGAATACTTTGGTGAGAAATTATCTTAAGTGCAGTTTATGACTCTCATTCTTACCTTATTTATTAGGTAACTGAGGTGTATGTACATGTCCTCTCTTCCATATAAAGTATCTGGGTGCTAATTAATGTAATTAAAATCCAGATAAAATAATACTAGTCACCACCCCCAGGTTTCCATTATTGGATTCAGTATCTGTGGCTTCAAGTTATCAATAAAAAATCCATGAAATACAGAAGTAATTCTGTAGTGCATTAACAGAGCTGGCTACTGGAGGACACTATTTATGATATGTTTGCAAGGAACAGAGGCATACATTTTGGAAGCTCTCATATAGATGGATGGAGGAATCTGACACTCCTCCCCTGCTTCCATGACTTGGGTATATGTGTTAAATGTGGGGTTTGCTATTTTTTTTCTAGTTTCAGGTATTCACAGAAAGTCACAGAACATATCACTTGCAGATACAGGTGGAAGACATGTAATAATTGTATGATGTCAAGTCAATTATGATTTATGACAAACCATTCCAAGGTTTCTAGGTAGAGAATACACTAAAGTGATTTACCATTCCCTTTTTCTGGTGACAACCTGGGACTGTGCAGCCTGCCATGTCTAGCTCTTCTCCTGGGAAGCACAGTAAGGAACTGAAGTTTCAATCTGTGGCTCTACAACCATATACTTAAACTATTGAGCTTTCTAGCGAGCATGAACATAGCATAGGGCAGTGATGGCGAACCTTTTAGAGTAGCTATGCATTGCTACTCACAAAGACATAGCTTAACACTTTCATTCCCAACACAGCTATTGAATTGCAAGGCTATACTACACACCGGTTGGACAGGACAAAGGATTCTGGCAAGAAACCAGGTGGGGGAGTGTGTATCTTCGTAAATCACAACTGGTGCACGGACTCTGTCAGGTTGGATAGCCACTGTTCCCCAGAGGTAGAGTTTTTAATAATTAAATGTAGACCTTTTTATCTCCCCCGGGAATTTACAGCAGTAGTATTAATGGTGGTGTATGTGGCACCAACTGCAAATGCATGCATGGCCATGGATATTTTGTATGGAAACATCAATACTAAACTGAGCAAATACCCAGAGGCCGTGCTGATCATCGCAGGAGACTTCAATCATACAGATTTGAAGGCAGTATTCCCAAAATTTCATCAGCACATTAAATGTGCAACTAGGGGGGAGAATACTCTTGACAAGGTGTATATGAACATTAAATGGGCATATGAGGTTAAGCCCCTGGCACACCTTGGTAGGTCAGATCATGTGTCCCTGCTTTTGACACCAGCATACACGCCCCTTAGGAAACAAGCCCCGATACAAACACGGACTGTTACTGTGTGGCCTGAGGGAGCCTCTCAACAGCTGCAGGACTGTTTCCAGGAGACCTATTGGAATGTGTTTGACCATCAAGATCTGGAGACCTACACATCAATGGTCCTGGATTATATTAGATTCTGCACAGCCAACGTCACCAGGGAAAAGCATGTAAAGATTATCCAACAGGAAGCCCTGGATGACGAGTGAAGTTCAGAGACTGTTGAAGGCCAGAAACTTTGCTTTTAGAACTGGAGACCGGGTAAAGTATAGAAAGGGCGAACCTGAAGAGGGGTATAAGGAAGGCAAAAGCTGTGTATAGAGGGAAAATTGAATATCACCTGAGTAGTCACGACACCAGGCAAGTGTGGCAGGGGATCCAGCACCTTACTGACTACCAACCCAGTAATTCATCACCTGTAGAGAGCAGTGCTTCTCTGGTGGAGGAGCTGAATACCTTCTTTGCCCGATTTGTGGTGACACCAGCAGTGGATCCAGCAGTGTTGCCAGAGTCATCGCCATTACTCCCCTTAGGGAATGTTGCCAGGGTTGAAGAGGGCGAAGTGAGGCGAATATTAAAAGGGATAAATGCGAGCAAGTCTATGGGTCCTGATGGAGTGGCTGGTAGGGCACTGAGAGACTGCTCAGAACAGCTGGCAGAAACATTTATGAAGATTTTTAATCGGTCTTTGGCCCAAGCCACTGTCCCACCTTGTCTGAAATCCTCTACTATTATACCTCTGCCTAAAAAACCTAACATAGATAGTCTGAATGACTTCCGCCCTGTGGCGCTTACACCTGTAATAATGAAATGCTTTGAAAAGTTGGTGCGGAACCGTATTATGGCTTGTTTACCAGTTGGACTTGACCCTTGTCAATTTGCATATAAGAGAAAGAGATCCACGGAGGATGCTGTGACTATGGCCCTACATGCTGTTCTCACCCATTTGGAGAAACAAGGAACTTATGAGAGACAGTTATTTGTAGATTTTAGTTCTGCTTTTAATACTATTCTTCCACATAGACTGGTGCCCAAATTATTAGATCTGGGGCATCTGCCATGCTTATGCAGGTGGATACTAGATTTTCTATCAGATCGTTCCCAACGGGTCAGAATGGGCTCTCATGTCTCTGCGGATCTCAGTATAAGTACAGGGACGCTGCAGGGGTGTGTGCTGAGCCCGCTACTGTACATGCTTTACACATATAATTGTGTTCCCAGTTACCCCAGCAATAAGATCATGAAGTTTGCAGATAACACAACGGTGGTTGGTCTGATTACTGCTGGGGAGGGGGAGTCGGCTTACAGGAAGGAGGTTGAGATGCTGACGGAGTGGTGTGGGGAAAACAATTTATTCCTCAATGTAAAAAAGACAAAAGAGATCATTGTGGACTTGAGAAAATGCAAATTGAACATCCAGCCACTTATTATTGAAGGGAATTGTGTGGAACAGGTCTCGGTGTTTCGATTTCTGGGAATGGAGCTGAGGGATGATCTAAAATGGGGAGCAAACACCAAAGATCTGATGAAGAAAACACAGCAGAGGTTATACCTTGAGAATCCTCAGGAAGAACAATCTTTCAAAGGACCTGCTGTTGGCATTCTACCACTGTACCATAGAGGGTGTGTTAACCTATGGTCTGTGGTTATGGTTTGGGAGTTGTACAGCTAGGGAACAATGCTGTCCAGGGTCGTAAAGACTGCGGAGGGGATAATCGGACGTACTCTTCCCACTCTAGATCAAATCTATGCCACCAGGTGTTATAAGAAAGCTGTAGAGATTGCAAGATAGTACGCACCCTGGAAATGATCTTTTTCAGCTTCTGCCTTCTCGAAGAAGGTATAGGGTCAGAAAGACCAGGACCAGCCACTTGAGAAATAGTTTCTACCCAAAAGCGGTTCTGGCTTTGAATGCAGTGCAATGCAGTCTATAAGGGAGCTTCTGTATATAGTTTTTAAAGAGTTTTTAGAGTTTTAGAGCTTTTTATGGGTTAAATGTGTATATGTGGGGTGGGAGTATGTTGATAATTTTGTATAGTTGTATTTTGTTTAGGTTTTGTTGGGTTGTTAAGTGTCCCCCCCCCAATCTTGCTGTTCTGTGCAGGACAATGACAATAAAGATCTATCTATCTATCTATCTATCTATCTATCTATCTATCTATCTATCTATCTATCTATCTATCTATCTATCTATCTATCTATCTATCTATCTATCTATCTATCTATCTATCTATCTATCTATCTATCAACTGAGTGCACAAACAGAGGGGCAGGGTGAATTGTGTGCTGGGGTAATGGTGCATAGGCCAACAGAGAGGGCTGGCAGTGCCCAATTTGGCATGTGTGCCATAGGTCACCACCACTGGTATAGGGTATTTCTTTTCTGGATCAGAAAGTATGAGCAGCCAGAAAAGTTACAAAAGGTTAATGAGAAGTATAGTAAATAAATAAATAAATAAAAGTCACCATACTCTCCTCAAAACCAAATGCCACTTTACAAAATTAGTTCCAAATTTTGTTTGTTTGATGGCTGCCTCCCCACATCTCAGCTCTCTAGAATGAATTGAATTGAATTGAAATTTATTCTTATATACCGCTTTCCTCGTCCAGCAGACAACCCAAAGCGGTTCACAATGCATAACGTACAGAAATACAATATAGCACCAATACAAAGCAAAATACAATTTCACAAGCAAAACAACAATGCAAAATTACACAACAGTACATGGTATTACACCAACTACAATACAAAAATGCAATAAATACAAATCAGCTGACACTAAGTAGAGGGACTGTGGAGAAGGAAAATGGTGGCCAGAGTGCCAACTCAGTTACTGTTATAGCCAACTGCAGTGGCACTGCAAAAAAGAAAGAAAGAAAGAACCAAACAAACAACAATTGAATTTTTTTTTGGAAAAATTTGCAAAGATGTGCTACTAACTACAGCTAGTGGTAAGTCCCACCTCTGAGAAATTATTAGAGAACCTCTTATTCCTCTGGAGAGAGACATTTTCTGTTGTTACCAAGAATTATTAAGATTTTGCAAAAGTTGGGGACTGAGCAAAATATTAAGATTGGATGCAAAGGTGAAAATTATAGATACCCAGGCTGATTAGAAAATATAAAAGAAAAACATAGAATCAATGGGTTACAGGAAATATAAGACTATAAATGAGCACAATAGAATGCAAATGGATAGAAAATTCTTCTATCTGTAACTGCTTCGGTGGCAAAAAGTTGCTAGTTCTACTTAGCATCTCTTCATCATTGTAGAATTTGTAGAAAGTGGTGGAAGAAGAGAGATTGAACTAGAATGTATTCTGAATCTTTGGTCTGCATGGCCCATGCTCAGTCCTACCTTTCCTTTTTGGCAGTTAATGCAATGTTGAAACATGAATTATCTGTCCATATGTGGTAGAGAACATTTGTATTAAGCATGTCATCAAAAATTGCCAGAAAAGATGACATATTCCCCTATTTAGTAGTTGCAGCTTCTCCTTATTTATCTACCAGGCTTGTCATTTTCAAACACCATGGGCCTCACTCACATCCATTATCTGTTGTGGTTACAAAATACCAAGTGTCGAAAATAACCAGAGGAGTTACAGTTATTCTCCAATGCAAAAATATGGAGCATACATTAATTTCAACAAAGACATCTATAAACAAAACCCTTAATGAGAGGAGAGCAATTTAGATTGATCCTATTAAATTTGATTGCAGTAGAATTGTATAAATACACTCTATGTGGTAGATAAGAGCCTGGTGTGGTTAATACAGCTGGGGAAGACACGTTGATGATGAAAATAGATTTTCCGAGATTATGTCTATTTTCAAGAGCAATGAAAAACTATGCAGGTGGCATAATACAGTTTAATTAGAATAATCACCAGGTCTTGGTTGCCTGGAGACAAACCTTATCACTTCACTAAAAGTAGAATATTACAGGTAACAGAGAAAGAAAGTGGGCTTTTTGAAAGTACAATGCTGTGCGTAAGATTTGAATCCTCCTGTTTTATGCTGAACAAATGACTGAATGTTCCTTTTAAAGCGTTATTTAGAGTAAATAACTCTTCAAAGATGAAGTTATTCAATTATTTTTAGATGCTTGCAACTGGTAAACAAATGTGTTGCTTGTTAGTGGGATCATGTATGATGGAAGAAATGTGCGTGAACTAGTTGGGAATTTGGCTATGGAACTAGAAGTTGGGAAATTGGTTCCCCAGAGAAGTCCCATCCTGTATAGTCTTGGGGAAGCTGCAGTCCCACAGTGCCACCAGAAAAAGGAAACCATAAATCAGACTTTTATTGTTCTTAATATCAATTCTACATGTTTACACTGATATCTGCTTGTAATGCTTGCAACTTCTCGCATGGTAGGTACAAGGTAGATTATTTCAGCATAGTGAAACAAATAATTCAATGTTGTTAATTAAAATTGTTGAAGTGTTAGGAGGCCAGCATTCATGATGTTTTCAGTTTTATAAGAGACTGAAGATTAACTCCCAGCCATCGCCCAACTTTTAGCTGAACTACTCTAAACTCACTGAACGTTCATGGATATATTAATCTATTAAAAATGAAAATTTGAATGCTGAAAATCAGTGCAGTTGTTTCAAGAGACAAAGGTCAGCTTACACATGATTTTAAGAAGCCCATATAGAGGACAGAGAAAGGAGGAACTGGACAAAGAAACTTAACAGGGAAGGAAACTATGTATGGAGACAATAGGAATACGAAGAGAAAAGAGTTATGTGTATACCTGGCATAAATAGAAATAGAGTAGTATTAATAGGTAAAGGTCACTCTTGTGCGAAAGACAAGAAATCTGCAGACATTTCTGTGGACATGTGGCAGGCATGACTAAACACTGGAGTGCACAGAATGCTATTTACCTTCCTACCGAAGTGGTACCTATTTGACTATTGGCAATTTCTTGCTTTCAAACTGCAGCACTCGGGTCTCAAACTGCCGACCTGCCAACCTTCCAGTCATCAGGTTCAGTGTAACCACTAAACCACCACAGATGCAGAAATTTTTAGGGCTGAATTTCAAAAAGATTTTTGGTGGGACTCTTACATTTAATTCATGAATTTGTCCTCAATAAAGTTATTTCATCATTTCTTTTCATCTAACCAATTAAGTTTGAAGGATATTGAAAGAAATAACTAACATCCTTTCTCATAAGATTATAGGAAGTAATATATAAGGTCCTACAGTTCAGATACTGAATGGCTTTAAACAGGTTTTCATTTGTGCTAAGTACATCAATATCCAACACATGATTTTCCATTACTCTGCATAATACTTTTCTTTACCCAAGGAAAGTAGCAGGCATCTTAAATTAATTAATTCATTTCTTATAATTATATCCTGTTCATCTCTATACCCATAAAGGAAAGGCATGACTGTTTGTGTCCAGCAGGCGTGGCCACACCCCTGTAGCCTATCCCATAATAGGTGGTGCACACCTACCTTGTGTCCCGGACATCAGCCCTGCAAGGGTCCGGAGGCCAGGGGTGGGGGCCCACAAAATCAGCCAAAAAGGGTAAACTACAATTCCCAGAGACCAATACGCCACTCACCATCCAATCGGAGAGGCCGACGCTTGTGCAAAAAAGCCGAGCCAATGGATGTGCACCACAAAAATGACTGCCCTCACATGCAAGAACTAGGCATGCGCACGCACGATGCTGGCCTGTGCTTCAAGACTGGCCATGAAGGGGCCCGGCCAGGAGACCTCACCAGGCCCTCTGCCCTGCTGCCCCTTCTGTTCTCAGCCGTGCAGCCTAAAGATGCAGCTGGGTAAGGCGGTGCTGTTGGCACTGTCTCTACTCTGCCGCCCTTTTTGCCCTCAGCTGTGCTGCCTGAGGATGCGGCCAGGTGAGGCACTGCTGTAGGTGCAGCCTCTACCCTGCCGCTTATTCCGCCCTCAGCCATGCCAACTGAGGATGCAGCCGGGCGAGGCACCGCCGTAGGCCCTGCCTTTGCCCTGATGCCCCCTCCATGCCACCTGAGGACATGCCCAGGTGAGGCACTGTCATAGGCGCTGCCTCTGGCCTGCCACCCCTCCCGCTCTCAGCCACACCGCCTGAGGATGCGGCTGGGCAAGGCGGCACCATCAGCGCTGCCTCTGCCCTGCCGCCCCTCAGCCTCCCCCTCACCATGATTGGGAGCGCAAGGTCACCAGAGGTGGCTGCAGCGCCCCTCACACCAATGTGGCCCAGAGCGCAGGTAAGGATCTACTACCCAGCGAAGTGGGTACCCCAGCTAGTCCTTCAATAAAGAGATACAAGGATCTTCACCAAATATTTTGAGGGCAAACAGAAATAAAAATAAAGTAAGTTTTAATATTTGAATTGTTTACCATATTAAAACAAGCCTTGGTTGTTGTTTTTTTGTTTTTTTTACAAAAGCATATAAGCTTCTTCACTCTGGGCCTCTTCAATTGAATGATGGCGTCTAAGAGGTGACCTGATTGAAATTTATAAAATCATGCACGGTGTGGACAAAGTAGATAAGGAAAAACTGTTTTCCCTATCGCATAACACTAGAACTAGGGGGCACTCCATGAAACTTTTGGGTACTACTTCTCAAACAAATAAGAGAAAGTACTTTTTTACCCAGAGGATCACTGGTCTATGGAACTCCCTGCCAGAAGAAGTGGTGACAGCTGTCAGTCTTGACAGCTTTAAGAAAGGATTAGACAAGTTCATGGAGGACAAGGGTATCAATGGCTATAATTATGGATACTTAAGGACAACCTCTGGGTTGGAGAGATAGGCAGGATATCTCTCAATGCCATTTCCAGGGAATCCTAAACAGGTGAAGGCATCTGCTTGGGAATACCCTGAAGCAAATGGTGAGCCACTGTGTGTGACAGAATGCTGGACTGAATGGGCTATGGCCTGTTCCAGCAAGACTGTACTTATGTTCTTATGTTAAGCAAAATTACTCAAAAGTACAGTTTTGTTATATGCCACCAAGTTGATTCTGTCTTATGCAAATCTTTGGCAGGGTCTTCCAGAGTACAGTAGTTAGAAACAGCTCACCAATCCCTTCTGCTGGCACTTTACAAATGTGCAGTTTATCCACACTTGTCTGCAACTTCTACAGGTTGGCTCTTAACAGTGCACAGTGGGTAACAGAACTCCTGTGCTCTAGCTCGGTAAAATGCTAAAGGAAGGTGTAAGAAGATGTAGGAATGGGAAAGTAATGGGACTCAATAATATCCAGTTTGAACAAATTAAACATTTGGGGCAAAACACAAAGGAATGGCTCCTTCAATTCTTTAACAACTGCTGGATGAGAAAACAAATCCCCAAAATATGGTGGAAAAATAATATAATTACTATATCAAAACCAGGCAATGAACCATCAGATCGCAAAAGCTACATAACAATTTCCCTACTATGCTCGTTAGCCAACATGTTTGAATGCATGATATTAAATAATCTAGTCTCTAAAATTGACTCTTTTCAGCTTTAGGCCTGACAAGAACTGTATGGTTCAAATTTTAAATCTATCCCAGTTTATAGAAAATGGTTTCGAAACATATAGAGTAACTATAGAATCATTTGGCAACCTTACAGCTGTTATGTTCACCATCAATTTGATTGTCCATCATCAACTGTTGCTCAAAACCACTTTACTAAATGTCATGGACTACGGTAACAGAAATGTCCACCATTCTACTTTTTTGTTGAATTTCAAGGGAAGCACAGTTGCTGGAGAAATCAGAGTACTGATCACCCACAGGATAGCATCCTAGTACCATTATTTTTTTACAGCTTACACAAGTGATTATCCAAGTTTCAATACTCCAAGAGTTTCATCTAAGCTGAAGATTTTCACTTGACAGTCTAGGAGCAAACATTTGAGCGCAAGTACTAGCTAGCCTCTGCTTTAGAAGACATTTCCTTATATTACAAAAAACAACCAGTAAAAACCAAACCATTTAAGAATATAGGACAGTGCCTTCTACTTAAAGAAAAGAGAAGCAGACAGGGAGTTCTGAGTTAGCTGGGATGGCAAGATTTTGGAACATTAAACCAAACTATTTGGGTGTCACTCTGGACCAAACCTGATCTACAAACAAAACAAACCACTGTCCAAACACCAAACAGAAAATTGCTACCAGAAATTACATATGTAGGAAACTGGCTGGGTCAGACTAGGGTTCATACCCAAACAAAAATAAAAATAAAAGTTTTGCCCCTGTGTTATTCCACAGTAGAATATGCTAGTGTTGTATGGTAGAAATTAGCATATGCCAAACAAATAGCTGTAGCTTTTAATGAATCATACAAAGTTATTACTGGCTGCCTAAAACCTACCTCCCGTTATTTGGCTTGCATTATTCCTACCGAAGTATGTCAAGAGGTGCTAGTAATAATGAAATAAATAAGGTAAATACAGCACCAAACCTATCCTCTTTATAGATACCAAAGTCTGATGGTGGAAAATGGAAACCTGCACACATTTTGGTCTCTTATTATTAAATTAGAAGGCTTGGTTAAACCTATAGAGCGCAAAAAACTACTTAGATACAGAACAAATTTCTGTGAAAGTGGATAAACTGAATCAATGCAGCACATGTGCATGCCAGTTATATCTCTCCATCAAGTACAAAAGAAGATCTAATGTTATTGAAGTAGGTTGCTTCTGGTCATAACAGTCTAATTATTTTAACACTTTCATTTGTTTTGAGTTTTATTTATATTTCATGTATGTCCATAATTTTAAATTGTGCAACACTTTGATTGATAAAGATAAAAAAAACCACCTGAAAAGATTATTGAAAGTGCAGCAACCTCCATTAAAGCCATTTTTGATAGCTATTCCTACTTAAACATAAACAATCTTTGAATTAATCTGTTAACACTTTAAAATCAGGTCTCCTGTTCTTCTTCTAATTGGGATTTACTGTTTGTCTCATTGCTTTGCATAAGTTCAACAAATGTGGTCTTCCCTTCTGTAAAGACAACAATCTCTTTATACAACTGCTCACTATAGACAACTCACCACAGTTCAGCATTTGTTAATAAGGGTTGGTATTTCAACATTCGATCTACAAAGTTTGTCACTTTTTTTCTCCTTACAGTTTTTATTCTAAGATAAACATTTAGTTGCTTTTAAATATTTAAATCCTATGTGTGCTTATTCAGAAATTCTACTTCACTGTTCAACAAGAACTCTAGACAAAAGTTCTCAAAACTTGTAAAGGCTAGGGTGCATGATAGACTATTGACACTTTGTGCAGCAGAGTTTAACATGGCTTAGTGGCTAAGATACTAAACTTTATGACTAGAAGGTCAGCAGGTCTGCAGTTCCGAGACCGGAGTGCTGTTCAATGGAGTGAGGCTCTGTATCTTTCCCAGGTCCCGCCAACCTAGCAGTTTGATAGCAATAAATTGCAAGTAGATAAATAGTTACCCCTTCAGTGGGAAGGTAACAGTGTTCCATGCACTCTGGTGTCTAATCATGTCTGTCACATGACCATAGAAATGACTGCAGAAGCAGACAGCACTGGCTCATTGGCTGTAAATGGAGATCAGCACCACACCTTAGAGTCAGATACAACTGGTGTTTTGTTTTGTTTTTTAGCAAGGGTGACCTCTACCTTTAACCATTTCCATCTTATTTAGTAAACAGAATCTGCCCTTACATCTTAATACACTGGTGGAGTAAAGTAAACAATACTTTAAGACTAGCCGACTGAAGGCCCAGTCCCTTTTAAGAACCTATCCACTGACTTTCTAACCAATTTTGGCTTTTGCTTTGCAATTACACATAAGGATTTAGTCAGTGTGTGTATGAATATATGCACATCCCTCACTTATGATAGAGGCATAGCAGCTTCTAAACTGCACATTTTTCTTCAAAGGAAATCTGTGTATAAAGCCACGGGTTGTGTGGTTTGAAGAAATTAATATGTCCACATTCTGGCCCACATGTTTTCTATACTAAAAATCATGTTTTGTCAGAATAGGATTGAAAACATGTAATTAACTGAACATTTGTGTGAGTTTCATATTTACTGTACTCAGAAGTAAGCAGCTTCATTGAATTTAACAGTACTTACTCCAAAGTAAATTCATGTATGATTGTAGTCTAAATCACACAATGTTAAATTCTTATGCATCTGAGTATCACAATATAAAATTACTATTTATGTCTTAAAATCCATTGCCCTAAATTATCACATAATTATAACATTTTCCCCAACTGGTGCCCTCATTAACACTGATTTTACGGCTCCTATTAATACAGCCTGCCCCACTGAAAATGGCTAAGAAAACCAGCTGCAATAAATGCCAATATATAATTTGAATTGCTTTCATTTTACAAAAAATATGCTACAGTTCATTTACTCCAGTAATATAAAGATTAAAATATGTTAAAATTCAAATTTTTAGAAGCGTATCTTGTAAAACATTATACTTCTTCAGTTCATTTACTCAACCATTTCTTTATTTGGCAGTTTACAACAGAAGTCCCAAATACTGTACTGAAAACAGCCAATTGCAAAATTAAATAGATATATAATTAAATAAGAACAGTATCAAATATGGACCCACAGCAAACTAAAATTATAGCAAAGGGAAACGCTAGACAAAGCTGAAGGAACCGTAGAGCTGGTCTACATAATAATAGTAGCATCGTTCCTTAAAAAGACATTTTTAAAGCTACATCGTACCTGACATTTCCTCATGATGCAGAGGATTTCTACACCAGAACTAAATGAAGTTAAAGAAATGCCTTTCAGATGCATTACAATCAGTGCTGCATCAATAGCTTAGGAAGGGAGAGAACTGCCATGGAGAAACATCTGCTATGCTTAAATTATAGACCAGGCTTTAATAACTCCTATCAAGGCTACTGAGTCACAACGGCAATAAATTGCCTGAAGTTTGAGAGGCAGTTTTCCTTTTACCAGCAGTTGTGCAAGAACATGGGCGGGGAAATGTTATCACAATCTTGTTGCAGACATCCCAAAGTCCTTTGTTAGCCTAGTGTAAGGATAAAATCCTAGACTAAACAGGGCCAATACAGCACAGCATGTCTTGTGATTGTAAAGAGGATGAAGGAAAAAGTGTAGTCAATGTACTAGAAAAGAGCAGTCTACCAAATCACACTTTCATATTACTTTCTATGTCAAGTGATTTTTGTGGTACTACCATACTTCTTCCACATTGCAAACCAAGATATCACACAGGACTTCTGCAGGTAACTGTAGCTCTATGTCAAGCCTGACAACAGGATTGGTTTACTTCCCTACTAGATTTCTATTTTTCCACACCATTTAGTCAGTTTTACTCTACTCTTGTAGCAATTTATTTTTCAATACACCCAACTATATTTCTCACATGTTGCTTTTTTAATTGATAGTTTATCCCATCTTTTAAAATTGTAGTTTTGGTTCTTTAATGGGGCAACCTGCCTTGGGGGCTCAAAGGAAAGGCAAGAATTTTCTAAACTTAAACATACTTATACTTGTCGGGGGGGGGGGGATTCTTAAATCAACCCAGATTGTTCTTAAAACCTCCTGTGATCTCTCCTCTTGATTCAACATCTTATATATCCTACTAACAAAGCCCTTAACCCCTATTTGACCTGATCTTATATTATAAACAATTTCCTCATATTCAGTTCTGCCCCTGTCTAAACTGGATTCTTCTAAATATTTCTTATTCCATTTATTTACTAACGCAATTTGTAACCAGTTCAAATTCAATTGTCTATATACATATCTATATATGATATATCAAATTTCTTTTCTCTATCTTTACATATCCCCAACCAATCTTTCAACAGGAACACACCATATTTTTACATAAATAATTCAGACTAAATGCAATTCTTAGTCCCAGCTAGCCTAGATTATCTCAATGGAATTTATGTTCATAAATATTATCAATTCACTCTATTAGCTCTCCACCTTTTAAACATATTCTACTTCATTCTTTATAGTGGTAAAACATCAAACACATTATTTTATTCATTGTTTTCAGGAAAAAAATATTTCATGGACAATCTTTTTGTTTACCCTAAGCACAATGGGCTTTACTGCTGATTTTAATAATGTCCAACTCTTGACTATCTTGTCTGTTATATTTTCCACGGAAGCTCAATTTGTTAATCATGAGTTCCATATAACATGAAAAGAAACCATATGGTAAACAAGTAAAAACAGATCATTCTTTAAACTCAGTTAAACTAATGGCTATAACATAGTAAATGGCAAATAATGTATGGCTGATTAAGCACTGAGTGCATCAGGAATAAACAAGGTATATAATATACTACAAAGTAAAAACCTTTCATTCTTGTATGGGAGTTAACTCTTTTCTGAGTTTTGCTAATCACAGTTTATCATTATGTCTGATAAGGTAAACTGTGGTTATGAATTTTTCTTTAATTCATGATCTGAAACCATTGTTTGAAGGCCATTGCTAGCAAATTCACAGACTTCAAAATTATAGCAAATAATGGTTGGTGGTGGTGGTGGTGGTGTAGGGACATCTTGCAAAAAAGAAACTCCTAATCCTATTTGTTTATTGCTATTTTACCATAAACTACATTCAAAATATTATGCAAAATTTAGTCATAAATATAATTACTTTGCATTTTGCAGCACCCCCCCCCCACACACACACACACAATTAATCTTTCACTTTTAAAATCAGACTCCTCCCTACATACCTTTCCATGACTGGTTGACCTGTCCTGAATCATCTGCTGGCAGAATCAGAGCTATTTGTTGTACTCTCTAGTCTAGGGTAATTGCTAATGATGCAATTTAATCCTGCAAGGGACAGATAATGTCCTTCTTTCTCTGATTCCTTCTCTTAATAATGGCTGTTTACAGATTGTGGAAATTGTATGCTACAACTTCAAAATGGGTCAGTAGCTGTAGAAGTACTGTACATGGCATATGAATTCTCTCCTACCAAAGGCTGGCAGCAATCTTGTTATCTGCCATAACTGCAGTTCTAGGGTACACAGAAGGAGCCTCCTCAAAGATGGTGATATTTTTGAACCACAGTAGGGTGAACCCTGGTAACAGCAACCTTGTGTCGCTGACTAATCTTTCTCACGCTAGGTCAGGCAAAAAGGGACTACAGGATGAATTCACCAAAAGGTGCTTTCATTTTGGCAGTTTCATGTCTGGCCTGGACACAGAAGAAGAAGAACTACAGTTCTGATACAGCAAAGATAATTTTTTTCAAAATCAACCTTGCAGTACTTGGGCTTAAGAAATAAAAATACCAAGGAACAGGAGTTTTGTTCAACAGCCACTCCTCTTCATTGCAAGTGTCCACTATCTGTCAGCTCCCAGTTAGTCCAAAGTCCAAAGAAGAGCATAAACTGTGGCCATATGCTTCATATCTATTAACATTAGGACACATGCATGCATGCACACACACTAAAAAGGACAGGAAAGGCAACAATTTAATGAAAGCATCATGTAGCTTCCCTCCCTACAAAAATTGAAGAAATGAATAGTGACAATCAAGAGTAAATACCTCCGACCAGAGGTAGGGGCAAGAAGGACAAAAAGCGATGAAGGAGCATGCATGTCTTTAGAAGTGTTCTCGAATACTAAAACCAATGTCTGATATCACATCTCCACTCAGCAAATGGAAACACAAAGCATTCAACCCACCTTACTGCCAAGCCTTTCCTATTTAATGAGAAAGAGGTAATTTAAGCAAGGAAGAATAGAAATTAATTAGGAAGAGAATTTTAAACATAATGGGGAATAGCAAAACTTAATCAAAACCTGATTGTCTTGAACCTGTATGATGTTATCAGGCATTGGTTCAACTCCTATCTTACATGCACCCTCCTTCTCTCTCTTTTTTTAAAAGTAGAAACATGGTTTTCTTTGAAAGCACCCTGACATGCATCAGTGGGCACCTGCTCTCTTTCATGATTTTAAAAGAGACAAAATATTCTTATATATGTGTACTTTCTGTTAACTGCCTGTTCAGAATCTCAATATTAAGACTTTTAAAACTACATTGATTTCACCTCTTACATTTTGGGCTGAAGTGGCACTAATATATATTCATTACTACTCTTATGTCAAGCAACATCAACAGCATTCAGAATTTTCTAACATGTACCATTTGAAATCTATGTGACTTCAGGAATGTGAATCAAGAGCACAAAGGGAAAAAACAAATTTGAAGTGGAAGAGAGAACAATATTTACATATGAGGTGCAGTATGCAAACTGCACACTATCAATTTCTCCATTTCATTTCCCAAGAAAATAACCCTCCAGAAAACTGCCTCCCATGCTGTGCTAGGAGAGAAGCAAGTGGAATATGGTGCAGTGGCCTTTAGCTCCAGGTCTATGGAGTGATTTCTTGAACCTCTACAGTACTGATACTCTCACTTTTGAAAAGTGTAGCAAACCTTATATGTAGCTTCCACAATGAAAGAATGAAATTCTATACCAACTATTTGGTTGCTGTTTTTTAAAGCAGGGAATTTGATAGTACAGTATAAGAAATAGGATTAGTTCAAGAAATAGGATTAAATAGCTCTCCCCAACTTGCGCATTACTATATACAGTGGTACCTCAAGATACAAAATTAATTTGTTCCTCAGTGATTTTTTTATCCTGAAAAATTCATATTTCGAAGTGTGGTTTCCCATAGGAATGCATTAAAAACCAAATAATGTGTTCCAGAGGTCAGAAAAAAGCAAAAATAAAAAGTCTTTTAGCCGTTCAAAACTCTTTCTAAAGTGGCAAAAATACAGCAAAAATTCCAAAGTGCATTTTAGAAAGAGTTTTGAACAGATAAAAGACACCACCCCACTTTTTTCTTACCTCCAGAATGGTTTTCAATGCATATTTTGCACATCTCCAACAGCGGCCTCTAGTGGCCAGCTCTGGTAATATCCAGACCACTCTCTGACAATCAGCTGTTGAGGGGAAGGGGAAATTTTCAGCACTTCCTGGTGGGGGGTGGGGAGTTTCTGGTGGTACAAAACTGTGATAAAAAATTCAGAAAACAGAGCGGAAATGTTCCAAATACCCTCCCACCACCATGGGAAGTATCAGAAAAAAACTTTTCATGTCTTGAAAAAAATGTATCTCATGTTTCAAAATCCAATGATACACAGCAGTGATAGATCAATAAAACAGATGCAGTGTCAATAAAAACAAATTAAATAAAATATAGCTTGTACTCCATATACAAATATTATGTATTTCAAAGTCACATTACCAGAACTGGCCAATGTAATGTAATGTAAGGAACAGGTTCTTTTTCTAAGCCAACCATTTTCTGAACAGACATGAAATACTAATGGAGGTATTTGCAGCCCACCCATCCACCCCATGCTTGTATGACTCAAGTACATGTGTTGTAATGCAGGGTTCACTGCTTCCCGCAGTTTCAGGTATTCATGTAAGATGTTGGGATATATTTAACTGTACAATCAACTGAGCAGAATATCAACAAAATCAATTTTTAGAACGAGTGTTAAAACAGCAGCAAATCACTACATCATATCCTGATGACTCAATTGCTGGCTAATAGATTATAGATTTAGTAACATTGGCAGGTAAACATTGACTCACTATAAACTGATTAGTAGCAACAAAAGAAAATAAAAGAAATATCGAGCGTGCAAAATACAATTTCAGTTTCAATTAGAGCAGAAATGTAGAAATCATTATGACTTGCAGAACTATTGACTAACACTAGTTCTACTTATTTCAATGTGCCTAAATTATTTCTCTCTCTCTCTCTCTCTCTCTCTCTCTCACACACACACACACACACACACACACACACACAGTGAAAATGCTAATATAAAAGAATTGCGACTGGGAATCAAAATAATCTGTAATATTGCACAGGGTGCAAGGAAGAGGCAGCCTTTGCCAAACCATTTAATGAATCACTGTCTAACAAGCTACTTAACATTGCTAAGGTATCGGATAGATTTATTCCCCACTCCTCAGATCAGCAGATATTCTGCAGATGCTAAGTACAACCAATAGGATGGCTATGTATTTCACCAACTTGTAGTGTTGAAGCAAAATCAATGCATTTTAAGATGACTTCACAGAAAAGACATCCATTTTCAAACTCAGAATGTCAGTGAAAAAGAAATGATGCAGTTCTGATGATTTAATAACTTGAACTAATACAGCTAAAGCTGCTAATGTTCAATGCACAAGAGGTTGTGCACAAACACCGCTTCTTTAGATGAAAGGCAGGCTAGCAGTGTAATGAGAAAAGGAAAAATACAGTATTAGATAGATTGACCGATTGCTTAGGTCATTTTCTCCCCAGCCTGACTCACCTGGGCAGGGAGAAGAAAAATTATTCAGATGTCTCTCTTAAATGATGTCCTGCTGATATCACTGTAGACAATGTTTTGATAGAGTAGGAAGTGAGGAAAGTTTTGATCCTCATTGTCTTGGCAACAGGGCAATAGAACCAAGCATATTCAGTTTGGATATAGCTAAGTAACAACAATAATTAAGTACCTAAAATTGTTAAGTAATTAAAAACTTGCATTTCCCCTCATTTTTCTCACTCTACATTTGTCCAAGGTATTTCATCCACAATTATTTAACAAATTGTCCTCCTAGGCTGAGGAGGGTCAGCCTTCCCCAACCTGATGCCCTTAGATGCCTTAGAAGCCAGGTTCTATCTCTCCCAGCAAGCATGATCAATAGTTTTTTTTTTAATGAAAGGGTACCATGCTAGGAAAGGCAGGACTATGGTGTTCCCTTTTTCCATTTGTTGGAAAGGGCTATTTTTCCTTGAAGGAAGTTCCTTTAGGACAAAGCACATCAGTTTCTGTGTGTTATATTTCTTTATTTATAAAATGAATTGGATAGAACATATCTGGGTGATTTGTTGGTTCATTACTTATTTTAATTCACTTTTTTCAATTTCATCTTTAGCACTTCAACAGTTAAACTTCAGCTATACCACTGAATGATTAGCTATAAAACAGAAATAGTTGTCAAAATTTGATAATTTGCTTCTAATCTGTCAAGAGATACTTTGCTAAAATATGTAATCTAATCCATCTCATATAAGTGGAATGTAGAACCCAAACTGTGCAAGACATCTCATAATGTACAGCTTGGCCGTGTATCTGTATGTTTGGTATCTGTGGTTTTGTTTGTCTAAAGTTAAAAATATTATGTGAAAAATCCTTAAAACACACAATAAATAGATATTTCCAAGATGCATTATGAGAACTGGCAACCAGAGGCAACGCTATATAATAAAATGTTGAGTAGGAACATTGTTCTAAGTATCCATATTTCCACACAAGCTATTTCATGAGTGCACATGAAGATTGGTGGAGGCCTTTCCAGAATCCTATTTGTATGGCTCTGGTATGTTTTCTAAAATATAGAGTTTGCAGCTTTCCATAGTTTCAGGCTTCTGGAGAAGTTATTTGAATGAACTGTGTATACTTGAGTATTAAGTCAAGTTTTTTAGCCCCCAAAATGAGGCCCAACAAAGGACTCGACTTATAGTTGAGTCAATGACCCCGAGGGTCCCAAAACCACGGTGGTGCAAATTCACATACATTTTTTTAAAAAAAGTACTAACACTACCATAAAAACTCAAAAACATACCCACACATACCCATTAATTAATTTTTCTGTATTTTCATGTATTTTAATTACTGAAACTCACTAGCAGCTGCTGCATTTTCCACCCCCAACTTATACTCAGGTCAATCTATTTTCTTAGTTTTAGAGGTCCACATTAGGTACCTCGATTTATATTCGGGATGACTTATAAGAACATAAGAACATAAGAACAGCCTTGCTGGAACAGGCCACAGCCCATCCAGTCCAGCATTCTGTCTCACACAGTGGCTCACCATTTCCTTCAGGGTATTCCCAAGGAGATGCCTTCACCTGCTTAGGATTCCCTGGAAATGGCATTGAGAGATATCCTGCCTATCTCTCCAACCCGGAGGTTGTCCTTAGGTAGCCATAATTATAGCCATTGATAGCCTTGTCCTCCATGAACTTGTCTAATCCTTTCTTAAAGCTGTCAAGACTGACAGCTGTCACCACTTCTTCTGGCAGGGAGTTCCATAGACCAGTAATCCTCTGGGTGAAAAAGTACTTTCTCTTATTTGTTTGAGAACTAGTACCCAAAAGTTTCATGGAGTGTCCCCTAGTTCTAGTGTTGTGCGATAGGGAAAACAGTTTTTCCTTATCCACTTTGTCCACACCGTGCATGATTTTATAAACTTCAATCAGGTCACCTCTTAGACGCCGTCGTTCAAGAGTGAAAAGGCCCAACCGTTGCAGCCTCAGATGGTAAGGAAGGTGTTCCAGTCCCCTAATCATTCTGGTTGCCCTCCTCTGTACTTTCTCCAACTCCATAATATCCTTCTGGAGGTATGGCGACCAGAACTGTACACAGTATTCCAGATGGGGCCTCACCATAGATTTATAAAGAGGCAAAATGACACTTGCTGACTTATTTTCTATACCCTTCCTAATGATCCCTAACATTGAGTTTGCTTTTTTCACTGCTGAGGCACACTGGGTTGACACCTTCATTGAGCTGTTCACCAGGACACCAAGGTCCCTTTCCTGGTTTGTCGCAGAGAGTTCAGACCCCATCAGTTTATAAATGTAATTGGGGTTTTTTGCCCCAACATGCATCACTCTGCACTTACTGATGTTGAAGCTCATTTGCCACTGTTTTGCCCACTCCCCCAGTGTCAAGAGATCCCTCTGGAGCTCTTCACAATCTCTCACAGTTTTCACTACCCTGTATAATTTAGTATCGTCAGCAAATTTGGCTACCTTGCTTTTTACTCCTACCTCTAGATCATTTATGAAGAGGTTGAAAAGCAGGGGTCCCAGTACTGAACCTTGGGGGACCCCACTCTTTACTTCCCTCCACTTGGAGAAGTGTCCATTTAGTGCTACCCTCTGTTTCCTGTCCCTTAGCCAGTTGCTGATCCAGGACAAGACCTGTCCCTTTATTCCATGACTGGTAAGTTTATTCAAGAGCCTTTGGTGTGGGACCTTGTCAAAAGCCTTCTGAAAGTCCAGATAAACAATGTCAACTGGATCCCCCTTATCCACATGCTTGTTGACACTCTCAAAAAATTCCAACAGATTAGTGAGGCATGATTTGCCCTTGCAAAAGCCATGTTGGCTCTCCTTTAGCAGCGCATCCTCTTCTATGTACCTATTAATTCTATCTTTTAGGATGGTTTCCATCACTTTACCTGGGACACATGTCAAACTGACAGGCCGGTAATTTCCTGGATCACCCCTGGATCCTTTTTTGAAAATTGGTGTTACATTCGCTACCTTCCAGTCATCAGGCACAAACCATGATTTGAGGGAAATATTATATATTTTGGCTAGGAGATCAGCAATTTCATCTTTAAGTTCCCTGAGAACTCGTGGATGGATGCCATCTGGTCCTGGTGATTTGTTAGTGTTTAGTTTAACAAGACATGCAAGGACCTCCTCCCTGGTTATTTCTATCTTGCTTAATTCTTCGGTTTCCCTCCCTACGAAGATAGGTTCTGTTTTGGGCATGTGGTCTCTATCTTCTTCAGTGAATACTGAAGCAAAGAATTCATTGAGTCTCTCTGCAATCTCTGTTTCCTCTTTAATAACCCCTTGCCTTCCATTGTCAGCTAATGGTCCAATGGCCTTCCTAGTTGGGTTCTTACTTCTAATGTACTTAAAGAAGTCTTTGTTATTCCTCTGAGTATTTTTAGCTATACGCTCCTCAAAGTCTTGCTTTGCTTTCCTGATTGTTGCCTTGCATTTGTTCTGCCAGAATTTATGTTTCTGCCTGCTTATAGTTGAGTATATACAGTATCCTCCACAGATACAGGAGGTAACCTGTATACTGATCACTGATCAGTAAAAACATGAATTAGAATATACAAAATACTTGCTGATTTTCTCATTTTCAATTGAAATTGACACACTCAGATATCTTATTAAAATGGTCAACCAGATATATTTTTTTTCCTCCTGAACAGGAGCAAAATCAGCATATTTTTAATCACCAAAGAATTTTACTTTGAATTTTAAAACAGTATTTTATGCAAAACAAAATGTGTTTAACACAAAATACAAGGTGACTTTTATGAAAAACAAAAATGTTTTTGCATAGAAACCAATTGTTTCTTTTTTGCCACATTTTTTTTGCCAACATTCAAAGTACAGTGGAACCTCGGGTTAACAAATGGCTTGGTTAACATAAAAATCACATAACAAAATGAAATCCATAGAAAATAGTGGCTCAGTTTACAAATTCTTCCCCAGAACAGATTAATTTTCAATGCACTCCTATGGGAAAGCATATTTTGGTTAAAGTATTTTGGTTTTCAATGCATTCCTATGGAAAATTACATTCAATGCATTCCTGTGGGAAATTCAGTTAAAGTAATTTTCACTGTAAAAAATGTCCCAGAGAATGCATTAAATATCTTAACCCAGGTTCCACTGTACTAAATCTCTGAGCAGAGAGAAAACTTCTGAATTTATTTGCACTTTTAAGTGAATGAAATTACCAAAAAAATTGTCTCCCTAGGCCTAGGTACATGGTTTACAATCTGCACTGACAGTATGCATATGTGGATCCTCAGTATGCTTGTAACATACACTCAATTCAAATGTATACAAAGATGGGGGGACCAGTTCTCTCAAAAGAAAGAGTTCCATTAAAAGGGTTGCTATGGCTTTAGTCCTGTTTGAGAGCTGGTGTGCCTATTGTGTACACTGGTTGCAGGATAAATCAATATGATCAGCCCATTCCATGGTAGGGCAACCTCAAATATTGACAACTTTATGTTACAGTATCTAATATATGGTCTAGGGCAGAATATCAAATACTGTAGCACTGAGTTGATTGATAATTGTATCCAATTCTTACAGTTTAACAAAATTTGGTATGGTGTAACAAAGAAACATGTGTCCTCTGATATCTATCCCTTACTGAACAGTTATAGTTATGATCTTCCAACTGACACTATTCCCACAAAATACAGCTCATGAAATGTGTATTTTAAAGTATTTATTTATTTATAATTCAAATTTCTATGCCACCCAATCAGGCGAACCCGACTCAGGGCGGCTCACAACAGGATTAAAACATACATACTAAAACAATTAAAACCCCAACATACCCACCCACCTATTAAAAACTAACCACATTAAAACTGCCCGCATTAAAAAGATGGAAAGCCTTCATTTTATAAGCCAACAGGCGGGGGCCACTCTTCCATCCGGGCCCCACACCTGCCCCGCCAACCAGGTATCAAGATGGATACACTGTGTATAGAGAAGCCATTAGCAAAAAATGAATCTTCCTCATTACAGCATTTTAATGATTATTTCTTTGCAAAGTACGTACTTGATACAATCTTTAAACCAGCACAGAGGGAATACTTCTGAATTCATGGTGATATCATAAATCATACTAAATAAAGGAACCAGAGAAGAGATGACTGATTTCTCCCTATTGTGAGTAGCAAATGTTAACATGGAGAAATATAAAGGATGAGGAAATATTTTACATTAGACAAGATACTTCACAATTACTCTAGGTCTGGCATTTCACTCACTATCAATCTGAGTAATAAAGCAGAAAATAGTGGCAAATTTTTATACAGCAAACTGAAAGCCTAAGACAAAACAATTAGAACAAATTACAGTAGAACATAAATGTGTGTACTGAGAGTGATTAACCATTCATATTCACTGAATAACTCCTGTTCATCATTCATAGGTTAACAAGAATTGCCATTTTTGTTTTGAGTTAATGAAATTTTCTTTGCAGAAACAGTTGATTTAATATAATTGGGACAAAAAAAGCAAAAAGAAACTTCTTAGCTACCAACTCTAAAGCCAAAAAGATGCCCATGAAACCACTGAAAAATAATTTGCAAGAATTTCAAAAAGAGATGATGAGAGATTAATGGGAAATAATAATGTGGGGCTGTGGTGGCTCAGTGGTTAAGAAGTTCACCTTGTTAGCTGGAAGGCTGCATGTCAGCAGTTCGAGACCATTTCATGTGGCCCCCCACTGCCTCCACCACACCAGGAAGTGCCATGTGGTGGAGGAAGGGCAAAATGGTCATCCGGCCCCCAAAGCTATCTGAGATAGCGTGACCTGGTCCCTGGCCTAAAAAGGTTGAGAACTCCTGCCTTAGACTTAGCGCATAAAATAGTGAAAGTTGTGCAGTTATCATTGGGAGTGACACATTATTTATTTATTGTATATTTTAATTGTTATAGAAAGTAACATAATTGTTCATATGCCTTTTATGAAGCATTTTCTTCTTTTTTCTTGCACATGGTATTAGGAATATGTAAAATCTGTTTTGTTTTTCTCTTAGAACCTTGCTGCCTAATCAGAATTAGATGTTTATTTAAAGGCAAGGCACTGGTAAAGTCAGTTATCTATTGTACTCTATAAACCAAACATTGTATATACAAATTGGATACACTGGATAAAGAGGAGTCTGGCCACTGCCCTGTGAAACCTCTGGCCCTTTTATACCTGGCCAGAGGTTGAAATGCCCTGCAACCACAGAGGGAGATGGTGGGCAGCAAGAGAGGACTCTGGCCACTGCCCTGCAAGACTTCCAGCCCTTTCCCACCTGGCCTCGCGAGACCTCCAGTGGCTGTGGCAGCAGCGGTGCCTCCATCTCTGCCCCAGATGTGGACAGGTTAGTATCGGGTGTGGTGGGCCCATCGTTGGTTGAGCCATGGTGGAGTGGGAGCTTCTGAACTGCGGAATGGGGGCTTTACCACACAGGGACCAGTGGCAGGGGCCCTGGTGTGGCAGAGTTTCATGCCCCCTTTGCTCCCTGGCACTCTGGACCTGGCCACGGACTTGGTTGCTGGGGTGCGGGGCTGGACATCGCCCCCCCCAGCTTAGAGTTTGGACTCTGGGGCTTGGACTCTTGCAGTTGAATTCTTGTTTTGGGATGTTTTGATTTAGGTGACTTTTATTATTGTATTATTATTGTATTATTATTGTATTATTATTGTATTATTATTGTAATTGTATTCTGCTAATTGTATCTTGTTCTCTAGTGTACACTAATTGTATCTTGTATTGGATGTGTTATTGTTGTTAGCCTCCCTGAGTTGCATCTGCAAGTGGGCGGCATAGAAGCCCAAATTATTATTATTATTATTATTATTATTATTATTATTATTATTATTATTATTATTATTATTATTATTATTATTATTATTATTATTATTAATAATAATAATAATAATAATAATAATAATAATAATAATAATAATAATAATAATAATAATAATAATAATAATAATAATAATAATAATAATAATAATGGATTCTGATATAAAATTCCCAGTATTGCTAGAAGAGTTCCAGACAAACAGAATTAAAATCAATTGATTGATATTCCCATTTTACAGGTGAGGATCACTGAGGCTAAAAGATGAGGCCATCCAATGTACAGATTTTATTTTCCAATAATGGAAATAGTTTACTACATGGGGGAATAGCCAGAAACCCTTCTGCAGCTAAAATAAATCACTTGGAGACCTCTTGATGTATTTTATGCCTAGTCTTGCCATAGAACATTAAGTTCAGCCCTGTAAATCTGGTTGGTTTCATTTGTCTAATGAATGCAGATGAGGAAGAGGAAAAATGAACACTTCAACCTTCATTTGACTTTTATTGAAAGATTTTACATGGCTAATTTCCTGACTTCCTTAGCAGATTCAGATAGAGAGGGTTTGCAGAAAGCAAATTAATTAAACAATGGAGCTATCCTGATTAATTGTTTGCTAAAGGTATCTAATGTAGCGTTTTAGAAAAATAAATGTATCTGATGACACACTATGATTAATAAAATAATTTATTTGCAGTCACATTTCTTATTCCTTTCTGACTACAAATCAACCATCAACTCTTCCATGTGATAAAGAAATAAAAAATTCTAAAGTGAAGAAAAATGATAGTTTTCTGTAAAGATAATAAAATATATATCTTATGAAACAGTATGGAAGACATTTTAACATACTTGCATGATTTTCTATTTTCCACATACAATATGTATAATCCCCTCTTCCTATTTCCCCCCAAGGAGAAGATTCTTTTAAGCACGTACATCAGTTTGGAGAGGATTATTTTTATGGTAAACTGGGGGAAATGTAACATATAGTTGAACTTACTTGATCATAGGTTGCCACAAAATTACTGATCTAGAATGTCCAGGGCATTTTAAATTATAAAGTGGGGAATGATAAAAGAAAAGGCTAGGCTAAACGAGAAAAACAAAACAAAACACCTCAACAATCTTCATGTAGTATCCCTAGAAGATTGTTCAGTTTTTTAAAAAAAATCCAGCTTTTTCTTTTATCATTCCAAACTTCATAATTTAAATTCTTTTTGTGACCTCTTTAAGTGTTTCTGCTTAAAGAGAGGAAACGTTTGTAAGTGTTGCCTATTTTTTTTGTATACTCAAGTTATTTTTCGAAAAAGTGTCATGACAGTTGCCACAGAAGTATCATGACAAACAGAAATCTTTATGAATGAAATGAGATAAATATGGTTCTGATCTGTTGAATATGCATTTCCCCCTGTGAATAAACATGGCTTTGACATGAATTTTAAGAACATTTGGTTTTATTTTGTTTTAATGAATAGTACCTTTTCATTCCTAGCTTCTTCCTCATTAAGAAATGTTTAGACCAGAGGTTCCCAATCTAAGGATCAAGCCCACACCATCATTTCATGTGGCCCCACCCCTTCCCTCTAAGGACATTTGAGAAACAAAATGGCCAACACCTTTTGAAGCTGTTGGGACAAAATGGCCATCTGGCACTTGAGGTTGACTGAGAGCGTCACCTGCCCCTGGCTTGAAAAGGTTGGGAACCCCTGGTTTAGACAATATTTCTAAAAGCATAAAATAATGTTAGCCTCTGATTCTGCTAGCATTGTCTTCTGTGGCATTAATTTTAAATAAAAGGCTAGAGGAAATCAAAGTTCTAGTCTCAGGAATAGATTGCAGAATACAATGTTTGGTTTATAGAGTACAACAGATAACTGACATTACCAGAGCCTTGCCTTGGCATATGAACAATTACAGTATGTTACTTTCTATAACAATTAAAATATACAGTAATAAATAAAGTGTCACTCCCAATCATAACTGCACAACTTTCACTATTTTATACTCAAAGTCTAAGGCAGGAGTTCTCAACCTTTTTCAGCCAGGGGTTGGGTCACGCTCTCTCTGACAACTTCAGGTGCTGGACGGCCATTTTGCCCTTCATCTACCACATGGCAATTCCTGGTGTGGTGGAGGCGGTGAGGGGCCACATGAAATCGTGCCATGGGCTGCATCTGGGCCACGGGCCACAGGTTGAAAATCCCTGGTCTAAGGCATACTTTGCAAACACACCATAAAGTTTTGGAGTTACAGTGGAACCTTATGCAACAATCGCCCCATATAACAATGAAATCGCATAACAATTAGGTGTGGTTTTTTTTTTTTTTTGTTTTTTTTTTGGGGGGGGGAAATGCCATCCAGCATAACAATTTTCCCTATGGAAAAAAATGTACAACAATTTTTCAATGGGAAAATCCACTTAGCAAAAAAAAAAAAAAAGTTGTACAATGCATCCCATAGGGAAAATCACTATACGATGCATGCATTGTATAGAAATTGTTTTGCATAACAATGAGCTTCGTTGAACGGATTAAAATTGTTGTATGAGGTACCACTGTACAGTATAAGCAAAGCAGAGCTGTTCTTTTGGACAAGTGTGATCAAGCTCTCTTCTCTGGAACATCTTTCCCCCTTTGCCTGCCACCCCTGGTTTATAATGTGTTATATTGTCAATATGCTCTCCCAACATAACTGAACAGATGGAAGAATACAAATTAGCATCCTCTCTCTCTAGCCCTGTCATTAGTTTCTCATCCTGCTGATGAAAATTAGATAAAATCCCAACAAGCAGATGTCTAAAATGGGTAGCTTGTCTTTCTCAGATAAACCATTGGAAAGAAGTATTATTACAGGTACTTGCTCAGATAAACCGGAGAAAGATGTAGACATAAATCAGGCAAGAAAGGAGTGGACAGAGAATGCAAGCGCGGCGCCAAAATGGCCACCGCGCCCTTTGCGGGGGCCCCCCATAGGACGAAGACATCCGGGTAGTTAGGGGCGTGGCCAGCTCCCTTATAAAAGGGGTGGCCATGAGGCAGCCGAGCTGCCATTTTGCGAAGCGACGGAGCGGAGAAGTTTTTCCCTCTTACCTCCGTCGCTTCTACCTTTCCCGGGAAGCCTTTTGTTTGCTGAACTGTCTCGTTTCGGCTTCCCATCGATTGGCTGAGATGCCCTTGAAGGGGAAGGCGGCTGCGAGCACCGCTCGTCAGGTTCCCGGAGGGCCGCGACCGCGCCTCCAAGCGGCCGCCTTTGCCTGCACCCACCGGGACCGGTGGAATGGGGGTCCTTTTTCCCTGGCCGGAGACTGCTGGCCCACGCTTGGGTCCAGTAGGGGCTGCGGCCCTCGGCCCGCGAACGGTGGACACCGTTCCTGATGTTGCCCATTCCGCTGGCCCTTCCCCTATAGGGGTGCAGCTCGCCCCGGGGCCTTCCAACCTTTGGGGGTGGTCCGGTCCCCTTCCCCTGGCAGGTTGCTACATCGGCTTAATGGGCCCGGGTGTGGGGTTATGGCCCTATTTGGGCCCCGGGGTACAGGGACCTGTACCCATGCCTGCAGTAGGCGGGCCGGCTGGCCCCCCTTTTTTCTCCCTGGTCAGCGTTGAAGCCTTATTGGCCCGTGTTGCGGCCCTCGAGGCATCCCTGGCCCGGGCTAGCCACTCTGGTGCTCCCTTTGGGGTTCATTTCGACGCGTCGTCTGCTGGGCAGCGGCAGGCGACGGGATGGGTCGAGCTGCTTGAGGCGCATGGCACGGCCTCGGCCACTGCCTCGCAGTTCCCCAACCTACGGCCGGTGCGGGTCAGCCCCCAGTAACTAGCTCTATGGCGGTCGTGAGCTACGACACCCCCAGCGGGCCGGAACCCCCGGTGGGGGCGGCCCGCGGGGGTGCAGCGTGTGAGTATGCGGTTCAAACTAGTGCACCTACACAAGTGGCCATGATGGGGGGGCTTTCCAAGGGCCTTGGCCTCGCGTGGGTGGTGCGGCGGTACAGCCGCTGACGCCCCACCCGGCGACGACAACTACCACCCAGGGCCCCGTGGTGGGGGGTGTTTCCTACCCTGAGGGGAACGTGTTGGGTGGCTGGGTTGGTCCAAGCCCCTTTTCAAATGCCCGCAGTCTCTGCGGTGCCTGTATCGGCCTTGCCGACAGCCGGGTATTCCTTACTGCTGGGTGACCACTTGCCACAGGCCACCGGAGAGTAAACTTGGCGGGGGGAGTACGTGGATTTATTCTCACTCATACACAGAGAGCCCACCAAGGAGGAGAGTGCGGGGCAGAAGGGGTAGGATAGTAGCAGGCACGTCGTCGCAAGCCAACAAGTACGTGGGCCAACTGGTTGCCGGCCTACCTCGTAGGCATGGCGGTGTACCCCTGGGCCCGGCCGGATTTGGCAATTCCGATGGTCCACTATTTGGACAACGTATACCGGGCGATGGTTGACTTTTCGGGCCCATCGTGGTTGGCTTATGACGAGTAATGCCGTAGGCGGATTTCCCCGCACCCCGAGATTAGGTGGGATGAGCCATGCCAGAGGCGGTGGCTTTTGTACGTGACCCCCACGCGCCTTGCTCAGGGGGTTCCAGCCCGCCTGCTGTCCTGGACTTTCTTGTCCAATGGTTCCTGCAATGGGGAGAATTGCAAATACAGACAGGAGTGTTCCACATGTGTGGCCCCCATGCGGCCCCTGCCTGTCCCGGGCACGGAGGGATGCGGGGCAGAGGGAGGGGCGGACAGGGGGCTGGCAAGACTGCCGCAGATGGATCTAGTCCACCGAAGGGCTCCCTCCCCGATTAAAGTGGGCATGTTGGAGCGTTGGCTCACATTGTACCCGAAGGGAGAGGACGCGGGTTATCTCCTTCAGGGTTCTAGGCAGGGGTTCCGGATCCCTTTCTGGGTAATAGGTCCCCTCAGGATGCCCCCAATCTTTGATCCCTTAGGGGGAGGGAGGAGGTGGCTGCTGCCAGCTTTGACAAGAGGGTCTATGCGGGCAGGGTCGTTGGCCCTGTCCCTGCACCCCGTCCCGGGGAGCATATTATTTCAATGATCCCATGCCTTGTGGCTGTTACATTCGGGCTCGGTATTCGAGCGTTTCACCACTGTCCTAGAGTGGGCTTTTGTCCGCAGGTCAGGGTCCCGGTCTGTAGCCCATTCCCTGGATGGTTTTTATTCGGGGCTGAACGGGGCTGGGACACGTGCACACGTCTCCTCAACGCATTTCAGACGCTAATGGAGGAACTCGGTGTCCCTTTAGCGCCCGAAAAGACCGAGGGCCCATCTCCACAACTAGTATTCCTGGGGTGGAGAGTGACACGGTAGCGCAGGCTT
Source organism: Bradypodion pumilum (assembly GCA_035047305.1). NCBI lineage: Eukaryota > Metazoa > Chordata > Lepidosauria > Squamata > Chamaeleonidae > Bradypodion > Bradypodion pumilum. Next base: position 54,480,925 of record JAWDJD010000003.1, on the reverse strand, counting down.
CTAGGTTGCAGTGAGATAAGGTGTCAAGGCTAGTGGCCCTTATCTCGGACTCGCGGGCCGAGCGCATGGCATCACTGAGGGAACTGCTGGTACTACATGGTCACCCCAATTTCACTGGCAGGGTCGTCGCTCCGGGCAGGGCATTTGCTCGGCGCTTGTGCGACGCCATGGCAGGATTATCCAGGCCCCACCATAGGGTTAGGCTTACCTGGGGTATCAGGGCAGACATGCTTGTCTGGTTGCAGTTCCTGAGGGAGTTCAATGGGGTCTCATTTTGGAGGCATGACCTCCTGGCTTCCCCTCAATTTCAGATTCAGTCTGATGCATCGGGATCCCTGGGTTATGGGATGTACTTCAATTGGAAGTGGGCCTATGGTGGGTGGCCACCATCCTGGGCAGGCACGGGTCGCCTGCGTGGTCTCACGTATCTGGAATGTTTCCCTATCCTGGGTGCTTTGATGCTATGGGGCAAGGGGTGGGCCAACTCGGTTGTGCATTTTTGGCGTGGCAAGGCGGCTGTTGTCCACATCGTCAATGCACAGAATTCCAAATCGCCCGGGTTATGGACCTAGTGCGCTAGTTTGTGTCGTGCAGCCTGTGCCTCAACATTCTCTCCAGGGCCAGGCATGTCCCAAGGGTTGATAATGATATTGCTGCTGCTTTGTCCCGTCTGCAGATCTCCCGGTTCCGTGCCTCGGCCCCGGATGCGGAGGAATTTCCCTCGCTACTCCCGGACGAGAGATGGAACGTTTGCAAGGAGAGGTGACCCGGGCGATTGGCCTGTCACTAGCGCCATGCATGAGTAAGGTGTATCACCACGCATTTCGTTCTTTCAGAGCATTCTGTACCCAATTTCGACTGCCAGGAACCTGGCCGATCCCAGTGGCCCATGTTCTGCGGTTCATGGTTTACCTGTATGCCCAGGGCCTTGCACCACGCACCATAGCATCTCAGCTGTCAGGGTTGGCTTTTATGGCCAAAGTGGGAGGTCGTGTGGACGGCACCAATGACTTCCGTGTGAGACATGTTTTGGAGGGGTGGGTGCGCGTGCGTGGGTGTTTCCCGGGCGACCGCCACCCGATTTTCCCAGGGGTTTTTTGCCCGATTGGCACGGGGCTGGCCTGGCCTCTGTTTTGATAGATGAGGCAGCCCATTTCATGCGGCTACTACGGTGGCCTTTTTGGGGGCGCTCCGCATCGGCGAGCTTGAGATGCTGAATAAGGCGGATGCAAGATTTTCCCAAGGATTTTACCAATTGGCCCGGGGCTGGCCTGGCCTCTGTTTTGATAGATGAGGCAGCCCATTTCATGCGGCTACTACGGTGGCCTTTTTGGGGGCGCTCCGCATCGGCGAGCTTGAGATGCTGAATAAGGCGGATGCAAGATTTTCCCAAGGATTTTACCAATTGGCCCGGGGCTGGCCTGGCCTCTGTTTTGATATATGAGGCAGCCCACTTCATGCGGCTACAATGGTCGCCTTTTTGGAGCGCTCCGCATCAGCGAGCTTGAGATGCTGAATAAGGCGGATGCAAGAATTTTCCAGGGGTTTTTACCCAATTGGCCCGGGGCTGGCCTGGCCTCTGTTTTGATACATGAGGCAGCCCACTTCATTCGGCTACAAAGGTGGCCTTTTTGGAGCGCTCCGCATCAGCGAGCTTGAGATGCTGTATAAGGCGGATGCAAGCCGTAGGGCACTGGAACTCGAAGATGTCTGTGGGGACAATATTGGGCTCAGTTGGGGATACGCTCCTCTAAAGTGAATCAGCACGGCGTAGGCAGTGGAGTATACTGCTACGATGTTCCTTGACAGACATCTGTCCGGTTGGTGCCCTACAGGATTTCCGTGCACTGTGTGGCACGCACCATGGCACATTTTTTCTGTCACCAAGGTGGATCTTCTATTACTACATTTCAATTTGGGGGGTGCCGGGAAGGCACTAGGCAGTGTTGGCCTCTCAAGGGCTCGTGGCGGCACCCATTCGATCCGGATAGGGGCGGCTTCTGCTGCAGTTGTTTTGGGTACTCCAGGGCTGAAATACGCCGTATGGGAGGGTGGGGGTCACAATGTTTTCAGTTTTGTCTTCGCCCTCCTTCACTGCGAGTACCAGTTTTAGTCACTGCACTGTTTCTCCCCCCTCCCTTTTTTACTTGACAGACCCTGGGTGTTGTTTTACACCGGTGACAGTATGCCTGGTGGGCCGCAGCCGCATGCACAGGGCAGCGCGTTACGCTGCATGGGGCAGCGCGTTACGCTGCGGCGACAGAGTGGGTACCCGACGGGGACAGGGTGCATCCGCACGTCCCAGGTGCTATGGTAAGCGCGGCATGTTATGGCAGGAACTGTTGCCATCCCTTTTCTACATCAGGGATGCTGGCTCGCCAGGTGTCCTGGTTACGTACCTTGGGGGCGATGGTTTGGGGCGGGTCACTGGCCTATCGCAGAAACTTGCGGTTTGCAGTGACCTGCCCTACTCACATTATGTGTGGCTTGCCACATCCCTCAATTGGTCGGACACGATACCGCGGTATGCTTACAGGGGGGCGTTTGGCCTCAGGGCTCTGACTGAGCCGACGCTCCGTGAACGGGGCTATTGTCCGGTTCCTTTTGACAAGGGCGGGGGATGCGCCATTAGCCTCCCCGCCATCAGTCTGCAAATTTACGAGCTTTACTCAGGGGATGGGGCCCATCTGTCGCAGGGAGGTATGGACCTCTGGATTAGTGGACTGGCGAGCAGGCCTGTCGACCGAGCTGACGGTCTTGGGGGGGGGCGGTGAGCCTTTTTGGAAGCCTCCCCGTGTGGCGGGTATCACTGGTAAGGTAAACATTATGACCCACAGGTATCCGGCAGGTTCGCAATTGACTGGACAACAATAGACAGGCATAAGTTGATTAAACGTTGTCCGGTCAACGACGAACTAGGCGACGGGGTGATGGCGATAGCTAGCCAGCATGCATCACCCCGTGATTCCACGGATACGCGTCAGAGGGTGGGGTCATGAGTTAGATATTGACTACGGTCAACAATTTGTTTGTTGTCAACAAACAAATTGATACAAATTGATACATTGTAACCAATTGCCGTTGGCAATTTTGGGGTGGTACCTTACCAGTGTTACTTCGACCTGCTTGCCTTAAGAATTATGATTGGTCGTTTTACCAATAGAAATTTATAATTCGGACTAGGGCATGAATCAATAAATGTGGCCCAATGCCGTTATCCACTTTTACCAGTGTCGGAGTCCTTTATTGGGGGGTGCGCCTGCAAAGGCAACTAACCTCTGAATCATTACACAACAAGTTCATATGTGTGACAGTTTAAGTGTGGAGATAAGTGCAGTATCTGCAAAGAAAGTCCTTTTTAAAATATTTTTTGAAGCTTCATAACCTGATTATCAACCAGAGGTGTTGGCCTGAAACTTGACCATCATCACTAAATTGTATGGCCACTCCTGAGAATAGCAGGTAACAGATGGCTACTTTAACTCCTTCAATAAGAACACATTTACTGCATCCAAGATTAAACCACCTGTAGTACAACATGACATCTTGACAAGAAAAATAACATATTGAGAAACAGTAATATACTTTCTGAAAATTTTCTTCACTACTGTCATACATTCCTGTCAACTCCAGAAATACATTTAGGGGAAAAATTAAACATTAATTAGAAATGTTACATATCTTTTGGATAACTTAGGTATACTGAAAACTACAAATCAGTTCTTAGTAATACACTCTTTACTTACATACTGAGCAATTAGACTAAGAAACTAGTTCATAATCCAGAAGAATTTTAATCAATGGCCACACTAAAAGAGTAGTTTCAACAACTATAAAGGTATGTCCTATTCTGATATATCTCAAACTTTCTCTACCACTACCAGTAAAGACAATACTTACTGGTTGTGGAATTCTGAGTTGCAATAAAACCCCTGGCTTGTATAAACTGGGGACAGTATGTAAGGAATGAATGTAAATGGCTGTATGAGAGCATGTGCAGAGTATTGGGTCAGAATGAATTGGAGGGGGGAGGGATAGCCTTGGTAAAAGTGCAGGCAAAGATAGTGAAGCCTGCCAGCAGTGGGCAGACACAATGTTAGAGAAGAGGCCATTCATTTGCATATTGGACTGGCTGGGATAGGTTAAGAATGAGTGATTTCCTGACGGGAAGAAAAAAGAGATGAAAATGGAAGTGGTTTTTTTTTAATGATTGCCTTCCTGTGATGAACAATTTGAGTAAGGTTAAGAAGGCTCCCCTAGAAAAGTTAAATAGGTTTATTATTTTTGCTAGGAGTGGGTAAACTGATTGTCTGTCTTGCCTGAAGTTTTTTTTTAAAGTATTTAATGAATCTGCCTTTCATTTCTTCTCCTTTTTGAAATCTGATTGTTGCTGTTTGTAAATATCTATAGTGTTGTTAAAATAAACCTTTTTTTAAAAAAAAATCCAAGCCCTTGTGTTTCCTCACGCAAGTATTTATTTATTTATTTAATTTGTAATGCCGCCCCCTCCCTGGAACAACTCCGGGCGGCTCACAACAGTATAAAAACATAAAAACATCAATTAAAAACCCCATTAAAAGCCCACCCACCCCATCTAAAAAGAGGGACAAATTATTAAAATGAGCCAATTATTAAAACCTCCCCGTCAGTGCCCCACACCTGCCCTGCCAGCCAGGCTTTAAGTTCCTTCCTAAAGGACAGCAGTTCTGTCTGCACTCGCAATTCTGCTGGCAGGAGGTTCTATAGGGCCGGTGCAGACATGGAGAAGGCCTTCTTCCTTGTGCTAGAGAGGTGAGTCTCTCTGGCTGATGGAACAATTAGAGAACCCCTCCGGTCCCCTCTGGTTGGATGGACAGACATTCTTGGGGAAAATGTCTTAGGATCCTGTAAAGGAGGTTTGTTTTTTAGTTTACCTATATGCTGCAGTGGCTCAAGTGGTTAAGATGCTGAACTTGAAGACTGGAAGGTCGGAGTTGAATTCCTGGGTACTGCATGACGGAGTGAGCTCCCGTCTCTGTCCCAGCTCCAGCCAATCTAGCAGTTTGAAAGCAAGAAATTGAAAATAGATAAATAAAAACCACTTCAGGGGATGGTAAACAGTGTTCTATGCACTGTTTAGTGCATGCCTGCCACATGTCCATGGAAACATCTGCTGACACAGAAAGTGCTGGCTCTTTGGCTATAAACAGAGATGAGCACTGAACCCTACAGTTGGATATGGCTGGCTTTCGAGCAAGGGCAACCTTTACCTTATGCTACCAAGATTAGGCCGAAGGACTGTTTATTAGCTAACTGTAGAGAGACAGGAGGCTGTAATTTGTTAAGACAGAGTCAGTATTGAGATATTGAATACCCCAGGGCTTTTCTTGTGTTTAGAAAAATCCAGGCCAGACTTCGCAGTTAAAGTGTCCTCCCGGGTACAATCTCAGACTTCAAAATTTCTGAGGAAAAAGGTCTGGCGATCCTTATACAGTACCTCTAACATGTCCACTAACTGAGGTATAAGAAAAAAGCGGTTACAAAATCTACCAGCAACTTTCCAATGAGATAGTGTGTGTAAATAAAACTGGGAAATTTTAAACAAGTTATCAACATTTTTCTAAGCCAAAGTTTATCACATGCATTTTCGATGGAGAAGAGGAATGGTGGTGAAAGCGAACAGGGGAGTAATTTCAGTGCTGCAAATACAAAAATAAAAGAGAAAATGTAAAAAAAAAATTTGAATAACACACACACAAACAAATGCACATTTTTCTCAGCAATATTTTTGGGAGTGTATTATAGTATTGTAATGGCAAATTCAGGCCCAATAAAATGTATGAAATTATCATTACATCCTTGTCTCAATAGAGTAAAACCCTGATTTATGTATGCCTCGAGTTATGTAAAATTCAACTTATGTTATGATTTTGTGCTACAACCATGTCCCGATCTACATAAATGTCCCAATTTATGTAACACAATTTCTTATGGGTTTGCTTCGAGTTACCTAAAAAATTCATTTTTTCTATGGGTTGGCTTCGATTTACAGAAAAATTCATTTCCCTTTGGGTTTGTTTCAATTTATGTACAAAATCATTTTCCTATGGGTTTGCTTTGAGTTACGTAAAAATCCATTTTTCCAATGGGTTTGATCTGAGTTAAGTAAAAAAAAACCGATTTACATAGAAGCCTATGGAATGGACTTTTTACATAAATCGGGGTTTTACTGTATTACCATTTACTTTAAATGCTTAAATTAATTCATTTACTGATGCAGCAAGTTTTATGATGTAGAAATTTCCATCTTTCTTACCAAAGATGTGTTATTTTTGTAGTTCCATACCTTTGTCTGTATTTGTGGAAAAAGAGGCTGCTTGTAGAATTTAATCCAGGGGTGCCCAAACTATGGCCTGTGGGCCTGATCTGGCCCCCATCACCAATTCATCCAGCTTGTGCTGCTCCCGGAAGTGGAAGTAAAATGCATATGTGTGGGTGCATAACGCACCCGCACATGCACAGAACGCTGCTGTACATTACCTGTGGCTGTCATAAATGCATTTATGACAGCATGGGTCATTTACGACAGTGTTCTGTGCAAGCACATTTTACTTATGTTTCTGGTGGGAGGAACTGTGCAACCAGCATGCTCAACCATGTGACTAACCCATGGCCCGAAAGGTTTGGGCATCCCTGAATTAAATCATTGGTTAATGGGCAAGGAAAGCCCCCAGAAAGCTACAAATATTGCTCAGATACCTCAGTAAAAGATCTAGAAACTGTTTTCCATTGAAACATACGTACATCAGATGTACAACAGACTTTTTATCTCATGCCTGTTCTCCCCTATTGCTGGTGGCATTTTCCATAAGACAAACTAAGTGTTGTGACCGAGCTTATGTTTCTATACACACACGTGTGAGGCGTACTTCCACCTAATCAATGTAAAGGTTAGAATACAAGCGACATGTGTACAGATTGCATGCACACACGTTCCTGCTTTCAGGCTTTAACAAAATTATATGTACAGTATATTTGACCAAGTGGCATTTCCTCCACTGTATCTCAAATCCCTTATGCATAGACATTACTTGTTAGCAATCTTGAGCATTGTCCCTGCTTAACTTCCTGGCCTTTTTAAAGGGTTGGGGAGGGGCTAGGGTGGTTTTAGACACTTTTATATATGTGATCTTAACTGGTTTTAGATAAGATTTTAGCTGATGTTTTAATTGTGTTGTGAACCGCTTTGGGTCACCTAAGGTGAGGAAGGCGGTATATAAATGTTTTAGTAAATATATATATATATATATATATATATATATATATATATATATATATATATATATATATATATATATATATATATATATATATATATATATATATATATATATATATATATATATATATATATATATATATATATATATATATATATATATATATATATATATATATATATATATATATATATATATATATATATATAATTTTGAACACCTCAGCATTAATTATTTCCTTATGTATTTTAAATTTGAGAATCCCAAAAAAGGGCTTTTTTCATTATCAAGAGGAAAAATATTCTAATAGGCCTTAAAATGGAAGATCAGTATTGAATTTCTTACTCAGAAAAAGCATTTCTAGATGATATTTACATATTAATAAGCTGGTTCTATAAAATGCAGAACAGTGATAATGGAAATGTTTTCACATTTGTTTCATCCGAGAAGGGAATGACACTTTTTAAAATTCTTAATGTGTTCTATTCTTTTTAACTAACACTAGCTAATCATGGGTTATATCACACAAAAAATTGCCATTTAGATGAAAAGAATATAATTTTATAATTATAAGTATCCTTGCATCAGGCTTTTTAAGAAGCTGTTCTTATACTGAGAATAATTTTGAGGCTTTATTTTTTATATATATATCCCCATGATATGGAGAGAAAAATAGCACACCATTTACCTGCATTCAGTAAACTGATTGCTTATTTTCCAGTTGCTAGCTTAATCTACAACTTAAAACATTGTTCACTTCCAGACGAATTTGCAACAATATTCCAGAAATGATTTATTAAAAAATTTATTTTTTGCACAGACTAGCCACATTGAGATTTGAGGTTTAGCAATGCATTTCTTTGAAGAGAGGCAGAAATAGTAGTGATTTTTTGTTGTTGTTCAGTCGCACAGTTGATTCCGACCCTTTGCGACCCTATGGACCATTGTCCTCCAGGCACCCCTGTTGTCCACCATCCTCCCCATCCCACCCAGCTCTGTGCCTATTGCATCTACAATACCATCTAGCCATCACATTTTTGGCCAGCCCCTTCTTCTTTTGCCCTCCACCTTTCCCAGCATCAAGGCTTTCTCAAGTGAATCCTCTCTTCTCATTTGATATCCAAAATACTTTAGCTTCATCTTTACTATTTGACCTTCTAAGGAGCAGTCAGGGTTAATTCTTCTAAGATTGACCTGTTTGTTCTCCTCGCTATCCAGGGTACCCTCAAAACTTTCGTCCAACACTTTTCAAAGGCGTATATTCTTCTGCGCTCAGCTTTCCTAATGATCCAGCTCTCACAACCATAGTAGTGATAGATAATGACAATTAAACATCTAGTAATGTAGTATTGATCATATATATTGTAATCTGTATGAAAGATCTCCCATTAGATAGAAGAAAAAGGTACATTGCAACACAGTAAATGTTCCTTGCATATATTTTTAATTTTGTACACAGGAAATGAATTCAGTAACTTATGACTTTGTTTATAAGTATTCAAGCATGGATATATACACATGATCCAGGCAGCTTTTTATTTTTGTTTCTCCCATGAAGAGCAATGGCCTACTCTCAAGAAATATTTTGTTTAGTAGAAAGTAGGGTCCCAGTGTTACCTCCTACCCTTAAAAAATCTGTAGGGGAAATAAAGTTTCAAGTGTTAGAACTTCACCGTAAAACAAAACAAAAATACATTATAAAAAAGCTGAGTTTAGGAATGAATCCTTGAACAATTGTAAGTAATCAATCATTGCTCCCCACCCCAATCCAGCCTCAGTGATTGTGTAAATCTACCTCTGAATTTTCATCATTCCTTTCCCCCACACATTAACTGCAAAAAATTCATCTGGCCCTTTTTTTCTCATATTCTGTAGTCAAAATCCTTCTTTATGTCATGGTCATTTCTCATTTTGATTACTCTAATCTCCTCAGTAGCTTCTCAGCTTCTTGCCTTTTCAATCAAGCCAAAATGATTCAGCAAAACTATTTTTCTCTCATCACTTTAGTCATGCTATTACACTTTAAGACTTCACACTGTTCTTCTTTGTTCTTCGCACCACTTTTCAACTCCTTGTTCTTACTTTCAAAGCTCTTCACCAATCTGTCCTGATTACATTTCTACCATCATGTTTCTTTATCATTATCCTATTATTCTGCCAAAGCTCAATTACTTGCTGCAACTTTTTGCTTCTTTTCCCCATATCACTTTCGTGTCACTATGTCACTTAATCATAGTAATGGCTTCCCTCCAAATTCTGCTAAGTTTCTCCCCTTTCCTATTTTACTTTAATTTTTACAAAAAAACAATTACTCTAGCTTTTAAAGGGTTTCCTGAGCCTTTCGATCCATAGCATAAAATTCCAAAAGTTTGTAAAGCATTATGCTATTTTACATACAGTACATAGAAGAAGAAGAGCAATTAAAGTTCCAGGGCAAGTCAACTACACTTAAGTCTCATGTGAAAAATAAGCCATGACAAGCTGAAATGAAACTAGCATTTGTTCCAGCACTTCTTTCAAATCCCATACAATAGCTAATTGTTTAGTATGGTACTGTAGAACCCATCTAATGAAAATTATTCGTTCTATGAGGCACGTCATTATACATTTTTGTTCATTATACGATGCATGCATCGTACAACAAAAATCCCTATGGGAAAAATTGTACAACGAAAATCTCTATGGGAAAAATATTACAAAAAAATATATTGTTGTATGGTTTTTCCCATAGAGATTTCCGTATAATTTTCCCCATAGAGATGCATTGCATCGTATAATGAAAATTTTCGTTATATGGGGCACAATTTTTTTTCAAATCCTCTTCATTGTACAATATTTTCACTGTAAGCGGCATTCGTTATACGGGGTTCTACTGTATATGTAATTAGGCACTCATAATCATCAATTAAAATCTACTTAATTACTAAAATGTTTTGTTACAAGTTCTGCAGTCCAATAATCTTTATTTATCACTCTTGTTGATTTTTAACATCAAGAATCACGAAAAAGTAGGAGTAGGAGTAGCAGCAGCAGCAACAATAACAATCATCCAGCAGTTCTCTCACTTTCTGAATTTTTTTTATGTCCTCCATCCTCTGTAAAGTCTCTACACTATGAAAACTATTTTCACAAACAACTGAAAAGGATGTGGGAAATCCACTTATGAAAAGCCATGTAAAAGTCAAGATTTAATTAAGAGTATCTAGTACAATTATAGCTTCTAGTTATCTGGATATTTGTTAGTCTTTCTTTTGGGGCTGGAGGAAGTTATAACAGAATGGCTGTGCCAGTGTGGCTTTTTGAAGTTCATTTTCAATTATAAATGCTGCACATTTAAATGTGAAGACAGCAGTTAAAGTAGAAATGCACACAAATGAAAAACAAATTTAATTATAAAAGAGTAAAGTTTTATTTAATTAGATAGCTCACTATCTTATAAATGCTTCTTTTTATTTACTTACTGGATTGCTTGCAGTTTCAATCTTACTAGGTTAAGGTAGTGCACAAAAATGAATTTCCTGCATTACAAATACTATATATGCCCATAAAACATTGCTTAGCAAAAATGAAGAGAAGCAAAATCAGCCTTTTCCTTTTCCTGGTGTCAGAAACCAGAGCCAAGTAGGTTTTTTATGAGAAAGGAGATATATAATCTATATAAAGTATCCATACTTTTTAAAAAATTGTTGCTAACTACAAGTTTTGTTTAAAAATTAACATGGTACTTGGTACATATTGCCTGTTTCAAGAGCAAAATTAGAGTAACTTTAATGTGGAGACATCCAGTAAGACATAACCAGTGTCTACCAGTGTCTACCAGTGTGCTTCCGTGTGCAATTCAAGGTGCTGGTTATTACCTTTTAAGCCTTACATGGTAGTGGGCCAGGTCACTTATGAGACCGCGTCACCCCAAAGATATCAGCCCATCCAGCAGAATTTCTTCTGGAATTTCAGGAAACATTCGGGACAGCAAATCCGCTTCCACGTTCTGCTTCCCTCTGAAGTGAGAGATCTTGAAAGAAAAATCCTGAAGAAGTGCCCAGGGAACAAGATGCTGATTAGTGGCCCCCACCTCCAATCAGAATTGCTAGCATTCAGGGAAGGCCTGAAGACCTGGCTGGCCCATTGGGTGTGGGGTGCCGCGATAGGAGCAGCCCACTACTCTAAATAACTTGCCATCTAGGGATTTTAGTTTAACTGTTTTAAGGATGTTTTAATAAAGTGTATTTTACTGTGATTGCTGTTTTTGTTGACTGTAAGCCACCCTAATTCGCCATGGCGAGCGGGCGGTGATATAAGTCTAAATAATGAGTAAATAAATAAATACTAGAATCTGCAAAAGAGTACATAAGGGGCAGAATGAAAATCCAAAAAATGAGCCTGTTATATCTCAGTAAATTGGATAGATCACTGTGAGGCCAGAAGTTGAGAGTTCAATTCCAGCAGAAAACTCTGCCTGTATAGCCATGGGCAAGTTGTGAAGTCTTAGAGTACTCCAAGAAGACCAGAATGGAAAATGACTTATGAGAACTCTATACAAGAAAACCCTGGGAATCTCTTGATGACTTTGAATCAATTTGATGATACATTTGATGGAAGCCACTAGGGTTCATGGAATGGTAGTTTTGCTTTCCATTAGAATCTATAGACAGCACCTCTTTTTAAAAAACCTATCTCCAAAGGCATTTCATGAGAGGGATGTCACAGCAGACGTCCCTTTCTAATGTCCTTTAATAATATACTATTTTCAATTGAAGGACTTAGGGAAGGGTCTCTCCATGACAGACTCTAGTACAGGCTTTCTCAATGCTTTCCGGTTGTGGGGCTGACCACGCTGCCTGGGCAGCTGATTGGGCTGGTCACGTGGTTCCAACCACCTGGAAGCAAAAGTAAAACCTGTGCCATGCATGTAAAGAATGCATTTAGCAGCATTCTGCACATGCACGGCATGCAGTTTTTTCCACTTCTGGGTTTGGCAAGGATGTCGCAGGTCAGATGAAATGGTTTCAGGAGCCAGGTCTGGCCTGCAGGCCATAAGATGAGAACCCCTGCTCTAATACCTTGGCCCAATCACACAGGGAGAGGTTTACTTTATCAAGTATTGAAATCCCAGGCCATTTAGGGTCTACTCTATCTTACTCCTTATATCTGGAAATTTAAAACCACAGACAAATTTCATGTGATCAGAAGCCACTTGATTTCCAATTTTAAACATATTAAAACAGTACCCTAAGAAGCTATAGTGGCTCAAGTGGCTAAGATGCTGACTGGAAGGCAACAGGTCAGCAGTTCGCTACCCGAATACTGCAGGACAGAATGAGCTCCCATCTTTGTCTCAGCTCCTGCCAACCTAGCAGTTTGATTGCAAGAAATTACAAGTAGATAAATAGGAACCACTTCAGTGGGAAGGTAAACAGTGTTCCGTGTGCTCCGCTGTCTAGTCATGTCTGCCACATGACCACAGAAACGTCTGCAGAAACAGACAGCATGGCTCTTCAGCTATGAAACAGAGATGAGCACTGAGCCCTATAGTTGGATATGACTGAGTTTTGAGAAGGGTGACCTTTACCTAAGAAGAAAACAGGAGTTTATGAAGGAATGTCAGAGATGAATATTTTGAAAAAGGGGAGTGGAGTGCCTAGATTATTAACAACAGCACGGTATTTTCTCTGTTGAAATTGAAGAAGATGAAAATACAGTAATACCTCATACAAAGTCCGCTTCATACAACATCGGATTCATACAACATCGCCTAATTCCTTGGGAAAAGTTGCCTCATACAAAGTCGTGCGACTTTGTATGAGGCATTGGGGTTTTCCCAGGTTGCATTGTGCCTGGGCAGTATAAAAGGCAGGACACATGCGTGCATTGCTCTTGTGGGTTTTGCATGAGGCGAAGAGTGTTTAGGAGTGATTTTGAGCGCGATTTTGGATTTTTTTTATTTTTTTGTCAGAATTTTTAGAAGCATTCCTGGGATTTTTGCAGCATTCTTCAGATTCTTGGACAATCAGGGTTGTTTGACATGTTTTTGTAATGTTATTTTAGCCTTTAGACAATGATTTCTTAAAGTTCTGTCAGTTTCCTGTCTGTTTCCTTGACTTTGCCCTGACATCTGTGTTGTTACAGTACAATGTATCTTTATGGAAATGATGTTGTATGAGGCATTGCGGCAAGGATTTGGACGTTGTATGAGGCATCACGGCTAGGATTTTGCATGCCTCATACAAAGTCCAAATACGTATAAAATCCAAACTTGTGGAACCAAGTTTGGACGTTGTATGAGGTATCACTGAAATTCTTAAGACAATGAAGAAATGAGGAAATATCACAAACAACTCCATTAAAAGTAAAATTGGGTTGGTATTCATACCCTGTTATTGTTTTATTGTCAATTCTCACTCAATCAAAATGGCTGTACTTTAAGCAGACAAGGGTGCATGGTTGTTTTAAATGCTGATCACCTACTGCACCTAAAGATGCATTTGTTTTAAGAGCTCACTCTTTGAATAGAACTAAGCACCGACAACAGGGTTGTTGTGGTGTTTTTAAAAGAAGAAATGCCAGCAGCAAGATAAAAGAAAGCTTAAGGACCTCTTTTACAGACAAAGAGATCGCCAAAGGTTTTTTTATTAATTATATTTATTTATTTAAATTTCTATACCGCTTTTCTCATCCCGATGGGAGACTCAAAGTGGTTTACACAATTCACAGTAACCAATAACAAAATACAATATAAGTAAAGGGGGAAAATGCAAATAAGTTCTTTATGTTTCAAAAGAACAAGAACCAATATGCATCTTCTAGTAAACACAATTTTTATCTTTATCTCTTTCCTGGTCCTGTTTTGTTTTGTTTTTAAATGTGAAGTGGAAAAATCCCTTTCCTGCTAAGAACAACTGTTTGAGGCTGCTCTTCTTGTTGCAAGTCTGGGCTCTTGTTTAATTGCTTAATTTTCCAAGGAGGCCACAAAAGCAATGTGTCTTCAGAACAGAAATTATGCTGAAAGTGTCAGTGAAATGCTGGAGATTCCAACAAAGAAATCTTCATCTTTGGATAGGGAATTTGAATCTGGCTCTTCATCACCCAAACGGTGCAGTGGTGGCTCAGTGATTAAAAAGCTTGCCTTGTTAGCTGGGAGGCTAGCAAGTTGGCAGTTCGAGACCCGGGCACTGCATGATGGATTGAGCGCTTGTCTCTGTCCCAGCTCTTGAAGACATGAAAGGTGGGTGTCCCCTGAGCGGAGTTTCTCCCACAAAAATCCTTTCAACCCAGAATGATTTCTGACACAAACTTATTACTATTATCACCCAAACAGCACAATCCATTCTGCTGACTTACTTACAATGAGATGCAAATCTAATTTAGTTAATCCCCAATTACCTAAAGGGATTAGAAGAATTCATGGTGGATAAAGCTGTGAATGGTTACAAAATATGGTGATTATACACTATCTTCAGGATCAGAGGCAGCATGCAGGGTCAGGAAACGAAGATTCTCTTTGGCTTTCCATTGAGTTGGACATTATAGAAGACAGGATGTTGGACTAGATAACCCTTTGTTCACATCTTCCATTTCAGAAATATTACAAAAGTTGGTGAGGGGAAATCATCTGGTATTTCCCCCTGCTCCAAATCTAATCTGTAAATGTGACAAATCCAATAAAAAATAAAATCCTTTTTGAATTTGCAGTGAACAATAAGTTTTAGGAGTCCAAACTGAGAAACTATTTCTGTGGGTCACACTGAACTTAAAACCTATCGCCTCTTCTAGAATACAGTTGTCCAAGTCACACAGCTCATTACCTTCAAAATTGAGAAGGAAACAAAAATAACTTGTATCAGAACACAGTGGTGAAAGATCTGAAATCCCACATTAATGCAAGCTATTTGTTGTGTATTTTTTCTGGATTTTGCACAATAATTTCAAGAAATTGTTTCTGAGCACTTAATATTGTTCTGGTAAACCTGAGAAAGATTTTTTTCCAGCATAATATTTCATAATTAGCTCTGGAAGTCTAACAGTATATATCAAGCCAAACAGATAAATGGGTTCTGAAACAGTGGTAATTAATAAAGAAAGGGATTGTGGGGAAGAGACTGATGAAAACATTGATGATCCAGTGCACACTGGGGATAGAAAAGGCAATTCCTAGATTTGTGATAATTTAAAAAAGGAAATGAAAATTATACCATCAGTATTATAATGGCTTTACATTAATCAACAGTACATACAAACTTTGAATACAGTGTACAGCCCTTGACAACAATTCTCAGAAAGAATATTGTAGAGCTGGATGGAAAGGATACTTAAAAAGTTAACCAAAATGATAAAAAGACCAAAGTGTATAAGGAAAGGTTACAGCTAAGGCAGCTCCACTTAGAAAAAAATTGTGAGCAGGGGCATAACAGAAGAATGTATAAAATGATTAATGGGGTGGAAAAAGTAGTAAGGATTTTAAAAATCTTATCACACCAAAAATGAGATGGCTAGATGGTTCTGTAGATGCAATGGGCACACAGCTGGGATGGTGCCTGGAGGGCGGTGGTCCATGGGGTCGTGAAGGGTCGGAATCGACTGTGCAACTGAACAACAAAATGTTAAGGAACAAAACTAAATGGGTAAAGACTTAGAACAGATAAAAGCACTACATACAGCACGTTGCTAAGCTATGGAGTTAACTTTTATAAGATGAAGCAATGGCCACCAACCTGGAAGGCTATAAAATGATATGAGGCAAAATTCTTGGCTGCATATTGTTTTTAATATCAGAGGCAGTTAACCGCTCAACACTCACTAGGTACTGTGATCAGACCTATACTACCAGGGTTCTTCTCCTGATTATGACTTCCCGATAGACATCTGTTTAGTCAATTTAAGAACAAAATACAGGCCTTTTGTCTGATCCTTGCTGGATAGCTCAGAGATTTAAGTACAGTATCTGGCTGTGGAGCTGTATGCCTTAATATATGAGATCTTTGTTCCCTGGATAGAGTTCTTATGTCACTATTGATTAAGTGTTACTTCAGGTAGTGATGATTCTGTCCTCCACCCTGTCTGTGTGGGCAGAGGGAGAAGAACTTATGCCAGTAAATTCTGTTAGCGCATTTTTATCTATAAATCTTTGTAATTCTTTACCAACCAATCTAGCATTTTTCCACATGAATAGGATTTATTTTTTGGGCAAGCATAGGATTCAGCATGTCTCTCGAACTCTTTCACTCTTTCCCTCTTGCTTAGACAATAGCATGGTGATGTTGCAGCTACTTCATTTTAAGCACTGACATATATCTATAATGTTTGTATTTAAAACAGAAAATAGTCAGGGGAAAATGTGAAAAGCTAGTCAGAAAAAAAAGAAAAAACATGAAAAGCAAAATAAAAAAGCTTGACAGAAAATTCATAAACTTCTTACTAATATATGAGAAAACTAAGTAAAAGTTAAAATAACAGGTTCATAATACTAAATGTATTTGGCAAGTGTCATGCAGAGACAAAGCAAATTCCTATTGTGCAGTCACACAACATGTACCTGTGGTAGTTACAACAGTGATATTCACAAAGCACTTCCACTAGCACATTGTACAATAGGTCATACTGGGGACGTGCAACCAATTGCACAATTGAATCACACAATTTGCTGTATTTGTCTGTATGAACAGGGTTTTGCTCAAAGATAACTATTATAATAATCGCTACAAAGAAATAAATGGGGAGGAGGATACCAAGAGGAACTTTTCCATAAGATCCAGCAAAAACAAGGGGAAGTTTAAATCTACAGGTAGATTAGGGATGCTGACAGATCAATAGAGAAATATACTTTCTGATCAGAATAAGATAAAGAGAATATGGAAACAATCTGTTAAAGAACCATACCAAACAGAAGCAAGAGAAGAATCTTTTGATGAAAAACCTGCAATTTTTGAAAGTAAAGTGAACCCTAGATCATGATACTTTAGGTCCTGAAATACGTATTGGATGTGAGTCCTTTATATGGGACTGCAGTGGCTCAAGTGGCTAAGATGCTGACTGGGAGGCGGAAGGTCATCAGTTCGATTCCCGAGTGCTGCAGGACGGAATGAGCTCCCATCTTTGTCCCAGCTCCTGCCAACCTAGCAGTTTGAAAGCAAGAAATTGCAAGTAGATAAATAGGGACCACTTCGGTGGAAAGTAAACAGCGTTCTGTGTGCTCCGGTGTCTAGTCATGCCTGCCACATGACCACGGAAACATCTGCAGAAACAGACAGCGCTGGCTCTTTGGCTTTGAAACAGAGATGAACACTGAACCCTAGAGTCGGATACGACTGGCTTTCGAGCAAGGGAAACCTTTAGCTTTACCTTTATATGTCTAGAGCACAAGCATAAAATATTGTTGTCCATTTCTGTAGTAGACTCCACTTAAACGACATTTTAAGTGAATAGAACCTTATGTTTAGAAACATTTTACTCATTTGAAAATTGGAAACGTTTTATCCGAACATTTTTTTAGGTTCCTACTGTTTCTAATTTTTCCAACTTCCTTTGACAAGGGGAAATTCTTTCCCTTCCCAAAAATATTACCTCTTCATCTCCACATTACTAGCACAACATAAAAGAAAGGATACATACTTTGATGAAACTGACAAACTGAGGGGTGGGGGGCAAGGAATTGTGTGTAAGAATGCACTCATTTTCATTTCTGCATTCATATACTTGGGCAGGTTTGTTGTTGTTGCAGCTGTTCAGTCGAATAGTTGAGTCCGGCTCTTTGTGTCTCCATAGACCATCACACGCCAGGCACCTTTATCCTCCACCATCCTCTGCAGCCCACTCAGCTGTACGCCCATTGCATCAACAACGCCATCTAGTCATCTCATCATATACCATCCCCTTCTCCTTTTGCCTTCGATCTGTCCCAGCATCAAGGCCTTCTCGAGTGAGTCCTCTGAGTGAGTTCTCTCTTCTTATTTGGTGTCCAAAGTACTTTAGCTTCATCTTCGGTGTTTTCCCTGCCAAGAAGCTGTCAGGGGTGATTTCCTTGGGCAGGTAAATGCTCATTAAAATAAGTTGAAGGAATGCTAAAAATC
Organism: Bradypodion pumilum; assembly: GCA_035047305.1. Classification (NCBI taxonomy): domain Eukaryota; kingdom Metazoa; phylum Chordata; class Lepidosauria; order Squamata; family Chamaeleonidae; genus Bradypodion; species Bradypodion pumilum. The sequence goes on along the minus strand of JAWDJD010000003.1, from coordinate 54,462,603 downwards.
AAATACTTTTGGATATTTGAGAACTTAACTTTTGTTAAATCTTATTATTTGTTCCTCTGTGTCTATTGTTATCTCGTTCTACTGGAGTTTTCATATTTATTGTTGGGATTGCTTGCTTAAGGTTTAATGTTTCAATGGGTATGACTAATATTTAACATTCACTGATTGCGAAATTGAAAAAGGTGAAAGGAAAGTTGAAATGTGTATATTTATTTGTCACCATCAAGACCAACCTGCACTCTTTAACCTGCCTGACTGTTAAGATTATCTTCAGAGGGCCCCCCTTTTAAGTTATCTTGCAACCAGAGTTGTTCTTCAGCAGATTGGTCAGTGACTACAATAAGTATAGGTACTGTACTGTATTTGTACTGTACTGTACTGTACTCTGACACATGGGCAGCAGATCACTCAGCTTTACATTCTCTGATGTCCTTTTTCCATGTCAGGAGTAATATCTTGGAAAAGGACAAAACCCTTCTTTCCACCCAAACGAGAAAACTAGTTTTTCGGGGTTCTTGTCCATACAAAGAACCTACACATAACCAAGAATGTCTCCTCTGTAGACATATTACTCCCCCCATGCAGAGAAACAGTGACAGAGATGGAAGGGTCTGAGTATTCCCCAAATAGCATGTTGGAGAGAATCATATTAAGTGTGTAAATTCCATCATTGTAAGGGACATGACATCACAAAGAAAGGAAGATTGGTAGTTATTAAAGGCTTTTTCCTTCAGTTTTGAGGTTTATACATTTAGTCTGCAATGAGACTGATTGTATGTGAGTCATGCAAACCCCAGGATTGAACTAGGAACTCTTTAAGTGTTCCATAAATGTATCATTTATGCTTTAGGCAAGAGGGCAGATACAACTTAAATTTTTAGATACTACATTTTCTGAAATTTACTTCTTCTGTGCCCTCTATGAGTGAAATACCAAGATCTTCAAACTAACCTGCTCACTGTCAACAGCATACATTATGAGTTCCATTTATTTCTACTATGAATATTGTTTTAACAGCTTGCTATATTAGTTTTAACCTGGAACAGAACAGACATACTGTACTGTAGTTTAACTTTCTTTAAAGGCAGTAAATTATCTAAAAATAGTCCATATAATTTGAGTTAAATTTCAAGAAATTTTTAGTAAAATTAAATTCTGAAGAAGCACCAAAAGAATCAAGATAAAACCAAAACATTGCTCATTCAGAATATCTCATCTACATGAAAATTCATAATACATTTGGACATAGTTTTCTCTAATATGTTAAGAGAAATGCACAGATAAAGGGCAGATTGTTTCATGTTTCTCTTGAAAGATGTAATTTTATTTATAAGCAGTTTTTGATTAGAGACCTGTGTTGCAAAGTGCAGAGAATTGGGAAAACTGAAGAAACATTACATCCAACTCCATATATTATTCATATTATACATGTACTGTATTGGTTCATATTGAGATGAAAATAAAATGAATTTATTCTCCATCTCTATTGCTATAATCTGGAGCTAGCACATTCTGCTCCACATCAAACCTGTCTATTGGTAATTACTCTGAGAGACACATCTGACAGTGCTGAACAAATTGAAGGTATCACATTTTGTGAATGTAGTCTATGGCACAAGCTATCTATATTTGATTGAAGGCAGAATAACAACATTATATATGAAAGGTATAATTACAGAACTCGAATGGCATAGAATTCATTGCAAGGAATACCAGGTTCTCTCAGCAAATCAGGAAAGGCAAAATTGATTGATTCCAAATAGCTGTAAGTTTAATAAAACACTCCTCAACTGAGGCTTGAAACACACCCTATTGCAGTGGTGGTGAACCTATGGCACGCGTGCCAGAGGTGGCACTCGGGACCCTCTCTGTGGGCACCTGTGCAGTCACTCCAGCACAGAGTTTACCCCACCTCTCTGTCCAGCAGCTCAATGAGAGCGCTTCCTCTCTCCACCAGTACAGAGTTCACCCCGCTACTCTGTCCAGCAGCTCAATGGGAGCGTTTCCTTCCTCCCCTGTTGCTGTGTTGGCACTTTGCAACAAATAAGTGGGTTTTAGGTTGCAGTTTGGGCACTCGGTCTATAAAAGGTTCACCATCACTGCCTTATTGCATACCTTGACAAACAAGAAATTCTCTTTACAGAAGATGTAACACTGTCTGTCTGGTATATCCCTAAGCATTTCATAGCTTCTTAAGCATAGTTTGCTACATATAGAAAGAGCTTGTGTGTAATTACTATCCTTGCTGAAGAAAAAGATAACAATAGCCTCATATCTCTCCAGTCATCTTTCTATTCCATTTTCATTTATGCATGATTGTGGAAAAACCCAACAATCAGGATTGTACATAGGATGGAGAATGCCTTCTCTCTAATATGCACTGTAGGCTCACAGTGCAAAGAAAGCTTGTAGCCACTTCATAGAAAGAAGTTTCTTAGAACATTATCTGAATAGTTAACAAAGTCATTAGTATTTTGCCCCCAACAAACTGGGTACTAATTTTATTGACCTTGGAAGGATGGAAGACTGAGTCAACCTTGATCCCACTGGGACTGAACTCAGATTGCGTGCCGAGTTTTGACTGAAGTACCTATGCCAAGTGTTGGGCAGCAGTAAATAACCTGACTCCCTAAAGGGGCCAACGGATATGAGCGGATGAGCCCTTTTAGATGGGGTGATGTCATCCCCAGTGGAGGAAATGACACTGGAAACGATCATGTTGGGCCCAATGGCAAAATGAGCAGAGGAGGAATCACTTCACTATTCTGATTCCCGATGATCATAGAGGTGGAAGAGACCATGCCATATGGACTGGCTGTGAAGGCACACCTTGTTAATATCCTCAAAGCTGCGGCAGTCCATTGCAGTCCCCGTGTTAAATCCTGCATGCCTCGTTTCATATGTGCCTCAGGAAATGGCCCCAAGATCATAGTGTGTGGATCACTTCACAGCAAGCTGCGACCCACCTTAAACAAATTCACACCAGTGGCATTTTTCCTGTCATAGGAAAAAAAGTGTATATATGGATACGAGTAGCAGCCGCTGCCGCCAACTTTTATTTATGTAAAGAATGCAACACAAATACACATGAGACACACTATGTTAAGGGATGCAGTGGCTCAAGTGGCTAAGATGCTGACTGGGAGGCAGAAGGTCAGCAGTTCGATTCCCGAGTACTGCAGGATGGAATGAGCTCCCGTCTTTGTCCCAGCTCCTGCCAACCTAGCAGTTTGAAAGCAAGAAATTGCAAGTAGATAAATAGGCACCACTTTGGTGGGAAGGTAACAGCATTCTGTGCCTGCCACATGACCACGGAAACGTCTTCAGAAGCAGACAACGCCGGCTCTTCAGCTTTGAAACAGAGATGAGCACTGAACCCTAGAGTCGGATATGACAGGCTTTCGAGCAAGGGAAACCTTTATCTTTACTATGTTGAGGGTAGCTTTCTGAGCAGGTAATTTGCAAGCCATTTCTCCCTTCAGACAACCATGCTGAATGTAGAGATTCTGAGAACAACCAGTATTATGAGCAGGGACAGCTATGAGTTTGCATTACCAGTTTATAATACTGAGGCATTGCAACATCTCTTCAGGAAAATGCAAAACAAAAAAATACAATGACATGTGAGTGGCAATCTAATTGAATTAAATTACAAATTGCAGCCAAAACAAATAGCAAACAACACAAGTGCCAATAGCCATGCATTTAATTAGATATATGCTGATCTGAAACAAAACTAATAAAGGTAAATCTGTAAAGAGATGTCTTTCACGAAAGTCTCATTAAGAACAGCCACCAAAATACAAAACTGTGTTAAGGGATTTCTTTATATTTTAATTAAAGATAAAAGAACTGTGATGAGATAATCGTAGCAATCTGTACAGACTCATTGTCTACCTTTTAGTCATTTTCTCATTTAAAAACTGTTAATTGCACAATCCTAGTTGAGCAGTTTAAAATGTATCCTTCTTCCATATCCACAGTATGTTCTAAGTGTCCCTTCTCTGTCTCACTGATTCACAAACTTCTCATCTCTATCTCAATGATCCATAAATCAGTGAAACAGAGAAGGAAAGTTTTATGTTTTTGTGGGAAGCAAATGGACTATTATGTCTCTGTCATGAGACTTCTTAACAGATCATTCATGCATTCTCCGAAACATCATGTGCTGTTAGTGGTAAGTATGAATCAGATTTCAGAACTCCTCTGTTAAATGTGAGAGTTCTTTCTTGCTCAGCTTCAAGAAATGTTCATTTCTTTTAATATTCTTTCTTTAAAATTAGTAAGTTTGACTTAAATGAAACAGCGAGACGACTCACAGGATGTTTAAAACCAACCCCAATACAAAAAGTGCATTTTTAGCTGACATCCCTCCACCAAAATTATGTCGAGAAAGTGCTGCTCAGAAAGAGTGGGTCAAAGCAAGTTCCTCAGAAATACACCTGCTATTTGATCACCAACCACCAAAGCAGAGACTGAAATCAAGCCATAGCTTCCTCACAACTTCTGCCCCTCCACACAACGAGCCCCTACAGACCGCCTTAGAACTTTGGAAGGAGAGCAAGGAACTACCAGATAACTGGGCAAAACCACATGACAATCTACCACCTGGGCAAGAACAACCATGGCTTGTGTGGAAAGCTTTAAATAGACTGTGTGCAGGGGTAGGAAGATAGATACATAGAATCCTTTATTGGACAAGTGTACTAACACACCAGGAATCTGTCTTTGGTACATATGCCCCCCTATGGATCAATAATGCAATAAAATCACACCATTTAGTTATTCAGCAAGTTGATGGCATTTGGAAAGAAACTGTCCTTGTATGTGGTTGCTGTAGTATGTAATGCTTTGAAGCGTCATTTCAACGGTAAAAGCTAGAGCAGACTATTACCGGGATGAATGGAGTCTTTGCAGGCGCACCCCCCCCCCCCAAAGAAAGACTCAGACACCGGTATATGGATAAAGGCATTGGGCCACATTTATTGAATAATGCCCTAGTCCGAATTATAACTTTCAATTGGTACTCAGCCAATTATAATTCTTAAGGCAAGCAGGCCGCAGTAACACTGGTAAGGTTCCTCCCAAAATTGCCAATGGCAATTGGCTACAATGTATCCATTTGTATCAATTTGTTTGTTGAGACAAACAAATTGTTGACCATAGTCAATAAACTATCTACTGACCCCACCCTCTGACGTGTATCCGTCAAATCACGGGGTGATGCATGCTGAAGAGCTCCTGCCATCACCCCTTTGCCTGGTTCGTCATAGACCGGTCAACGTTATTACACCTGTACCTGTCTAAGTGTTGGCCAGTCAATTGCGAACCTGCCGGATACCTGTGGGTCATAAATATTTACCTTACCAGTGCTACCCGCCCATGTGACCAAAGTCAAGAGCAAAACCCCTATATCAAACCATAGCAACAATATGGGATGGGCAAAAAAGCCAGAACGCAGAGGCCAATTGTAGGTTCAGGCCAAAAATTCCCACCCGGCCCTGAAGCGACCAAAATATCACACTGTTCACTAGGGAGGGGGTGGAGGGAAAAACTTCTCCTCTCCGTCGCTGTTTCTAAAATGGCAGCTCGGCTGCCTCATGGCCACCCCTTTTATAGAGGGGTGGCCACACCCCCTAACTCACCCGGATGTCTGAGTCCGGGTGGGGTGGGGGCCCGCAAAGAGCGCGGCAGCCATTTTGGTGCCGCGCTTTCATTGCAGGCGCACCCCCCAAAGAAAGACTCAGACACCGGTATATGGATAAAGGCATTGGGCCACATTTATTGAATAATGCCCTAGTCCGAATTATAACTTTCAATTGGTACTCAGCCAATTATAATTCTTAAGGCAAGCAGGCCGCAGTAACACTGGTAAGGTTCCTCCCAAAATTGCCAATGGCAATTGGCTACAATGTATCCATTTGTATCAATTTGTTTGTTGAGACAAACAAATTGTTGACCGTAGTCAATAAACTATCTACTGACCCCACCCTCTGACGTGTATCCGTCAAATCACGGGGTGATGCATGCTGAAGAGCTCCTGCCATCACCCCTTTGCCTGGTTCGTCATTGACCGGTCAACGTTATTACACCTGTACCTGTCTAAGTGTTGGCCAGTCAATTGCGAACCTGCCGGATACCTGTGGGTCATAAATATTTACCTTACCAGTGCTACCCGCCACACGGGGAGGCATCCATGATGACTCACCGCCCCCCCAAGACCGTCAGCTCGGTCGCCAGGCCTGCTTGCATCACACCCAGAACGAGGTACATACCTCTAGCCGACAGGTGGACCCCTTCTCCTGCCTACCAGCAAAATTTTTGTGTAAGCCTATCATCCGGTCTCCAATGGCCGTCTCACAGTCATGCTCAGAAAGGGACGGAGCCACAGCCCCATCCACTGACTGCCGGAACAGTCCGAACTAGGGAGATCCGCATCTCCCCTAAATTGGTGTCTCGGCACGATGTTAGACCAAAGCGACCGTATGTAAGCCATACGTGATAAAAAATGCCAGGTCACAGCCCCTCGACGGTTTAGTAACAGCAGTGATCCGTATAAGATCACTGCCGCCGAGGTGCCTGTAAAACATTGGGGGGTCCAGCATCCCTGTCAGACAGCAGGAATGGCCACAGTTCCCGCCCCCATGTGCCGCGCATACCATACCATAGCATACGTGCGGATGCACACAGCCCAGCCGGGGTCCACTCTCTGTCGCTGCAGCATATACTGCTGCCCAGTGTACATAGCTGCGGCCCACCAGCCCCCTGCCACCGGTGTGTTGAGACCCCTAGGATCTGTAAAAGAGGAGAAAAAAGGTGAAGTACATAACTAGGTACTCGTACAGTGAGGGGACGTACATATCTGAAATTGCGCGTAGACGCATATCCACCTCTGAGTACCCCAAACGTAGCCGCGATCAATGCGACGCCTATCTCAAGTAAATGGTGCCAAAACGGGCCCCACTCCGCGAAACGCGGCACCGGTCACCCTCAGGGACTTTACTATGGTAAGGGTAGAATCCTCCTGGTGGCAGAAAACAGGCTGGGGCGCGCAGCAGGCACTGTCGAAAATTCATGTAGGGCACCAACCGGACAGATGTCTCAAAAACTTCATAGCACTATACACCACTGCCTACACCGTGCTGAATAACCCATGAGGACCGCATCCCCACTCGAGCCCACTCATGTGTGACAGAGACATCTTCGAGTTCCAGTGCCCTACGAGACACATCCGCCTTACACGGGTGGCACCAGCTCTGGCACCCACTCACTGATGCGGAGCACTCCAAAAAGGCTACCGTGGTAGCTGCGTGGCCCAGAGCCACCTCACACCTATCTGTACATAAGTAATGCCAGCCTCGTGCAAGGTGGGTCTGAAACTCTGGGAACAGGGGTGATGCGTGTACGTGCGGCGGACACGTTCCCGTGTCCACCCCTTCCAAACACGACGCATGAACACATAGTGATACGCCTTACGCATGCGAGGTGCCAATGACATGTCCGGTTCCCTTCTCCCCGCCAAACGTCCAGCCATCGGCCAAAAGTGGCGAGTGGAATCCCTCTGCTTCCGTAGTACGGAACGGAACCGGGTGATCTGCAGGTGGTGGAAAGCAGCAGCAATGTCATTATAAATACCTAGAACATGTCTGGCCTAAGACGGCACATTTAGGCGTAGGCTTCTCAAAAGAATAGACAAACTAATGTCATGACCCAGGGGGATTTGCATGTCTGGGTGTTGCCAATGTGCACCACTGCCGCATTGTCACACCGAAATTGGAACCACTGAGTAGGCCCACTCATTGCACCATAGCATCGATGCTCTCCAAAATGGAAAAAACGCAAGGAAGGTAAGATCGCGGAGGCGATCCGTGCACCCACCCTCAGAGTAAACCCCCATAAGTCCGGGAGCCGGAGGTATCCGACCGTACTTGAAATCTAGGGCAGACCCTCAGGTCTGATCTCCAGGAAGAGACCCCGCCAAACCCAGGAGTAATTTGAGCCAGACCGGACAAAGTTAAGGTGGCCATGAATTAACTGCAGCTCACGAGGGCACACTTTATGTTTGGCAATCAATGCCAAACTCGCCGCGGAGATCCAAGCCACCGTATTCATGGTTAACCCAGATGCCCGCGCGACAGAGTCGATTCAGAAATGTGAGCTTAGTAGATGGGACCTCGGTCTATTCAGGTGCCAAGGGGACACCCAGTTCCCACCTGAGTGCCTGAATTGTAATGAGGAGACGCGTGCACGTGTCCAAGCCCCATTCACCCCCAAACCAAAAGTCGTCGAAGTAATGGGCTAGAGACCGAGACCCTGACCTGTGAGCAAATGGCCACTGAGTGAAGTCCCCGATCGGTCGAGTGCTGAACATGAATTAACTCAGTCAGAAGGGGGTTGGCCTTATCTAAGTAAAATTCCCCTCGGAACCTAAAAAACCCAATAGGTCTAACTCATTGGGTGCACTGGCAATAACCTGAAAGCCGAGTGCATATCACACTGTGCCAAAACAGCACCAGAACTGCGTGAGCGTGCCCCCCATAGTAGCCGAACCAACTACGAGTACCTGACTGAACAAGGTCATCAGGAATGGCATCCCTGAATGGAGAACCCCACAGGGTAAGCTGAATGGAGGATTAAATGACATTCACCCTGGTTCTAGCTCAGTATGAGCTTCATGGGGGAGACATTCGACTTAGGAAAGGTGGTTCCAAGAAGGGCCCCCGCTACTCTCATAGCCCCAACTCCCTTAGCTGTGGACAGTGGAGCCCCCTCTTCGTTACCCTGCAAGGGAACCAGATAAGTCGCATCCTGGGACCCCCAACACCCCCGAATGGATACAAAAGCCCCCATAGAAAACCCTCCGGCAGGTATCCCGCCCCATCCCTTCTTGGATGAACTGAATGCCATCTCTCCAGGTTGACTATACTAATTCGGGCGGGGGGGGGGGCTTATGACAAGGTTAGTTGCTTCAGATGGAACTCTGATCGCCCCTGTGCACCCCTACCTCTGCCCCGTAACCCACCAACCCGCGGGCACGCGGAGGCGGCATGAGGGCCAGCGCAAAAGGGGACACAAAGTCGGTAACGACCGTGGTGCTTAGTACACGCATCGTCAGCTGAGCAGGCCGAACACAGCAGGCGGGCTGGGACCCCCTGCCCGACCAGTTAGCGTGGAGCCTGTGTCTGAGCAGCCCGCTGCTCAGTATGACCACCATGGTACCTATCATCAGGCACCAGTCACGTGGGAGTGATGTACACGAGCACACTTGCTGACAGGGCTCATCCTACCTCCCCTCAGGGTATAGAGCCACCCTCATCCACATGCCTCACCGTAAGCCAACTGCCATGGGCACATCTAATCAACCATCGCCCTGCAAATATTAGCGATGGATGGAAGCACCAGGATGGCCCAAGCAGGTCAAGCCCTGCGGCATACCACCATACGTGCAAGGTATGCCGCCAACCAGTTGGCCCAAGGTGGCTCACGACGATGGGACATCTCTTTGTCTCCGTTGCCCTGTCCCTCTCTCTCCTCCTAGTGGGCTCGCAGTTCAATAGGGAGAATATCCACATGTCCCCCTCCAGCCCTTACCCCTCATGGCCTGCGGCCAATATCACCCAGGGGCAAGTAATAGCCAGCCATCGGCAAAGCCCTCGACGGGGCAGTCTGCATAAAGGGCATGCGCAGCAGGACCTGCGATGCTCAGCACTGTCCCGGGGGTGGACACCCCAGTGCGTGGTGGCTTACTACGGCGGGACCGCACATGTCTCTGTCCTCCTGTCCGCACCACCTATCCTTATTGGGATCTCGGTTCATAGGGAGAATATATCCACGTACTCCCCCCACCAAATCTTCTCCCTCGTGACCTGGAACAAATGATCACCAGGGTGCAATAAATAACCAGACATCGCGGAAACCCCCACCCCCAATGTCGTGCCAGAATGCAACCAAGGGGGACTGGGATAGGCTGGCAAGTGATGCCCATTAGCCTCAAATTGGCGAAGCCATGACCACTGAACCCCACCGCTGGAAGTGAACTGTGATGTGGGTGCATTCAACTTGAACCTAATACTCACTAGTTGCACCCCCATGAGCCGCCCCCACTGGGGGTTCCAGCCCACGGCGGGCGTCGGAGCTCGCGACCGAAATCGAGCTCTGGGGCCACATCCGACCACACCCCGGTTGCAGTTCTGGACAAACAGGGAGCTGCGAGATGGCGGCAGGCACAGGCCGGAGTGTCTCAAGCAGCTCGACCCGGCTGGCCGCCTGCTGCAGAGTGGCAGCAGTTGAAGTAGCCGGCAGACACGAAGGGCCCTGGTAGATAAGGAAGGGCCGCCTCCCACTGGATTGCCCAGGATGCCTCCAGCACAGCTAAACATGCTAACCAGGCATCCCCTGCCACGGAAACCCCTAGTATAAGGTGGGCCAGGTGGGCCGGACGGCTGGCTAGGGATTGGGCCAGAGGCCCCAATTTGAGCTCCTGGGCCAGAATAGGACCATGGCCAAAAATCCGGCCCCTGAGGGGGTAAAACGTGCTGTGTGCCAGCACCAGGCCCTCCCCCCAATCGTTCTGGCCCATGGCCGGCAACTGCGGGCCGAGGGCCGAATCCCCTGAAGGGCCGGCCTGAGGCTGAGAGCTGAGGGCCATATCCCAATCTGCCCCATCCCCACCGTTAACGGTGGGCAAAGGTGTTGTCTTGCTCCATTGCAGGGGTACAGCCATGGCAAGGTGGGCCACACGGCCCACTGGTTGATACACTGGGGACCCCCATTTGGGAGCCAGGTCCTGAATAGGGCCATGCCCAAAACTCCGTCCCATGAGGGGCCGGAGGCAAGCCCTGGTGGGTGACCGCACCAGGCCCTCCCCCGTTGTCTGGACCCATGGCCGGCAATTGCGGGCCGGGGGCCGAAGCCCCTGCAGGGCCAGATGTGGGGCCCTGTTTCGAGGGCGCGGTCGCGGTCCTCCGACCTGATTGCTGCCCCCTAGCAAGCGCAGGGCCAGGCAAGTGCCTCCCTCTTGGTCGCGGCTTGATCGCCGGAGCCTTCCTTTTGGGAGGCATAGCTGAAGAAGACGATCCCTTTGGGGGATCAGAAGCGCCAAAATGGCTCGACAGCCGAAGACTGGGCTGGAGAGCCGAGAAGAAAAAAGGAGCGACAGAGAAAAACTTCTCCTCTCCATCGCTGTTTCTAAAATGGCAGCTCGGCTGCCTCATGGCCACCCCTTTTATAGAGGGGTGGCCACGCCCCCTAACTCACCCGGATGTCTGAGTCCGGGTGGGGGGGGGCCCGCAAAGAGCGCGGCGGCCATTTTGGCGCCGCGCTTTCATTATATATTTTCTCTGCTCTCTTTTTGGCTCGTGTAATATATAGATCTTCAATAGAAGGTAGATTAACAGCAATATTTTTTTCTGCAGTCCTAGTTACTCATTGGAGTCTGTGTTTGTCTTGTTTAGATGCAGAATCAAACCAGACAATTATACAGGTGCAGATGATAGATTCTATAATCCCTCTGTAAAACTGAATCAGCAGCTCTTTAGGCAACTTAAGCTTCCTGAGTTGACGCAGAAAGAACAGTCTCTGTTGCGCTTTCTTAATGATGTTCCAATGTTAGATGACCATTTTAAATCTTGAGCTATGACAGTACCTAGAAACTTGAAGGACTCCACTATTAATACTGGATTATTTAATATTATAAGCAATGGATGTACAGGTTGAAACCTCCTAAAGTCCACTATCATTTCTATGGTTTTACCTGCATTCAGTTCAAGATTATTTTGGCTACACCACAGGACTAGGTGTTCAATCTCTTTTCTGTATACAGACTCATCGTTGTCTCAAATGAGTCCAATCACTGTGGTGTCATTGGCAAACTTAACTATTTTAACCGAAGAGTCTTTTGAGACGCAATCGTTGGTGTACAGGGAAAAGAGAAGTGGAGATAGCAGATAGCCCTGAGGAGCTCCTGTACTGATTGTCCTGTTTTCTGATCTAGTTGTACTCAGCTTCACCTGCTACTTCCTGTCCATTAGGAAATTTATAATCCATTTACAAATATAGTCCGGTACCGCCAGCTGTCTTAATTTAGCTATGAGGATGTCCGGAAGGATGGTGTTAAATGCTGAACTAAAGTCGACAAAAAGGACACTTGCATAGGATTTTGGAGATTCAAGATGGTTTAATATGTAATATAAAGTCATATTTACAGCATCTTCCGTTGATCTATTTGCACAATAAGCAAATTGCAGTGGATCCAATAGTGGATCTATGATGGCTTTCAGCTGTGCCAGCACAAGCCTCTCCAAAGTTTCCATGACCACAGATGTCAAGGCAACCGGTCTAAAATCAAGGGCTAATTTGAGAAAGTGGTATTTCCCTGTAGATGACAGCCTGTGTGAATGCAGAGAAGTACAAACTATCTCCCTTATGATACAATCCACACGATGCCCCTCAATGTACACTGAGGAGGACCTTATGTTGACAAGAGGAAATGCTGTTGAGATGGCCCGATATTGGGCAGATGTCATCTAGCCCTTTTTAATTCTATTTTGTTTTTAGATGTGTTAATTTTAGCTTTGTATGTTATTATATGCTGGTGATGCTGCTGACATGAATAAATAAAAAGCAAGTTTGAATTATTGGTACATTTCTGGCTTGAATTAGAATATTTGCTTGAGTGGTTAGGATGTGTGTGATTCCGAATCATGCTAAATAATAAATCACATCAGGGCACACATCAGGAAACTAGTGTGGACACATTGAAATTCATACTAAAGTGAAACACAAAGCAATAACCAAATATGGCTTTTTAATAAAGGAAAATGAAAATAAAATGGAGTAGTAACTGCCCAGTAAATTTTTATATTCTCAACAGAGTCTTAAAACAAACAATGAGGTTTTTAAAAGCAATATCAAAGCTAGAAGATTTATTTTACCATGACTTCTCGTGGATTATAATTCTGCCTTCTCAGGTCCATAGGTGACATATATTTCCCTATATATACCAATAGTTCATGTATATATACATATTATACATGGTAGGATATTAATTCCCTATTGAGGCTATTCTTTAAAATTTATATTTTATTACACTTTTTAGCCTCAGACACTTCTGATGAGTTTATGAATTTCCAGTAGAAATAAATGATATATTAAGCAGCCAAATAAAAAACAAACAGTGTGTACCAATAAAGTCAAAATTTGTTCCTGTTTTGTTGCTCATCAGAAAATAAATGATTAAACATCAGGGAAATAATATCTGAAAAAAGAAATTAATATATATTAATGATATATGAAATAATATGATTGTATCTAAAATGCGTTCCGTGCACTCTGGTGTTGAAACATGCATGCCACATGTCCATGGAAACATCTGCAGACCGCGCTGGCTCTTTGGCTATAAACAGAGATGAGCACTGAACCCTAGAGTCAGACATGACTGGCTTTTGAGCAAGGGTGACCTTTACCTAAAATGAGCAATTCTATTTAATGTTATTCTTTTCCATGCACTATTATACAACATCCTGGATTGTAAAGCACAAGATGACTCCTTTACATGGACACGTTGGAAAAATGTTACATCTATATGATGAATAGTCTCCTACTGTGACAATTTTCTTTAAAATGTAATAGTTCATATATATAAGCCATGCACAAACTATTAAGAAAATTTATGTGACTACTTTTCATTTCTGTTATGCAACTGTAGGTCTTCCATGTTAGCTGGAAGAAGCAGACTTCTCTCACTTACTTACTATTTACTGGTAAGTGTTATTATTATCATTATCATTACTACTACTACTACTACTACTACTACTACTACTACTACTACTACTACTACTACTACTACTACTACTACTACTACTACTATTATTATTATTATTATTATTATTATTATTATTATTATTATTATTATTATTATTATTATTATTATTATTATTATTATTATTATTATTATTATTATACCTTTCATTGGGAGGAATTCCAAAATTCCCCACCATATCTCCATTACACACCTTACCACACATGAGAGCAATTACAATAGCCAATCACAATAGCCAAGATGTCTTCCCATTACTGTTATAGTGTAGCAAGGATTTATAAGCAGGAAACTGAACCTTAGTTTGGATTGTGGTGTCAACTGTTAGTGGAGTAACTGTAGTTGCACACCTGTCCTAAGTTGTCAAGTAGGCTAGTTTCAGGTGGAATGGTACCATCAGATATTTTAATTGCTACCAGAATCCACTGCTATGGGTACACTTCCTATTGCTTTGCATTCCTGTATGTAGCTACTACTGCACTGATTATTGGAGATGGTACACTGCCTTCTTTGTCCTCCATACCTTCCAGAACATTTGAGCATCTTTACCAGTTTCTGACTGATCTGAAAATGCACTGAAGATTATTCTGTCCACTTATTCTGTCCTCCATCCTGTCTGCACCTTGTTTTTACAATTGCCAGGCCTCTCTGACTGTCACTGGAATCCTTCATATTTTATTTCAGCTGTCTCTCTTTCCAGTCTCATTTTGTAGTTATTTTTTCTATCATTTGTAGGTTATTTATATTGTGTCCAGGGATTTTCTGAAAAACAGTTTCTGGGTGTGTGTTTTTGTGTGTGTGTGTGCCACTTCTGCTATCTCATTTACTTTCATTAATTCTCATGCACAGATTGTCTGGTCTGTCCTATGTAGATTGCAAACAAACATTATTGGCAAAGGATGTGTGGTCTTGGTTTCCCTCATTTCTGACAGGCCGAATTCAGTAAGTGTCATTGGAGGGCGAGTTGTTCAGTCCCAGGCCTTTCCAGTATGGGGTGCCACAGGATTCGGAACGCTCGTCTCTTCTATTTAACATCTACATGAAGCCACTGGTTGAGATCATCCGTTCCCACAGGGTGAAGTATCATCAATATGCTGATGATAGCCAACTGTATATCTTGGCTTGTAGGAACCCGAGTGATTCAGTTGAAGTCCTATCCTGGTGCCTGGAGGCTGTAAGGGTTTGGATGGGGGACAATGGGCTTCAGCTGAATCCTGGCAACACTGAGTGGCTGTGGATTCGGGGCCCTGTGTTATCCCGGGAGCTACCATCTTTGGTGCTGGATGGGGCTTTTTTGCCCCAGACAGACTCAGTGCATAATTTGGGGGTACTCCTGGACTCACAACTTCTGCTTGAAGAGCAGGTGGCAGTTGTGGTCAGGAGGGTTTTTGCGCAACTTCGTGTCATCCGCCAATTGCGCTGGCTCCTGGACCAGGACTCCTTACTTTCAGTCACCCATGCTCTGGTCACTTCCAGACTGGATTATTGAAATGCACTCTACATGGGGCTGCCCTTGATGACCATTCAGAAGCTACAGATGGTTCAGAATGCAGCTTCCTGGGTGGTGACAGGGTGCGGGTGTTATGCCCGTGCCTAGCCACTGCTACGGGAGCTGCATTGGTTGCCAGTATACCTCCAGGTACAATTCAAGGTGCTGGCTTTGACCTTTAAAGCGCTTCATGGTAGGATACTAAGGAGGAGCCAGGATACTAAGAGACCGCGTCACTCCAAGGTTTTTCACTTGTCCTATGATAGCAAACCGTAGGGGCTACCTAGTTTTCCCATCAGCCAGGGAGGCACATATCACTGGGACCAGGAAAAGATCCTTCTCGGTATCTGCTCCAGCCCTATGCAACCTCCTGCCACTTGAATTGCACCTCCAGGCAGAGTTCTTCCCTTCAGGAAGGCCTTAAAAATGTGGCTATGCCAGCAGGTGTGGGGTACAACTCGTACCACAACCCAGCCTTGCTTGCTTATTTAGCCCTGCCCAGTGTTCTTATTTACTCCTGCCTGGGAGTCTTTCTTTCTAAGGGGATTGGGGAGGTTTTATAAATGTTTGTTAGCTAGTTCTATAGTATTCGGTTTTAATTAGCATTGGGTATAGGTTTTAACTGACATTGTCGCTTAGGCGAAAAGGGCAGTTATATAAATCAAATAAATAAATAAATAAATCATGGTAGCAGATGAACAAGTAAACCAACCCCTGATGTTGAGGATGACATTTCTGGGCCCTGTAATTGTGTTTCTAGGATAGATGTAGTAACAGAAGTGGCATCTAGATTTGCAGCAGAGTTTGGTCCTGCCTCTGTGTTGTTTTGTCTGTTGCATGTCAATAAGTGTTACATTTCAGTGTTACATTTGAGATGGGAGGACCATCTGTAAGCAAGTACAGGCTGGCCACCAAAGGTTTTGGGTTGTAGATCACTAATAATGTGTGTGAGTTATTTCAGTTCTGAGCTAAAGGTGATTGTTAATAGTGTTCTCTTCTAGGTCTGTCTACTAATAGTTTCTCCTCTAAGTTTCCCATGCAACATCTGTCTTGTAGTAAGATGTTTTTGCCCTGTTAATTTGTGATTTGCCATGCTGTGTGAGTAAGCAGTCTGAGAGACACCATTTTTATATCCATTGGTTTAGAAAGTACTGGGGATCCAAGCAAATGCAATTATCTCCAAGGGCTTGACTGTAGTGTAGATAATCAATCCTGTGATTTGCTTGAAGATGGAAGCATGCAAGTATACCTAACAGTTGGTGTGTTTTTGATATGGTATAGTACAAAGACATCATCTTGTAGCTTTACAGTGGAATCCAAAAAGTGTACCTGCTGTGCAGATTAGATGAATTCTAAGGTTAAAACTATTAAAGTTTGGGTGCACTGCTTCTTTTCCATGTATCCAGATAATAAAAAATATCATCAATATATGTCAGATAGAAAAGTAGTTTTTGGACACAACAACCCAAAAAGCAATGTTCCAGGTCTGCCATTAATATATTTGCATACTATAGTTCCCTATGAGTATCCATCGGTGTTCTGTTAATCCAGGAATCACAAAGGGCAGTAGCTAGGTGGGCTGTAACTTCATTCAAAATGATATTCCTGGGGCCAGTAATCCATTCTTTTGTGGAATGGTATGGAGAACTTCTGCCTCAATAATGGCTGGGGATGATTTTGTCAGATTGAAAATAGACTACAGTTTCCTCAGAAAGTCAAGTGCATCTCTTGGATAGCCAGCGCCATTGACAAATGAAGAGATTCTTTTTCTGAAATGTGTTTCTGGTGAGTAATATAAGATGCAGGGACTGCAGTGGCTCAAGTGGCTAAGATGCTGACTGGGAGGCGGAAGGTCAGCAGTTCGAATTCCGAGTACTGCAGGACGGAATGAGCTCCTGTCTTTGTCCTAGCTCCTGCCAACCTAGCAGTTTGAAAGCAAGAAATTGCAAGTAGATAAACAGGGACCACTTCGGTGGGAAGGTAACAGCATTCCGTGCACTCTGGTGTCTAGTCATGCCTGCCACATGACCATGGAAATGTCTGCAGAAGCAGACAGTGCTGGCTCTTCAGCTTTAAAACAGAGATGAGCACTGAACCCTAGAGTCAGATATTACTGGCTTTCGAGCAAGGGAAACCTTTACCTTTACCTAATATAAGATGCAATAGCAACACTGTACAGGTAAAACTCAGAAAATTAGACTATCGTGCAAATGTTCATTCAGTTCAGTAATGCAACTTAAAAGGTGAAACAAGTATATGAGATAGACTCATTACATGCAAAGTGAGATAATTCAAGCCTTACTTTGTTATAATATTGATGCTTATGGCTTACGGTTTATGAAAACCCCAACCCCCCAATCTTATGTGTCATGATCTGGATGAACCAAACTGCATCCATTTTACTTTCTGAATTCATCTTAGGTTACTTTGAGTCAAGGACAGTGCAAAGGTGGTGAGCCAGGAGCACTTGGAAATCTCCAAGGTCCCTATCCAATCAGGATAAACTCCACCTTACCTGACAGGAGGGGTAGGAACAGATCTCTCTGATTGGAGTCTCTTATCAGTGGTCAGATTTCATTAGATAGCCTTATCTAATGGGAGGTTAAATCTAATTGGAAAGTGTTATCTGATATAGGTGTTGCCCTTTTTCATAGGTTACTCTTATCTTGACCAAACCTCCAAGGTAGAGCAATTTTCCTATTTAAGGAGCTGCATCAAGCCACTCAAATTGGGCTCCTAATTAGAGAACTCGAGTTTCATTAGGACTTTGTCCCTATCTCTGAGAAGAGACTAAATATCTGAGACTCTAGTCCTGCCCGGGGCAATGCCAGAGCGATCCTTTGACTAACTTCTGTATTTCTATGTTTTCTGTACTTTGTCTTTTTCAGATAATTTGCTAAATAAAACCTTGCTGTTATATTGAAGCAGTGGAACTCAGTCTATCAGGCATTGCGTTTTAATATCCAGCTCTCTGTCTCCATGCTACCAACCTAAAACCACATATTCCCTGGTTACAGAATTCCACCCCGGGGCTTGTGGACAGGTAGTGAGAGGTTTCAGTAAAAGCAGCAGGAGGGAATGTGCGTGCTGATTCAAATAAGGGCAACATACTGAACCAACCCAGCCTCCTTGCTATGGTCCCTGGTCACCGGTGGGTGCGATATCATGTACCCCATAATCATCACATAATCTCATGTTCTCTGTATGCCATGATGATCACAATTATAATGAATTAAGGCATGACATCTCTCGCTTTGCATGTAGTGAGTCTATCTCATATATTTCACTTTTTAAGTGAAATGAATGAACATTTGCACGATATTCTAATTTTCTAAGTTTCACTTGTACTTTCTATCATTTAAAACAGGAGCAGGGATGCTAACAGAATTCTACATGATACCACACTGCAAATCCCATCAGCCCTACCCAATAGGGGATGATGATTAGGTTTATACTCTATAAATATCTGTTTGCCTATATTTTAAAGAGTCCTTGGTGTAAATGTGAGAACAGAAGCAGTTTATGTATCATATGGAAAGAAGGTACATTTTGTGACACAATATGCAGAATCCTAACATTAAAGTTCCACTATGTCTTCTAACCTAGAAACATAAACAAATCAATGCTTCTGGCAAACTAGAAAATCTTCTGCTGCAGGATAAAGCACATTTGTGCTGATGCAGTGGAAAGGTCGTCAGCACAAACAGAATAAAACACAGAAATCAAAAATATTTAGAAGTGCAATCCTTATTCATTATCAGTATGATAGGAAAAACAGTATATTTAGTTTTCAAATATGTGATAAGCTTAATTAGCTTCTTCGAAAAAGATCTTCATTTATAATATAATTTAAACTTTGAATTACAGCAGAATGCCTACAAATGTAAACAAATGTGATTTGGAAGAAGGTCTTCTTGTATAGCCAAATATTACACAAGAGTCAGTATTACGAAATTTGCAGCATAAGTTCTATTTACAAACAAACTGTTTGGCAATGAGTTGAGGTAAAGTGCACTTTAAAAGGCAAACTAGCATGTTATGGACTTGTCTTGAGATCCACAAATGGTATTTATTTATTTATTTGATTTGATTTGAATGGTTGGTACAGCAAAGTGCTCCCAATTCACTTGCAGAGAGAGAAGAAGGTATTCATTACTTTTCCAGTATGCATTTTCCTCAGTTAATCCCCTCCCCTCCCCTACAACATTGGCTGTTGCTAGGGCTGGAAAAGGAGAGATCTGTAGAATGAATATGCAACTATGTTATTAGCTGAGTTTTTACTTCTGTTCAGGGAGGCCTAAGTGGTATTAGCTGGGTAGCCAAAGCAACATTCCACACACAGAGAAGAGTGTGCTAAAAGTATGCTTGAAATAACTACAGACTTTTCATTAACACAAGTAACCATTTTAATGCTTTAAAGGGGAACCATTAGAAACAATCTAAATAGGTTGATAATATGCAGCAACCATAGATTGCTCATCAAGAAATAAAATAGGGAAGGAAACTGGAGACCTGGGAGAAGAGAATGAAATCCTAGAAAAGTGCAAGACTAACTGAACAAAAATAATTTACCATGCAATGTTTTGGCTGAATCTTGTTGCTTTAACTTACATTCTCCCACCAAAGGTCCTGAGAATCCCATAGGATCCTTTCCATCATGGGAAAGTCATGGGGGCACGGGACAGATGTGTTCAATTTCCAAAAATTGCATCTGGCAATAAAATCATCCCAGTGGTGTCCTTTCTAAGAAATTAAAGACTTTGTTCCATCCCATGCATCTTAAAGGCCTCCTTACAATGAAAGATATCCCAGTAGAATCTTGGAACCAGATTTTGTTGTATATTTATAGCAAAGCAAAAGCAATCACACTTATATACTGCCCCATAGCACTTGGTGCACTCTCTGGGCAGTTCACAAGTTAATTAGCATTTTACCCCCAACATGCTGGATACTCATTTTGCTGACCTTGGAAAGATTGAAGTCAGAGTTAACCTTGATCCCTGGTCAGGATCAAATTCACAACCTTTTGGTTGCAGTACGGCAGTTTAAACACTGCACCACTAGGTCTCATATACAGCATCCTAAGAATCATTCTACGCTATAGTGGCTTACTGGCTAAGTTGCTGAGCTTGACAACCTGAAAGTTGACAGGTCAACAGTTCAAGACCCAAGTGCTACATGATGGAGTGAGCTCCCATCATCGGTCCTAGCTCCTGCCAACCTAGCAGGTTGAAAACAAGAATTTGCAGGTAGATTAATAGGTACTGCTTCAGTGCAAAAAAAAAAAAAACCAGAGTTCTGTGAGCTCCGACATCTAGTCATGCCTGCCACATGACTACAGATATGTCTGCAGATGCATATAGCACTGGCTCTTTAGCTGTAAACAGAGATGACCACCACTCACTGGAGTCAGAACACAACTGGCTTTCAAGAACCATTTAATTATTAGGACTTTGAGTTCAAGAAATCTTTTGGCTTTGATTTTGCCAAGAACAGCTCTCCTTACTTTATGCTAGATATCTTTCAAACTGAGATGAAAGTAATGAAAAAGAGCCATGTGCTTACTTGAAAAGAACCATTTATCTGGACAAAGGAAATCACTGAATGACTGGCAATACTGTGGTATGTAAAGATGAAGAGAGATGATTGATTCTCTATCCTTGGAAGCAAAACCAGATACAGTACTACAATTTTGACATCTCCATTTTATAACTTTAGGTTTACTACTGATCCTTGCTTTCATCAGCTTCCCAGAATGACATTTGGAGTTTTTTGGCTCTCCTCCTCATACAAGCTCTATAATATCCAACTGATAAAGATTCCAGGAAGACTTAAAAAACTTGCCTAATTAAAATTTTATTTCTATTTGGGAGTAATAGTATTTTCACTGTATTATCCAAATGTGTTTCAAGATTTCCTCAAAAACTCAGGATTCCATCAATTTATGCTTAATACTCTGCAGCCACATAGATTGATTTCAATGTGTATTAATAAGAAACTATTGATGCTGGGAAAGGTGGAGGGAAAAAGAAGGGGGAGGCCAAAAATGAGATGGCTAGATGCTATTGTAGATGCGATGGGTACAGAGCTAGGTGAGTTGAGGAGGATGGTGGAGGACAGAGGTGCCTGGCGGGCAATGGTCCATGGGGTCACAAAGGGTCAGAATCGACTGTGTGACTGAACAACAACAAATTGTTGGCTAAAATAAACAAGTAATGTAATTTGTCACATACAGTAAATGGCAACCAACACTATTATCTTATTCTATAAATGTTACTATAGGTCTTAAAATGTGTTTATATACAAAACCATTATAGAGCATTATCTATGGGACCTAAAAATCAACTTCAGGACTTTTTCTTCAAGAACCTACACTTACAATTGTAATGCTATGAGGATGCAATTTTCCTATTCACTACTTTTGTATAAGTTCTATCACCTCTATGCACAGGTAATGGAAAGCAAATTATAGCCTTAGAGCTTTGACTTGCATGCTTTAAAAATATTTCATTTCCCAAAATGTAACCTCTACCACTTTGTTCTCACAACAGAATTTGTAACATCTTTCCTGCAGGTTTTTAGCCTATGATTTTTCACGGATCTAAAAAACCAGTAACCTAATTCTGTTTAAGACCATCTAAACCAGAATTTTTTACCAAAGTGTTTTCAGGTTAGAACACTGAAGCAATTTCTGTGCAATGATACATAATCCATTTTTAATATTGGTATGATTACACTTCTATTATGTATAGGGCACTAGCAAATTGTTATTATATAATTTAAGTGTTCTGAATGGGGTACACAGAAGGAGCCTCTTTGAAGATTGTGGTATTTTTGGATGCCAACCTTGTTGTGCCAGTTAATCTTTCTCATATTGGGTCAGGTGAAAGGAACTATGAGTCGAATTCACCAAAAGGTGGCTTCATTTTGGCAGTTTAAAGTAGGGATTTTCAACCTACAGCCTGGAGGCTGGATGCAGCTCATGACACCATTTCATGTGGCACCACCACCACCTCTGTCACACCCGGAAGTACCATATGTGGCAGGCACGGCAAAATGGCCATCTGGACCCCGAAGTTGTCTGAGGGAGCGTGACCTGCCCCTGACTTGAAAAGGTTGAGAACCCCTGGTTCAAAGCCTGACCTAGACATGGAGGAAGAGGAAGTGTTCTGAATTACTGTACTTATTTTAGTTAACTACAAGGGAAATGAAAGTAAAAGAAATAGGTTTGTACTAACTGTGGGTAAACTCTCAATTTCACAGAAGATAAAGATTACAACATCAGGTTTTTAAAAATAGCCTCTTTAAAAGGAAGTCTGACTCAAGTGCCCTTATAATCACATAGGAAAGGACTGTGACACATCTTTTTCCACTTTCAAAGTGTTACCCTGTGTTCTCACAGTAAACAAACATTTGTGCATCTTTCTAACCACTTGATTCCAAGATGAAAAAATACATGTTACAGTATTTCAGCAATGATATAACATGTTTTGCAACATTGCATCCTATCACTGTTTCCAAGTTTCCCATCCTGAATTTACTATTTTATTCTCTGCACTCACTGCCAAACATACATAGCTCTCAGCTCAGGCAAAAACAGCATGGGGGTGGTATCAATGAAATGGAATATCCATATGCAGAGTGGCATTTGGAGAAGGATGCCAACCTGTAGCATCAGAATAACCTGTGATTTGAAAGTAATGCCATACATGCAAGGATCAAACTGCCAGATGATTGTAATCAAACAATGAGGAACACTAGTGTCAATTAATACAAATCACCAGGACCAGATGGCATCCATCCACGAGTTCTCAGGGAACTTAAAGATGAAATTGCTGATCTCCTAGCCAAAATATATAATCTTTCCCTCAAATCAGGCTTTGTGCCTGATAACTGGAAGGTAGCGAATGTAACACCAATTTTCAAAAAAGGATCCATGGGTGATCCAGGAAATTACCGACCTGTCAGTTTGACATGTGTCCCAGGTAAAGTGATGGAAACCATCCTAAAAGATAGAATTAATAGGCACATAGAAGAGAAGGCGCTGCTAAAAGAGAGCCAACATGGCTTTTACAAGGGCAAATCATGGCTCACTAATCTGTTGGAATTTTTTGAGAGTGTCAACAAGCATGTGGATAAGGGGGACCCAGTTGACATTGCTTATCTGGACTTTCAGAAGGCTTTTGACAAGGTCCCACACCAAAGGCTCTTGAATAAACTTACCAGTCATGGAATAAAGGGACAAGTTTTGTCCTGGATCAGCAACTGGCTAAGGGACAGGAAACAGAGGGTAGCACTAAATGGACACTTCTCCAAGTAGAGGGAAGTAAAGAGTGGGGTCCCCCAAGGTTCAGTACTGGGACCCCTGCTTTTCAACCTCTTCATAAATGATCTAGAGGTAGGAGTAAAAAGCAAGGTAGCCAAATTTGCTGACAACGCTAAATTATACAGGGTAGTGAAAACTGTGAGAGATTGTGAGGAGCTCCAGAGGGATCTCTTGACACTGGGGGAGTGGGCAAAACAGTGGCAAATGAGCTTCAACATTAGTAAGTGCAGAGTAATGCATGTTGGGGCAAAGAACCCCAATTACATTTATAAACTGATGGGGTCTGAACTCTCTGCGACAAACCAGGAAAGGAACCTTGGTGTCCTGGTGGACAACTCAATGAAGGTGTCAACCCAGTGTGCCTCAGCAGTGAAAAAAGCAAACTCAATGCTAGGGATCATTAGGAAGGGTATAGAAAATAAGTCAGCAAGTGTAATTTTGCCTCTTTATAAATCTATGGTGAGGCCCCATCTGGAATACTGTGTACAGTTCTGGTCGCCATGCCTCCAGAAGGATATTATGGAGCTGGAAAAAGTCCAGAGGAGGGCAAACAGACTGATTAGGGGACTGGAACACCTTCCTTATCATCTGAGGCTGCAACGGTTGGGCCTCTTCACTCTTGAACGACGGCATCTAAGAGGTGACCTGATTGAAGTTTATAAAATCATGCACGGTGTAGACAAAGTAGATAAGGAAAAACTGTTTTCCCTATCGCATAACACTAGAACTAGGGGACACTCCATGAAACCTTTGGGTACTAGTTCTCAAACAAATAAGAGAAAGTACTTTTTCACCCAGAGGATTACTGGTCTATGGAACTCCCTGCCAGAAGAAGTGGTTACAGCTGTCAGTCTTGACAGCTTTAAGAAAGGATTAGACAAGTTCATGGAGGACAAGGGTATCAATGGCTATAATGATGGATACTTAAGGACAACCTCCGGGTTGGAGAGATAGGCAGGATATCTCTCAATGCCATTTCCAGGGAATCCTAAACAGGTGAAGGCATCTGCTTGGGAATACCCTGAAGGAAATGGTGAGACAGAATGCTGGACTGGATGGGCTGTGCCCCGTTCCAGCAAGGCTGTTCTTATGTTCTTATGTTCTTAATCTCATTAAAAGAGTGAAAAAGATTTCAATGAGATCAAAAAGACTAATTTTCAAGGAAGGATTTATGAGTTTTAATATTTGCACATTAAAATCAATTCAAATTGTGATCTTAGATGCATTAAGATAATTGCCAAAATCCTGTTAGCATACTAAATTGCACTAGAGTAATCTCACTGAATCAGTGGGGATTAGGCAAACCCACTCCTCCATAAATCCCATTGACTTAAATGGCCTTACTCTATCATTGGCTTACTTTAGCACAGCAAGACATCAATAGAATACAGCCATTGGAATCAAAAGAGGCCATTTGATTCAATGGGCCTCCTCTAATGGGATTAACAGCACTAAAGCAACAGGATTTTGGCAAATGTATGGATTACTAGATTACCAGTGTGGTTCATATTCAAGTAAAGATAATGCTACTAGACAGCATTTCTAAATCATGAAATGTACATAAAATTAGATTTTAAAGAATAATGAAAGTTCAGTATCATTATGACATAATTATGCTTCTTTTACGGTCATAGTATGAAAGAACCACAGGCAGATGATCCAGTACATATCTTTAATATTTTGTTCCAATCATAGGGATTTAAATGCAACTTGAAATTGTTAATGACAATTGCACCTCAAAAAAATTGGCACTATGATCACCATAGACCTTTATACTTGCACTTCTGAAAAATTATCTTGGGGATTTGAAAGAGCATCCATGGGCATTGCAAATATGAAAAATGCTATGACTCTAAAGCAGGAGTTCTCAACCATTTAAAGCTGGGGGCCGGGTCTCACTCCCTCAGACAACTTCAGGGGATGGACGGCTATTTTGTCCTTCCTCCACCACATGGCACTTCCTGGTGTGGTAGAGGTGGTGGTGGGCCACATGAAATGGTGCTGTGGGCCACATCCGGTCCACAGGCCACAGGTTGAGAATCCCTGCTCTAAAGGGAACAAGACAGTCTTATACAAAAGACATATTTGTAAGTCACTTACATTTTTTAAAAATCAGAATACCTCTGTCCCATCACACAGCTGAAAATCCAAGGCAGGTCACAACATTTGAAACAATCTTAAAGTACCTCAACACACATAAAATAGAACCTGCAATCTGGTATCCCAAATTCTAGTCCATGTTCATCAAGCTTCAAATATATGTGTGAACAGCCATGTTTTTCCTTGGCACTGAAATGAGTCCACATTCAGCATCAACCAGGCCTCCAGGGAAAGGAATTCTTCAGCTGAAATGAGGAAGAGTGCATATCTTTTTTTAATCTCATAGGAGATTAGCCAAAATAGCTGGAAGAACTCATAAATTTGATTCAAAGAAATGCTGGTACTGAATACAACTGAACAGACCAGTAGAATCAATAAGGGCACACCCATTAGGTCTAATTCTCAAAGCTGATTAGTAAATGCCTCTTCCTTTAAACACATGCCTGCCAACTAAGATCTGCTCCTCTGTCCTGCCATGGACAATGATTGACTATTCAGAGACATTGGGAAGGGTTTTTAATATATATATAGCTGCCCTGCTCTGGGAATGCTCTCTTCTTAGAGGCTTACTGGCACCAACATTTATCCTCATTTTAGCACCAGGTTAAAACATGGTTACAGTATTCAAGGAATAAGGCATTCTGCTGCGGAGGTTTTCTTATTGTTATTGGTTCAAATGTATGTACATAGTCCTTATTGTTTCTAGCTATTCTAAATGGTTTTAAAATACTGAATTATGTTTATATTGTTTTTACACTACCCCAATTGTAAGCTAAAGGGTAGAATACAAATGTTCTAAATCAATCAATAGTGTTTCCATCACATGATCAGAAGCAATAGGTCTAGAAAAATCAGTTTAATCTCTAAAAATCTGGAGCTCAATCATTGTTCCTATTCTAAACCATACTCAGAAAAGTAATAACTGAGGCTGACCAATAATTGAGTCCACTGAGGGCTTTTAAAGATGTGGTCTTCCCACAGCTTTCTTGAAACTCCATCATATGATGCCTTGCTGAATAATGGCATCACCACAATATTGATCTATTCAGCCATTCTACTGAGCTAGTCCTGCCTCTGACAGCATTCTTTTTAGCCAAGATTGGACACTGTTCTAGAACATGGAATATATGAAAATAGAGTAATAATTCTACCAACATCCTCAGATGATACAAGTGGAAAAAGAATCCTTCAATACAGGCAAAGTGGGAGTAAATGTTAAAAGAAGCAACAACATGTATTTTACAGAACTCCTATAGAACTCTAGATTTATAATTCATCAGTGATGAACTATACCTTTGGTGGACTATTTTGTAATCATATACTTGTTGAAGACCAGTTGTATCCTAAAATGAATGTACTGGAAGATTTTTTAAACCCATTGTGATTAGATATTTGTGTCACAATACTATGGAAAGCTATGAGTCATAGAAATACCTGGTATTAGAAATTGAAAAAAATATGTAAATGAAGAAATTCACGATTGACATTTAACATTTGTTAAATCCACTAGGGATAACTAAGATGCTTTCCTTGCAAGTTATATGAAGGGATGTGACAGCAGGTACTGAAACCTAAATTTCAAAGCACTTCAAGTATTTACAGGATGAACCATGTGCAAGTGTGTTCAGAGTTTTTCCTCACAAAGTATCTTCTTGAGAAGTCAAGGTGGGGGAATTACATCTGGTTTAAAAGTAAGATTAGAAGAGGTAACCGTCCTGCAATTAAAACTAAATTAATAATAAAATCTGATGTTGTAATCTTGACAGATGTAAGAAGAAATAATAAAACAAATAAATATTTATTGTTAGCTATCTTGAGACTGACTTAATGTTTCCTTACTATATCCACTGAGAAAACTTCAAATGATTTTAACAAAACATTACATTACAGAACTATTTCAAACATGAGATAACCTCTGTAATACAGCCTGAAGGTTTACTTTTTGTGTTCTCTATTTTATCTCTTTAAAGAAAGAAAAAAAATGCCATATTTCTTATCAATGAAGGAAATACCATTTGAGCAGATAGATATTCATTTGCTAAGAAAAGCAATTTAATCTTTAAATAAACAGACATTCACTAAAGAATCACCCTATTACAATCAGATTAACATCCACTCAGATACAGCTGAGTGAGAATTAGACCATGCTCACTAAACTATTATTTGTTATCTTTCCTGTTTTGTATGCTACACATACTAAATTTTTGACTCCAGGAATTTTATATTATCATTCTACACTACAAAATTGAAGGGTTTGTGGGGACCAAGGAGACAACGGAGGCTTGATTTCATCAAACAGGCATAAGAGCAAAACCAGGCAAGGCAGCTGCGCCAGGCAGAAGCCACCCCAGTTGGTGTTTATTAGGAATACACAGGACAAAGGAAATTCCAGAGAAGAGTATGCAATATATTCTCATTGGTTACCTGCGATAACAGAAGACTGCTTAATTGGTTAACTGTCGGCATGTCTGCCTCGTGCACACTTTGCTAATTGGCCAGAAAGGAAATGAAGTGGGGAGGGCAAAAGCCTTGAGTGAGACCCTAATTGGGGCCTCTTTTTACTGTGTAAATACAGATGAGGTAAGGAGAACCATCATCCACGATTTATGACCAATGAGTCACAGCGATCGCACTGTGAAACTCCCCACACAAAATGGATTATGTTACTTGAACATTTGGTCCAGAATATTATTTTTGTAATCGGAAACGTTACCCAGTAACTTTGATTCTAAGTTGACACTTCTTGACAATATGGACCCAATCCATATATTGTTGCACAGAGGTTGATAAAGTACCCTTCCCCATAAATCCCAAGTTTTGAAACAGCTCTGCTCAGTAACTGAAAGTTTCAAAGGCTTGAACTCTCTGCATACCTATATAACTTTCCATTGAACTTACAGTGACCTTGTTTCTAAACAGACAAATACAGAACTAGACTGATAGCTATTATCTGGTTTGTTGGTTTAAAACTAAAAGGTTATGTTTGTACAGTGCTTGCTTTGCATCAAACAGTAAAAAACAACAACAAATAAACAGACCAACTATTGATCTGAAACTAATTTGTTTCCAACTGAATGCTAGCTATATCTGATAAAACTATCAGTTACAAATCTATGTATATAACCAAATAGCACATATTAGGGAAAGGTATTGTGGCATTAGCAACCATATCCTGCAAGTACCTATGTACTGCTGGTATGTATTCAGTAATCCTCAGTAATCTGTTGGCATACTTTTAAGAGTTCAAACCTCAAGGAGAATGCAGATTTTCTTGCAGGAATTAAGGTACTGTATAATAGTGATTAAATGGCATCAGGTCAATTAAGATATATGTTGCCCCTTTACATGGTTTTCTAGGTATAGAGTTTTTAGAAGTTGCCTACAAGTCTCTTCTTCAGGAGGGGTGTGTGTGTGTGCTCTAGAACAGTACAGCTTCTCCAAGGCTACACAAGCTAGCTCTTATTCCAGGTAGTAGAACTGGGAATCAAATTTCCAAACCTTGTTTCCACAACCAGGTATCTAACCCACTGAGCTATCTAGCCAGCTGTGGAAATTTTAACCCATTATTATATGAACTTGCATAATTATTGCTAAAAATATTTTTAAATGGTGTAGATTAGAAATAAAAGGAACACACACACACACCATGAAGGTACATATATTTCCCTAGACCAGTGATGGCAAAACTTTTAGAGACCGAGTGCCCAAACTACAACCCAAAACCCGTTTATTTATCACAAAGTGCCAACACGGCAGGATGAAAGTGCTCCCATTGGGCTTCTGGGCAGAGGGACGGGGTGAATTCTGTGCTGGGGTGATGGTACATGTGCCCACAAGGAGGGCTCTGAGTGCCCCCTCTGGCATGCGTTCCATAGGTTCATCACCACTGCCCTAGGCTAATCCAATGCATTGACTCATTTCTGGTCTGCCAATTACAACTGGAAACATGCAGCAATGAAGACTTAATTTTGGCCAATGAGAAAGGCAAGAAAATGGCTTCATTTTGACAATCCAAAGTTTGATCTGGACACGAAAGAAGAATCCAATGCATATCAGAGTCCTGTAGTATAAATTAAGTCAACAGCGTGACAGCTGGAAGTGAGGTGACCACCATGATTAACCTTAAGGTTCTGAAAAATCTTGCTTATCCACATCAGTGAAAGAAGCAGCTTCATGTGCACATAGAATTAAGGGACAAAAGGAACTGTTTTCACTAAGTTGTACCAATAGTCCATCTAGCACAGAATTATTGACATTTTGTTCCAGGCAACATTGTTTCTCTTCTTCTTTTTAGCTCATCAGAAGTGGTACACAGAAAGAGCCTCCTGCGGTATTTTTACCCTGGTAATGGCAACCTTGTGTTGCTGGCTTATCTTTATCACACTAGGTCAGGTGAAAGGAACTGCTGAATGAACTCACCGAAAGGTGCCTTCATTTTGGCATATTTTGGAATAGTAGCCATGTTAGTCTGTGTTTCAGGCATATCAGAGAATAAACAAAAACAAAAACACTAGCACTTTAAAAAATGTTATATTTTAATGTGCTCTTACATTGATCAAGTCCACTTCATCAGACACGGGAGTGAGATTTCAAGGCATAATATTATCTGTATGTGATGTATATAAATTGTATATAAATTGATGCCATGAAGTCTCACTCCCATGTCTGAGGAAGTGGACTTGATCCACAAAAGCTCACATTAAAATATAACAGTTAGTATTTAGAGTGCTACAGTGTTTTTGTTTTGTTTATTCTCTGATATTCATTTTGACAGTTTCATGTCTGGCCTAGACACAGAAGAAGAAGAAACTCTTCAGAAGATCTCAAGCTTTCTGGATGAAAACATACATTCTAGCCATAGCCTTCCTGAAAGCTACCATTCTCCTGAAAGTGAGGAAGTACTTGAGAGAGGGGGAAATGTCTGGATGAGTTGAAATTTTTAACTCTACAATAGTTTAATGGCTTAGACCAGGGGTCAGCAAACCTGGCTCTCCAGATGTTCTTGGACTTCTGTCCCCAGAATCCCTGATCAGCAGGTGTACTGACTTGGGCCTCTCGTAATTGAAGTCCGAGAACACCTGGAGAGCCAGGTTTTCTGACCCCTGGCTTACACTATATGGAGTCTAAACACATTGACTCAAGAAGGTTATGGCATAGATTACTGGCTTGCATCTCACATTAACATTGGAAGAAAAAGAACACAACACATTAAGCCACATTTTAAATCTTACAACGCTACTGGACAATATAAAACAATAATTGTATGCTTTTAAGTCAATTTTGACTTATGGCAACACTTTCCAGGGTTTTCTAGGTAGAAAATACACGTAAGTAATTTTCTCTTCTTTTTTTCTAGGGATATCCTGGGACTGTGCAGCTTGCCCAAGTCCACACAAGCTGGTTCTTCTCCTGAGAGGCACAATAAGGAATCAAACTCCCATCCAGATACCTAAATCACTGAAGTATCCATCCATTCTACTAGATAATAACACATTTTATAAAGGGATACCAGTTAATAAACATTGGGCCTACTGTGCATCACATCATCTAACTTTATAAAAGCAGGGAATGCTATTTTCCTCACACAGTTAAGAGTTAGTCATTTGTTGGAAGGAGTTCTGGATCACATTCTGGAGATTTTCAGTTCAACACCTTTATTCAGCAAAATATGTTAACTCTCCAGTTACTTGTGCTGTTTCATATACATTTACAAGTCTCAGCTTGAGTAGGTTCCCAAGCAGGCGCATGCTGGTATATCAGGCAATCGGGCTTTGTCCCACCCCATCTTTGCCTCTGATACCCTGGAGCGCCAATAGCAATGTATGGGATTCCCCAACCCGCCAAATAGGCACCCCCACCACTCCCTGTCCAGCACCTTCTCATGGTGCCCTGCACACCCCAGTTCCCAAGAAGTATTTAAGTGGACATTAATTTACATTTAGAGTGGCAAACAGAACAAAGCAATTGGCAGTGTTAATAAAAAGCTACAACTGTTGTCAAATACTTTAGTCACACTTACCTTGAAATCAGTGCAAAATATTCTTGTACATACACATAAAATCCTTACTGAATGCTAACTTTGAAAAACGTTAGTAAAGGTAAAGGTCACCTTTACCTTTACTTTTACCTACTTTACCTTTAGGTATTTATAATATTCAGGAGACGTTTTTTAAAAAAAACAAAAACCTAAATCTCTACTTCATTACTAAAAAATGTAATTCCTACTGGATTTATTAGATCTTGCTCCTAAGAAATGCAGACAAGACTGCTTTCTTTCCACATAATCCTTTATGCAAAGTTCCTCAGAAGACACAACTTTACTTCATAATAAACGTATTTAAGACAACTGTCTCAGCATTTTAATACAACTGCCATTAAAGGCAAGTAGTTTTCTGCAGAAGTACCCATGAAGATCTAATGGATTTAAACTGTGATCTGCATTCTTACCAAGGAATAAATCACACAGAATTCAACCAAACTTATTTCTTGCTCTGTAACAGTGGGACTGCGCTTTGCATCAGTAGCTCTCAACGATTTGTCATCTTACATACCACCAACTACTCTGCCAAAGAACTAGGATCCCACCATGATACGCCTCCTTTTCCCAAGCACAGTTGAATGTTTACAGTATTTGTTATCAATGATGCCCATAGATGAAAAAGACAATAGGTATTCAGGAGAAACATTAAATTTCCAAACTTAGTACTAGCATGCCAAAAAAACAAAACAAATAATTCATGGCATGTAGAGTCAGTGGGTAACAGCGCATCATACTTGGCAGAAGATTATGCAACCAAGAAAGGGAAAAAATCTTTAAAATTGTTTTTTAAAATTATATATCCTACCCAGACTGCATCTGAATCACTCTGGTGGTACCTGTAATGCCAGACAACCACTGATTTAAGTTACTTAATGGAAATTCCACTTTTCAGCAAACATGGACAAGATAATTCTCCATGAGCAGAACTTGATGCCTCATTCAAGCTGTAAAAAAATTCAAGCTGCACATTTTATATCTTGAATGTAATCCATTGCAAGATATCACAGTGTGTTCAATGGGGTTTACTCCCAAGTAAATGCAAACTGATGCTCTAATTGCAGCAGTATTTCCCAGTTTACTCACATATAATTTCTGTCTTTTCATAGCACTCTGTAATGCATGATGTACAGTTTTTTATATTAACAGCACTACTGTTTAATGAAATAGTAATTAAATACTATTTATAATGGCATAATATAACAATAAACTAGGGAGGGGAATCCAAAGAATATATAGTAGCATCGATCTGAATTAGAATGTCAGACATATTCTAATTAGAATTTCATTAAGAACAAACATTTGATAATATACACCTACTGAAGTTCATTTCTATTCTCCTGTTAGAAGGTGGCTTTTATATGGTTAAAAGCAAGTTCTCCAAATGAACAATCTGATGACTGAAAACACTGACTTCACTGCAAAGCTTCTGCCTTGACTCCAAAACACATACATCATCTCTCAGAGCAATACAAAATGTAACCACCGGCTGACGCTATTTCTACAAGAATAATGAGATTCTCCACAGTGAAGGAAAAACACAGATAACAGCTTGCTTTCTCTGTATCACTTCAGTTTAATATGCAACTTGAAAGACAGAAAATTATAAACAGAACTGCCAGAGTTGTTTAAAAAACCTTTCAGTATGCTGTTCTTTGTCAAAACCGTAAGAAACTCAAACAGTAATAATAAGTCAAACTGAACTTCTTGATACAGCTCACATACTCTGGAGAATTCAAACATTTTAATGAGCAGTGCTTTGGAGTAATTAAAAAAATTGCACATTGGAGCCCATGTTTACTTATAGTGTAATATTAAAAAGAAAGAAAATCTTTGTAAAGACACACTTAGCCAATAGTCCAATTCTCTCTCAGCAATCAATGAGGTTTCATAGCTCTGGGAAGTAGTGTTAGGGCTTTGAGGAAGGATTTGACCTGATGTTGCAACCAAAGAAGAGAGAGCCATGGTACTTAAGGCTCAAAATGCAACAACAAATGAGCTCTATGTTTCCGAACATCAGTCCTGGAGACCAAAACACACCCTTCAATTTTAGCTATTGCAACAAACACTTTTAAAATTCCCTGTCACTCATTCATGGGTAGTTAATTATTCTGTCACCAGGACACATTTCTCTCTCTCTCTCTCTCCCTCCCTCCCTCCCTCCCTCTCTCTCTCTCTCTCACACACACACACACAAACAGATATGGGGGAGGGCAAAGTCTAGTGTGAACTGCAGAGGTGGAACTATTTTCTCCATGTAAGAGCAATGGAAAACACTTCCAATCCCTTGCTGCCATATGTATTTAAGGCACAAAATGTATTAAATGGCAAGTTCGAAAGTTATTAATACTGTACTGTACATGGTGTTCTGAAATGCTGGTGGTTTAAAATTCAGTCTCAGATAAGGCAGAACCCAACAACTGGTCTTTAGCTGGCAGTCTGCCTTCTGCCCAAAGGATCTCCTCCATTCTTTAACCATTTTACCTCCTTCCCCACTTGGTGCTGCATGTGTGTTTCTTTCTCTCCCCCCCCTCCCCAACACACAATGGACGTGTCTGTCATTTGCTCTCTAGGGTTTTTGATTTGATTTTATTTTTTTACAAATGCAGGTGAGGTCACCTCTTTCACATTCCTCTCTAGCCTAACCAGAAAGGCAACTTTCAAAGGGAGGCAGAAGAAACCCACCCAAGTTGGAGGCTTTTTTCTCTATTCCTAACAAATCCTTTGAGAGTTAAACAGGAGCTGGCAACCTCAGAAAGAAGAGATTGTTTGCTTTCACAATAAAAGGCAAATAGAAGGAGAGGGAAAATAGGCAAGGGTCCACAATCTGTGCTATAATGGAGAGCGAATGATATAAATTAAATCCTTCTTTTATATTTTAATCATCTCTGGAGGATAAAGGAAGCAAAGAGAAAATAAAGCGAGCAAAGGTTTTGCCACTAATTTCTAAACGCTAATTTGAATTTAGAAAACCGGTTAGTTCCTCTAAGGAGGTTCCAAAGACTCACTGAATGAGTCATTCACCCCCAGACCTACAGTTAAGAGTCCTCGTAGTGAAATCACAATTGAGTCCAGTAGGGCTTCCCCTTCAATAACGGTTCACAGAATCGCAATCATAACACGACAAGATCGGAAACGTAGAACTGGTCGGGAGGAGAAGGATGGGGTGGGGGGGAGCGGGAAATTGATCTGGAAAAAAAAATGGCCAGGGAAATGAAGCCCGATCCTCTTTGCCCCACCGCTCAGAAGCACACGAGTCTGTGTGGTGAGGATCGTAGCACAGCGCAGTGGGCACAGAGGCACGGGATCGCCCCCCCCCCCTTTAGAAGCCTCTCTTGCGCACATTGACACAGACGCAAACCACCACCACCACACACACATAGCATCAGTGGTTAAGATCGAGGTCACCATGCACCAGCCTCGCAACGAAGGCTTCGAAATGGAACCACCACCAAGAGATGGGAGCCCCTCACACCCTCCAAGTAAGACCCATCGCCCGCCAACCGCAAGGGGGGGGGGGGCGACCCGCGATCGCTATCCTAAAGTTGCGCCCACGAAGGGAACTGGGAGTGGGTGGGAGAAGGTTGGTTTCTCTTGCTCGAAAGCCAGTCGTATCTGACTCTAGGGTGCAGTGCTCATCTCTGTTTCAAAGCCGAAGAGCCAGCGCTGTCTGCTTCTGCAGACGTTCCCGTGGTCATGTGGCAGGCATGACTAGACACCGGAGCGCACGGAGCGCTGTTTTACCTTCCCACCGAAGTGGTCCCTATTTATCTACTCGCAAAGTCTTGCAGTTTCGAACTGAGAGGTTGGCCCGGAGCTCATCCCGTCCTGCAGTACTCGGGAATCGAACTACTGACCTCCCGCCTCCCAGCCAGCGTCTTTAGCCACTTGAGCCACTGCAGAGGTAGAGGTTAAAATCGAGGTCTCGGTGCACCAGCCTCGCAGCGATCCAGCAGGGAAGGCACGGAGAGAGAGAAACGCTACCGAGAGGTGGGAGCCCCGCACACCCACGCCCCACAAGTCAGACTCATCCCGCCCGCCAGCCGGAATTGGGGGGGGGGGGCTCGCCGTCCTGCGATCCCCATCCTAAAGTTGCGCATACGACGGGAGGAAGGGGGGAGGGGGCAGAGCCATAGCCAGGACTCTAGATATTTTGGGAGGGGGGGTTTCCAGGAGGGGCAAAAAATTCCCAGGGGGGCAACAATATCACACTCACATATATAATAACATTGGCACTACTGGGTGGAGTGGGGGGCTTGTTAGCTCAGGAGGGGTTTCGCCCCTCCCCTCTCTACGGCCCTGGGGGGGAGGGGGGAGGGAAAGCGGGGCGAGGGCGCCCTCGGCTTGACAGGCTACACACACACACACACACACACACACACACACACACACGAGACTGTGAGTCCTTCCCCCCACCAGCACCGCCCCCCCCAGGGGTTGTCGAAGCCCCTTCTTCGCCTCACCTGGCCGCAGGCAAAGGGCCGAGAGCAGCAAACCCAGGCGTCCGAGGAGAAGCAGCCACGACGACGGCGGGGTGGGCTGGCGCCGTGGTCCGCGGGAGGCGGCCGAGGGGCTCTCCATGTCCTCCCGCCTTTCCCGCCTTTTACCTCCCCCCCGCGAAGCGCCCAGGCCGAAAGGGCGACGGTTCTTCGTCGGGCGCCGCGGGTCCTCCTGAGGCAGAAGGCGGCGGGGCGGGAAAAAGTGCGACGGGCAGGCGACGAGCTCGAATCCTCCTCACCGCGCGTCGCTTCAGAGCGTGGAGGCGAGGGGGGGCGCTTTATTTTATTTCCCGCCAGGCGGAGAGAGGAAGAACCCCGTGTGGGGGGGGGGGGTTCCCGGAGAAGTTGGGAGACGCCACCCGGGACACCTCAGAGTCTCAGACGGCGGCACCAGCTCCGACGGACCGACGGCGAAGAGAGCGCAAGCCGCCTCCCTCCCTCCCCGGCAGCGGCGACTGACTGGTCAGGAGAGAGAGCAGAGCAGGTGCCTCTTCCCCCCTCTGGCAGCCGAGCGGCGCTCCAGGACTGAGAGCGGCGCGGGGAGGCGGGGCCAGAGCAGGGAAGGACACGCCCCCTCGGCTCTCGCGCTCGCCTAGAACAAACACACACACCGCGGCTCCCCTTCCCGCCCCCAGCTGCCCAAGCCGCTCCTTCCGGGAATGCACGAGTCCGCTCGGGCGCCTCATCCAGTCCTTTTATCCGAAGGCAAAAGACTAGGGACCAGGGTTTGGGCGCGCTAGGAATGTGGGTGGCGGGGAGGAAGAGGAGAAAGCCTAGTGAGGGTCTGGATGGGAGGCGTAGGCACAGAAATGGATTTTGGGCAGAGGGCGAGGGTGGGGTGGGGGCACAGGGCGGTAGCCAAGATTCTAGATGGAGGGGGGGCGAATATCTTTTCAGGAGGGGCAATAATGTCACACACACACAAACACACACACACACCATTAGAACTTTGTCCTGGGGGGTGCTGTTAGCCTGGGGGGGCAGGGCCGTAGCCAGGGGGTGGCCGGTGGGATCAGCCACCCCTGAGCGAGAGAGAGAGAGATCGTTGCCCCTCCTGAATATCCCCCCTCATCTGATATCCCCCCCTCATCTAGATTACTGGCTACGGCCCTTGGGGCGGGTGTCATCGAGCATTAAAAAGGGATAATGGGGACCCATGCTGGTTGCGTGTCGGTCGCGTCCGCGGGCGAGAGGCGGGAGCCAAGAAGAGCGCGCGATCGTGGGAACCGATGTGTCCGCGCCGTCCCGTGCGCACTTATTGGTGTGCAGTTAAGCCCCTGCTGGGATCCCGCGAGGTGTGCCTAGGAGCGCAGCTTGTATTGATCTCGCCTTGAAAGATGCGTGACAGCTGGGGGTGGAGTGGGGCAGGGGGAGAAGAGGAGGAGGAGGAGGAAAAGCGACCCTTTCTGGAGTAAGGATCGCGCCCGCCTGCCTGCCCGCCTGCTTGCCCTCCACAACGACGAGTCCCGGTGGAGAGATCGCGCCCTCCACTTGCCCACGCGAGGAACTCCTGAGCCTGAACACCACCGTGGTGGTAACGTCGCGTGGCAGGGGAGCGTCCAGCCTGGGCGGGGCGGGGGGGCGAGTCACGGCCAGCTTGCAAGCGACGGAAGCCCCTCCTAGCAACGAACGCCTGGGCGCGTCTCCTGGAGGAGCGCAGGACTGAGAAATCCTTTGGCATGATGTTCTCCTCTCAGAGATGGGCTGGGCCAGGCTTCTTCTGAGCAAACATATATATGTTTCGGCTGAAACCTTCCTCCACTCCCACTGGGAGTTTTGTCGCTACCGTTGATGCGCCTTGCCAAAGGTTTCGGCTTACAGCCCCGCTGGTAAGAACTAGATGGGATCTTGTTTAGTTAGGGAGGAAACGCTTGCTACGTCTTCAGTTCCTCACAGCTCGATCTGTTGTATCTTCTTTTGGATCATCTCTTTGATTTCAAAGGAGCTAAATCAGGGGTGCCCAAACTATGGCCCATGAGCCGAATCTGGCCCTCGATGCCAATTTATCCGGCCCATGAACAGCATGCAAGACACCCCATAATATCTTGAGGAAGCTCCATAGTAACTTGTGGACAGAGATTCCTGCAATGTTTCTATGACTGGGACCAAAATTATTTATGGAACTGAGACAGAAAATTATAGCCGTTTGGAAGATGCCCTCTTTGCACAGAAATCTGTATATGCCAGAACAGAAGGATTTGCTCAAAAGGCCATCCTTTAAATTCCTAAAATCCTGGGATGTTAAAATGAAGCAAAGGATGGTGGACATTAACAACTACCTGTAGCGTGGTACCTATAAGGTAAAGGTAAAGGTTTCCCTTGCTCGAAAGCCAGTCGTATCCGACTCTAGGGTGCAGTGCTCATCTCTGTTTCTAAGCCGAAGAGCCAGCGCTGTCTGCTTCTGCAGACGTTTCCGTGGTCATGTGGCAGGCATGACTAGACACCGGAGCGCACGGAACGCTGTTACCTTCCCACCGAAGTGGTCCCTATTTATCTACTTGCAATTTCTTGCTTTCGAACTGCTAGGTTGGCAGGAGCTGGGACGAAGACGGGAGCTCATTTCCGTCCTGCAGTACTCGGGAATCGAACTGCTGACCTTCCGCTTCCCAGTCAGCATCTTAGCGACTTGAGCCACTGCAGTACAGGGGTATTTTACTTCCACTTCCGGGAGCGGCGTGGGCTGGAGGCTGGATCTGTCACACGGACAGTGATTTGGGTACCCCTGGTTTAAGCAGAGAAAATGGTAGTCTATTTTTAAAAAAATCTCATCCTGTTGTAAAACATATCTGTTGCAAAACAGATTGCAAGGTGCATTTTACTTCCGCTTCCAGTGGGAGGAACCACATGACTGGCCTGCTAAACCACGTGACTGGCCTGCTGAGCCACGTGACTGGCCCACAGCCAGAAAAGTTTGTGCACCCCAAGCTAAATAAATAAGCCTGGTTTGAGGGCAAGCTCATCATCTAATGTAGCTTTATGGGAGATTGGCTTGTTTTGTTTGTCTTTTGGGGGCAGAGCTTATTTTGCTGCAAACAGTGTATTTCAGAGTGTGTTATGGCAATATTTCAAAGACTACCATTGCACAAGGTGATGTGCTTAAGTTGCACATGTTTATTTATGAGGTGTGTGTTTTTTCCCCTTTCGTGCTCAGATCAAACTTTGAACTGCCAGAATCAAACCATGTCCTTGGCTTTGTCGTTGACCAAAATTAAATCTTCTTCAATACATGTTTCTGGTGGTAATCAGAAGAGCAGTAAATGGGCTGTATTCTGTATGTCTCCACATTCACACAAAGTGTTGTTATCTGCCAGCAGCCCCCACTTGAGCATATTGGTTTTATATTTAGGCATTTACATTTTCATTCTTATTTGATTTTGTTTTTGTGTACCCTCAAGAGTTCTTGTTCTTGCCATAAAATTCTTCTTGGATCTGAGCAGGATGATCGCATTTGGGGTGATGATGCACTACAATACTGCCCATATAGGAAAAACATACCTTGTAAAACAGGCCCTGTTCTTGAATGTTTAACTTCAATCTAAATCAATCAGTTTATTATGGTCACATGACCTATCCAAAGTACAGACCAGACTATTTACACACATGGATGCATAGAATGTATTCTGAAAAACTGAAAGAATTTATCCACACCCAACTGAGCTTATGTAACAGGGGATGTGACACTGGCAGTACCTTCTTGTTAGTGCAAGTGTGCTTTCTGCTCTGATACAGTATTTCTAATTTTAGTTATTTTAACACTTACCACCCCCCTTCCCCAAAACATGATGTTTTTGTTTCAAGAGTCCTTTAGAACAACAGCCTGGGGAACTAGCTAGGTAGCTCACTGAATTAGAGCACAGTTGAGAGTTCAGTTCCTCACCATGGCTGTTAGTAGACCAAGCTGCCAATCTAGT
Organism: Bradypodion pumilum; assembly: GCA_035047305.1. NCBI lineage: Eukaryota > Metazoa > Chordata > Lepidosauria > Squamata > Chamaeleonidae > Bradypodion > Bradypodion pumilum. Next base: position 54,422,425 of record JAWDJD010000003.1, on the reverse strand, counting down.
GTTGGAGCAAGATGGACATTCTCAGAAAGTTCTCAGAAGAGGGGAATGGTAAACCATTTCTTGGTACCTTGAAAACCTTGGGAAGGGTCTTCATAAATTGAAATGACACATAGTCATTGTTGAGTGCTATGAAAAGCTGTATCTGGTGTTGGATTTCTACTGCCATTAGAACTAAATAAGTGGGGATACAATCTTCCATTCCACTGCAGCCACCCTGGGGGCTTCATTATTGGAAGACTGCAGAGAGAGAGAGAGAAGGATCAAGAAATCCTGAAAGCTACATTCTGTGTCACATTGGATTTAAAATAATATTGAGGCCAAGCAAGGAATCAGATGACCTCATGGCAGAGCAATGCCAAATTGCTAAATTCTGAGACTAGATGGACTTTTTTCCTGTCCATAAAACTGGGACCTCAGCAGTATGCTATATATTACCACTACCTTTTAATGGTAAAGTTTGGAAGAATATGGACAAAAACCAACATATACAGTCCCAGACGTGAATGGTATATTGTAGATGGGAAGCACATATATACCTCCTCTTCTTCTTTATGCTATATGAAACATTTTGAAAGACAACATGAAATTGGTATCCATGCCTGATGAGGTACATCCCTTTAGGTTTTTTTTTTAAAAAAATGCTTCCAGGATAGTTTTAGGTAGAAGAGTTTGCTTCCTTTGTAGCTTAAGGAATTAGAATCAGAGATATTGCTTCTTTTTATCCTACACCCAGGAAACGTTTGGTTTCCAAGAGATTAGAGCCCTTAAATCAAGAGTAGTCAAAAGTATGGCCCCACCAGGTGCTCTTGGAAACTTCTACCATTAATTCCTATTAAGTGTTATTGGAGGGAAATTGTGCTGTTATATTATGCCACTGAACATGTATTAAATTGTTGTGTCTTTGAATAACAATTGAAAAAAATAACCTTATTGCAATGTATTATGGAAAGTCAGGAAGTGTGTCTAGGTAAGCTTGAGAACACTGTTAAGATCAAGGCTTTAGTTTTCAGTTACTTGGAAGCTCCATTGAACACAGTGGGATTTCCTTTCATGGAAGACGTTCCCTAAGGAACACTATGCTTATAGAATCCTTGTCTAAATGTTTTGAAGAGGGAATTAGGTATCCATGGATACTATTAAAAATTCTCTCAGGCCAATCCCCCCCTCCATTTTGTTTTAATTTCAGCCAAAAGCCTCAGTTTCCTATGCCCCTGTTTAGTCCTCATCAGGCTGACTTGTGAGTATCTTTCTTTTTAAATGGCAGTTTGTATGCATACCTGGGGGATTCTCTCAATGTGCAGAAGCAATTGCTTTGTTGTTCTAATTATTTTTGCTACATTGTAGGAAATTTGTTTTGCTGCTTAGTTAGCAGGCACGGAGCCAACACGACTGATATGGGAAGAAAGCAGTAACAGGTGTTCACCTGCAACAATGTGTGATATATTGTCTGACCTCCAACAGGAGTGGTCTTATTCAGTTCCAGCTGGCCTGGAATGAGAGTCGAAATGATCCTATTTGGCTTTTAAGATCATCAGAAGAGGCATCACTCTCAGTCCTATTGCCTTCACAGGAGCATCTGGGAAAGAGGGCCTTCTCTTTGATGGCACTCAGGCTGTGAATCTCCTCCTCAGAAGATTAGGCAGGCCAAGACCTCTTGTTTTAGACCCACTTTTAACAACTAATTGGGCAGTTATTGATTCAGAGTACTGGATGTTATTATCATTTCACATGTGTTTTTAACCTGTTTAAAGATATCTAAAAACCAGTGGTTCCCAACATGGGGCCCACACCCCAAAGGGGAGTCTTCAATTCCCAGAAGCCAAAGTCAGCACATTGGCTGATCAGTGCTTTTGGGGAATTGACTTAGGCTTCTGGGAATTGAAGTCCCAAAACCAAAGGTTGGGAAACACTGTTTTAAACAGTTTTAACTAGTTGTTGTAATACTTTGTATGTTGAATTGCTTTCTTTTTTAAAATATTTTTATTAGAATTTTTAACACAGATTAAACAATAATACAACAATAATACATACGTTGGAAGAAAAAAATGACAAACCTAACAAATTTTCACAACCTATCCTAATACATTATTAAACCTATCTTAATAAATAACATTTTTTATATTTTTTAAATTGCTTTCTGATGTCATAGTTTGTTCCAGTTTTAGTCGGTTTGGTGTTTCTTAAAAAATACATTTGGAAAACCTTGGATCCCTTACTATAGGAAAGGTGATTATTGATTCATTGATTGATTGATTCATTGATTCATTCATTCAATTTGTATAGCCGCCCCAATCTACATGCGACTCTGTGTGGCATACATAAAATCTCCAATGTTTAAGCTATAGAAACTCTTAAAATTTCTAAAAACACTGAAAAACTACTTCCACCGGCACCAATTAAAAATCTAGTTAAAAACTTTTAAAAGCATGGGCGATCCTGCTCTAAATGAGCCAGTGGTGTGTGTGTGTGTGGTTGCTCCCTCTCCACCTCTTCTTTTAAAGAGTTTTAAGAAGTTGAGGGGAGAAAGGAAAATTGTCTGTGTTCATAGAGGAATATTCATGCTTTTAAGTGTTTATAGGAAGGGTTCCCACCCTATGGCCTGTGGGCCTAATCTGGCCCATGGCACCAATTAATCCAGCCTGTGGTGAATATCTAGACACCACCAGAAGCTCCCCCCACAACTGAAAGTGCTAAAAATTGTGAAAACATGGCAAAAAATTACAAAAATACAGTGAAAATGTTCTGCCCCCCTCCCACTGCCCTTGGAAGTGGCAGAGGCTGCAAAAACAGCTGGAAAACACCATAATTGCACCTGCCACTGCAGAAACCAGAAGCACCGGAAGCAGTGGGAGGAACCATGACTCTCGCCTGCTGCACATCTCTGTGTCAGGGTGAGACCAGCCCATGGTGCAAAAATGTTGGCCACCCCTGGTTTATAGTATCCCAAAAGCAGAAGAGGACCTAATAAAATGCAAGCGCGGCACCAAAATGGCCGCCGCGCTCTTTGCAGGGCCCCCACCCGGACTCATACATCCGGGTTAGTTAGGGGGCATGGCCACCCCTGTATAAAAGGGGTGGCCATGAGGCAGCCTCACTGCCATTTTAAAGAACAGCGACGGAGCGGAGAAGTTTGCTCCAATGCTGCTCTCTTTGGGTTTTCCTTCCTATTCTGATTGGAGAATCTCTCTCCTCTGATCAGTGCTGCAGCATTTGGGTGGCCATGGCACCCAAGTGAAAGGCTCATGCGGCCCCAAGGCTGCATCCAAGGGGGAGGGCTCGGCCTACCCCCTCTACCTCCTTTGGGACTGCCACCGGGCCGGAGGGCTCGGGCGGGCGCCCCACGGGGGGGTGGCAGCGTTACCTTTACCACTGCCACCAATGAGGGTGACCAGGCCTCTGCTTACCCGCCCAGTCGCAGGACTCGGGTGGGGGCTGTGCTGGCCTGCTCCCCTGGGGTTTATACCCCAATTGAACCTTTGCCCCCCATGGGCCGGATTATTGGGCCTGGCCCTATTCTGGCCAGGGATTGCCACATGGCTTTCCCCCTCCGCCCGCTCATCAATTGCCTGGCGGGCCGTCCGGCTCACCCGGCCCACCTTATTCTGGTGGGTCTGACACTGTGGATGCTCTCCTTGCCCGCATATCGGCATTCGAGGCAACCATGGGAATTGCTCCACCACCTACGGAGGGTGGGCTTGGCAGCTCCTCGGCTGCGGCCCACATGCCTGCCACTGCCGCGCAGTGGGCCATCAACAGGGTTGAGCTGCTGGAGGGCATCAGGCCAGCGCAGGCTGGCGCTTCGCAGCTCCCCATCTGGCCATTCCAGCAGGGCATTCCACCGGGGACCGGTCCTGCTTGGCATGGACGCATGGAGACACAGAGCTCGATGACCATCGCGAGCTCCAGTGGGGGCAGCCCATGGGGGTGCACCGAGTGAGTATCCTGGTCAAATCAGCACACCGGTGACACTAGCTCATAACACGGGGGGGGGGGGGTAACAGTGGCCATGGCCGCAACAGGCCAATTACCCCCAGGTTCTTACAGGGGTGACCGCCCCAATGCTTCCGCCTAACTTCTCGGGGGTCCAATAGGGCCCATTATGTGTTCCCCCACTCCAATCCATGCCAACGGCGGCCCTGCCGACCTCTGGTTACTCCCTACCCCTGAGTGACCATTTATCCCAGGCTACTAGGGAGAAGATATGGCGTGGGGAATATATTGACATTTTCACCCTCCTGTACCGTGAACCCACTGAGGAGGAGAGGGAGGGGCAGGACGACAGGGACAAGGAGTTGTCCCGTTGTCATAAGCCGCCTCGCACTTGGGCCAATTGGTTACTGGCCTATTTGATATCCATGGCAGGATATCTAAGGGCCCGTCCTGATTTGGCCATCCCAATGGTCCAGTACCTGGACAATATTTACCGGGCCGTGGTTGATTTCCCTGGCCCGTCATGGTTGGCCTATGATGAAGAACTTAGGATGAGGGTGGCCCTTCACCCTGAGATACGGTGGGACGAGCCCTGCTAGCAGTTGTGGCTACTGTATATGACCCCTACGTGGCCAGCGCCTATGCTCCGTACAAAGAGTCTATTTTCAGGCAACTACCTCTGTGGCTTTCTTTGGGGCTTTGAGAATCAGTGAGCTGGTCCCACTTTCAACAGGGGACATGTTCTGCAGGGCACTGGAACTGGAAGATGTGTCGCTCGACCAGGAGTGGGCTCTGTGGAGGATTCGCTCCTCAAGGGCTGGTCAGCGGGAAAAGGGTAGTAGCATGATACTGCCATCTGTCCGTTTGGTGCCCTACATGCATTTGTGGCAGTGCGTGGTTCACGCCCTGGCCTGTTGTTCTGCCACCAAGATGGGTCTCCCCTTACCAAATTACAATTCTGGAGGGTTACTGGGATGGTGCTTCACAGTGCGGGGGTCCCTGGGGCTCGTTACGGTACCCATTCATTCCGGATAGGCACTGCATCAACTGCGGCTGCATTTGGGTACTCGGAGCCTGACATATGTAGCATGGGCAAGTGGGGATTTGTGCCTTTTTCTCCATCTGTTTGTCCCCTCACTGCATGAGTGCCTTGTTATGCCCTCAATTCTCTCTCCTTCTCTTACAGACCCTGTGTGTTTCCACACACCGGTGCAGTGTGGCTGGTGGGCCACAATTTATGTGCACTGGGCAGCACAGTATGCTGCTTCGTCAGAGTGGGGACCCCATCTTGGGCTATGTGCAACCGCGCGTATGCAGTGGTATGGTGTGCACGGCATGAGGTGGCGGGAACTGTTGCCATTCCTGATGTCCATTGGGGATGCTGGACTGCCAGATGTTTTAATTCTGCACCTCTGAGGCAATGATCTTGCACAGATCACTGGCCTGGACTTAAAGACTTCTGAGTGCAGTGACCTGCCGTTTCTTCACCATTTATGGCCGTACACATGGTTGCTATGGTCAGACATCGTGCCGAGGCACTATTATAGGGGAGGCATTGACCCCTGTGGTTGGACCGTGCCTGGCGGTCAGTGAACAGGACTGTTGCCTGGTTCCTTATCGAGAATGGCTTGGGGGACAGCCATTCGTCATCCGGGGATAGGGTTACAGGATTTTAGCTTGTATTCTGGAGATGGGGTTCACCTGTCAGCAAGAGGATGGATCTCTTTTGAATGACGTGCAAGCGGGCCTGGTGACTGAATTGTCGGTCAGGGGAGGGGGGGGCGGATCTCTGATGCGATTTTGGCAATGCTTGCCAAGCGTAAGGTGTCTCTCCGGGAGTTGCAGGTGCTTCACGGCCACCTCAACTTCGCCTGCAGGGTGGTGACACCAGGCAGAGCCTTCGCCAGACGTCTGTGTGACGCTATGGTGGGCCTTTCTAAACGACACCACAGGGTATGGCTGACTAGGGGTTTACGAGCAGACCTGTTGGTTTGGCTCACAATCCTGCAGGACTTTAATGGCGTCTACCTTTGGAGATCTGAGCTTATGGTCAGCCCCCAGTTCCAAGTACAGTCGGATGTCTCCGGCTCCCTGGGGGTATGGGATTTATTTTGAAGGACAGTGGGCCTGTGGTCAATGGCCCCAGGGATGGCAGGGCACGAATCGCTTATGCGATCTTACGTTCCTGGAGTTTTTCCCCAATTTTGGGTGCCCTTATGCTCTGGGGGGGACAGGTGGGCTAATTCTGTGGTTCACCTTTGGTGTGACAATGCTGCTGTGGTGCACATCGTCAATGCCCAAATGTCTAAGTCCCCCAGAGTCATGGCCTTAGTTCACCAATTTGTTCTTAGGTCCTTGTGCCTTAATGTGTTCTTCAGGGCCAGACATGTGCCAGGCATTAATAACGATATTGCCGACACTTTATCCTGCCTGCAGATCTCCCAGTTCTGTGCCTTGGCTCCAGATGCAGAGGAACTTCCCTCTCCACTCCCGGCCGAGATATGGACATTTGGTGAGGAGAGGTGAACCGGGCGATCAGCATGTCTTTGGCACCTCACACGTGTAAGGCGTATCAGCATACACTCATTCAATTTAGTACCTTTTGTAGGCAAAGGCAGTTGCCTGAAATGTGGCCGATACCAGTCGACCAGGTTTTACAGTATATGGTGCACCTTCATGATCAGGGATTGGCCCCATGCACCATCGTCACCAGGCTTTCGCCCTTGGCATTCATGGTCAAGGCACGGGGCTTTACAGACTGTGAGTGACTTCCATATACGCCATGTATTGGAAGGGTGGACACGTGAACGTGGCCGCTGCCCGGACACACGTCACCCTGTTTCACCGTGTATTCTGTCCCAACTTGCCCGAGGTTGGAATAGACTGTGTTATGATAGGTATGAGGAGTCTCTTTTTCATGCAGCTACCACCATAGCTTTCTTTGGAGCTCTGAGAATCAGCGAGCTGGTCACATTGTCAAAGGGGGACGTGTCTCGTAGGGCACTGGAACTCGAAGATGTATCTATCAACCAGGAGTGGGCTCAGTTGAGGATTCGTTCCTCAAAAGCCGATCAGCATGGAGAAGGCAGTGGTGTTAGACTGCTATGGTGTACATTTGCTGACATCAGCATGGAGACGGCAGTGGTGTTAGACTGCTACGGTGTACATCAGCATGGAGAAGGCAGTGGTGTTAGACTGCTACGGTGTACATTTGCTGACATCTGTCCGGTTGGTGCCCTACATGCGTTTTTGGCAGTGCGTGGTACGTGCCCTGGCCCATTGTTCTGCCACCAGGATGGGTCTCCCCTTACCAAATTTCAATTCTGGAGGGTGACCGGGATGGCACTTCACAGTATGGGCCTCCCTGGGGCTTGTTATGGCACTCATTCATTCAGGATAGGCGCCGCGTCAACTGTGGCTGCGTTTGGGTACTCTGAGGCTGATATATGTTGGATGGGCAGGTGGGGATCCACACGTTTTTTGTTAGATGTACGTCCCCTCACTGCATGAGTACCTAGTTATGTCCTTAATTCCTTCTCCTTCTTTTACAGACCCTGTGTGTCTACGCACACCGGTGGCAGTGTGGCTGGTGGGCCACAGTTATGTGCACTGGGCAGCACAGTATGCTGCATCGTCGGAGTGGGGACCCCATTTTGGGCTGCGTGCATCCGCAAGTATGCGGTGGTATGGTGTGTGTTGCCATTCCTGATGTCCATCAGGGATGCTGGACCGCCTGATGCTTTGATTCTGCACCTCGGCGGCAATGATCTCGCACAGATCACTGACCTTTCCTTAAAAATGTTGGTGTGCAGTGACCTGGCGTTTCTACATCATTTATGGCCGTACACACGGTTGCTATGGTCTGACATTGTGCCGAGACACTGTTATAGAGGAGGCATTGATCTCCGTGGTTTGGACCATGCCCGGCAGTCAGTGAACAGGGCTGTTGCCCGGTTTCTTGTTGAGAATGGCTTGGGGACAGCCATTCGACTCCCGGGGATAGGGTTGCAGGATTTTAGCCTGTATGCAGGAGATGGGGTCCACCTGTCGGCCAGAGGTATGCACCTCTTTCTGGAGGACGTGCAAGCAGGCCTGGTGACCGAGCTGTTGGTCAGGGGGGTGGGCGGTGAGTCATCATGGACGCCTCCCCGTGTGGCGGGTAGCACTGGTAAGGTAAAGATTTATGACCCATAGGTATCCGGCAGGTTCGCAATTGACTGGCCAACACGTAGATAGGTACAGGGGAAACAGTATTGGCCGGTCAAGAGCGAACCATGAATGGGGTGATGCTAGGAGCTTCACAGCCTGAATCACCTTGATATTTGGACGGATACACGTCAAAGGGTGGGGTCAGTAGATAGTATATTGACTTCGGTCAACAATTTGTTTGTGTCAACAAACAAATTGATACAAATTGATACATGTAGCCAATAGCCATTGGCATTTTGCGTGGAACCTTACCAGTGCTACTGCGGCCTGCGTGCCTTAAAGAATTACAATTGGATGATACACCAATTGAAAGTTATAATTCGGACTAGGGCATTATTCAATAAAAGTGGCCCAATGCCTTTAATCCAATACCAGTGTCTGAGTCTTTATTTGGGTGGGTGCGCCTGCAATGCCATATTGTAGCTGCATGCTGCATGTTTATGAAAGAAACCACATAATCTCCAGGCATCCCTGTTTTCCTGCCTAGCTAATTACAATGGGATCACAGACTACAGTACTGGAAATATTTGTTGTTCAGTCACACAGTGGATTCCAACCCTTTGCGACCCTATGGAACATTGTCTTCGAGGCACCTCTGTCCTCCCCCATCCTCCTCAGCCCACCCAGCTGTGTGCCCATTGTGTCTACAATACCATCTAGCCATCTCATCTTTGGCTGCCTCCTTCTTCTTTTGCCCTCCACCTTTCCCAGCATCAAGGTCTGCTCAAGTGAATCCTCCCTTCTCATTTGATGGCCAAAGTACAAGTGATACCTCATAAAACGTCCAAGCTTGGTTCCACAAGTTTGGACTTTATATGGATTTGGACTTTGTATGAGGCATGCAAAATCCTAGCTGCGATGCCTCATACAACGTCCAAATCCTTGCCGTGATGCCTCGTACAACATCGTTTCCATAGAGATACATTGTACTGTAACAGCACAGACCTCAGGGCAAAGTCAAGGAAACAGACAGGAAACTGACAGAACTTTAAGAAATCATTGTCTAAAGGCTAAAAACATTACAAAAATGTCAAACAACCCTGATTGTCCAAGAACCTGAAGAATGCTGCCAAAATCCCAGGAATGCTTCTAAAAATTTTGATGAAAAAATCCAAAAAAATAATAATCCAAAATCGCGCTCAAAATCACTCCTAAACACTCTTTGTCTCATGCAAAACCCACAAGAGCAATGCACACGCATGTGTCCTGCTTTTTATACTGCCCAGGCACAATGCAACCTGGGAAAAACCCCAATGCCTCATACAAAGTCGCACGACTTTGTATGAGGCAACTTTTTTCAAGGAATTAGGCAATGTTGTATGAATCCGATGTTGTACGAAGCAGACTTTGTATGAGGTATTACTGTACTTAAGCTTCATCTTTACTATTTGCCCTTCCAATGAGCAGTCAGGGTTGATTTCTTCTAAAACTGACCTATTTGTTCTCTTTGCTGTAAATGTAAAAAATGTAAAAAATGTAAAAAATGTAAAGGTTTCCCCTGCTCAAAAGCCATTTGTGTCCGACTGTAGGGGGCAGTGCTCATCTCTGTTTACAGCCAAAGAGTCAGCACTCTCTGAGTCTACAGATGTTTCCATGATTATGTGGCAAGTATGACTAAATACCAGAATGCTATTACCTTTCCTGCTATTTATCTACTTGCAAGTTCCTGCTTTCAGAGTGAAAACAGTTGCAGGACCAGAGCCAAAGCAAGAGATAAGTTGCACATTTACCCTTCTGCTCCATGTCCAGGGAATAGGTAAATGGCCAATGAATCAATATGTTTTCTTGTCCCTAAGGTGGTGAACATCTTTCCATGCATTATTGAAGTAAAAGTAAAATTGCTTCATAAATTACTTTCTTATTCTGGAAGTTAGAAAGGGCAATTTTGGTGGGAAAACTTCTCTGCTATATAGTCAGCACTGCTTGATGTCTGACTAGAAATAAATTTTGAACTGGTAGCCATGTTAGTCTATGCAAGCATATCAGAGAGTAAATAAAACAAAACAAGACAAAAAACATTGCAGCACCTTAAAGACTAACTACAGTTCAGTATTTTAATGTTAGATTTTGTGGATCAAGTCCACTTCGTCAGACATAAGAGTGAGACTTCAAAGCATTAATTTATACATATCAGGTGCAGAGGCACACAATGGTTGGTTAGTATAACAGATAGGTTTACAAATAAGTGTGTCTTCTTAAGATCTGTAATTATAGAAGATCCCTGATTGGTATTCAATTTTATAACTGTGAACTTTGGTTTTGTTGAGTTGGAAATGGCTAGTAGATGGAAGCAAAATAAACATTGTGGCATTAGATATCTGCTAATGAGTTTATCTTTCAGACCTAGCATCTATTGACAATGCTATGTGAAAACTGACAATGGTATGAGTGTAGAGCCCAACTACTTCCTTTGTTCTATGAAATGGCTTGTGCCTATGGAGATGATTAAAAAGAGAGGGCTGGAAAGAGTACTTGTAAATGATATGTCTAGATATGCAAAAAAAAAAAATTAGAAATATTCATGTACTCATTTTATTGGGACTTTACCAGAATGGAAATTCTATCCATAGAGGAATCAAATATCATTCTAAGAAATGAATACAATAAAGAAAGGAGAGTGGAAGAGTCTTAGAGGTTCTGAAACCTATTCATCCAGGTCATTTTGCCTCTTTATAAATCTATGGTGAGGCCCCATCTGGAATACTGTGTACAGTTCTGGTCGCCATACCTCCAGAAGGATATTATGGAGCTGGAAAAAGTGCAGAGGAGGGCAACCAGAATGATTAGGGGACTGGAACACCTTCCTTACCATCTGAGGCTGCAACGGTTGGGCCTCTTCACTCTTGAACGACGACGTCTAAGAGGTGACCTGATTGAAGTTTATAAAATCATGCACGGTGTGGACAAAGTAGATAAGGAAAAACTGTTTTCCCTATCGCATAACACTAGAAATAGGGGACACTCCATGAAACTTTTGGGTACTAGTTCTCAAACAAATAAGAGAAAGTACTTTTTCACCCAGAGGATTACTGGTCTATGGAACTCCCTGCCAGAAGAAGTGGTGACAGCTGTCAGTCTTGACAGCTTTAAGAAAGGATTAGACAAGTTCATGGAGGACAAGGGTATCAATGGCTATAATGATGGATACTTAAGGACAACCTCCTGGTTGGAGAGATAGGCAGGATATCTCTCAATGCCATTTCCAGGGAATCCTAAGCAGGTGAAGGCATCTGCTTGGGAATACCCTGAAGGAAATGGTGAGATAGAATGCTGGACTGGATGGGCTGTGGCCTGTTCCAGCAAGGCTGTTCTTATGTTCTTATGTGACATTTGCCCAAGTCTCTCTACTTACAGAATGCCAGAATAATATCATAGTAGGTGATATAAATAATTGTTGTGTAATGAAAATTTTAAAACATTAAAGTAGTCAGCATTAGATCTGGTCAAAGGTCTCTCTTAGAAGGAGTTCTAGGTTTGAGCTCTCCATGCATAAAGTTTACTTCATATTTTCCCATAACTACCCCCGATTTCTAACTTCCTATTCTCCACATGCCCTTTACTTGTAAATATATTTCATGTTCTCATGTATTTTCAAAAAAAAAAAAAGTGAAACAAGTTTCCATTATGTACTATTTTCCTTAAAAATACAGAGAATGGATAGAGTTACTGATCACTATCTGTTCCAGTTCCACCTCCATGTATTATGTTCATCTTCTTCCTTGCCCTTATTAAGATGAACATGTTCCACTTTACAAAGTGACTATCAATGTCATTTCTAATTGGCAGTCATTTTATTTATCCTGTGTGTATCTGTTATGATGTGTAGGCTAGGAACTCTTGCTACATTAAGGGAGCTGAAAAAGTACTGTATATGAGAAAAAGATACTGATAGCTATTGACAGGGAGTGGAATATGCAGTCTGATGATTTTGTTGAAAATAAATGGTATAAAAATGAGTAAGAGTATGCTGGATATTATTTTGTTTTCTGAACAATGACACTCAAGCTATTGGAGTATTATTCTGATTACAAAGTTGGAGTCTGGGATCATTTAATAAACATGGAATTTATTTATTCATTTATTTTGTTTTCACACTGTACAGGTTTTGTAAGAAATCATATCTGATGATGAGTTAAGTTACATGAACAGCATGCAAGACCTCCATAATATCTTGAGGAAGCTCCATAGTAACTTAACAGTGGACAGAGATTCCTGCTATGTTTCTATGATTGGGACCAAAATTATTTATAGAAATGAGACAGAAAATTATAGCAGTTTGGATGATGCACTCTTTGCACAGAAATCTGTTTATGCCAGAACAGAGGGATTTGCTCAAAAGGTCATTCTTTAAATTCCTAAAATTCTTCCCAGGGATGTTAAAATGAAGCAAAGGATGGTATACATTAACAACTACAGTGGTACTTCAGTTTACGAATATCTCGGTTAATGTAATTTTTGGTTTACAAATGAAATCCCAATGAAAATAATGCCTCTACTTACAAATTTTTTGTAATTCCTCGGTTTATGATTTTTTTCATAATGCCTTGGTTTATGTAATTTTTTGCAATACAAAACATCCCTGAGAATACATTAGATAATTTAGATTCATAAGCTGAGGTACCACTGTACCATGTTAATGTAGCAGCAGCTACTCAACATTAAAAAGGAAATTATCTTTTCTTTTCCCACATTAAGTCAAAGTTTTTACAAATGATCTTTAGATTAAGCATTGTGTGGTAATTCTTCAGCATAATTTATTGTGTGATGTTTAAGAAATTATATATAGAAAAACAGGTTAAGCCTAGCACGGGTGACATTTAGATTTGCCTATATGTTTTACTCTGAAAACAATTCTTGCTGTGTGTTTTTAATCATAATGTGGAGGCCCAGTCTAGTTGAAGTACCTGTATAAGCGTATAAACTCAATATTTGTGCATAAAATAATCACACAATCCTCAGTAGCAGTACAGCGATACCTCATACAACATCCAAACTTGGTTCCACAAGTTTGGACTTTATACGGATTTGGACTTTGTATGAGGCATGCAAAACCCTAGCCACGATGCCTCATACAACGTCCAAATCCTTGCCACGATGCCTCATACAACGTTGTTTCCATAGAGATACATTGTACTGTAACAGCACAGATTTCAGGGCAAAGTCAAGGAAACTGACAGAACTTTAAGAAATCATTATCTAAAGGCTAAAAACATTACAAAAACATGTCAAACAACCCTGATTTCCAAGAACCTGAAGAATGCTGCAAAAATCCCAGGAATGCTTCTAAAAATTCTGACGAAAAAATTAAAAAAAAATCCAAAATCGTGCTCAAAACCACTCCTAAACACTCTTCGCCCACAAGAGCAATGCATGCATGTGTCCTGCCTTTTATACTCCCCAGGCACAATGCAACCTAGGAAAAACCCAATGCCTCATACAAAGTCGCACGACTTTGTATGAGGCAACTTTTTTCAAGGAATTAGATGATGTATGAATCTGATGTTGTATGAAGCGGACTTTGTATGAGGTATTATTGTACCAGGAAATGGTAATTTATTTCTGTTATTTATTATGGAATTCAACAAGTGATTTGTTGCCAATATGTGTTACAGTTTTGCAAATGTAACTTGTTACCTTATTGTTTGCATTGTTTGTTACTTTCCCTAGCTTTCCACTATCTTTTGTAAATGTCTTAGGTGTCCTATATAAATATTACTCAATGTTGCTAAAGCTGCAGTTTTGTGCATGGGTGCACGTATGTCATACATGTTGTCCAATCCCCTCCGCTCCCCTCTCTTATAGAAGAGATACTATATAAGTAGTAACAAGAAACTGAACTTCAATAACGATGCAACCCCACAATATTACAGAATTTGCTCTTATGTGACATAATGGATAATATGTAATCCATGAAGGATGAATTATGCTTCAATAAAAAGTTGGTTATTTCCCCCCAATAGATAGCAGATTAATAAGATGCCATGATGATGTTTTAAAATCAAATATCTAATGAGTGCCGTAGGAAATATTGATGAGCAGAAAACTTTCTAATGTTCCTATAATATCTGTTAAAGTCCATGCTAAGCCCCCCGGCTGACCCTCACATCATCTAGAAATGTAGTATATAGCTACACATGTAAATGAGAATTGGAATGGGCCCAATTCATCATTATCTTTAGTTGTAAAATTATATATTCTATAAGTACAGTAAGACCCTGGATAATGCTAAAACTTGGTTCCACGAGTCTTAGCATTATCTGATTTTTAACGTTATATGATACATGTATCACATAATGTTAAAATCCTACGGGATGAATCACATAATGTTAAAACTCCATAGAGATACATTGTAATACATCCCATAGGATTTTAATGTTGTGTGATGCAATCCCTCCCCCCCCCCCGATTCCTTAACATTATGTGGTTTTAGCATTGTGTGGTGCAAACGTTATCCGAGGTATTACTGTATAGTGCTCTTAATAGCTTATTTTGCAGCTTGTTGCATTGCATACTTTTTGGAACATTGTAAAATGTAATCTAGTCTCAAATGTAAATAAGAACATTACAGAATAAAGTTCTTTTTTGGTGGTGGTGGGGAGAACTCACAATTGTGGAAACATAGGTGAAGGTAAAGGTCACGCTTGCTTGAAAGCCAGTCATATCTGACTCTAGGGTTCAGTGCTCATCTCTGCTTATAGCCAAAGAGCTAGTGCTATCTGTGGACATCTGGCAGGCATGACTAAATCCGGGTGCCTTCCCACCGAAGTGGTGCCTATTTACTTACTTGCAGGAGCTGGGACAGAGATGGGGGAGCTCACTTCACTGTGCAGCTGGCAGGTCTTGAACTGCTGACCTGCCAAGCTTCCAGTCATCAAGTTCAGTGTCTTAACTACTAAGCCACCATAGTCCCTTGTGGAAGCATACTTCTTTATAAAACAAATACACACACAAACAAATTGTCCATCACTGTTACTGCTGTTGGCTTTCACTTTTATCACCAGGATTACATTTTATAGACATTGCTGCTCATTTTCATATATGTCATTATTCTAACTTGAAAGGAGCATAATGAATATGCTGTTTCATATTGTTATAACATCCAAAAATCTACTACATTGTGTACAGTTATTTGTGCTAGTAGTTAAATTTGAGGGGCTTATTTCCAGCTACAGAAAAACTGGCATCAATAACAGATTGTGCTTTTCTAAAAAAATGGGGAAAGAAATACTGTACTCCTTTTTGTTCTAGTTCAATTCCTGTTCCATTAAAGAAACTATGCAAGCGCGGCGCCAAATGGCCGCCGCGCTCTTTGCGGGGGCCCCCCCACTGGACGAAGGCATCCGGGTAGTTAGGGGCGTGGCCAGCTCCCTTATAAAAGGGGTGGCCACGAGGCAGCCGAGCTGCCATTTTACGAAGCGACGGAGCGGAGAAGTTTTTCCTCTTACCTCCGTCGCTTTTCCCTTGACTGGGAAGCCTTTTGGCTGCTGATTTTCTTCCTTCGGCTTCCCATAGGTTGGACTGAGATGCCTTCGAAGAAGAAGGCGGCCGCGAGCGCGACTCGTGCGGTTCGGAGGCGCAATCCGGGTCGGAGGACCGCGGCTGCACCTCCCCAGCAGCCGCCTTTGCCTGCACCCACCGGGACCGGTGGGATGGGGTCTATTCCCCCCTGGCCAGAGGCTGGGGACCCAAGCATGGGTACAGCATGGGCTACGGCCCGCGGCCCGCAAGCGGTGGACACCGCTCCTGGTGCCCATTCTACTGGGCCTTCCTCTATAGGGGCGCAGCTCACTCCGGGGCCTTCCAGCCTTGGGGGGTGGTGTGGTCCCCTTCCCTGGCAGGTGCCTACATCGGCCCTACCGGGCCTGGGTGTGGGGTCATGGCCCTATTCGGGCCCCGGGGTACAAGGACCTGTACCCACGCCTGTAGCAGGTGGGCTGGCTGGCCCTTGGCATCACATCAGTGTGGAGGCCTTACTGGCCCGCGTTGCGGCCCTCGAGGTTTTCCTGGCTCGGGCCAGCCACGCTGGGGCTCCCTTTGGGGTTCATTTTGACGCGTCGTCTGCTGGGCAGCGGCAGGCGACGGGACGGGTCGAGCAGCTTGAGGCGCGTGGTGCGACTTCGGCCACTGCCTCGCAGCTCCCCAACCAACAGGCCAGTGCGGGTCAGGCCCCAGCGACGAGCTCTACGGCGGTCGCGAGCTCCGACGCCCTCAGTGGGCCGGAACCCCCGGTGGGGGCGGCCCGCAGGGGGTGCAGCATGTGAGTATGCGGTCCAAACTAGTGCACCTACACATGTGGCCACGTTGGGGGGGGCTTTCCAATGGCCTTGGCCTCGCGTGGGTGGTGCGGCGGTACAGCCGCTGACGCCCCACCCGGCGACGACAACTACCACCCAGGGCCCGGGGTGGGGGGTGTTTCCTACCCTGTGGGGAATGTTTTGGGGGTGGCTGGGCTAGTCCAAGCCCCTTTCCAGATGCCCGCAGTTTCTGCGGTGCCTGTCTCGGCCTTGCCGACAGCGGGCTATTCCTTGCCACTGGGTGACCACTTGGCACAGGCCACCAAAGAGAAAATATGGCGGGGGGAGTATGTAGATATCTTCTCACTCCTAAATAGGGAGCCCACCAAGGAAGAGAGGGAGGGGCAGGATGAGAAGGATAAGGAACAGGCACGTCGTCGCAAGCCACCACGGACGTGGGCCAACTGGCTGCCGGCTTACCTCATCTACATGGCGGTGTACCTGAGGGCCCGGCCAGATTTGGCAATTCCGATGGTCCAGTATTTGGACAACATCTATCGGGCGATGGTTGACTTTCCGGGCCCGTCATGGTTGGCTTATGACGAGGAATTCCGTATGCGAATTCCCCTGCACCCTGAGATGAGGTGGGATGAGCCATGCCAGAGGCTTTGGCTTCTGTACATGACGCCCACGCGCCCCGCGCCAGGGGAAAGATACCATTGTGGACATGCGGTCCAGCGAGCGGCTCCAGCACAGGTTCCCCGCCAGGTGGCGGGGCAGGGGGTTCCAGCCCGCCTGCTGTGCTGGACTTTCTCGTCTAATGGTTCCTGCAATAAGAAGAATTGCAAGTACAGACATGAGTGTCCCACCTGTGCGGGCCCCCATGCAGCCTCTGCCTGTCCCAGGCCTGGAGGGACGCGGGGCAGAGGGAGGGGCGGACAGTGGGCTGGCAAGACTGCCGCAGATGGAGCTGGTTCACCGAAAGGCTCCCTCCCCAATTAATGTGGACATGTTGGAGCGTTGGCTCGCATTGTACCCGAAGGGGGAGGATGCGGATTATCTCCTTCGGGGCTTTAGGCAGGGGTTCCGTATTCCTTTCATGGGTGATAGGTCCCCTCAGGATGCCCCCAACCTTTTGTCCCTTAGGGGGAGGGAGGAGGTGGCTGCCGCCAGCATTAATAAGGAGGTCAATGCGGGCAGGGTCGCTGGCCCTTTCCCTGCACCCCCGTTCACTAACCTTAAGGTATCGCCCCTGGGCTTGGTTCCCAAGAAGTCTCCAGGCGAGTTTCGCCTTATCCATCACTTGTCCTACCCAGCCGGCCGATCGGTCAATGATGCTATCCCTGATGACCTTTGCTCAGTCAGGTATACATCTTTTGACCACGCGCTGCGCATGGTGCGCTCATGTGGCCCGGTGCGCTGTTGGCTAAGTGTGACATTAAGTCGGCTTTTCGCCTCTTGCCGGTGCACCCGGGCGACTTTGAATTGCTGGGTTTCAAATTTCGGGGCGAATATTACTTTGATAAGGCCATGCCTTTTGGCTGTTCCATATCATGCTCGGCTTTCGAGCGTTTCAGTACCTTCCTAGAGTGGGCTTTCGTCCGCAGGTCAGGGTCCCGGTCTGTAGCCCATTACCTGGATGACTTTTTATTCGGGGGTGAACGGGGCTGGGACACGTGTACACGTCTCCTCAACACATTTCAGACACTAATGGAGGAACTCGGTGTCCCTTTAGCGCCCGAAAAGACCGAGGGCCCATCTACCCAGCTAGTCTTCCTGGGGGTGGAGATTGACACGATAGCGCAGGCGTCTAGGTTACCGCGGGATAAGGTGTCAAGGATAGTGGCCCTTATCTCGGACTTGCTGGCCAAGCGCAAGGCATCACTGAGAGAACTGCAGGTGCTACATGGTCACCTTAATTTCGCCTGCAGGGTGGTCGCACCGGGCAGGGCTTTTGCCCGGCGCCTGTGCGACGCCATGGCAGGATTATCCAGGCCTCACCATAGGGTTCGGCTTACCCGGGGTATCAGGGCAGACATGCTTGTCTGGTCACAGTTCCTGAGGGAGTTCAATGGGGTCTCATTTTGGAGGTATGACCTCCTGGCTTCCCCTCAATTTCAGATTCAGTCTGATGCCTCGGGATCCCTCGGTTATGGGATGTACTTCAATGGGAAGTGGGCCTATGGTGGGTGGCCACCGGCCTGGGCAGGCACGGGTCGCCTGCGTGATCTCACATATCTGGAGTTTTTCCCTATCCTGGGTGCTTTGATGCTATGGGGCCAGGAGTGGTCCAACTCGGCCGTGCATTTCTGGTGTGACAATGCGGCTGTGGTCCACATTGTCAATGCACAGACTTCTAAATCGCCCAGGGTTATGGACCTAGTGCGCCAATTTGTGTTGCGCAGCCTGCGCCTCAACGTACTGTTCAGGGCCAGGCATGTCCCAGGGGTTAATAATGATATTGCTGACGCTTTGTCCCGCCTACAGATCTCCCGGTTCCGTGCCTTGGCCCCGGATGCGGAGGAATTTCCCTCGCCACTCCCGGAGGAGATATGGACCATTGGCAAGGAGAGGTGAACCGGGCGATTGGCCTGTCGCTAGCGCCACGCACCCGTAAGGCGTATCACCACGCAATTAATTCTTTCAGGGCATTCTGTACCCAATTTCAACTGCCAGGAACCTGGCCGATCCCGGTAACCCATGTTCTGCGGTTCATGGTTTACCTGCATTCTCAGGGCCTTGCACCTCGCACCATAGCATCTAAGCTTTCAGCGTTGGCTTTTATGGCCAAGGTGGGGGGTCATGTGGACAGCACCTCTGACATCCGTGTGAGACATGTTTTGGAGGGGTGGGTGCGCGAGCGCGGGCGTTGCCCGGACGACCGCCACCCGATTTCCCCAGGGGTCCTTACCCAGTTGGCTCGGGGCTGGCCTTGCCTCTGTTTTGATGCATATGAGGCAGCCCTGTTCCATGCAGCCACAACGGTGGCATTTTTTGGAGCGTTCCGCATCAGCGAGCTTGTGATGCTGTCTAAGGCGGATGCAAGTCGTAGGGCACTGGAACTCGAGGATGACTGTGTTGCCAAAGACTGGGCTCAGTTGAGGATACGCTCCTCTAAGACGGATCAGCATGGCATAGGCAGTGGTGTGCGACTGCTACGGTGTTCTTTGGCAGACATCTGTCCGGTTGGTGCCCTACAGGAGTTCCTGGCACTGCGTGGCACGCACCATGGCCCGTTTTTCTGTCACCAAGATGGGTCTCCCCTTACTAAATTTCAATTTTGGAAGGTGACGGGCAAAGCGCTGGCCAGTGTGGGCCTCCCAGGCGCCCGCTATGGCACCCATTCATTCCGTATAGGGGCGGCCTCAACCGCATCTGCTTTTGGGTACTCCGGGGCTGACATACGTAGCATGGGACGGTGGGGTTCGCAATGTTTTCAGTTTTATGTGCGCCCACCCCCGCCGTGAGTACCAACCCAGTCACCTTACCTCCTTTTCCTCATTTTTCTTCACAGACCCGGGGTGTCGTATTACACCGGTGACAGTATGGCTGGTGGGCCATAGCTACGTGCACAGGGCAGCGCGTTACGCTGCGGCGACAGAGTGGGGACCCCAACTGGGACTGGGTGCATACGCAAGTCTCACATGGCATGGTAAGCCTGGGATGTTATGGCGGGAGCTGCTGCCTTTCCTTTTTTCAGGCCAGAATGCTGACCCGCCTGACATTCTGATCATACACCTGGGGGGCAATGATTTGGGCCAGGTCACCGGCTTGTCGCTGAAGCATGCGATTTGCGATGACCTCGCCTACCTGCATTACGTCTGGCCCGCCACAACCCTTGTTTGGTCGGACATGGTCCTGCGCCATTCCTACAGAGGGGGCGTTGACCTCCTGGCCCTTGGCCGTGCTAGACGCATGGTGAATAGGGCAGTTGTGCGTTTCCTTGTCGACAGGGCTTGGGGGAGGGTCAGTCGTCACCCCGCTATTAGCCTACAAAGTTATGACTTGTATGCAGGGGATGGGGTCCATCTGTCGCGAGGAGGTATGGACCTCCTGTTGGGTGATTGGCGAGCAGGCCTGTTGACCGAGCTGATGGTCTGGGGGGGGGCGTCGAGCCTTCTTTGAAGCCCCTCCGTGTGGCGGGTAGCACTGGTAAGGTAAACATTATGACCCACAGGTATCCGGCAAGTTCGCAATTGACTGGACAACACTAGACAGGCATAAGTTGGTTAAACGTTGTCCGGTCAACGACGAACTAGGCGACGGGGTGATGGCTATAGCTAGACAGCATGCATCACCACGTGATTTTACGGATACGCGTCAGAGGGTGGGGTCATTAGTTAGATATTGACTACGGTCAACAATTTGTTTGTGGTCAACAAACAAATTGATACAAATGGATACATTTAGCAATTGCCGTTGGCAATTTTGGGTGGTACCTTACCAGTGTTACTTCGGCCTGCTTGCCTTAAGAATTATGATTGGTCAATTACCAATAGAAATTTATAATTCGGACTAGGGCATGAATCAATAAATGTGGCCCAATGCCGTTATCCACTTTTATCAGTGTCTGAGTCCTTTATTGGGGGGTGCGCCTGCAATGGAAAAAGACATTTGGCTAACAGATACAAAAGTTAACTGGTTTAATATAGTTGTATGGTCACATGGTATTAAAAGAATGTGACAGATTAATTAATGGAATAAAATACACCCCCTACCCAAGATTACTTGGGTCAATTTCCCAGTCCCACTGGTTTATTTAGCCAATATTGGGTTTTGTCCTATTCATTTTTTTAATAGTGTTGGGAGGGTGGGGATTTTTTCGATGGTTTTGAATTGGATTTTAAATGGGCATGTTAAATTGTTTTTATTGTTTTTGTTTTTATTTTATGTTGTTGAGCTGCTTCGGGTCACTTTCAAGTGAGGGAAGCGGGATAGAAATGTTTTAAATAAATAAATAAGTAAATTATTCTGTGATTCAGACTGTTTTCAATGTAAAATTTATCTTTGTAAAATGCTGTGAATCTGGCAGTACTATGTTTAGTACAGGTAAGGTAAAGGTCACCCTTGCTTGAAATCCAGTCGTATCCAACTCTAGAATTTGGTGTTTATCTCCATTTATAGCCAAAGAGCTGTCTGCAGACATTTCCATGGTCATATGGCAGGTCTGGCTAGACACTGAAGTGCACGGAACCCTGTTACCTTCCCACCAAAGTAGTACCTTATTGGAGTATGGGGGGCATGTGGGAATCTGATAGGGATGAACCATAAGCCAAGTTCATGAGAGTGCACACACTCCTGTTTGGCTTTGAATTTCCTCCCGAGAGATGTCCTGCATCCCTTTACTATGTTTCAATATTTCCCTGAAAGAATGTTAATTCACATGTAATCAAGGTCTAAGCTTCTACTATGGAGACACTGATCACACAGGTTTCACGAGGCTAGTATGCTATCTTAGCTGCTCTAACCAATCAGAAGCACGTACTGTAGCTTGCATGATTCTCACACGGTGTCATAATGTTAGAAACAATGTATGCCGAATGTAACCTACGGCTGAAAACTCTCTATTGTTCATTATGTAATCCATTTTGTCCCCTTTCTGCTGAATGCACTATTGTTCCTGTATTCTTATCTGCTATTGAATTTTGGCAATAAAAGATACTGGTTGGGGTGGTTCGAGAGAGCTCTCCCCAGGCAGCCGGCTGGACCGTATCTCTGCCTGGGCATTTCATAGTATCAGGATTTCCTCCCATAACAAGTGGTGCCCTGTGTGACAACAATCACTCACTCTCGCCTGGAAAATAGGCCTCAAGATGCGTCCCTCAGCTTCGGCTCCCAGGGTGAGTAACAATGGGTCAGAGACTAACCTCTGAACAACAACAACATGCTAAAGACCTAGAATTTCTAGCAAGCAAATGTAACCATAAGAATGAGAAAACCAACATTGAGAATCTGCTTTTGAAAATTGCTGAAGAATGGACTGAATGGGCCATGGCTTGCTCCATGGTCTACAGAGACCTGATGGGCAGGGAGACAAAATTGCAGTGTCAGTTCACGAAAGGGATTGGGTAGGATAGAACCCTAGAGAAAAAGTATGTAGCCCATGTGGCAATGGAAGCACTTAACCCAGGGTGGCTGATAAAGCATTCTGAGAAATCATGACTAAAAATTGACCAGTAAGGTATGGGAAAACCATGTTCCTTCTGCGGGGAGTAGAAGGAATATGCAATTTGAACACATGAATGTGTGCTTGGAATGTGGAGTGTGTGGGTGCCCAGAGAATGTGTGTTTGTGAGAGAATTTGTGTTTGCATGATTGTGTATGATGGTATTTGTGATATGTTGGGGTCTTGTTCTAAAAATAATAATAAGAATGTTGACAGTGAATTCTGTTCATGGTTTGATACCTTGTTTTTATGTCTAGGGGAACATAAAGTGGGTAGGTCAGTAACTTAGAAATTAAGTATATAGCAGGGACATTAAGTTTGAATACAGCCATCCTTTTAAACAGGGTGTGGAAATGCAATTAGTGACCCACCCAGGTCTCAGGAAATTTTTGTTTGCAATCATTAGGAAAATTTTGAAAAATAAAAATTGCATGTTGCCTAGCCCTGAATCTCTCCCCATGCCTTTAGGGTATAGAAGAAGGAAGACTCTCATCATGTTGGCTCATTTTGCCATTTTGGAAATGTAAATTCAGAAACACAGTGGTTCCAAAAATGGGATGCATGCTCACACATAGTTTCTCCTCACATCCTACTGGACAAATTAATCAAGTTGTGTTTTTTTTTCTTATGGGAAATGTTACAGAAAACAGTATGCGAACATGTGGTTACTCATTTATCTGTGTAAGATAGACAAAGTTGGTTAAAATCACCCCAAATCAGTTTCATTTGGGAATTGCATTGAATGGTTTTGAGGGGAGAAGAAATCACTCCCCCTCCTTTTCTGCTTGGCTCAGAGCAGGCAAATGCCTGTGTAAACCAGGTTCTCTTCCGCCCCACCTTTTTTTTCACAGCACAGACTGGCCAGCTGTCTATGGCAGAGGGGTGGAGAGAGAAGCTGAAATCTGGTCTCTTGGCTGACCAGGATTGGGGGAAGGGAATTGTTTTTTGTTAGTCCACCCCCAGAGTGTAGATAAAACCATTTGGAGATTTCCTGAATGTGATTCCGCTGGTTGAGGTCATCGTGAGCAATTTTTTTTGTGAAATAAGGATCTTTTTTTGAAAAAAAAAATGACATGTCTAGTCAACTTATGCATTTTCATTTCTACAGTCCCTCATCACAGCTTCTTTTCAGAGAATTAATCATTTATTCTTTCAGGATTGCTATTTTTGTCTCAGAGGAACACAGCGTTCCCTCTCCGTTCATCAGCCTGGGGCTGATAAGATAACTTTGGTACAGGTTTGAGCTGGAATTGCCCAGCCAGTTATTTTTTGCTGTTAGAGTAACAGTTTACATTTTTCAGATTAACATTTATTTGCTTTCACAGGCACTGGTGGAACTGATTTTGATGCTATTTCTTGCTTTCTCCCTATAACTGTTGCTGAACATCATAATCTCATGGAAACTTGCAGTGCCTATCAGTTGGTATTTGCAGACTATGTTAATGAAATTTCTTTTTCCACTCCTAAGGACCCACGTTTGCAGTTTATTCATCAGGTGCCTTGCCGCCTGTTTACTTTACAGCTGGAATGTCCTCTCCCAAATGCTTTAACTGTTTTCACTGATGGATCCCCTACCAGGGTGGTTGTCACTTTCCAAGATAATCAAGCTACATGGACTACGCTCTTTACGCTTCCTTGCACTTCCACCCAGCATGGGGAACTCACTGCTGTCATTCTCACTTTTCAAACCTTTGCTGACGTTCCGTTCAATCTCATTGTTGACACTCAGTATGTTTATCGTCTGCTTAAAACACTTCCTACTGCTTATATTACTCCTGCTCTTGATCCTTCTCTACTTTCACAATTTCTGCACCTACAGAATTTACTCTGTGACCGTTGTCATCCTTACTTTGTTGCACATGTCCACTCCCACACAGGTTTTGCAGATGCTATTTCTCTCAACAATGCTGCTGCCGATTCTGCTCTCCATACCTTGCCTTTATTCACTGATCCTGTTCAATCTCATGCCTATTTTCACATTAACACCACACGTTTGGCATGTCAATTTTCTATCCCTCATACGCAGGCTAGGGACATCATCCCTGCCTACCCCTCTTGCTCTCTATCACCTATTTCCTATCCTTTTGTTGCTGTCAATCCTCGAGGTCTTGTACCTGATGTGATTTGGCAGATGGATGTTACTCTCGTTCCTGCTTTTTCTCCTCTTTCCCATCTCCATGTCACAGTAGATACTTGCTCTGGGTTCATTTGGGCCACCCCCCTCTGAGGGGAAACCACTCACCATGCAATCTCGCACACAATCTCCTCTATTGCGGCAATGGGTGGCCCCACCCTATTGAAGACTGACAACGGTCCCTGTTACTCGTCCATGGGTTTCCAGGAGTTCTGTACCCTATGGGACATTGAACTTCATCATGGCATTCCCTACAACACCACGGGTCAGACTGTCATTGAGCGAGCTCATAACACACTGAAATCTCTCCTTCATAAACAATTGAAAGGAAGGGGTCTCACCCCTGCTGAAGTCCCTGAGGCTTTGGCCAAGGCACTGTTCACACTCAATCATTTCCTGACCCCCCATGGTTCCATGCATACCCGAGTAGAATGGCATTTCCGCCAGGAATTGCCACTGGAAAGACCCCTAGTCACTTTCAAGCAACCACCTAATCCCACTTGGGAGGGTCCCGCTCCCTTAATCAGCTGGGGACGGAGTTTTGCAGCTGTCTCCACCCCTGCAGGTACAGTCTGGATCCACAGAAGGTGTGTCCGACCCTACCGAAGACCGCGAGATGAGCTGGCACCAAGCACTAGCCAACCCGATCCCGGAGATGCAATAAGCGATAACCCTTAGTGGAAGTATTGAGAGGGCTCGGCGGCAAAAATGCCACCGCCCCCACCACCTGTCAGGAGACTTGCCAAAAGTCACTTGGGGAATGGTAAAAAATTTATCAGCTCAGGCAAAACACCTCATTGTTCATGAAGGTCAAGAAGAGACTTCTGAGAATTATTTCGCTGCAATAGTGGCTTGCTTAAATGCTAATTCTACTGTCACAATAGTGACATTTCAACCTGGACCCATTGGCATGCCAGAAGAGGGACAGGGAAAAAACAGACTTTCACGTAATCCCAGGCCCATTGGAAAATCGAAGCAGGGACTGGGAAAAAATGGACTGCTACCCACTCCCAGGCCCACTGAAATATCGGTGCAGGGCCTGGAACATGGACTGAACCTTGGACCTGCTGGAATACCAGAACAAGGTCTCTGGGAAAATAATGCTTTTGTGTTAGATGCTCAGATTATGGCAAAAAAGTTGAACTATGTTGATTGTTGAATATTTATGCATATGCCCACTAAAGCCCACGGAGGTTTCAATTTTCATGCTGTCCCACTCAATTACTCCCAATGGAAGGCACCCCCGCCCATGCCTGGAATATTAGTTAAGCAAGCTGGTACTAATGTCATATTGGCCGTAGGGGACAGAATCCAAGAGAGGGCTGCGTTTTGCTGGTCTCATAGCAATAGCACTGGCAAAAACTGCACCAAGGTGGGAGAGTATCCCTATTGTGCCAAAACGTTCAATGTTCTTTCAGAGTGGCCAGTGCTCAATACCTCCAACCCAGACTACACACGTGTCACTGAATATGAATGTCTTGAACAAGTAATGGGTAATCGCTCACACCACACTCAAGTATGCAATCTTGTATGGGCCATGGTACGTCAGGTGGCCAGTCCTCAGTGGGAAATCACTAATTTGTTGGGGAACCTCTGGCTGCTATGTGGTCGGAGAGTTTATAGGTTCATTCCCCACTGGTGGACTGGCACCTGCATGCTTGGGTATCTCTTACCATCCATCATGGTTTCATCCTCCATTCAGGGAGCTCGGCTTTGCAACCGACGAGCCTCCCATCCTTTGAAACGGTCTGGTTGATCAGAGGTGGGAAGAGCCATTATTCTGGCTGTTGGCACATCTGCCAACTACAGAAATATTCATATCCTGGCTAATTGGACTGTTGTCATGTTTAATGAGTCAATCAAAGTCCTAAAATTGGCCTACCAAGAAATGGGCAAAATAAGAGAGGTTGTTCTCCAGAACCGATATGCTTTAGATATAGTGCTTGCCAGCAAAGGTGGAGTTTGTGCTCTCATTCACTCACATTGTTGCATATACATTTCTAATTTCCAAGCTAATATTACTCATACTATTAATGTCATGCAGGATATGGTTAAGGATGCACCTTTCCAAGGCACCATAACCGATAGGTGGCAATCATTGTGGTCCTGGCTGCCTGGAATTGGCTGGGTGCATCAGTTGCACATGTGTTTGATTAATGGAGGTTGCTTTCTCATACTTCTCTGCTGCTGCATCCAATGTGTTCCTAACTTGTTTCTCCAATGCTGTTTATTTACGCAGCGTAACAGCGCAAAATTAACTGGTAAAGAAATCATGATGTTGAAAATAAATTTTAAAGGTAAAAAGTATAATCTGCTTTTCAATCCTTCTTTTAAAAATGAAAAGGGGGACATGTTGGAGTATAGGGAGGCATGTGTGAATCTGATAGGGATGAACCATAAACCAAGTTCATGAGAGTGCACACACTCCTGTTCGGCTTTGACTTTCCTCCGGAGAGATATCCTGCATCCCTTTACTATGTTTCAATATTTCCCTGAAAGAATGTTAGTATGCATGTAATCAAGGTCTAAGCTTCTACTATGGAGAGACTGATCACGCAGGTTTCACGAGGCTAGTATGCTATCTTAGCTGCTCTAACCAATCAGAAGCACGTACTGTAGCTTGCATGATTCTCACATGGTGTCCTAATGTTAGAAACAATGTATGCCAAATGTAACCTATGGCTGAATACTCTCTATTGTTCATTATGTAATCCATTTTGTTCCCTTTCTGCTGAATGCACTATTGTTCCTGTATTCTTATCTGCTACTGAATTTTGGCAATAAAAGATACTGATTGGGTGGTTTGAGAGAGCTCTCCCCAGGCAGCTGGCTGGACCGTATCTCTGCCTGGGCATTTCATGGTATCAGGATTTCCTCCCGCAACAGTACCTATTTATCTACTTGCAATTTCTTGCTTTCGAACTGCTAGGTTAGCAGGAGCTGCGACAGAGGCGGGAGCTCACTTCATTATGTAGCACTTGGGTCACAAACTCCTTCGTGTTGTCAAGTTTAGCAATTGTTTAGGAATGTAGTAATTGTTCTTTCTACTCCATCTACACATTCCCCCTTTTCTTAGCCATCCCAAATTGGAGGAGTTCTCAACATTTTTAAGCCGGGGGCTGGGTCATGCTCCCTCAGACAGCTTCGTGGGCTGAATGGCCATTTTGCCCTTTTTCCACCACATGACTCTTCCTGGTGTGGTGGCGGTGGTGGGGGCCACATGAAATGGCACCATGCGCTGCATCAGGCCCATGGGCCCCAGGTTGAGAATCCCTGCCTTATTGTTTGATGTTGACAAATAGACTCAATTTAAGTTGTGTATACACTGATTTTTATATTGATTAAGAGATTTGTATTAAAAGATCTGGTCCCAACTCAGGGAAGTAACTTTTAAACAAGTACTATCTCACCCTGGTTTCACATATTACAGGTTGTTTCTTTTTTCCCCTTCCAGTAACAAAAGTACAGGTCACAAGACAACTGCATTTGAAACTAGCTTCAGAAAATATTTAGTGGGTGCTGGCTTCAAACATATATGAAATATCCACTATGACTGTAAATTAGGTCCTGAAATGGTTTGCAGTTTGGGAATGACCATATCTAATTTAAACTGGCAGGCCCTGTGGAACAAAATTCCTCTCGGATCAATCTTTATCAAATGTAAGGAGGATTCTATTAAACTTCTGCACAGGAGGTAGTTAGCTGCACTCTGTTTAAGTTATATCAATACCCGTTGAGGAATTGTGATTATATTGTAATATCCATGTAAACGCTCAGAAGTTCTTATTCAGAGTTTTTTCAGAAATACATTTAGCATAGAAAAAGCGCAATTGTTGTGGAAATCTCCAATTATACCTTATATTTTTACCCATCAATAATTTAGTAACAGGCCTCATCTTATATCTCCATGTTCTTTCTTTTAGTGAAATATCATTGTAGACTTCTACATCTGAGCCATCAAATTTCAACGCGTCTGAACCAACACTTTTCAGATGAGCCATTACTTTTAATTTATCTGCCCAATTTGCAAATTTAACCAACACATTTCTTTGAGCCACTCTCCCTCTTCTTGGACCCACCCGGAATACACTTCCTAAATCCTCTTGAACAAATTCCTTCCCCATTTTTAAACCATTTAACCACTGAACCACCCTCTCTCTTAACAGATCCGGAGTGCGTTCCGGTACCTGACGGATCAAAATGTTCTGCTTTCTCATCATGTCTTCGACAGCATCTATCCTCATTTCTTGTTCCTGCAGTTTTAACTTACTGTCCCGCACCACCTCCTGAGTCCCTTTTACTTCCTTCTTTACCGCATCCACCTCGATTTGAACCACTTTCAGCATTCCCTCAAATTTATTCAAACTTAAGTCCACCTTTTTGGTATAATCTGTCAGTGTTGACATCATCTTTTCTTGCCTTTTAAACATTTCATTTTTATCTTTCACCCTTGAAGCCTCATTTTTCTCCATTTTTTGCGACAACTTGCCAATTTCCACCATAATTTGAGTCTGGTCCAATGACACTGTGGGCAGAGCTGTTGGCTGAACAGATTCATCCATTAGTGCTTTTTCAATCTTCTTAGGTTTTACAACCTGTTCTTCATCTTTCGCTTTCGCTCTCATACCTTTATCCATAGTGATGTAATATATTTCAAACCCAATGTTGCAGATCGCTGTAACAATTCCAATATAGTAAGGCTTACTACACTGCAGCCATAGGTTCCACCAATACAACCGTCAAGTTCTTATGTCAGCAAAAGATCCAAAATTTACTGTAATCCACAACGATGGAACAAAGGAAAACAAAAGAAAACAGCTCTCCAAACAGGCAGTTTAAAAGTAAAACTAGTTAACCACAAATAATCCTTTCCCACAAAGCCAGCAGTCAAATGACGTCTTCCAACCACAGCAAAAAGGCTTCAGAACAACAGTTAATCAGGTTGCTGAGGGGGGGGGGGGGAGCTCAGAAGGAAAGAGAAATCCAGCCACCAAGGGGTTAAGGTGAGAAGTTGAGAAGCTATTTGTAATCCACACAGTAATGGAACCCTTCAATCAAAGCCACATAATCCTTCCTTTGAAGTGGATAATCAAAACACCCTTTTCCAGCGAGTGCCTTAACTTTGTAGTGAGAAGAGGCCCCCCCTCTTCCCCCTCTTCCCTAAATGAGCAGGCAGTTTAGGCAGAAGAGAAGAGAGAGAAAAAAAACAAACTCCCACAGCTCTCCTCTTTTCCAGACCAGAGAGGAGGTGAAAAAAAAAAAAGAGAAAGGAAAATTAATCCGCCTTATTGATTTCAGAATGTGGCGCGATCCTCTGGTATGTAGAAAAAAAAAACCACAGTCTATACACGATCACTTTCGTTTTTCCTGGCCGTCGCCATTACAGTACCACCAGCTCTTCCTCCCCTTCTTTTTCTTCTGAAAAAACTCAGCCGATTTTATGGCTTATAGCTAAGAATGTAGCTCCCTTCAGGCACTTACACACAAATTGCCTTCTCTCCAGCCGCTTTTTACCAGTTCCATAGCCTTCTCCTCTCGCTGATCCCGTTCCTCGGCTCTCCAGCGGGAAAGCCGCGACTGCCGTCACAGCTCCACCGCCCAGAAAAACCTCCCGAACTTCGATCATCCAACTTCAAAAGCTCAGCAAACTTTCCAAGGAGACAGGCAAGGATCTTAACTTTAAGCTTTACCACTTGAAAAATTTTCTATTCCGCTCCTTCACATCGTTCACCACTTTGTTGAGCGCGAGCGTCCGAAACTAGATGTTACACAGCGGCCATCCATTGGAATACCTGAGTTTGTTGGGATTGGTACAAGTAGATTCAGAAGAATGGAAAAATCTTAAGAAGGAAATGATGGATTCTGGAGCTTTGGGGAGGGAATATGGGAGGGAGGAGTCCGGTGGGGCAACAGGTGGAACACCACAACGAGGGGAGGAGGAGGAGGAGCCGTCTTTGATTATGATGGAGGAGGAGATAGGTAAGGAAGGATGAGCATTAGATAGTAGTAATCTTAAGTAGCTAATAGAGGTAGAATGGGTAATGTAGCGCATAGCGCCGGCAGTAGGGCGCATCTTGCAGGTCCCCCCTCTCCCCTCTTTGGTTGACAGAGGCGACTTTTCGTTGGAAGGTGGGGAGAGTGAAAAATGTGTGTTTTATGTAGTGGGTATGGTGAAGGGTTTTTGGTGGCACGCCCGATGGAGAGTTTAAAGTTGGGAGAAGAATTTGGTTATGGATAGTATTAAAATAATATCGTGGAATGTGAAAGGTACAGGCTCTGTTCTTAAGAGACGGAGGTTGGAATCGGCGTTGAAAAAAGATAGACCAGATATTTTATTTTTACAGGAAACACATCAGAAATCAAAAGATACGAATAAACTTTATCTGAGTTGGATGCAACACTATGAGATGGCGTTTGGAACATCTAAAGCAAGAGGGGTGGCAACTATGATTTCTAGGAAGTTAGGATTTGAAATCACAAAAAAGATTGCTGATCAAGAGGGTAGGTATCTGTTGTTAAGAGGAAAATTGGAGGATGAGGAAATATTGCTGGTAAATATTTATGCTCCGAATGACCACCAAGTAGTGTTTCTTGAAAAAATTCGGAAAATAGTGGAGGGGGAAAATGTTGCAAAAATTATTGTGGCTGGTGATTTTAATTTGATCAGGTCAGGAATGGATTGCACGAACATAGCTAGAAGTGGAATGGGTGTGAAAGGGAAGGCGTTGGACAAATGGATGAAAGTTATGGGTTTGAAGGATTCGTGGAGAGAGTTTAAAGGCTTGGAAAGGGCATATTCCTTTTTTTCGCATGTACATGGGACCTACTCGAGAATAGATTATGTTTTTCTGTCGGAAAATTTAATTGGGGATATAGAAAGTACGGAAATTGGGATTATTAAGGAATCGGATCATGCTAAAGTATATCTGGAATTGAAAGCACCAAAAAATATTCAAAGAGTTAGAAATTGGAGGTACGATCCTAATTTGTTCAAAGATCAGAAAAGCAAAGAGGCAATTATGGAAAGTTGGAAAGAAAGTTGGCAATGGAATGATAATAATGAGGTTGATTTTAATATTGTATGGGATACCATGAAGTCAGTTTTCAGGGGGGAAAGCATAAAAGTGGCAAGCCTTAAATATAAAAGGTATAAAGCAGAACACATAGAAAAAGAAAGGGAAATAAAACAATTACAGGAAAAACACGTAAAGAGTAAAGATAAAAAAATTCTCTTGAAACTACAAGGACTCAAGGCAGAAGTAATGGGTAAAGATATTGATAAAGTTAAACGAGATCTGATTTATTTAAATAGAGAATATTTTGAATTTAGTAATAAGAACTCAAAACTATTAGCAAGAGCAGCTAAGGTTAAAAGGGAAAAAAGAGAAATTGGGGTGTTAGTTGACAGGCAAGGTTCAAGGTGTAATAAGAATAGCGATAAATGTAAAATAGTTAGGGAATTTTACCAGGTGTTATATGCAGAAAAAGAAATAGATAGGGAAAAGCTTAAAAGGATATTGGAGAGGCAGTTAGGGAATGGGATAAAGCAAGAGCATAGGGAGAAAATGGAGGAAAAGATAACTGATAAAGAGGTTAAGGGGGTAATAAGCGGATTGAAGATAGGGAAAGCCCCGGGGGAGGATGGACTATCAACAGAGTTTTACAAAGAATTTAAAGAGGTGGTGGTCCCGAAATTGGTGAAGTTATATAATTATATATTAGATGGAGGATCAATCCCGACTTCATGGTATAACACTACAATTGTTCTTTTGCCAAAACCTGGTAAGAATTTGGAAAGAGTGGATTCGTACAGACCAATTTCGCTTATAAATCAAGATGCGAAGATCTTCACGGCAATATTGGCTAACCGTTTAAATAGTTTTATGGGGGAATATATAAATGTTGATCAAGTTGGGTTTCTAAAAGGACGACATATGGCGGATTTGACTAGAAGGGTATTAGATTTAATAGACAGTGTTAATCAAACAAAGGAAAAAGTGGGATTATTATCATTGGATATTTTTAAGGCATTTGATTCATTGCAGTGGTCTTCAATTAAGGAAATAGTTAAAAAATATGGGTTTGGAGATAAATTTAATAGGGTTATAGATTTACTATATCAAAAAGGAAATGCCAGGGTTAGAGTAAACGAGGAGCTCACGGATGTGGTAAAGCTAGAGGCAGGTACTAGGCAGGGTTGCCCATTATCTCCTATTTTGTTTATAATGGCAATGGAGATTTTAGCTAAAAGTATAAGGGAGGATTTAAATATAGAGGGGATTATGGGTAATAAAGTGAGTATGTACGCTGATGATACATTGCTTATGGTGAAGCACCCCGAACAGGTAATGGACAGGATTAAAGATCATCTACAAGTGTTTCAAGCTATAACAGGATTAAAGATAAATTGGGATAAATCTGAATTGATGTTGTGTAATTTGAAATTGAGCGAGATGGGTAGGACGGTGTCGACACTTAATATACAAATCAAAGATAAGTTGAAGTATTTAGGGATAACTATTTCAAACAAATTAGAAGAACTTAAACGATTGAATTATGACAGCTTGAGAATTGAATTTAGGAATAAAATACGAGAACTTCAGAAGTTAAAGCTGTCATGGTTTGGAAGGATTGCTATGTGTAAAATGATACTGTTACCAAAGATTAACTTTTTATTTGACACGCTTGCGATCCATTTAAAAGAGAAAGAAATCAATGAGTTTCAAAAAATGTTTAATGATTTTTGTAATGGAGGAAAAAAATCTAGGCTTCCAAAGAAATTATGGTATTTGTCTCAGAAAAAAGGGGGGTTGGGTATGCCAAACCTCTTAGCATATTATCGAGCATTTCAAGTCAAGAATGTTGTGAAGATCTTGGCAAGAGAAAAGGTAATTTGGGAACAATTGGAAATGAAAGAATACAGAAATATTGGAAACTTGAATTTTCTGGGAATGAAAGATAAGACGAAAAGGTCAAATAATACTATGATGAAAGGTCTCATGGAGGTGTGGAAGAAGGTAAAAAAAGATATGGTTCCGAATCTCTCCCCAATCTTGGAATTGACTGATATGATGTGTTTCCCAATAAAATTAGATAAAGAAAAAATAGAAATATTGGATAAAAATGGGACGTTGTTATTGAAGGATTGGTTAAAAGCATGTGATGTTGATGCCGAGCGGAAAAAAATGTTTGAGATATTAAACTTGAATTGGTTTCAGAAGTTAAAGGTGGACAACTGGAATAAAAAATATAAAAGAGAACTAGGATCAGATAGAGTACTTACGGAATTTGAGGAATTGGTAAGGAAGATTAGAAAAGGCGAAAGTAGTATTAAGGGTCTTGTAAGTAAGCTTTATAATATATTGAATAGAGGTGCAGATCCACAGGAGGATTTGAAACGGAAGTGGGAACAAAATTTGAATATAAAAATTGGGGAGACTGAATGGAAAAATAAATGGAAAAAGAGAATTATGAGAACAATGTCTGTAAGAATTAAAGAACATAATTTCAAGATGTTGTGGCAATGGTACCTGACACCATTAAGACTTTACCAGATAGATAATAAAAGAGATAAGTTATGTTGGAGATGTAAAGAATTTGATGGAACATATGAACATATGTGGTGGAGTTGTAAAAAAATAAGGGATTTTTGGGGAAAAATAGAAAATGAATTCGGTGAAATATTGGGTAAAAGTGTTAAGTTGGTGTCGGGTACTATTCTTTTAACGAATGTGGAAGATCTGGGTTTAAACAAGGAGGAAAAAGAACTACTGGAAATTGTACTGACAACGGGTAGACAATGTATAGCCAGAAATTGGAAAAACGATGTAGATATTCAGGTTGGAGAATGGTATAAAGAAATGTGGAGTTTAGCATTGAACGATAAATTGACATGGGAGATTAAAGTCAAAAGAGATAATTTAAAAGAGAATAGATTCTGGAATATATGGAAACCGTTCGTGGATCACTCTATTATGGCAGGTGATAGTTCAGGACCAGTACCATCTCAAAGAAGTTTCTGGACTTGAGTTAAAAATAAACTCTCCGGGCATTGTATATATTCACAGGGTGTTTTTTTTTTCTTTTATTGGTTAAAAAGATTAGTGGTAGTACAGAAAGTCTTTTTCTATTATTTTGGATTTTGAAATAAAGGTTCTTAATATTTGGTGGTTAAATAGTAGTTAATGAATATAGATATTGTTATGTGCTAGCATATAGTAATGTTTGTTAGTATGATATTATGGACTTGTTAGTGTAATGTACTGTTAATGTATTGTTAATGTTTTCTTTTCTTTTTCTGTATGTTTATTAAAGATTTAATAAATAAAAAAATTAATAAAAAAAAAAGAAATACATTTAGTCACATGGCAAAAATTATAAGGTCAAAAATTAGCCCTTCTGACCTGATTTTCAGTCAATAACAAACAGCTAATTCATCAACAGTTCATTATCATTTTATGTATGTCTTAGGTGTCCTATATAAATGTCCACAAATTGGAAAGGAATTTACCATTTATCTTTACATGTGTGGAGAAACAATCTATGGATGGAGTTCTCAACCTTTTAAAGCTGGGGT
Organism: Bradypodion pumilum; assembly: GCA_035047305.1. Taxonomy (NCBI): domain Eukaryota; kingdom Metazoa; phylum Chordata; class Lepidosauria; order Squamata; family Chamaeleonidae; genus Bradypodion; species Bradypodion pumilum. The sequence continues at coordinate 54,387,176 of JAWDJD010000003.1, read as the reverse complement.
CCAGGTCATGCTCCCTCAGACAGCTTTGGGGGCTGGATGGCCATTTTGCCCTTCCTCCACCACATGGCACTTCCTGGTGTGGTGGAGGCAGTGTGCCGCAGGCTGCATTTGGCCCATGGGCTGCAGGTTGACAATCCATGATCTATGGCATATTTTCCTAATGGAAAAATTAACACACTAATTCATATTGCTTAAACAGGCAGACGTTTTCAACACATAGTTTCCTTTTAAAATTTTATGTTAAGAATGACAAGAATTATATCAGATTATACATGTCTAGTGAAAGAGTTTTCCTGTTTGTTGTTGTTTCCACATTCTTTCAATAGAGATGAAAAAGAGAATAACTAATCAGCTCCAAGAGTCTCCCAGCCAGTATGTGGTCCACAAAATTAACTTTTCCTTGCTTTGAGCCCTGCTGGGATTGCTTGGATAAATTCAAATTAGAAATATTCCTCTTTCAAGCGACATACCAATATGAGACTGTTGCCCAACTGTCCCAACACCAGTTGTTGCACTTTTAATACATATTTATTAAGACATATGAATGCAGCCAGTTGCTTTTTTATTTATGTAAAATTATATCCCATTCTGCAGTTTTCAGTACCTTTGAAAGAGGTTTTGCCTTTGGTAATGCCAGCCACTAAATCTTTCTGTTGATGAGATGTTGCTGTTACATGCTCTCAAGGTACCTCTGACTTATGGCTAGCCTACCAATGAGCACTTTCAAAAATGCCCTGAGAATTAAATAGATCCAAATGAAAATCATGCAGTGTAATAAGAAAATCAAAAAGAAGAGTGACAGGATGGGGAGGGGAATAGGGATCTTAATTCCCTGCATATTTAGACCATATGTGTGTTAGCATAATGCACACTTACAGTACTGTGCAAAAGTCTTAGCTCACCATCACCTGGTTTGAGGAACATGCAGTGAGTGATGGGGGGCATAACCTGAACACCCTAACTCCACCAAACTTGGAGAGTATTGAGAAGAGAAACATCAGAAGATTCTCTCCAATTTTGGTATGTCTAGGTGGCTAAGGTAGCCTTGCATGTAGTTAAACCATGCTTCTAAAACTACGTCTCTGAACTGCACAAACTCAAACATCATCCCATGTAACCATTAACCAGCTACTTTGCCAATTCAGATCTTGGAAAAAACATGGCATTAAATGTAAAAGTGTTACTTTTCAGGTCAAACAGGGCCAAAATGCTGTCAATAAATATAATATTTTAAAAATATCACTTAAAGGTTAGCAATGTCTTTAGTCATTTAGTTACTTAATGAAGTGCACGTGTATGTATTGCATCCCAAACCAATAATGAAAATTTGTCTATATAAGTAATATTTCTTGCATCTGGACCCCAGAGGTGTTTTCTGACTATAACTTGCAAAAGCCTTTCCCAGCATAAGCAAAGGAGGTATAATACAGGGGACATTTTGCCCCCAAAGCTTGATAAGCACTGCTCAACAAAAGTTCAATAATTATTTAACCACTTTTACATAGACTTGCTTAGCATACATACCTGTCAAGTCGCAGTTTTCAAAACCCGGGAGCCAGGCAGGCATGCACAGTAAGTTTCCAGGTGTCGGGCAGGAAAGGGGTTACTGTGCATGCTTGGCCATCAGAGGCAGTGGCACGCATGCACAGTAACCCCTGTGCACATGCGCAGTAACCCCTTTGGTACAGGAAAGGGGTTACTGCGCATGTGTGCAGGAGTTACTGGGTTACTGCACATGCGCAGTAACCCAGTAACTCCTGCGCAAATGTGCAATAATCCCTTTCCTGGCCGGTCAAATTATGGGATGACGGCGGGAAGGAGGGGGAAGGAGCGCTAGATTATGGGATTTCCCGGCCAATCCGGGATACTTGACAGGTATGAGCATAAGACTACAGAAACAATTGTAGAAAGTGTTCCAAGTGAATGTTAACAGAAGTCACAGCTTTACCACTGTGTAAATATTTTAGGCCATAGTGACCAGTTTCTTGCCATCCTAGCACCTTGACAGGACAGTCATGCAACTATAATAATAATTTCATGTCAGAGATTACTCTGGGTTGAAAGGATTTTTAGGGGATGCTCAAATGAGGCTCCTTTCATGTCACCATGTGCAGCTCTCTGGTATTTAAACTCAACTTCCCAATCCCCAGCTCAATGCCTTATCCACTAAACCACAGGGGGAGCTGAAAACTATGGCATAGTCTTTCATAAATAATATATTAATATTGGCTTATTTGCATGGTCCCTCCCCTAAGGATATTTATCACTATAAAATAACATTGAATGCATTTTTTCCAGTGAAATTTTTGGCTGCAGCAAAATAGAAAAGGATTGAACTGGATTTAAACTCTCTTTGAGAGATTATTTAATCCATGAAATACACAAAAAATACTGGGTAGAGGGGAAAGTATTGACACACATTCACATATCAAGAAACGTTTGCTTATGGAGGGACCATACATATCCCTTTCTTTTAATCATCCATCTTCCTAGAAATTTCCAGGAGGCTGGTTTTGCTTCAAATCCAAATTTCTGAAAGCAATTCTCAAACTGAAGTTTGCACTGGAGACTGGAATCCAGTAGTTTTCATGGGACAGTCATGTCAAGATGCTGGATGTTTTATGAAATTGGTTGTTGTTGATCTGAAAAAGCCATGTCAGAGAAAGAGGGAAACAGAAATGAGGGATTCTCTCAACACTCATCTGCTCTACTTCTGCAACAACTTCCCTAACGTTATACCATAGAACTCTTGTAAACGTGATAAAAGATATATTGGCTTTGCAGGCGCACCCCCAAAGAAAGACTCAGACACCGGTATATGGATAAAGGCATCGGGTCACTTTTATTGAATAATGCCCTAGTCCGAATTATAACTTTCAATTGGTGTATTCATCCAATTGTAATTCTTTAAGGCAAGCAGGCCACAGTAACACTGGTAAGGTTCCTCCCAAAATGCCAATGGCAATTGGCTAGATGTAACTATTTGTATCAATTTGTTTGTTGACACAAACAAATTGTTGACCGGAGTCAATAAACTATCTACTGACCCCACCCTATGACGTGTATCCGTTAAATCTCAAGGTGATGTAGGCTGTTAAGCTCCTGCCATCACCCCTTGCCTGGTTCGTCGTTGACCGGCCAAAGCTATTACCCCTGTACCTGACTAAGTGTTGGCCAGTCAATTGCAAACCTGCCGGATACCTATGGGTCATAAATCTTTACCTTACCAATGCTACCCGCCACACGGGGAGGCGTCTATGATGACTCACCGCCCCCCCCCCAGACCGTCAGCTCGGTCACCAGGCCTGCTTGCAAATCTTCCAGAAAGAGGTTCATCCCTCTAGCTGACAGGTGGACCCCATCCCCTGCATAGAGATCATAATTTTGCAAACTTATCCTGGGATGCCGGATGGCCATCCCCAAACCCTTGTCAGTCAAGAACCGGGCAACAGACCTGTTCACCAAGCGGCGAGCGTGGTCAAGGGCACGGAGGTCAACACCTCCCCTGTAATTATGTCGCGGCACGATGTCCGACCATAGCAGCCATGTGGATGGCCAAACATAATGCAAATAGGCTATGTCACTGCAGATTGTGAATTTTAAGGAAAGGCCAGTGACCTGGGCAAGGTCATTGCCACCGAGGTGCAGTACAAGGACATCAGGCGGTTCAGCATCCCTGATGGAAAACAGGAATGGCAACAGTTCCCGCCATCTCATTCAGCGCTTACCGTACCAACGCATACGTGCAGTTGCACATAGTCCAAGCTGGGGTCCCCACTCTGTCGCCGCAGCATACTGTGCTGCCCAGTGCACGAAACTGTGGCCCACCAGCCATACTGCCACCGGTGTGCGGGTACACACAGGGTCTGTAAAAGAAGAAAAGAGAAGAATGACTTAACTGGTACTCATACCTGAAGTGGGCAGACATACAATGCAAAACGCATGGATCCCCATCTTCCCATCTGGCGTATATCAGCCTCAGAGTACCCAAATGCAGCCGCAGTAGATGCAGCGCCTATCCTAAATTAATGGGTGCCGTAACGAGCCCCGGGGAGGCCAACACTGGTTAGTGCCATACCGGTCACCTTCCAAAATTGGAATTTAGTCAGGGGAAACCCATCCTGGTGGCAGAAAAACGGGCCAGGGTGCGCGCCACGCACTGCCAAAAACTCATGTAGGGCACCAACCGGACAGATGTCTTCAATGGAACATCGTAGCAGTCTAAATCCACTGCCTACGCCATGCTGATCAACCTTTGAGGACCGTATCCTCAACTGAGCCCACTCCTTAGTGACATAGACATCGTCGAGTTCCAGTGCCCTACGAGTCGCATCCGCCTTAGACAGTCGTAGCAACTCACTGATGCGGAGTGCTCCAAAGAAGGCCACCGTGGTAGCCGCATGAAAAAGAGCCACCTCATACCTATCATAACACAAGTTATGCCAGCCTCGTGCAAGGTGGGTCAGGACCTCTGGTGAAATTGGGTGACGAGTGTCTGGGCGGCTGCCACGTTCCCGTGTCCACCCCTCCAAAACATGACGTATGCGGAAATCATTCACGCAGTCAGCGAAACCCCTCACTTTGGCCATAAATGCCAGTGCCGACAGCCTGGATGCTATAGTACGAGGAGCCAGACCCTGACTGTGAAGATAGACCATAAATTGTAAAACCTGTTCGACTGGTATGGGCCACACTTCAGGCAACTGTAGTTGCTGACAAAAGGTTCTAAATTGTACAAAAGCATGTTGATACGCCTTACTCGTGCGAGGTGCTAATGACATGCCGATCGCCCGGTTCACTTCCCCTCGCCAAACGTCCAAATCTCGGCCGGGAGTGGCAAGGGAAATTCCTCTGCTTCCGGAGCCAAGGCACGGAACCGGGAGATCTGCAGGCTGGATAAAGCATCAGCAATATCATTATTAATGCCTGGTACATGTCTGGCCTTAAACAGCACATTGAGGCGTAGGCTCCTTAACACGAATTGACGAACCAATGCCATAACCCTAGGTGATTTGGACGTCTGAGCGTTGACAATGTGCACCACTGCCGCATTGTCACACCAAAAATGGACCACTGAGTTGGCCCACTCCTTGCCCCATAGCATCAAAGCTCCCAGGATGGGAAGGAACTCAAGGAAGGTAAAATCACGGAGGCGATCCGTGCCAAGCTATGCTTGAGGCCATCGGCCATAAGCCCACCTCCCCTCAAAATAAATCCCATATCCCAGGGAGCTGGAGGCATCCGACTGTACTTGAAATCTAGGGCAGACCATAAGGTCTGATCTCCAGAAAGATACCCCATTAAAATCCCGTAGGAATGTAAGCCAAACCAAAAGGTCCGCCCATATGCCCCTGGTCAGTCGGACCCTGTGGTGGCGCATGAACAGGCCAGCCATGGCGTCACACAGGCGCCGGGTGAATGCTCTGCCGGGTGTCACCACCCTGCAGGCAAAGTTAAAATGGCCATGAAGTACCTGTAGCTCATGAAGGGACACTTTACATTTGGCCATCAATGCCAAAATCGTCGCGGAGATTCGGGTGACCTTATCCATGGGTAACCTGGATGCCTGTGCGACTGTGTCAATTTCAATTCCTAGAAAAGTGAGCTTAGTAGCTGGGCCATCGGTCTTTTCGGGCGCTAAGGGGACACCCAGTTCCCGCATTAGCATCTGAAATGTAGTGAGGAGATGCGTACACGTGTCCGAGCCCCGTTCACCCCCTGAACAAAAAGTCATCGAGGTAATGGGCTACAGACCGAGACCCTGACCTGCAAACAAAGGCCCACTGAAGAAAAGTGCTAAAACGTTCAAATGCTGAACATGAAATAGAGCAGCCGAAAGGCATGGCCTTATCTACATAGAACTTCCCTTGGAATCTAAAACCCAATAGCTCAAAGTCCCCTGGGTGCACTGGCAGTAATCGGAATGCCGATTTAATGTCACATTTTGCCAGGAGGGCACCGGGACCACATGAGCGTACCATCCGTAGGGCCTGGTCAAACGATGTGTATCTGACCGAACAAAGGTCATCAGGAATCGCATCATTGACCGAAGAACCCGCAGGGTATGACAGATGGTGGATTAAACGAAATTCACCTGGGTTTTTCTTAGGTACTAACCCCAGAGGGGAGACCTTCAAGTTAGGGAAAGGCGGTTCAGAGAAGGGGCCCGCTACCCTCATAGCCTCGACTTCTTTAGCAATGCTCAGTGCAGCTACCTCCTTATTGCCTTACAAGGAAATTAAATTAGGGGCATCTTGGGGTCCTCGCACCCCCCTGAACGGAATCCGAAAGCCCCACTGGAAACCCTCCAGTAGGTACCTCGCATCCTCCCTTTTTGGATAATCTGAGAGCCATCGCTCCAGCATATACACATTAACTGGGGAGGGGGCCTTTTGAGTGGCTAGCTCTGTCAGAGGAAGCCCTGACCGCCCCCTGTCAACCTCTACCTCTGCCCCGTGACCCACCAGCCACCAGCCCGTGGGCACGCGGAAGTGGCGTGGGGGCCAGCGCAAGAGGGACACTCATGTCGGAAACAACACTGTCGCTTATTGCACACGCCGTTAGCTGAGAAGCTCCAACACAGCAAGCGGGCTGGAACCCCCTGCCCCGCCGGCTGGTGGGGAGCCTGTGTTGGAGCAGCTCGCTGCACAGCATGGCCACAATGGTACCTATCCCCAGGCACCGGGCGCGTGGGAGTCATATACAAGAGCCACAATTTCTGGCAGGGCTCATCCCACCTCATCTCGGGGTGTAGGGCCACCCTCATTCTAAACTCCTCATCGTAAGCCAACCACGACGGTCCAGGGAAATTGACCATCGCCCTATAAATATTGTCTAAGTATTGGATCATCGGAATGGCCAGGTCAGGCCGGGCCCTCAGGTATACCGCCATATATATAAGATATGCCGGCAACCAGTTGGCCCAGGTGCATGGTGGCTTACGACGATGGGACAGCTCCTTGTCCTTTTTGTCCTGTCCCTCCCTCTCTTCCTTAGTGGGCTCACGGTTCAATAGGGAGAATATATCTACATACTCCCCTCGCCAAATCTTATCCCTCGTGACCTGTGACAAATGATCACCCAGGGGCAAGGAATAACCAGCCGTCGGTAAAGCCATCGACGGCACATTCTGTATAGCGGGTATACGTAGCGGGACCTGGACAGCCTCTGCGAAGCTCGGCACGGCCCCAGGGGCGGACACCCCCACCCTAAACGAGGGACCATTTTGGAACCAGGGGTTACTGGGATAATGTGATAACTGCTGCCCACCCGCATCAAGTTGATGCGGCCATGGCCACTGAACCCCCCCCCAGTGTAAGTGGACAGTGGTGGTGGTGCACTAAATTGAATGTGATACTCACTAGTCGCACCCCCGTGATCCGCCCCCACCGGGGGTTCCCGCCGATGGTGGGCGTCAGAGCTCGCGACCGGAATCGAGCTCTGGGACCACCCCTGGCTGCTCCCAGCCTCTACATCAGGTCTGACAGGGAGCTGTGAGGCACCAGCCGGTGCTGGCCGGACAGCCTCAAGCAGCTCGACCCGGTTGGTCGCCCGCTGAAGCATCACAGCCGGCAAGTTGGCCAGGGTCGACGAAGGGGCCCCTGTTGAAGAAGCTGTAGCACCCCCCTCAGAAGGTGGCTGGGCAATGCCCAAAGATGCTTCCAGCACTGCTATACGTGCTATCAAAGCATCCACTGCCTCAGAGCCCCCAGTGTAAGGTGGGCCAGGTGGGCTGGACGGCCCACTAGGCAGTTGGGGCAAAGGCAACCCAAACGGGGACCCAGGGACAGAATAGGGCCATGCCCAGAACTCAGGTCCATGGGGGGTCGGAGGAGCTGTGGGGCGGACACCCGCACCAGGCCCCCCTGGGCCAACCTGTCCCGGGCCCTGCAAAGGCGCGCTCAGGGCCAAAGCCCCTGAGGGGCCAGACTGCACCTGCCCAGCTATGAAGCTCGCACCCGGCTGCCAAGTGGTAGCCTGACCGGCCCCACTGGTACCAGTGGGCAAGGGTCTATCACTGCCCTGCCGTGGGGGCGCAGCCCTGGTCCTCCGACCCGAAGGCTGGCCCCCATCCGATGAAGAGCCAGGAAAAGCCCTTCCCCTCAACCGTGGCTTCGGTGCCGGGGCCTTTTGCTTGGGAGCCATGTCTCCCTAAGAATATGAGACTCCAAAGGATCCCTATCCAGGGATCGAGCTCCTGTGTAGAAGTACCGCGGTAGCCAAGGGGAAATCTAAAACGGCTCTGGGTACAAGGTCCTTCTCAATTCCCAGCCGGGAATCGAACGCACAGACCTCTAGTGACCAAACCCACAGCTAAAGAGAGAACACGACGGAGAAAACTTCTCCTCTCCGTCGCAATTCTAAAATGGCAGCTCGGCTGCCTCGTGGCCACTCCTTTTATAGAGGGGTGGCCATGCCCCCTAACTCACCCGGATGTCTGAGTCCAGGTGGGGGGCCCCCACAAAGAGCACGGCGGCCATTTTGGCACCGCACTTTCATTATATAAAGCCAGTGTTGATGCTGATACATGTGTTTCAGTCAATGAGATCTCATTTTCCAGGGAGAATGCACTCCAGTATCCCCACTGAATTACTGGATTTGTAATCTATTAAGGGCGAAGAGCCAGATAATGGAAGATTATATAGAAGCTTTATAAATCTCAGTGCCAATTTCAGAATTAATGGCTGAAATCTTGTTTTATAATTACACCAGTGCAGCAGGAATGATGTTACTGGCAGCAGCTGATTGCTGTTAATTAAAGGCTGCATGCTTCTTCATCATATTGCACATAAATTATGAAGAACCTGAGATGAAGCAGAGAGAATTTAATTAAGAGTAATCTGCCAGCACCAGTGATATCTTTACTACTAACTGGCCTAGCTACATAACAGGTCACTGGACCAGTTAATGTTAAGAGGAATTAATTACTTATTGGCTGAAATCCTGTTGTGCAGTTATGCAAACAGTAAAAAAATCTCTAGGAATTATCTGTAACATACATAGCCACTCATCTTGACATGCAACAGCTAAAATCTAATTTGTTAACTTACACCAGTTTACATCTAAAAGTTACATTATTTGCATAACTACACAACATGATTTCGTTGTTTTCTATTTTTATTGTCTATCACTAACAAATCAATTTTCATACCTAGTGTTCTGAGATCTGTGCAAATAATCCAACCCTTATATTCTTTCATTTAGAAGAAGTTCTCAGTATATTGTGCACAGTAACCAGGTGCACTGAGTACTACAGCTATTAATTGTACATTGTCAAAGTTCAGTTGGATGTTACTTGATCACTAACAACTCCTGATTTTGTTCACATTAACTAATTTAAATTGTATGAGTTGAAAAATACAAGTGAGTATGGCTCATACGCAAAACAGCCAGATTATGCCTTAAAGTCAGTGAATCTTGATAGTGATGTGAATGTAAGACAAGTCTTCTGTGTGTTTTCAGATTATGCAGCTAGCTCTTCAACAAATGTATATAACTTGTAGTTGTATACTTTTAATAAATGGTGAATGTGTTTAAATTCTGATTTCAAAAATAACTGGCAAAATGTCAATCTTGTCAAACTCTTATATATACAACTATTGTGCCAAATTTTGTGCTCTTCTAAATTTATTTTTAACAGATCCCTAATGAAAATGCGGTAAAATAAGCAATGTTTTCTAGTTTGGTAGCAATCATTTTTCCTAAATGTCTTTTCTCTTCTTTTCTACAGAGAACACATTGATAAGAATGTTCTTGTTTAGCTATAAAGATCTTGCATAGATGAGAATGCTAGTAATGTATTGCTTCTGAGATCCAAGATCTTTCAGAAACCATCCATTTTACTGAGCATGATGTTGATTGATCCTAAATAATTGCAAATTCTGCATACATATAGTATATTTCTATACGTTTAACCTTTTATATAATTGGCTAACATAATTAGGATGAAACACATTAGTTTTGATTTTTGTTTATTTCTGTTATGTTAATTTCAGTTCTACCATCATTTATTTATTTTACTTTTTTTTTAGGATTTGTATTGCCACCCAATCCCAAAAACTCTGGGCGGCATACAGATATTAAAACCATCACAATTTTAAAATCACAATTAGGTTTCCCTTGCTCGAAAGCCAATCATATCCGACTCTAGGGTGCAGTGCTCATCTCTGTTTCAAAGCTGAAGAGCCAGGGCTGTCTGCTTCTGCAAACATTTCCGTGGTCATGTGGCAGACATGACTAGACACCGGAGTGCACAGAATGCTGTTTCCTTCCCACCGAAGTGGTCCCTATTTATCTACTTGCAATTTCTTGCTTTTGAACTGCTTGGTTGGCAGGAACTGGGCCAAAGACGGGAGCTCATTCTGTCCTGCAGTATTCAGGAATCGAACTGCTGACCTTCTGCCTCTCAGTCAGTGTATTAGCCACTTGAGCCACTGCAGTCCCTCCTAAAAATCACAATTAAAACCCCATTAAAAACTACACAAAACTTTCCTTACCATCCCACCAGTTTAAAAAGAGGGAGAGAACATTTTAAAATCAGCCAGCAGCCACAGCACTGCCAGTGCCCCACACCGGCTCTGCCAGCCAGGTTTTTAAACCTTTCCTGAAGGGCAGCAACTCCATCTGGAGATGCAACTCAGTTGGCAAGAGGTTCCATAGGGCTGGAGTGGACACTGAGAAGGCCCTCCTTCTAGTGCTAGAGAGACGTGCCTCTCTAGCAGATGAAACAATTAGAGAGCCTCTCCGGTCTGCTCTGGTGGGACAGACAGATATTCTTGGGGTGATACGGTCTCTTAAGTATCCTGGCCCACTACCATGTAGGGCTTTAAAGGTAATAAGCAACACTTTGAATTGCACCCAGAGGCATACCAACAACCAGTGCAGCTCCTGAAGCAGTGGTGAGGCATGGGCATACCGCCTGCACACCATCACCACCCTAGCAGCCACATTCTGGATGAATTGCAGCCTCTGATTGATCATCAAGGGTAGCCCCATGTAGAGCGCATTGCAGTAGTCAAGTATGGAGGTGACTAGAGCATGTGTGACCATAAGCAAGGACTCCCGATCTAGGAGCAAGTGTAACTGGTGTATGACATGAATTTGTACAAAAGCCCTCCTGGCCACGGCTGCCACCTGCTGTTCGAGCAGTTGATGTGAGTCCAGGAGAACCCCCAAATTACACACTGGGTCTGTTTGGGGCAAAGTAGCCCCATCCAGAACCATAGATGGTAGCTCCCGAGATAATGTGGGGCCCCTAACCCATAGCCACTCAGTCTTGTCAGGATTCAGTTGTAGCCCATTGTCCCCCATCCAACTACCAACAGCCTCCTGGCACCTGGAAAGGACTCTGAGTGCATCACTGGGATCACCATGGGCTGAGATATATAGCTGAGTATTATCAGCATACTGATGATACCTCACCCTGTGGGAATGGATGATTTCCCCCAGTGTCCATGTAAATGTTAAATAGAAGAGGGAAGAGAACAGAGCCCTGTGGCACCCCATACTGGAGAGTCCTTGGCCTGGACATCTCATCCTCTAAACACACCGACTGGGTCCAGCCCCTCAGAAATGAGGCAAACCAGGACAAAACAGTGCCCTGGATCCCCAAATCCTTGGAACCATCCCAGAACGATACCATTGTCAGCGGTATCAAAGGCCGCTGAGAAGTCAAGAAGAGCAAGGATGGACGGATGACCTCCGTCCCGTTCCCACCAGCGATCATCCAGCAGTGCGACCAATGCAGACTTGTACCATATCTGGGCCTGAATCTTGACTGGATGTGGTCCAGATAATCTGCTTCATCCAGAATACCCTGCAACTGTAGTGCCACTGCCTTCTCCAGAACCTTCCCTAAAAAGGGGAAGTTGGAGACAGGCAAATAGTTGGCCAATATCGTTGGGTTGAATGCTGGCTTCTTCAGGATGGGGTGCAACAAAGCATGTTTTAATGGTGCAGGAAACACCCCCTCCCGCAAGGAAGTGTTGACTATTTCCCCAACCCAACTACTTGTGACCATCTTGGACACTTTGACTAGCCAGGCAGGACAAAGGTCTAATAGACAGGCATTGGCGTGGACAGATGCAAGGAGCCTGTCCACATCCCCAGGGACAACTGGATCGAACCAATCCCAGATAACTTGGCCAGACTGCACTCCAGTCAACTCCAGATCCACAGCAACCACACTAGGGTCAAACTTCGATGAATCCGAGCAATTTTCTCTGCCAGATAATCAGCAAAATCCTCAGCTGATTCTTGCCAACCAGGGTGAGGTCTCCCTCTGCCAAGGAGGGACTTAGTCACTCAGAACAGGGCCACTGGGTGGTTTTCTGTAGAGGCAATAAAGGTGGTGAAATATTGCTGTTTCACCACCTGTATTGCCACAAGGTAGGCTTTAATTGCGGCTCTAGCTAGTGTTCGGTCGGAATTACTCTGAGTCTTCATCCAGAGGCACTCTTGGCTTCTCTTTGCATGTTTAAGCTCCCTCAATTCCTCCGTAAACCACGGGGAAGAGCAGGGCAACCGTGTACGGAAGGCTGTAGTGGCGAGATTACATCCAAGGCCGCCGTCGCTCCCAGTTCCCTTTGGAAACCATCCAGATCCATCAGTCGCTAGGGCGGGCCAACTTAATAGGTCCAGCCTCCCTATGGTGAAGGGACCCCGGAAGTCCAGAGTCACGAGATAGTGATCCAATCATGGCACAGGTGTTATTTGCAAATGTTGTAATTTCAGATCACTCTGCCACCGCACCGACAGAAAGACTAAATCCGGTGTATGATTACTGCTCCTGGTCATGCCCTGAATTACCTGAGAAGGAACAGCACCAAGGATGCATTTAAGGCAGGCAATACCATCTGGGAAGGAGTAATTATTTGCAGTTATTTATCTTCTTTTTGATCAGTATATTGAGTAAATTGGAGTAAACTGCACGTCTGCTGGCGTATGTCAAGGAAGGAAGAACAGAAAGTTTGGGGAGTTTTGTCTGCACCCTGGAGATGGTAACTTTGTTGATGGCACTGATTTGTTGCCCATCTCAGGTCAGAACCTTTTGGTGTCCCTGTGTTCATGTTTTCTCTCCATTCAGATGTGCCAAAATGTGTATTAATACTTCAAGCTATTTGGGTATAAATTGAAGGAAACAGGAAAACAGAATTATGCCAACAGGATTATGACTTCTGCATTTAGCCCTGTTCAGGTATTCGGAAACATGAGTAAAGAGAGAATTTCAGCTCCTATTCCTGATTGTTGCTTTTCCATAGGAAGAGGAACTTGAGGGGAAAACATCTGCTACAATTGGAATCTACAAACAATAAAAAATTCAAAAAAACAAAAACCAAACAGGAGTCCCAATCAAAAAGTAAGTAAGTAAGTAAGTAAGTAAGTAAGTAAGTAAGTAAGTAAGTAAGTAAGTAAGTAAGTAAGTAAGTAAGTAAGTAAGTAAGTAAGTAAGTAAGTAAGTACTTGAGTGGTGGCTCAAGTGGTTAAGATGCTGAACTTGCTGAGTGAAAGGTTGGAGTTCGATTCCCGAGTACTGCATGACGGAGTGAGCTCTTGTCTCTGTCCCAGCTCCTGCCAGGCTAGCAGTTCCAAAGCAAGAAATTACAAGTAAATAAATAGGAACCACTTCAGTGGGAAGGTAAACAGTGTTCCATGCACTCTGGTGTCTTGTCATGCCTGCCACATGTCCATGGAATCATCTGCAAACACAGACAGTGCTGGTTCTTTGGCTATTAACAGAAGTAGTGCCCTGCTACTAACAGAGATGAGCACTGAACCCTAGAGTTGGATAGAACTGGCTTTCAAGCAAGGACAACCTAAGTAAGTAAGTAAGTAATGATTTAATAGAATCAAAGACCAAGATCCAAATGTACAGATATTTTTTTAAAAAAAATACTACATAATATGCAGTCACATAGAGAAGTAGTCTGTCTCATCCTGAGGCTGACCTTCACCTGGAGACAGTTCCAGGGAGTGTGTGGAGCAAGAACTCTCTCCTTTCTGAAGCTTTCAACATATCATTTGTTGTGTTTCCCCCCTGAATGCCTAATTAGGAGGATTTTTTCTGTGCTTCAACTGAACAGTTATAAGCCCGATCCTATCATCTTGTGAACTAAGAATTCATTCCCACTTTTATTTTCCCCAGAGAGAAATGATGTGCTGGGCAGAGCAGTCCTACCAGTTTTGTGAAGACTGATGGACATGTTTCAGAGGAAAAACCAAATCTAAAGCCCTGCTGGGCTTGCACCAGCAAGACGAAAGATGAGATATGGTAGTATTTTTGCTTTTATTCTTACTTTTTTAAATTTCCATTTATTTCTTTATTTTATGTTTGAAATGGTAGCCATGTTAGTCTCTGCAAGCATATCAGAGAGTACACAAAACAAAACAGCAATATGTGTGTGTGTGTGTGTGTGTGTGTGTGTGTGTGTGTGGTGGCACCTTAAAGACTAACTCTTGTATTTGAATGCGAGCTTTCATGGATCAAGGCTAGTGAACTTGATCCATATAAGGTCACATTAAACTATAGCAGTTTGCCTCACCAAAATTAGAATGTCTTTATTATTTTGTTTCCTTTCTGATATAAGACAGCATTCATATTAGGAAATTGGTTTGAAGAGGAATACAAGGGGTAAGGTTCATGTACAAAGTAGATAATTGGGGGAAAGAGGTTGGAATGCAGGATAGAATAAGAAAAATAAAAGTATAAAAGATTAGAAGGTGAGTCAAGCTTATTAACCTATAGAAAGCAACAGATGTATTTGTGGATTGTAGTTTGGCCTACAAGAAATTTGCAAAATGATATTAAGGGAAAATAAAACAGCATTCCTAAGCGCACTTGTTATGGAATATGTCATACTGAACTCAGTGAGACTTATTTCTGAGAAAAGAAGCAAAATACCATGCTGTAACTTGCTGTTAATGGCTTTATGTGCCAGACTGCTAGGAACTGAAAATGGCTTCTGATACAACAGCAGGAGAGAGGGGAAAATATTGGCACATTGTTTCCTTACCGTTCTCTTTATGTAGAAAACATATAGCCAGGTTACACTTTCTTTTCAATTGGTTGGAAACACAATTATTGTGTTGGTCACAGTCTTGAGAGAGCTGTCAGACAGTCAAGACAGAAGTTATAGTGTAGAGGACATAAATGGATTGTGAATAATGACTAAACCTAAATCCGTTATCTAAGTCTCTTTTATTAAGCAGTTTATGAATTACACTTTTTCTAATGACTTTTCTGTATTCATAGCAGTACACATTTGCTACTATAAAACTCTTAAAAACCACTCTGAAAGATCCAACCAGCATGTGCTTAATTTTGGCGTTAGCTTCTTTAAAAGTGAAGGCCCTCTGGGAAGCTTGCAATTTGTGACCCAGTCTGAGGAAGCTGAGGGAAAATGGCCAAAATGTTGATAAAGCCTTAGTGTTTCCTCTCACTGTTGTTTTGGCTTTGGCACGCTGCAGGTTTCAGCTAATTTCGAACACCAGTTCCTTAGAGCAATCAGCAGAATGAAGATCCTTCAGACTCAGTGGAGTAGGAACAAGAAGGCTTAGAAAGACTATAAGTCAAGCTGGCCATTAGCATTCAGCTCTAGCAGCAGAGATTTAATAGAGTATGCTCTAAATTGGTATTCTGGGCAATTATGATAGAAGTTTCCTCAAATCCTTATATTTGTCTTGCTTATCAGCATCTTCACCCGAATGCTGATACAAATTACAGATCTTCTTGGTATAGGCCTGCCTTTCGACACAAGTAGGTTTCATTCATTAACTTGGGAAAGGGCGTCAGCAGGAAATCAATGGGCCCTTTTTATCTAGCTACACAGAAGACCATGCAAATAAATCTACCAACTCTATTTCAGCATAATAATAATAACTACTTTATCACCTTTTGTTACTGTTGCCTGACCTTTACTGTGCTGCATCAGCACTTCCTGATATGTGGGCGAAGGGAAATTCTAAATAAGGGGGACAAATATTTTGTAGCTGTACAATTACATGTAATGAGGATGGGGAGAGATTACTTTAAGGGGACAGAAGCAAATAGGAATCCTTAAGCCTTCTGTGTTAGAAACACATTTTCCACACTAGATTCAGTGAAACAAAAAGCCCAGGCAAAGTGCAGTTTGTCAGGTGTTTTGTACTGTATTTCCTTTAGCCTAGCTGGCATGGCCAGCAGTGAGGAATAATGGGAGAGGTAGTCCACCAGCTCTGCATAGTGCTCCTCCCTGATGTTCTGAACTTGTTGTTCACTTGCATAGTTGAGTCTGATCCTTTGTGACTCCATAGACCATAGCACACCAAGGTCCTCTATCATCCTCCATCTTCCAGAGTCTGCCCAGATTCACACCTACTGTGTCAGCAATATTGTCTAAATATCTGCCACTCCCTTCTTTTGCCTTCAGTCTGTCCTAGCATCAGGGCCTTTGCCAGTGATTTCTTACTTCTCATTTGGTGGCCAAAGTTTTTGAGCTTTAGCTTCAGTACCTGTCCTTCCAAGAAGCAGATGATTCGAATAGGTAAAGGTAGGTAAAGGTCTCCTTTGTTTAAAAGCCAGTTGTGTCTGACTCTAGGGGGCAATACTCATCTCCATTTGCAGTCAAAGAGCTAGCACTGTCTGTGTCTGTAGATGCTTCTATGGTCACATGGCAGGCATGACTAGACACTAAAGCACACGGAATGCTGTAACCTTTCCTGCCAAAATGGTACCTATTTATCTACTTGAAATTTCTTACTTTTGGATTGCGAGGTTGGCAGGAGCTGGGACAGACAACACATAATCACTCCATCACACAGCACAGCACTTGGGTCTCAAACTGCTGACCTGTCAACATTCCAGTCATCAACCTCAGCATCTCAATCACTAAGCCACCATGGTCCCTATGTTTTGTATACCTATAAATATGTGACAGATTTTATTTTATCATGAAACCATTTCTTACTACATATTTGCACAGCATCCTATTCCCTTCAAAATATTACTACAGAATCTTTTGTATATAATTAACTCATAGCCTTAGTTTTCCTTTGCATAAACAGAAATAAGCATGAACGCTGTCTTAACACCAGAGCTAAGAAATGTAAAAGAATGAGTTTCTTAGAAATCCTATGTCAGGTGGGGGTTTGGGTGGGGGGTGGGGAGTAGAGCTAGTATCTTTCAATAGGTTGAAGTACTGTACCTAGCTGTGGAGCTGAGGGGCCTGGAACTCACTCAGAGTGTGTATGGCTGGTGGGTTTATATGCCATGCCACCTGTGCGGCCTTGCACAAACTACTAGACAGGCAAAACACATCTGAATACTTTACTCATAAAAGATCCTGGGATAGAGACTGCTTTTCAGGAGCAACCACATCTTTCGAAGAGATCACATGCATGTATTAAATCATGCAACAAACTCCTCTCAGATGTCAATACCTCTCCAAAACTCATAGACATCAACATGGCTAGTTTCACCACCAGGGTCAACTGGATGCAAAGATGTGACCATATTGTTGTCTGGTTCATTCACAAAACACCAGAATTGGAGTCTAATGTTAATGTCAAAAAGGGAATATAGAATATGGAAGAAACATGCTTCATTTATTTTACTAGCTTTGTATACATGAGACAATTCCCCCTAGCAAATTTTATCTCTAGCTCTAGAACTGAGCCACACAGAAAGAAAACTGCATGAAGCTATAGACTGTATAGGGAAATCAAGTGAGGGGGGTTGGAATTCAGATAACTTCACCAGTGTTTGAGCTTGTCTTAAAAACAAGTCTCTGCATCTTTTTATACATATACATATCACAGCCACCAAGATAATGTTGCTTTGTAATCACCTGCCAAACATACAGTATGATATATGTCATCACTTGCCAATAATGCTCATCTGCTCTTTTACATAGTAGAAAAGTCAACAAATCTGATGTCAAAAAATGCCAACATTCAGAACTGAGTGGGAGAATATTTTTCTCTCCAAGGATGCTATAATGCTGACCTCCATAATTCAATGCAAAGTTTTGAAATGCAAGATTCAGGGTGGAATAGAATTAATCAGTAGGGAGGTGCAGAAACTGTCAGTTACACTTTCTCCTGGACCATAATTTTTTTATTAAAAAAAACCTTCATATTCTTTCTGTTCCAGACACATGATTAACAATTTTTGCCAAATTCATCAAAAATGATCTGAATTTTTTTCCATTTATTGATCTGCATCAGCTGCCAAAATCAGTAGGTATAGTTATTCCCAATATGGAAAGAAAAGATGAGATACCTTTCAGACAAAAAGGCACTAATTGTAATGTATCATTAATGTGGTTGACTGAATCCCTAGAGAGGAAAATTCAGATTTTTAACAGTTAACCACTGAACTGTATGTCTCCTTATGTCAGTCTTTTAAAAATGTAGTTGTTATATTATTCCATGGAAGAGAAGTATAATTCTTGCTATCTAGTTTCCTGCTGAAGCATTATCAATAGAAAGACAAAATGGAAATTAGGAAATGTTTCCATTTTCTGCAGTAAAGTAGTTTCACTTAAATAATGGAAATATTTAAAAGTAGGGAGCTGGGGTGAGATTCCAGTAAAATGTTTTCCCCTTATGAAGCAATGTACAATATAACCTATGCTGCGAGTTATACCAATGACCTAGAAATATTAATAATGTTAGTGGCCTATGATTTACTTATAACACATTTTGTTTTGTTATGTGTTTGCTTCCTTTGATCATATATAAGTGCTCCAAGTCCAGCAGTATTTAAGGATGTGCATTTCAATGCTGTTCTTATCTTTTAATCAGCAATGTATTCAATACCAGTTAATTGCAAGAGCACTCAGTAGATCAGCATTTCTGTGTTCTGAATAATAGGTATTTGTTTATGTTTCTTCAGCAGTGTTAATGTCCTTTATTTTCTAGCTACTGATTAGCCTTTTACGTTGTAAATTAATTTGTGGAAAGGAGCAGAGGATTGTGTGTTCAGACCAGTGGTGGGCTCCAAAAATATTTGCTACCACACTGTGGGTGTGGTATGGTGGGCGTGGCCAGGGGGAAAGCCCTGTGTTGCACCTGAATTAGGACTACAGTAATACCTCGGATAATGTTTGCATCAAATAATGCTAAAACCGCATAATGTTAGGCAATCTGGAAGAAAGTTGCATCACATAATGTTAAAATCCTATGGGATGCATCAGATAAAGTTTGCTAAAACCTGCACCGGTTACAATGTATCTCTATGGAGTTTTGATGTTATGCGATTCATCCCATAGGATTTTAACATCCGATGCATGCATCGGATAATGTTAAAAACCGGGTAACACTAAGACATGTGGAACCATGTTTTCGCGTTATACGGGGTTTTACTGTACTTTATTTCAAAACTTGGATGGGCGGGGCCAGCCAGAATTTTTGATACTGGTTCTGGCAAACTTGTGCAAACCTGCTGATGCCCACCACTGGTTCAGACCTTACAACTACCCTTGTGTGCCAGCTATTTCCATGTGATAGGCAAAGTGCTAAAGAGGAATCTCTTGACACCGGATGGGGCACATTCGTATACAGATACAGTATTGCTTTTAATACTAGTGAAAGGTAAAGGTCACCCTTGCTCGAAAGCCAGTCATATCCAACTCTAGGGTTCAGTGCTCATCTCTGTTTCATAGCTAAAGAGCCAGCACTGTTTGCTTCTGCAGATGTTTCCGTTGTCATGTGGCAGGCATGACAAGACACCAGAGCACATGGAACACTGCTTACCTTCCCACAGAAGTAATTTACTGCTTTTGAACTGCTAGGCTGGCAGGAGCTAGGACAAAGACAGGAGCTCATTCTGTCCTGCAGTATTCGGGTATCAAACTGCTGACCTGCCGCCTTCCAGTCAGCGTCGTAGCCACTTGAGCCACCACAATCCATGCTTTTAATACTACTCACCCCCTAATGCTCAGTTTTAGATTCTGATTTTAATATTCACAATTTGTTTTTAAATATTTTGACATTGCTTACTTTTTATGTGAGAAACAAAAATGCAATGATTATGATGACAGGAAAATGCATTTGTGGTTTATCAATAAGCTTTCAGCTGTCATATTGCATGTTAGAGCTTGATAAATGGCTATGCGTTAAAATGAAAGGATGAAAGTAGGGTTCATTAAGATTGTATGCCACTCTGCTAGTAGCAATACTTCATTATTTTAAAATCTTAACATTCAAGAATCAGGCAATAAACTATAACAGTGGCTGAAATAGTTACATTAGATAATTCAGCAATGGAGACTTTAATGTTATAAAGACTCTGATTTTCTAACTAACAATAAGATGAAATAAGATCAAACTTAATAAAGCACTGATATATAGAAATAAAACTTAGGTTAGGTGAGGATAGTTTCTTTATGATCTATTGGAAATGTAAAAGTTTTAAAGGGAAATTCTAAGAGACATTTCAAGAGAATCAGGCTATACTAAGAGAATACAGAGATCTTGTCATCTGTTACTGGTATCCAGTATTGATACCTAAATACTTGTGGTCCTTGGATTAAAAAGAAATACACTAATCTTAACCTATAAAACCAAGCATTAACCGTTGGAACTGGCTATAGGCTGCTATGCGTCGCCCTACTGACCCACACCCACCCTTCGTGTGCACGGCCGAATTCCCTACGCAGGTCAACGAAGGATTTAAAAATCCGGCACGGGGGCCTCAGCCCCACAAACGGCAAGAAAGGGAAAGAACTTCACGTCCCAACAGTCATTGCGCTGCGGCGCGCCAGAGCCAATCAGGCTGAGAGGCTCACGCACGCCGCAGCGTTCGGACATGCGCCGCAGCCAATCAAACGAAAAGCATGTTAAAAAAACGCAGCACAAACACAAAGCATGAACCCATAACTACAAGCCCCAGCGTCCTGCGTGCCATGAGCGCGCAGAACGCTGAGGCAGCCTGCGCGCGAAAACAAAACTTAAAGAAAGCTGGCTCCGCCGCCATTCATCCCCACGGGCGAGCCAGCATGGCCCGTGGGGGAAGAAAATGAAACAAACCCGCCGCCCCTGCTCTTCCGTTCGAAGGGACTGCCACCGCGCCAAAAATAAAAACAATCCACCCACCACCCCTCCCCCGCAACTGCCCTTCTTCCCAACGGGAAAACAAGCATGGCCCGTGGAAGCGAAAGGCACCCTCCCCACAACAACGCTCCCTTCCCAAGGGCAATCCAGCATGGCCCATGGGATCAAAAGGCACCCCCCGCCGCAAGTGCCCTTCCTAACCACGGGCAAACAAGCATGGCCAATGGGAAGAAAAGGCACCCCCGCTGCAAGTAGCCTACCTTCCCACGGGCCACCAAGCATGGTCCGTGAGAACAAAAGGCACCCCCCCTAAAAAAAGGACACACCAAAAATCAAATCAAAACCATTCAAAAAAAGAAATCTAACCTTTAAAAAATAAACACAAACAAAGACAGGAAAAACATACAACAAAAAACAACAGGCCCCCCCAACAAAATTCATATCCCCGCGTCCTTTTCACTTAAATATCGTAAATCACAACTTACCAACACAGGTCCAGCCACGCCGAGAAACAGAATTGAAATGGCAAAA
This sequence comes from Bradypodion pumilum, assembly GCA_035047305.1. Taxonomy (NCBI): domain Eukaryota; kingdom Metazoa; phylum Chordata; class Lepidosauria; order Squamata; family Chamaeleonidae; genus Bradypodion; species Bradypodion pumilum. The sequence continues at coordinate 54,365,615 of JAWDJD010000003.1, read as the reverse complement.
GAACAGGAAGAATACACAGGACAGGACAAACATTATGCAACAGCACCACCAAGTGGCCACAGGAAAAATGACACTCAATGAATTAGAATTACACTTACACATTTTAAAAAAAAAAATCTTATCCAAAGTACACCTATCACCAAAAAAAAAAGACAAATTATTTTTAAAAATGCAATTATTGGGAAAAAATATATATCAACCTTTCCACTTTTAAAAATCCAAATTTATTTATAACAGTTTAAAAAACTACCTATGTATAAAAAAACAATATTTTTAAAAAATAACATAACTCATTTAAACACACATACAACAAAAATCATCCAAAACCATTTCTCATATTTTTTTAAAAACAAAACCCCCAAAAAAGCCCGGCAACGCCGGGCAACCCTTGCTAGTACCTCATACAAAGTCAGCTTCATACAACATCGAATTCATACAACATCACCTAATTCCTTGAAAAAAGTTGCCTCATACAAAATTGCTGTGACAGTGTATGAGGCTTTGGGGTTTTTTCCAGGTTACATTGTGCCTGGGCAGTATAAAAGGCAGTACACATGCATGCATTGCTCTTGTGGGTTTTGCACAAGGCGAAGAGAGTTTAGGAGTGATTTTGAGTGCGATTTTGGATTTTTTTAGAATTTTTTCGTCAGAATTTTTAGATAAGATAGATAAATCTTTATTGTCATTGTCCCCTTGCAGGAACAATGATATTTCTCGGTTGCTATATATAAACTCGAATAAGGCATATCCCTTAATTTAAAAACAGCTACAAAAACACCAATTAAGATAGTACCATACAGTACAATTTAAAAATTTAAAAACTTCAAAATCTTAAAATTTTAAAATTTCAAAATTTTAAAATTCTAAAATCCTTAAAATTAAACAATTTAAATTTTTTAGAAGCATTCCTGGGATTTTTGCAGCAATCTTCAGGTTCTTAAACAATCAGGGTTGTTTGACATGTTTTTGTAATGTATTTAAGCCTTTAGACAATGATTTCTTAAAGTTCTGTCCGTTTCCTGTCTGTTTCCATGACTTTGCCCTGAAGTCTGTGCTGTTACAGTACAATGTATCTCTATGGAAACAACGTTGTACGAGGCATTGCGGCAAGGATTTGGACGTTGTATGAGGCATCGCGGCTAGGATTTTGCATGCCTCATACAAAGTCCAAACCTGTATAAAGTCCAAACTTGTGGAACCAAGTTTGGACATTGTATGAGGTATCACTGTATATTTGTTAGGTAAGATAGATCTTTAGTACTGAAGAAAAGTGGGCAGTACACTCAGCCTGTGTAGATGTCATTGTCTTTCCAGTCATGGTAGACAAAGGACTGCTAGTCACTCAGCATCTTTCCCATGGGCTTTACATTGAAGCACATACCTCCCCTAGGGCTGGAAACAGAAGCACACAGAAACACAGCAAACTTCATATCAGACAAGTTCATTTATGCATTCATAATTTATTCTTCCAGCTCTCTGTTGTTTTCTGTATTTAATAGTTTTTTTAAAAAAATGTAAATATAGCACAAGCTTTGATTCCTTTTGTTAAATATCCTTCACCAAAGAGGGACAGGCCTTCTTTGAATCAGGCTGTTTTCAGCAGTTCATCAGCATCTAGTAGCCTTGAGATCCTGCCAGAATTAAAAGTAGGCCCTATTGATGTTGCTTACCAGAAGTTGTCATAATCTTCTTTGTCTTCTTCATCATCATCTTTATCTTCATCATTTCTATCCATTTGTACAATATGCTTGATGGAACACCACTCCATACAATTTCTACAAATATGATGGTGATACCTGGATGCTCACCATATAAATTCAATGCACACAAGTCCTTTCTGTTGGAAAGAATACCGATACATGTAGGAGAATGAAACAGATTTATAGTCAGGTACGCATATGCCCCTTTTCCAGATTTCAACTTGGATTTGTTAATCTCAAGCCTCCATCCTCCTCCTTCTTAAACCATTTACTGTGTCTTCTTGCGCCTTCACATTAAGCAGATATATTGAGTCAGACTTTCACACATAGTTGTCATGTTTAGTGCTCATCCTCCACGTCCCAACTTTCGTGGAACCCAACGAGATATCCTATTTAAGTTTCTCTTTTCTTTTTGCCTTATTGTCAGTCTCCAGACTGATCATACCTTTCCAGTGGGAAGCAGGTCTATGTTAGGTTGCTACGTGTAAAATAACAGACAGAAATTCTACTTCATTCTTTATTGCATGAGCTACAACTACTTGCCTAGGGAAGTAATTCTGGTTTGCTAAGAAGAGGTTTTTCTTCTTCTGAGTTGGCTCCTTTAACCAACTTTCCGCAGCCCAAGGGAGGCGAGAGCTGCTGCATGCATGCAAGGGATCAGTAATCAAACTGAAATAATATAGTTGACTGAACATAGATGACTTATAACAACTGACATAGTGACTGTGTCACTGTGTCAGTTTAGAGCTGACTGACATCAGTTCTAAACTGATACTGTGTTCTAAACTGTGATAATATGCATGATGATGTTACCTTGTTTTAAACTGTGATAATATGTATGATGGGGGGGGAATGGCACAGAAACCGGCAAAGCACGCCAGGGAGTTTGCCAAGAAAACCCTATTGACCAAAGCAAAGGCAAAACAAAGGGACAAACCAGAGGAAACAGGAAGAATGCTCAGCACATTAGATGGACAGAAAGGGATGGGCAGGAAAGGGGGAGGAGAAATACAGTGTTGTAAGGAACAATATTGCATAGGGACATGGAATGTAAGATCTATGAACCAAGGAAAGCTGGAAGTGGTAAAAAAGGAAATGGAAAGAATAAGTATTGACATCTTGGGAATCAGTGAGCTAAAATGGACAGGTATGGGCGAGTTCAGCTCTGAAAACCATCATATCTACTACTGTGGACAAGAAAACATCAGAAGAAATGGAGTGGCCATAATTGTAAATAAAAGAGTGAGAAAAGCAGTAATGGGATACAATCTCAAAAATGATAGAATGATATCAGTCAGACTACAAGGCAAACCATTTAATATCACTGTAATCCAAATATATGCACCAACTACCAGTGCAGATCAAGCCACAGTAGACCAGTTCTATGAGGACCTACAACATCTTATAGAACAGACACCAAGAAACGATGTCCACATTATCTTAGGAGACTGGAATGCAAAAGTAGGAAATCAAAAAGTGGACGGAATAACAGGCAAGTTTGGTCTGGGAACACAAAACGAAGCAGGGCAAAGACTGATAGAGTTCTGCCAAGATAACACACTAGTCATAGCAAACACCCTTTTCCAGCAACACAAGAGGAGACTCTACACATGGACATCACCAGATGGCCAACATCGAAACCAAATTGACTATATACTCTGCAGCCAAAGATGGAGAACCTCCATACAGTCAGCAAAAACAAGACCTGGAGCGGACTGTGGCTCAGATCACAATCTACTGATTGCAAAATTCAGGCTCAGACTGAAGAAAATAGGGAAAACTAATAGGCCAGATAGATATGATCTAGACAACATACCCAAGGAATACACGCTGGAGGTGAGGAACAGATTCAATGGTCTGGACCAGATAGACAGAGTACCAGAGGAATTATGGACAGAGATGAGAGACATTATGCAGGAGGCAGCAAGGAAAACTATACCAAAAGAAAAGAAGCACAAGAAAGCAAAGTGGTTGTCGGATGAGGCTCTTAAAATAGCAGAGGAAAGAAGGAACGCAAAAGGCAAAGGAGAAAGGAAAAAATACAATCACTTAAATAAAGAATTTCAAAGAAAAGCAAGGAGAGATAAGGAAAGCTACCTAAATGAACAGTGCAAAGAAATAGAGGAAAACAACACAAGAGGCAGGACTAGAGATCTCTTTAAAAAAATTGGGAACAAAGGGAACGTTCAAAGCAAAAATGATCACGATAAAAGACAAAGATGGCAAAGAGTTAGTGGATGCAGAAGAGATAAAGAAAAGATGGAAAGAGTACACAGAGGAACTTTACAAAAAAGACCTAAACACCGCGGATAATAACAATGAGGGGGAAATTGAACTTGAACCAGACATCCTAGAGAGTGAAGTCAGAAAGGCCCTAAAAAGCACGGCAAACAACAAAGCCAGTGGATATGATGGTATCCCAGTTGAATTCTTCAAAGCCCTGAAAGATGATGGAATCAAGCTACTACATGCTATATGCCAGCAGATTTGGAAAATGAAACAGTGGCCACAGGATTGGAAAAGATCAGTATATGTCCCAATCCCAAAAAAGGGCAATGCCAAAGAATGTTCAAATTATCGAACAATTGCGCTAATCCCACAAGCTAGCAAAGTGATGCTCAAGATAATACAGGATAGACTACAGCAGCATGTAGAAAGAGAACTACCAGAGGTGCAGGCTGGATTCAGAAGAGGCAGGGGGACCAGAGATCACATTGCCAACATACGCTGGATCATGGAGAAAACAAAGGAATACCAGAAACAAGCTTACTTCTGTTTCATTGACTACACCAAGGCCTTTGATTGTGTGGACCACAACAAAATGTGGCAAGTAATTAAAGAAATGGGAATACCAAAACACCTCATATGTCTCATGAGAAATCTGTACATGAGTCAAGAAGCAACAGTTAGGACAGAGTATGGAATGACGGAGTGGTTTGGAATAGGAAAAGGAGTAAGACAAGGCTGCATTCTGTTACCCTGCTTATTCAACTGATACACAGAGCACATAATGCGCAATGCAGGGATGGAGGAATCACCATATGGGATCAAAATTGCTGGGAGAAACATCAACAATTTGAGATATGCAGATGATACCACCCTAATGGCAGAAAGTGAAGAAGACCTAAAGAAGCTCCTGATTAGGTTGAAAGAAGAGAGTGCAAAAGCTGGCCTGAGACTCAATATCAAGAAAACCAAGATAATGGCAACAGGCGCTATAAGTCCCTGGAAAATAGATGGGGAAGAAGTAGAAGCAGCAACAGATTTTACTTTCTTAGGATCCAAGATCTCTGCAGATGGGGATTGTAGCCATGAAATAAAAAGGCGACTGATTCTTGGGAGACAAGCTATGAAAAACCTGGGGAACATAGTGAAAAGCAGAGATATCTCACTGCAAACAAAGATCCGCATAGTCAAAGCAATGGTATTCCCGGTGGTAATGTATGGCTGTGAGAGCTGGACCATTAGAAAGGCTGAGCGAAGAAAAATAGATGCCTTTGAGATGTGGTGCTGGAGGAGAGTTTTGAGAGTCCCCTGGACAGCGAGGAGAACAAATAGGTCAATATTAGAAGAGATTAGCCCTGAGTGCTCCTTAGAAGGACAAATAACAAAGATGAAGTTGAAGTATTTTGGACATCAAATGAGAAGAGAGGATTCACTTGAGAAGGCCTTGATGCTGGGGAAGGTGGAGGGCAGAAGAAGAAGGGGACGGCCAAAGATGAGATGGCTAGATGGTATTGTAGACACAATGGGCACGGGGCTGTGTGGACTAAGGAGGATGGTGGAGGACAGAGGTGCCTGGAGAGCGATGGTCCATAGGGTCGCAAAGAGTCGGAATCGACTGTGCGACTGAACAACAACAACAAGAAGAGGTTGGAAAGGGTGGAAAGTAATAGGTATGTTCCAATGCAACATCTATCCTTACTTCTTTAAAACCAAACATGAACCCCACATTTAGGCAGGTGTTCAATTGTGATTTCCTAGATTAATGTTCTCCTACCATGGATATATTTAAATTATTTTCTCCCCAAATATGCATTTTTAATCTGTTATGACTATATTGCTGAGCATACCATTGCAGCATTCAGAAAATGAAAAGGTTGGTAAAGGACTGAATTTTAATCTACACATTAATCTGAAAAGGTGAAGATCAAATCAGTTTTTAATGGAATTTCTTTTAGCAAATTCCTCAAGCACCCCATGTACAATTTTACAAACCCAAAGGAATTTACAGCATTAAGAGAAATTAGCTTATTTCTATTGAGGGTTTTTAGAAGGTGAGTGACGATTCCAGTTCTATTTAATTTTATAGGATATAGCAGGAGCTTTTCACAATGTAAAATTTAGCTTTTTGTTTAGTTTTGTTTTGTTATTTGGTCCTTAGGACATTCGACTGATTTCTGAACCACAACAGTCTGATTAGCAGGTTTTCTGACTTGGCCTTCTGGTAATTGAAGTCTGAGAACACCTGGAGAGCCAGATTTGCTGGCTCCTGTTACAGAAAATGCAATGAGTATCAGGAATTAAAAATCACATTAATTTTGCCTTTGGTGTGAGGTTGCCTGGAAGAATAACAGAAGGATGCATATGTTTTCAGAGACAGTGTACCTCTGAGTATCAAATACTTAGATCAGGGTTCCCAACCTTTTCAAGCCGGAGGCCGGGTCACACTCTCTCAATCAGCTTTGTGGACCAGATGGCCATTTGTCCCAAAAGCTTCAAAGCGGCAGCCATTTTGTTTCTCAAATGCCTTTGGAGGGGTGGGGGTGGGGCACATGAAATGGTGCCACAGGCTGGATCCAGTCCGTAGGCCTTAGGTTGGGAACTCCTGACTTTGATACTCTCTCTCATGTGCTCTCTCTCGCTCTTGTGTATGCATGCATGCATGTGCACTCTTGTTCTTTATTGTCTCACTTTCTCAACCCAGAGCACACACCACTCGGCCATATCTGTCAAGTTTCGGGAAATTTCTGTCAAAACCACGTATTTTACACTCTTTCCCACCATCATCCCATATTAGTTAGACTGCAATTAGACTGGAGTTAGACTGGAGGCCAGCACAGGATAAGCATAACTGTCCAGTTTCCCATTTTGGACGGGAAATTTCCCTTATTTGACAGGAATTTCCCGAAACTTGACAGGTATGCACTCAGCTCTGGGGAAAAGAGGTGGGTGGGAGCCGACGCACCTGCCTACACTCTCTGAGCCTGCCAGCTTGGAGAGTAGAAAAAGGGAGGGCGCTGCCACCACCTCAGCCCGGGACGCTCCCTGCTTCGACCCAGAACCCACACCACTTGGCTCTGGGGAAAGGAGGCAGGTGGGAGCCACCACCGCCTTAGCTGTTTTGTCTTACGAGCCTTTCCAGGGGTCTAGGTACTGCTCCTTCCTTGGTCCGGCTTTGACTGTGGGGAAGTTTGAGCACCTGGGACTGAAGCACACCATGGACTTTAAGAACTGCCCCCCCGCGGACTTTAAGAACTGTCCCGCCCACCAAGGCTCCTTCCCCGGTCCGGCATTGGCCGCGGGGAAGTTTGAGCACCTGGGACTGGAACACAGGGTTTCTGTAATTTCTAATTTATAACTTGTAATCTGTTTATCTATTTTTATTTTGAAATAGTAACTATGTATTTTTGCTGCATTTGTAATATTGCATTTTGTATTTTATATATTGTACATTGTACTATTTGATAGTACAAGGCCTTGAGTTGGCCTTGGCTGAGAAAGGCAGGGTATAAATTAAAATTGAATTGAAATTGAAATTGAATAAAAATAATAAATTGCAGCCATGGCTATTACAACAACAAAATGTAGTTCATGTTTATTACTCCAGATTGCAGACATGTTCTAAAAGCAACTTAAAAAAAAAAAACGAGTTATTTCCTGTCTCTGGGTGATAGAATGGGAAAAAGAGAGGTAACGTTTTTCAGGAGAATACAATTAAATAATAATAAATAGACATGTGCACATTCCATATTTCAGAGACTTCCCCACTGATTAATGTAACATAGTTATGCATTAATTTGCATTTTAAAACATGAAAGGGCATCATACTTGAGCACAGAACAAAGTGATTTTCAGTCAGTCTGAAAATATAAACACATTTCCCCCTCCTGCCCTGCTAATGTATTTTTAAATGAACAGAATTGCTTTCAGTTTGTTTTAAAGTAATTCTAATGTTAATTGCATACCTGGCCTTATTCATGCAGTAGAAGAAAATGGCCTTGTCTCCTAGACCACAGTGCGAAGGTTGAAGCTAAGGGTTAATACTGCAATCAACAAACACTTCGATTTCAGGGGCTTTAAAATTCAAACAGCAACAAAAAGATGAAGGGAAAAAGTGGCGAAATTTCTGAAGGGAAGCATTGTTTAAGAGGAGCAGTGATTAAATGGGACAGAAATGATGTCCTCAGGGGAAAAAAACCCCAAACAATTTACTGAAACTCTGTGTAAATGGAAATGTCAACAGGCAATTTGTCTTGATTTGAAGAGCTTCCACATCAGGCGATTTATGTATGTGCAGATGTGTAGTATTTAGATATTTTATTTTTCACCTTGAAATAATACTTAAAACCTACTAATAAAATATTGCTCCACCTTTATTCATATGTCTTTGACAGGTACAAGATGCATACTGTGTAGCAGAGGGTAAGAATAAGAAATAAAAGGCAGAGTTGTCATTTGTTGACTGACCATTATTGGCATCAAACAAGGAACAGCTTGTTTCTCAAATGTTCACAGGTTCAATAGTTTTGTGTATGCTGTAATGAATGCATTACTGTATTTACATATGGAGGAACACATAGATTGGAATGACTTTGTTATAATCTCATGGACTGACCACAGCCTGAGTGAAATGCATGAGTAGAAATGGTAAGATTTTCACTCAGAAGTCTAAGGCATGGCATTTCCTATGGCTTTGAATAATGCTGTGCTAGAAATTTCTTTAGCCTTCTTACCTTTTCTCATTCTTTTTGATGGAAAAGAGGTCACTTTTAAAAAGAAAAGTTCAGAGAAGAAGAAAATGTTGAAATTCTAATGGGTGGTGTACAGAGTTCTTCAAATTATTTTCATTATACTACGGCTGGTAGTGTTGCCAGGTCATCAGTATCCCCTTCCCTGAGAGTTCAGGGCCAAAACATGAGACAACAGGGTGTCTTGTTATTTCACAGAGACAAGTCAGGTGAGGCTGAGAGAAGGTCTGAGAACAGTTTCTGGGCTGGTTGATAGTGGGAAAAGGCACTGTGAGGATCTGAGAGCAACCTTATTCAGCCATGCAATAAAAGAGTTAATCTTAAACTAGGAGTAGAGGGAATAGTCTAGCCTGTCCCTTTTGTTCTAGATCTCACACGTGGAGAGCTAAATATGAAGAGAATAAGAGACTATCAGTATGAAATATCTCCACACAGTTGGTCTGGCTGGAATGGACTGTACAGCCAGCGACTCAACACTAAGTGTTGGGTGTCAGTAAATAGCCTGACTCTCTAAAGGGCAGATGAGCCCCTTTAGGTGGGGTGATGGCCCCCCTCAGTGGGGGAAATGCTACTGGAAACCATCATATTGGGCCAAAGGGCAAAATGAGCAGAGGAGGAACCACTATCCTGATTCCCAATGGTCATGGAGGCGGAAGAGGCCATGCCAGATGGACTGGCTGTGAAGGCGCACCTTGTTAATACCCTTAAGGTTGTGGCAATCCATTGTAGTCCCAGTGTGAAATCCTGCATGTCTCATATCATATGTGCCACAGGAGATGGTTCTGCGATCACAGTATGTGGGTCACTTCATTGCAAGCCTTAAACAAATTCACGCCAATGGCATTTTTCTCGTTTATCATTCCTATGATTTCCAGGAAGAAAAATATATATTTGGATATGAGTAGCAGCCACAGCTCATGATTTCCACACAATTGGAAACTGATTTTTTTTAAAAAAAAAGTTTTCTGAGTTGAATGAAGAATGTGCCTTGACAGAGAGACTGCTCTAGTTTTCAGATCTCACCCTCCAGAAATAAGAGTTACTTACTATAGAGGATAACAGAGAGTAAATAAAACAATACAAAAAAAGTTGTGACATCTTTAAGATGCCACAACATTTTTTGTCTTTTTTGTTGTTGTTTTGTTTTGTTTACTCTCTGATATGCTTGCACAGAGAAACATGGCCACCACTAAAAAAAATACTGTAGAGGTGTAGCTTACTCTTCTTGCTAATGAATAAAATTATACCTTTTATTGGATTGCTGAATTGGGTTTAGATGTGACCAGAATTCTAGTAAAAGGCAGTTTATCCATTTATTACATCAACCTAGAGTTAGGGTTTTGTTGTTGCGGCTGCTGCTGCTGTTGTTTAGTCGCACAGTTGCACAGTTGAGTCCAACCTTTTGCGACCCCATGGACCACCACATGTCATGCTCCTCTGTCATCTGCCATCCTCTGTAGATCTACGCCCCCTGTGTCAATGATGCCATCTAGCCATCTCATCCTCTGCCGTTCCCCTTTTGTCTTCAATATTTCCTAGCAACAGGGCCTTCTCCAGTGAGTCTTCTCTTCTCATTTGGTGGCCAAAGTACTTGATCTTCAGCTTCAGTATATGTCCTTCCAAGAAGCAGTCTGTATTTATTTCCTTTAGGATTGACTGATTTGATCTCTTTGCAGTCCAGGGGACTCTCAGGAGCCTTTTTCTTCATTCCCTACCTAGGTGACCTGATAGGCCCACTCACTCAGTCTCTCAATTTTCCCCTTGCTTCTTACGTGTAGATATGCTGAGATTCTGGAAACACAATACTAATAAAAACATTGTTACCCACAGCAAGTGAGCCTGGGGCCAGCTGGGAATGGGCTTAAAGTCACTTATCACACAAAATTAAAACTTTCTTCTCCAGTACCACTTATGCTGAAGTTTGTTTCTCTATCTGGAGTCCTAAGGAAACTGTAACTATGTTTTACCAGCAACTATGGACTTACCCAGGGGTTCACAACGTATGGCCGGTGGGCCAGACCCGGCCCATGGCAGCAAATCATCCAGCCCATGGTGACAACACTTGGAACTAGAAGTGGATGTGCTTACAACAGCTGTAAATGTGCTTGCACCTGTGCAAACGTACCCGTGCCAGCAGCTGCTGCAGTTTATGGCAGCAGTTACAGTGTGTGTGTGTGTGGGGGGGGGGGATCATGTGTCTGGCTGCTCAGTTGTCTCAGGGGGCATGGTCCAGCCCATGGCATGAAAAATTTGAGGATCCCTGGGCTAAGGTTTAGAGCCTGAATTATCTGTAGTAACTATAAATGATCTATTGGAAGAATGGTTGTCGGGTCTCAGGTTCTAGCCTGAGATTCAGGCAGGTTTGGGGTCCATTTTCCAGATACCAATATTTGGACCTGCAACATCAGGAACCTATATTTTGGAGTTTGTTAGGAGTTTGTTAGCCTCTCTGTGCTCTGCCCCAGCTGAACTGAATCAGAGAGTGGCTCAGCAGTTTTGCTACTATAAAGGAAATGCACTCTGAGCATTCTCTTGGATATATTCTGGGAATATTCTCCAAGGGCTATAGTCTCTCAAGGACTATACTGCTATGCTGCTATACTGCTGGAAGCTATGGTAAGCTTTTTATCTATGAGCTTTGAGGCTGAATACTGAATGACTGCAATGATTACTGTTAAAGACTTCTAAGGACTGAACTCTGTGTGCCTCATGCTTGCAACTGAATAACTAAGACTGCCTAATTGCAACTGAAAGGAAACTGCTATCTGCATCTGCCCAGAGGTAATCTCTGTGAATACTGTTTATACTTGGACATTTGCTATCTCTTATGGACTGCTGTACTGAGAGCTGCTTATCTCAGGCAGGTGTTTTTTTGCTTCTCCTGTGTTTTTTGCTGAAAAGTAAAGCTGTTTTCTTTTCCTTATACAACCTGCTTGTCTGTGTGGAAATTTCTCCCAGCTGTCGCTGCGTACACAGCTAGCCACTTTGCTCGCTAAACACCACCAAGCCTCATTGGGGTACCCCCAGCACCCCAACATCCTATCAGAGTTCATTGTCATGGCTTCAGGAGATGTCATTTATACATGACCAGAAAATCCCTTTCCCATATATTATACTGTATGTTCTAAAGCTGCTGTTTTTGGAATCATACACTGGTCTTTAAATTCATCATAGGGTTTCACCATTGTCTGGCACACAGATACCATTTTGCATTTCTTGCTGAAAGGCCTATCCACTGTGACATCATAAGGATACATCCTATGTGACATCACAAAAGCCTATCCTTTTGTTTCAGACATTGGCTCTAAATTTTCAGGGAATGGACCACTATTGATCAGTCAACTGAAACAGAAAATAAATCTTCAGTTCCCCCCATTTTTTTCCTAGCAGCATATTCCATTGTCATTATGTGCACCTGCCTTGTGATATATCCCTCCAAGTGATAAATAGGAGGAACATGTGCCCAGATTGGAGTACAAAGAAACTAGTTATCCTCACATTGGACACAATGATCTAGCCACAGTGTTCATCTCTATAATAAGGAAATAAGCTGGAAGAGAAAAGAAAACTTTGATCCATTTGTTGTCTGTCTCAAGCATGATTTTTTTTTAAATGGACAAGAAGGAGGTTTTGCCTCAAGGTTTAAAGTACACCTGAGAGCTGTTATTTAAAAAAAGTGGCGAGACTCTAATCCTTCTGTCTTATAAATCACATCCTGCTAGAATATAAAACAAGGAGACATAAATGTCACCTAACTGGCATATAAAATAGAGGTATATTCTTAGCTAACAAGTTGCAGTATCTAAAAATTACTTTTTAGATAAGGACTGCTAAATATAAAGGAGGCAAGTTTTAAAAAAACACTGCTTGCCTCTTTGGCTCAAGTTTCTTGGGCTTAGTTTGATGCTGAAGGACAAAACTAGAATTCTGTTCTTGTGCTAAAGCTATCAAGTAGGTATGATCAAATAACAAGAGAATAAAGGCAAGCTATCAAGCCTCCTTCACATTCCTGTTGCCTGGGACCAATGCATGGAAGGAGAAATTATGTAGTGAAAATATTGTTGTTGTTGTTGATTCATTGATTCATTCACTCACTCACTCACTCAAAATCTATATATGGACGGGTCAAGAGAACCTAAGGCAGTTTACAATATTAAAACAACATAAAAGCTTAAACATCCCCCCCCACAATATATTACGATCTTAAAAAAGAATTTAAAAGATATATTACAACTACTGGATGCCCTGGTGTTGGGAAAGATCACAGGCAAAAGTAGAAGGGGGCAGCAGAGGGTTTTTTTTTTATTTTTAAAATCATGTCATAAGCACACCAAGGTGCTTTCTGGGTTGAAAGGATTTTTGCTGGAGGAACTCCACTCAGGGGATGCCCCAATGAGGCTCCTTTCATGTCCCCAAGATCTTTTCCCACCAAAGTGCTCCCTATTTATCTACTTGCAATTTCCTGATTTCATACTGCTAGGTTGGCAGGAGCTTGGACAGAGACGGGCATTCATTTAATCATGCAGTAGTCATGTCTTGAACTGCCGACTTGCTGCCCTTCCAGCTAACAATGTGAGCTTCTTAACCACTGAGCCACCTCAGTACAATGGCAAAGGATGACATGACTAAATGGCATCGTTGACACAGTGGGCATAGATGTGGGCAGACTACGGAGATTGGCAGATGACAGAGGAGCCTGGTGTGCGGTGGTCCATGGGGTCACAAAAGGTCAGACTCGACTATGCAACTGAACAACAAATATCTTAAAAAATAACAAAGGCCCATCAGCCAATTAAAAAAACTCTTCTCATAGCCAGCTAGTTATTCAGAACAAGCCTTACTGAAGACAAAAATTAGGAGGCCAGCCTAGCCTGTGGGAGAAGACTTCTGCAAAATCTATTGCATTTGTTTAGGGTCCCTGTCAGCTTCGTTTAAAATGTCTATATTGCACAATTACATTGATAGGTAAAGGCCATCCTTGCTTGAAAGCCAGTCGTATCCGACTCTAAGGTTCAGTGCTCATCTCTGTTTAAAGCCAAAGAGCCAGTGCTGTCTGTGTATGCAGATGTTTCCATGGACATGTGGCAGCCATGCCTCAACACTGGAGTGTATGGAATGCTGTTTACCTTCCCACCGAAGTGGTCCCTATTTATCTGCTTGCAATTTCTTCCTTTCAAACTGCTGGGTTGGCAGGAGCTGGGACAGAGACAGAAGCTCACTCCGTCATGCAGTACTCGGGAATCAAACTCCGACCATATAGTCATTGAGTTCAGCATCTTAACCTCTTGAACCACTGCAGTCCCTTACAACATTGATACCAGTCAGCCAATCCATTCTATAGGATTCAGCCATGGTGGCTTTGTGGTTAAGATGCTGAGCATGACAATCAGAAGGTTGAGAGGTCAGCAGTTCAAGACATGAGTGCTGTGCAATTAAGTGACCACCCATAATCTGTCCCAGCTCTTACCAACCTAACAGTGTGAAGTCAAGAAATTGCAAATAAATAAATAGGTATGGCTTTAGCAGGAAAGATAACAGCATTTGTGAGCTCTGGCATCTAGTCATGCATGCTATATGACCATGGAAATGTCAGCAGACAGAAATAGCATATGTTTTTTGGCTGTAAATAGAGATGAACATTGCCCCCTAGAGTCAGATACAACTGGCTTTCAAGCAAGGGAGATGATTATCTTTACCTTTTAAAGTAATTAGGATTGTCTAAAGAAGTCTAGTGTTGTATCTATAGAGATGTTTAAAGTTGTCATAAAAAGTTGACATAAGGAAGGAGAAATGACTGACCTGTTGAGGTGAAAACCTGTAATATGGCAGCGACACCTGATGGAACATCATGCATTCTCCTTTTTTGTATTTAATCTTCAGTGGAGGTTTTTGCAATTGCTTTGGCCTTTTCCTGAAACCAAGGGGAAAGAGATTCTCTAAGGAAAACTGTTTTCCAAAAGTTAATGAATAGATGGTATAAAGTTGGATATTTGAACAAACACACATATTAGCTATGTCATGTCACCTCCAGGTGCCAAGGAAGCAAAGTGAGGAAAAACCCTGGAATTACCATTCTAGCCAAAGGATGCCCTGTGATCATCAACACATTAAGCTAACCAAAACAGAATTGCTCCAGCTTTCACAACTCACTCAGGATGGCTTCCGGGATGAAGGATGTGGCAGTTGCATTAAGTTCAATGGGGGCAGCAATGCTTCAGCTCATCTATGTATGAATCCCTATTCTGGGTTGTAAAGAAACCCATTATAATAATACACTGTTGAAAGACTTCCGAAAAATGCTGATTTAGACAAGCTTTACTGTACACATTGATTTAGATAAAAGGTTTCATTAACCACATATTCATTGTATTGAAATGTGTGGCACATTTTACCAGATATCGGTGCAGATTCCATTACTTGCATGACATGTCTATCAATCATCCTAATGTTGCAGTTCTTCATATTCAAAGAACTTCTAAAACATCCAATTAATTTTCAAAATTCCAGAGAGACGAAGGTGGCTAGGTAAATGAGGAATGTTCTACTTGGCAACTTGAATACTGGGGTATGAGAATTAAGGACTGGTGCTGTAATATTTTAAAATTATAATAAATAGTGCAATAGCTCTCCTCAAAGCACCCATGTTTTGCCAAATGCATTACACAGTGCCAGTGAGACCGGTGATCTCAATGAAAGAGCACATCTAAAGTTAGAATTTCCCACAGGGAGCTGTTCTGTTTCTGCCTGGGAATACAGTGTGAGAGAGCTTGGAAAAGTAACTTTTCTGACTGCTGTTCCTAACATACTGACTAGAGGAATCTAGGAACAATAGCTCTGAAAGGCAACTTTTCCAAAAAATGTTTACTGGAGGAAAAGTTTCTAAGTGTCATGTTTTTACATACAGAGATCCCACCTGTAGAAGAAAGCTTGTGTAAATCACCATTTTAACAGTACAGGGCAGGGGTGCCCAAACTATGGCCTATGGGTTGGCCCATGCCAACTGTGCTGCTCCTGGAAGTGGAAGAAAAACATGCATGCACAGATGTGTAACTCACCCACGCATGTGCAGAACATTGCCATAAATGACCTGTTGCTGTTGTAAAAACATTTATGACAGCTGCAGGTCATTTACGCCAGTGTTCTGTGCATGTGCGGGCACATTATTCCCTTGCACATGCACATTTTACTCCTGCTCTCATGAGAGGAACCACAAGACCAGCACACTCAACCACATGACCAGCTCACGGCTCGAAAAGTTTGGGCACCCCTGTTACAGGGCAATGGAGCTCAGCTTTATACGTGAGCTCAACTTTATACGTATTGAAGCAGACTTAAGCTCCATTACTTATAGGTAAGTTGGTATAGGAATGAAGCCTAATTCAATTTATTACAGTCAAAGACCAGAACAGATTATAAATAAAACATTTACAACAAAATTGAATATATTGTGGTGGGATTATAAAACACATACAATAAAATGAGATCTAGTATATATCATGTAAAAATCATAATATATACATAATATAATAAAAGATATGAGATAAAATATAATAACATCTAAGTATAGTATACAAATACTAAGGGTATCAATCTCAGTAAAATAGCAATATCTATAAGTTTAAATTTTTTTTTAGCTACAAGGAATACATTGCAGAATACCAGCCTAACATGCTTCAATGTTACAGTCCACAACCAGCACAGTAAAATTATGTGTGTGTGTGTATGTGTATGTGTGTGTGTGTGTGTGTGCGCATGCGTGTGTGTGTGTGTGCGCGTGTCTATCTATATCTATCTATCTATCTATCTATCTATCTATCTATCTATCTATCTATCTATCTATCTATCTATCTATCTATCTATCTATCCACACACACACACAAAATAAAATTTTATTCATTTATATCCCATCCCTTGGCTCTTGAGGTGTCTTAAAAGTGACATTTTTCTACACATGTGTACATGCACACATGTGCACAAACATTTTATACAGAAATGTACCCATTAATTTTATGAATAATTTATTGTGACTCCTTAAGCTGTAGCCAGAATTTAAGGAAATCCTCCTCAATTACCTAGACCACATCTTAACCAAAATTAGTGGACTCTCAGACTCCTCTAGATTGCTGCTGCTCTTGAACAATGGCTTCATCGATTACATAGACCGACTGGCTACCTTTCTGTCCTTTGACATCCAACTTTAACCATTCAGCGGGAGATGATGATCCATGAATTTTCTAGTTTTAATTGTACCACTCCTCATTGTCTTAACCATTTTTGATACCACTAGCATTTGTAGTGCCATTGTAATGCCAGTAAAAGTTTATGTATGTATGTTTGTTTTAAATAACAAATATACATTTTATATTATTTATATTGTATATAGAATGTTTTAATTTTACGTGCACCTTATAAAATTGTTATGACAAAGAAAGAATTGCCCCTGGTACTGTTCACATGCAAAACCTGTGCTCCACTATTCAGCTACAGTTTTCTATTATGGTACCTTTTCTTTGTTAGAATTATTTGAGGTTTATTGAAAGAGCACATCAACCTCCTGCAGAGCTTGTGATTGTTGAGGAAGAATAATTATTCTGAAGATCATTAATTAGGTAAAAAACATGTGTTTCATTATCCATCAAACTGTGTAAGGAAAACATGAGAGGAAAATAAAAATTGGTTAATGGAATTATGGAAACATTTAATGTTGACATCCATGCTTGGAGGTCTGCTGCTCTGTCTAGTCAAAGTTGGAGGAGAAAGAACAAGAAAGAATTGGCTGCAAAGAAAGGACAGAAGATTAAAAATAAAAAATCTGCATGTAGATAAAGTGGGGGGGGGCAGGAAGCACACACAGACTACCTTGCCTCACCCCATCCTGTAAAAACAACACTAATGGCACATGGCAGCTGGCCAGGATTTCACCTAGAACATCACAGTCTGACAGCACACCGAATTTCTTTACCCTCGAGTTTTAATCTTATTCTTGCTATATTTTGCATTGAGAATATGCTTCCCAAAGTTGGGTGGAAGTTCTCTGAAAGTTTGAGCTGCACATATTATGGCCTCATTGCACCGGCTTTTCGAAGATGTTTAAAATTTGTCCTTGCCAGTGCTGGCAAGTCTTGTAAGAGAATTCTGAGTGATTCTCAGAAAGAGAAACAAATGTACTTTTCAAGGAGCATAACAACTGGGTCTATCGATCTCTGTCAGAGTCTCCCACCACCAGTGGCTTCTGATATAGATATTATATTCCACCTGAGAGTATGAAATTACACAGGAGACTTATTCCAGAATAGGAGATTAAGGGGAAATCAGAAAAAAATAGACAACACTGAGAATGCATGCAAAGGAAAAAAACAAAACACTGACTGGTCCATGGTCTGTGTGAAGTGGATCTAATGAAATATCCCTGGAAGTTCTGGATTGTTTCTTCACTACATACCTTTGCTCACAGAGCTGTGAAAAAGATATTCAATGATAGGTTGTATATATTTTCAAATAAAATATCCATTTGGTGGACAAATAATTCTGAACTATAAACCTACGTTCCCCATTCGTTCCCAAACATTTCAACTGATATAAAGAACAGTGGTGCGGAGTAGATCTGTGAGTGAACACACACTTGCAAAGTTCCTTTTTTAAAAAACTCCCCAGCCAACATGGCTACTGGGCAATTCCAGGAGTGGTATCCTTCCAAAGTAAGTTTTTCAAAGATGCACATGTACATACTGAATGAAAACCTATTTTCTTCCTTTTTTATGCCATTAAATTTCTATCTAAATGTACAAATAGAGGTTACAAGGTTTTGCTTTTTTTTGTTCCTTTCTTTGAGGGATGCACTTGGCACCATGAGACTTCATTCCAGGTTATTTCTCATGGCATTTCAGTTTGCTCTAGCTTTAATGATACAATGGTGAGGGGAAGCAGAAAAGCCAGCTTTAATGTTTGCTATCAATACTAGTGTGAGAACAACTTGCCTTTCCATTCCTGGATGTCCCACCTCATAACAGGAAGGGTTGTCAACATCACTAGGAAGCGCAGGGTGGTGGTAATATGATTGATGAATGGGAGTGTTGATGAAAGAATGACATTTTCCTTTTAAACCTGCTGTTTGCAGAATGGTGCACCATTTTCTTGCTACTGGTATTGGACAACAGAATACTGTATTAGTCCGCTTTTTGTTCATTTTTCAATAGACTGCCCCAGATGAATCAGAGAATAATGGGAAGAGAATGTTATGTTCAGAATCAACCTCTTTTTATTTTCCAGAAGAAGGTATTACTTCCGTGTTTCAGCTGTTTCCCCCAATACTATGTATTCTGATGGAAATATGTGGGATTTAATGATGAAGAGAAGATCACAACATCCCAGTTTGACCATTATATGGCAAACATTGCAATAGTGTGCTGTTGTTTTTAGATAACTTTTCAGTGGGAGGGGGAATTGCCTGGCTAGGTTATCCTTCTATGGTGATAGAATAGACTATACTGCCATCAACTCAACGCTGAGTGTCAAGCGGTGGTTAACTAACCTGAGAACCCTGAGGACTAAGGGTCTTGGGTGGAAAAGTCTACAGGGAAGGGTGATGGTCCCCAAGTGGATTAAATCCCACTTGAATCCATCTTGATGGAGGGCTGCAGCTTCATCAATACTGGCCTGGGGCTGATGAGGACTTTGTGTACCAAAAGAGCTCAGGACTAGAAAGTGACTCGCATAACTGGATCACTGGTATGGGGTCATGCTGTGATGCAGAAGGCAGATGAAAGGCCACTGGATTACATTCTTAGGACAGTCTTCATGGCTGATCGCCATGATGATTGCATATTTTTAGATTCAGATAGTTTAGAAGAAGAAGAAGGGGGGAAAAAGGGGCAGGTTCACTTGCAGAATTTCAATTCGGCTTGCACAGGCTGATATACAATACATGCAGATTTGCACACAATATATTTTCAAGACTATTCTAGTTACCCAACTTTTTAGGAACTCAGTTTTCTTATTTTCAAAGTCTGTCACATAAAAACCAGCAAGCTCCAGTCCACAGCTAGGTCAGGGACATTTCCCCCCTAACATTTCAATTTAGGTATGAAAATATCTTACTTAGACTTAGATCCTCCCACACTATGTAGCATATTGTAGCGACATGAAAATATCTGAGGGGGGAAAATTAATAGGAAGAAAAGATCTGCAGATATTCTTTCTACAGAAAATAACTTTGGAGCTAGTTTGAACACAGAGCAGTATGAAACAGGTGGCTTTGGCTTGTAGATTCCAGGGGCGTAACTGTTTTTTAAAATGACTTCCATATACTTTTTGCACTTTGGTGTCTAGGCATGTGTCTAGGCCTGCCACATGTCCATGGAAACATCTGCAAACACACACAATGCTGGCTCTTTGGCTATAAACAGAGATGAGCACTGAACCCTAGAGTCAGATATGACTGGCTTTCAAGTAAAGGTTACCTTTACCTTTACCTTCAAATACAATTCATTTTTCATTAAAATAAATTACTGGGCGAAGGATGTCATGTTGAATTTTCTTTTGATGAAGAAGGTGTCTACAGCAGGCAATGTATAGCTGAATTAAATGTTATTTTAAGGATAATACAGCAAAGCAACCTCCTATGGATCCTATCTTTTCCATTAGAAATTTCAGTGTAAATCCCCATAGTTTGGGAGTGATCAGTAAATGTTATTTTCCTGTCACATGATGGTATTTCAGATCTAACACACACACACACCCCAGTCCTTTTCTAAACAATTTGTGGCTGTAAGAACAGATTTCTGTGAGCTGCTGAACTTGCAAAATGGACAGATATTGTGTTATGGATCAACACTATCAACATTATCCTGCCACTTCAAGCGGTTCAGTCCTATTTTCTCCCCAACCTACTTTCCTTTCTCTTTACCTCAAAGCTCCACAGTCATGCTCTCTTGGATAATTCATATTCTATTCAATTTCAAAAACTAAACTGCAGGGAGAAAAAAAATGTGAGTTCTCTCAACTATGTTGCATCAAGCTGAATAACTTTACTTTGCTGGCCACTTTGTGTATTTTTCCATGACTTCTGCTAGTTTGATCTATTGCTCATGGTTGGATAAAATAACAAGTACAATGAAGCTACTGTCTTCCATTGGATGGATGGGTGGAAGATATAAGAATTATTGTTTTCAATTTTGTCCTTCCCTTTTGAGTGTACTTAGTAATGGAATATAACTGTAGGAAATTAAGATGACATTTCCCTATTTTCCATACAACTGTGTTTCCTTGTCTAAAGAAACAGGATAATATGCTTTTGAGGGATTTACATAACATTTGCCATTACTGGAAGAAAATATCTTCAAACAATTCACATTTGTGAATTGGGTTACTAAATTATTAATCTAGCAAATCCATATGTAGCCATACAGTTTAGGAACTGTTAGTATAGGTTGATAGAGGCCTACAAAAGACATGCTATTTATCTGGAAGAGGAAAACTGATTGCATTGCAAACACTACACAAGAAATCAGCTGGTGAAAAAACTTAATTGGTCTAAGAACTGCAGTTTAGATCATTTATTGTGATGTTAATAAGGAAGGGCAAACCACCATGACTACTAACTAACTTTCAAAAGCCAGTTTGTGTAACCAACAAGGAAGTGTCTGGTAAACACTGTTGTGGGGATTGACCTTTACTTTCTATCCCATTTCCTTATTTATTTCCCATGATCTTTAACTCCTGATCTCATTATACACTATTTAACTATACTCTAGTTCATAGGTTTTCAACCTTGGGACTCAGATATTCTTGGACTTCAATTCCCAGAAGCTGTGATCAGCAGATGTGCTGATTTGGGGTTCTGGTAATTGAAGTCCAAGAGCACCAGGGAGGCCAAGGTTGAGAAGCACTGCTCTAGTTTATTTACTAATGTACAATTCTGTTTTCTCCCCTCCCAAGCAAATAACAGTTTTCATCATTCTTTATAGAAGCTCTGGACACATTTTCTGACACATTTACTCACACAACAGGCTTGTCAGGTGGAACAGGGGAAGAGATAATGACTGAGCTATGCACTTATAGTGGGAATATTCTGGAAGGGAAAGGTTGTTTCCTTCCATTTACACCAGGGGTAGACAACCTTTTTCCATTGCAGGCCGGACCATGCCCCTGAACAGTGTTGCAGTCTGTAACATGCATCCTGGGAGCAGAAGTGGGCGCGTTTACAGCTGATGTAAATGTGCCCACTTCTGTGTTTACACCAGCTGCGGCTGTTTGCGCTGGGGCAGGCACATTTTACAGATGATGTAAACATGCCTGCTTTCACTTCTGGGTGCGGCGGAGGCAGCAATGGGCTGGATGGAATAGTGTCAGGGGCTGGGGCTGGCCTATGGGCCATAGGTTGGGAACCCTTGATTTACACTATGTCCCATGTTGTTATTTACTACACTGGGCTGAATCACTATGTCAGCCTGTAACAATGAGGCAAGTGTGTCTCAATGGGAATAGATGGCTCAATGCATTCTCATTGGCAAAATCCAATGTCAGGTTCAAAGAGAGTAAAAATGCAAAAATCAATGTGACCTACGGTACCAATAAGACAGTATATATAAGACTAATGTCTTATTCATTTTAGAATAGTTTGCTCCAGTTAGGACTCTTAACTATACAATTTATTTGTGTCTTGATTAATTTAGTCCCACATCCATATCTTCTAGAAAGTTTGTACATTCGCTAATGTCCATGGCATGGAGGTTTACTTTGCTATAGGCATGTTTGAAATTATAGTGATAATTCCCGTATTTGCTGGTGTATAAGATGTACTTCCCCCCTTAAAATACACTTGAAAAATTGAGTATTCTGTTGATGGTAATGGCAAGCAACAACAATAATCTTAACCTATAAATCCAAGGGTTAACCGTTGGAACTGGCTATAGGTTGCTATGCCTCGCCCTACTTGCCTGCACTCACCCTTCGTGCACACGGCCGATCTGGGTACGCAGGTCAACTAAGGATTGAAAAAACCGGCAGTGGGGCAACAGCCCCACAAACGCGAAGAAAGGGAAACAACTTCACTTCCCAACATTCCTTGCGCCGCGCCGCGCCACAGCCAATCAGGCTGAGAGGCTCTCGCACGGCGCAGCGTTCGGAAACGCGCCGCAGCCAATCAAAAGAAAACCATTTTAAAAAAACGCAGCACAAACAGAAAGCACCAAACCAATACTACAAGCCCCAGCGTCCTGCGCACCATGAGCACGCAGAACGCTGAGGAAAACGGCGCCCGAAAAATTAAAAAGAAAAACCACTCACCACGTCACAGCCAAACACACACCAGCTGGCTTTCTTTTCTTTCCCTCACCCACGGCGCCTGAAGGTCCCGACTGGAGTTTCCCCTTTAATATCAGTGGGTGGGGGTTGCGATCCCCCTCTCCAGTGGCTACCCTAGGGTTGGGAGGTTTGTGGGAACAAAAGGGGAATGTTTCCCAAACCCTTCTGGACTCAGGACACCAGGGAGAGGGGATCGATTCCCACCCCCCTCCTTAAAAAAACTCCGTCTTTTCTACTCTTTAAAAACGGAGTTGTTTTAAGGAGGGGGGGAGGGAATCCATCCACTGTGCCTGGTCTACTGGGTCCAGAAGAGTTGGGGGGACATACCTCTTTTGTCGCCACAAACCTCCCAACCCCAGGGGAGCAAGCGGAGAGGGGGGTCGCAAGCCCCACCCACTGATATTAAAGGGGAAACCCCGATCTACTTTCACAACTACACACAAACAAAGCACCATAAAACAATAAAGCCCCCCTCCCTACCACCTAGCCCACCCTTCCTAACCCCCAACGACCATGCCCCACTCCCCACCACCTAACCCACCCTTACTAACCCCCAACGACCATGCCCCCTCCCCACCACCTAGCCCACCCTTCCTAACCCCCAACGACCATGCCCCCCTCCCCACCACCTAGCCCACCCTTACTAACCCCCAATGACCATGCCCCCTCCCCACCACCTAGCCCACCCTTACTAACCCCCAACAACCATGCCCCCCACCCCACCACCTAGCCCACCCTTCCTAACCCCCAACGACCATGCCCCCCTCCCCACCACCTAACCCACCCTTACTAACCCCCAACGACCATGCCCCCCTCCCCACCACCTAGCCCACCCTTCCTAACCCCCAACGACCATGCCCCCCTCCCCACCACCTAACCCACCCTTACTAACCCCCAACGACCATGCCCCCTCCCCACCACCTAGCCCACCCTTCCTAACCCCCAACGACCATGCCCCCCTCCCCACCACCTAGCCCACCCTTACTAACCCCCAATGACCATGCCCCCTCCCCACCACCTAGCCCACCCTTACTAACCCCCAACAACCATGCCCCCCACCCCACCACCTAGCCCACCCTTCCTAACCCCCAACGACCATGCCCCCCTCCCCACCACCTAACCCACCCTTACTAACCCCCAACGACCATGCCCCCTCCCCACCACCTAGCCCACCCTTCCTAACCCCCAACGACCATGCCCCCCTCCCCACCACCTAGCCCACCCTTACTAACCCCCAATGACCATGCCCCCTCCCCACCACCTAGCCCACCCTTACTAACCCCCAACAACCATGCCCCCCACCCCACCACCTAGCCCACCCTTCCTAACCCCCAACGACCATGCCCCCCTCCCCACCACCTAACCCACCCTTACTAACCCCCAACGACCATGCCCCCCTCCCCACCACCTAGCCCACCCTTCCTAACCCCCAACGACCATGCCCCCCTCCCCACCACCTAACCCACCCTTACTAACCCCCAACGACCATGCCCCCCTCCCCACCACCTAGCCCACCCTTCCAAACCCCCAATGACCACGTACCTTCCCCACCACCAAATAAATAATTTTTAAAAAATTACTAAAAACACTCAAACACAGCCAAAAATACACAAAAACAAAAACACCAAAAACAATACGAAGTAAACAAAGACACAATCAAAAACAAAACAAACAGACAAAAACTACAAATTCCAACCCCCCCTCCCCCCGCCCACACACACACACAAAAGAAAGAAAACAAGCAAACTTACCAAAACAGGTGCTACCTCCACCAGGACTGGAAAAGAAATGAATACAGAAAGACCCTACTTACCAGAAGAAGCTCCACCCAGAGGCCAGGAGAGAAACAAAAGTCAAAATACAATAACCCCTACCAGCACCACCTGCTGGCCACAATAGTAAAAACAATTCAAAAACACACAACAGCCCCAAACAAAACACAAATTCACAATTTTACACAAAAGGTCACACCAACAAAAACAAGTAAAAAAATTACACTAAACACACTTTCACACAAATCACAAATATATGTCAATAAAATACAATAGAAACTTTAAAAAAATCCTGTGCTGAGTTATTATATCATACTTTCTTCTTTTATTAATCCTCAAAAAAACCCAAAAAAGCAGATCACAGTTAATAACAGCCAAGCCAAACAAATTTAACATAAATAAACATTTAAAAAATTAAAATTACAGACTAAGCAATTTTTTTAAAAAAACAACACAATTTAACCTTCCAACACAATGTAAAACTATTGCAAAAATAAAATTGGCCCATTTTTAATTAAAAAACACGGGGGGAAAGCCCGGCGACGCCGGGCAACCCTTGCTAGTAACAGATAGATTAGTCATTACATCACTGAGAATGCTTCTTTCTCGCATCAGGATCAGATCATACTATACAGTGTACATGTAGTCAGAAGGAGACCTCCTTTAAGAGGAAAAACATACATGTGCAATATAGCATTAGTCTGGTTTATTCTGTGTGGTCTTATATTGCAAATTGGATTTGTAAATATGAGCATCACTTGTAAGCCAAATGGCTCAGACATGGAGCTTGGAAGGAATTGTGTGTCTCAAAAGAACATGAAATGACAAGTAAGGTTCATTTCCTTTAATATGTAGACAAGTGTGGATAAGCTGCACAATTGTAAAGTGCCAGCAGAAAGGATTGATAAACTGTTTCTTAGTACAGTGAACCCCCACGTTAAAGAATTAATCTGGTCCATGGGGTTTTCCTTATAGTGATTTTCCTTAAAGCAAAGCATGGTTTCCCATAGTAATGCATTGAAAACCAATATTTCCATTCTGGAGACTAGAACCCCCCCCCCAAAAAAACCCCCACTTTTTCAGTTCAAAACTTTTTCTAAAGTGGCAAAAACACAGCGAAAAAAATCCATATTGAACTTCTAAACAGATAAAATACATTAATTTGACTTTTTCTGAGCTTGGGAACTTATTATTTTGGTTTGCAATGCATATTTGGCACATTACTGACAGCACCATCTAGTGGCCAGCTCTGGTAATTGCATGAAAAGTACCTGTCTAACAGCTGATGAGGGGAGGGGTGAATTTCAACAGTTCCTGGTTGCGGAGATTGCTTCTGGAGGTGCCAAAAATGACAAAAAGTTTCAAAAATGGAGCAGAAATGCTCCAAACACCCTGCCACCATCGTGGGAAGCATCGGAACACCCAAAAAATTCTGTATAGCAATTCCCCCCCCCCAATAAGCGGGGCATCATTTTTTCGGGATTTCCTTCCATATAGTGAGTTTTCCGTTAAGCGAGCTGTCCGTAAAGCAAGGTTTCACTGTATTCTGAATATTAGCCTCTGAGCAATCGCATGCACTCTTTTACCATTCTACCTATGGGTGGATTTATACTTCTGTTAGCAAATGTGGGCCAGGCAACCCAGCAAGAACCTGCTCTATTGAGGTGCCCCTGGAAGCAGCCTCAGACAAATACATACTCATGGGATGGTTAATGATTGGTGGCAGCAAAAAAGAAATAAATGATTTTTTTAAAAAAGAGAAAACACATTTATTCCTGTGATTATGTATTGAAATTGTTATATAAACTGTCAAATGGCAAGAGAGGTCTAAAAAAAGGTTATTCCCTAGCTTTCTCCTGTAGCACATTCACATAGTAATGGGGATGCCCAAAGGAGGGTCAAAAAATCAGAATCAAAGAATAACTGCCTACAAGGCCATTGAGTCCAACCCCTTGCTCAATCCAGGATACCAAATCAAAGCACACCTGATAGACAGTTGTCCAATTTTCTCTCAAATACCTCCAGCATTGGAACTCTCACCACTTCCTAAGGTAGGGATCTTGGCTATATGAGCAGCAGGGCTGTAACCAGGGGGTGGCCAGGGTGGGCTTTGCCCACCCTGAGTTAGCAGTTTGCCCACCTTCAAACTCCCATTCATCCCCTTCTTCTCTCAATCATTTTTTTATTCTCCAACTCGTTTAGTACCTCGACATGAGGATTCAGTGGTCAATGATATTCACAGGAGTTATTTTCCTAAGCACAGTAGATCTTTTGTTGAGTTGCCATGATCATGGAAATTACTTCGGCTCATGAAAATTGCTTGCTAAGTGTATCCATATGGGTCTAGTTCACATAGTTCTTTTTTGCATGTGATTAGGTGTATTCATATGGCTCTAGTTCACATAGTTCTTTTTTGCATGTGATTAGGTGCATAAATGCATTAGGGAGTGATGGGTTGAGTGGGGAAAACTATAGCTAAGAAAAAGCCTTATGAGCAGCCCTCTAGATCTGGCCACAATATGCTGTCTTCTTATTTGTACGGACATTTAGCAGCAGAAATTAAGCAAGGAGTAGTTTGAGGGGTATATTTACTTCTATGTTTCAATATATAACACCCCAAGAAATACAGTATATTAGTTTAATTTAACAAGAGCTGGGGAATATATATTTGTTTTAAGAAATTATGTTAAATAAAATATGTATGCATGTATGTATGTATGTATGTATGCATGCATGCATGTATGCATGCATGCATGCACGCACAGTGGTACCTCATACAATTTTAATCCATTCCACAGTGCTTGTTGTTGTACAAAACAATTGCTATACGATGCATGCATTGTATAGCGATTTTCCCTATGGGATGCATGTACAACGATTTTTTTCTCTAAGTGGATTTTCCCATTGAAAAATTGTTGTACGAATTTTTCCATAGGGAAAATTGTTCTGTGGGACCCCATTTCCCCCCAAAACCTCATTGTTATACGATTTCATTGCTATATGGGATGATTGTTGTATGATTTTCAACTGTATGTATAAGATTTTGTACTATTTTTTTCCTCAGTAGGAAGTCAACAACAGAAGTAGAACCATGCTAACAATTTTTTATCCTTGTTCAGAGGAATTTAATAAAACCTGACAATAAGAAGTCTTAAGAACTTCCAGTGATTTTAGATGTGAAAATTATGATGGTCCATAAATTATTATTTTAGTGCTGGAAAGTACACAAATGGAGTGTACAATTAATCTAAGGAATATTGAGTTTGAGAAAACACAGCATTTTTCTGGCATCTCAGTCATTAAGTAACACAAAATATTATGGAATGTTCTTAAAACACACAACATTGTTGCTTACCTATATGCCAAACAAACTCATAGAAATCGTTAGCTCTAAATATAACTACAGCTGGACCAGCTAAATAGCCTGCCTCCAATTGCTAGTCCCAAATTGAATAGAACCAGTGAATCAGGTGCTGAAAGGTAAGGCAACATATGTAAATGTTATTTACACATCTATTCTAGTTGGGCAATTGGATTTAGGCCAGTACATTTAATTGACCAGCAGAAAGCTATTATGAACACATTCACATGCATTATCCAAAGGCAAAATAATGTAATGGATGTTTGTGGACTAAGACTCAGAAAATGGACCATTCAAAACAGCTTAGTATTTAAACTTGCACACAGCTTTATTTCTTTTCTTTTCTAAAACCCCTTCATTTTACTGTAAAAAAGCCTAATCTGTTTATTCACTTTTCACTGGACAAAGCATTACTTTAATGCTATGCTATGGCATTTAGCAGAATTACAATTACATCATTAGAGCAGCAATGGTAAGAAGAACATTAAACTCTTTCAAGTTCTCAGCTCTTCCTGCCAACAGGCAATATTAATTAAACACTGTAAAAACACACAGTGATATACACACATCAATCTATATGCTTTAAATTGCATTCAGAGTAGTACTCAGAACTGTGATTGTACTTATAGCAAAGTTCTGAGGTCCAAAACTTAGCACAAAGTTAGAAGCAAAAAAAAAAAAAAAACTACAGAGGAAATCCACATGATAAGGATGCCAATCTTTTCCCTAACAGGCTCCTAGCAATCATCCTGTTTGAAAAAATAAATAAAAATAAAAAAGGGTGGGATCTGCAAAATAGGAACTCCAGATGTTCTTGGTCTTTAATTCCCAGAAGCCCTGTTCAGCAGGTGTGCTGACCTCTGAAGTTCAACAACACCTGGAGAGCCAAGTTTGTAGACCCCTCTTCTAGAGGTTGGTGCTCTCATCAGCCCTATTTTGGCACAGCCAAATAGCAGTCACACTCTCCTGAGTTTCATGATAAACATCCTCAATTTCAGCTGTGCCATAACACATACCTGTATAATATGGAAAGGTGCAAAACCAGAGGATGGGAGTTTGATTCCCCACTGTACCTCTTATGAGAAGAGCCAGTCAGTGTAGTCATAGACAAGCCTATGGATGTCCCTAGAAGAAGAGAATGGTAAACCACTTCTTTGTTTGCTCTATCTAGAAAAC
This sequence comes from Bradypodion pumilum, assembly GCA_035047305.1. Lineage (NCBI taxonomy): Eukaryota > Metazoa > Chordata > Lepidosauria > Squamata > Chamaeleonidae > Bradypodion > Bradypodion pumilum. The sequence continues at coordinate 54,336,331 of JAWDJD010000003.1, read as the reverse complement.
CCTGGAAAGGGTGACCACAAGTCAGAATTCTCTTGAAGACATGCAATTATTATTTTTGTAGACCATCCCACTTAATTAAATCCCACTTGAATCCATCTTGATGGAGAGCAGCAGCTTCATCAATACTGGCCTGAAGCTAATGAGGACTTTGTGTGCCAAAAGGGCTCTGGACCAGAAAGTGACTCATGGAACTGGATCAGTGGTATGGGTGTCACACTGTGATGTGGAAGGCAAATGGAAGACCACTGCATTATATTCTCAGAACTTGGCTGATCACCAAGATGATAGCTAATATTCAGAATTGGCTGGTGATTTTAATTTGATTAGGTCAGGATTAGATTGCACAAACATAGCTAGAAGTGGAATGGGTGTGAAAGGGAAGGCGATGGACAAATGGATGAAAGTTATGGGTTTGAAGGATTCGTGGAGAGAGTTTAAAGGCTTGGAAAGGGCATATTCCTTTTTTTCGCATGTACATGGGACCTACTCGAGAATAGATTATGTTTTTCTGTTGGAAAACTTAGTTGGGGATATAGAAGGCACGGAAATTGGGATTATCAAGGAATCGGATCATGCTAAAGTATATTTGGAATTGAAAGTACAAAAAAATATTCAAAGAGTTAGAAATTGGAGGTACGATCCTAATTTGTTCAAAGATCAGAAAAGCAAAGAGGCAATTATGGAAAGCTGGAAAGAAAGTTGGCAATGGAACGATAATAATGAGGTTAATTTTAACATTGTATGGGATACCATGAAGTCAGTTTTTAGGGGGGAAAGCATAAAATTGGCAAGCCTCAAATATAAAAAGTATAAAGCAGAACACAGAAGATCTTCACGGCAATATTGGCTAACCGTTTAAATAGTTTTATGGGGGAATATATAAATGTTGATCAAGTTGGGTTTCTAAAAGGACGACACATGGCGGATTTGACTAGAAGGGTATTAGATTTAATAGACAATGTTAATCAAACAAAGGAAAAAGTGGGATTACTATCATTGGATATTTTTAAGGCATTTGATTCATTGCAGTGGTCCTCAATTAAGGAAATAGTTAGAAAATATGGGTTTGGAGAGAAATTTAACAGGGTTATAGATTTACTATATCAAAAAGGAAATGCCAGGGTTAGAGTAAACGAGGAGCTTACGGATGTGGTAAAGCTAGAGGCTGGTACTAGGCAGGGTTGCCCATTATCTCCTATCTTGTTTATAATGGCAATGGAGATTTTAGCTAAAAGTATAAGGGAGGACTCAAATATAGAAGGGATTATGGGTAATAAAGTGAGTATGTACGCAGACGATACATTGCTTATGGTGAAGCACCTGGAGCAGGTGATGGATAGGATTAAAGATCATCTACAAGTATTTCAAGCTATAACTGGATTAAAGATAAATTGGGACAAATCTGAATTGATGTTGTGTAATTTGAAACCGAGCGAGATGGGTAGCACGGTGTCGACACTTAATATACAAATCAAAGATAAGCTGAAGTATTTGGGAATAATCATTTCAAATAAATTAGAAGAACTTAAACGATTGAATTATGACAGCTTGAGAATTGAATTTAAGAATAAAATACAAGAACTTCAGAAGTTAAAGCTGTCTTGGTTCGGAAGGATTGCCATGTGTAAAATGATATTGTTACCAAAGATTAACTTTTTATTTGATACACTAGCGATCCATTTAAAAGAGAAAGAAATTAATGAGTTTCAAAAAATGTTTAATGGTTTTTGTAATGGAGGTAAAAAATCTAGGCTTCCAAAAAAATTATGGTATTGGTCTCAGAAAAAAGGGGGTTTGGGTATGCCAAATTTGTTATTATATTATCGAGCATTTCAAGTCAAGAATGTCGTGAAGATCTTGGCAAGAGAAAAGATAATTTGGGAACAATTGGAAATGAAAGAGTATAGAAATATTGGAAACTTGATTTTTTTGAGAATGAAGGATAAGGTGAAAAGGTCAAATAATTTTATGATGAAAGGTCTCATGGAGGTGTGGAAGAAGGTAAAAAAAGATATGGTTCCGAATCTCTCTCCAATTTTGGAATTGACTGATATGATGTGTTTCCCAATAAAATTAGACAAAGAAAAAAGGGAAATATTGGATAAAAATGGGACGCTGTTATTGAAGGATTGGTTAAAAGTGTGTGATGTTGATGCCGAGCGGAAAAAAATGTTTGAGATATTAAATTTGAATTGGTTTCAGAAGTTAAAGGTGGACAATTGGAATAAAAAATATAAAAGAGAAATAGGGATAGATAGAATACATACGGAGTTTGAGGAATTGGTAAGGAAGATTAGAAAAGGGGAAAGCAGTATTAAAGGCCTGGTAAGCAAGCTTTATAATATACTGAATAGAGGTGCAGATCCACAGGAGGACTTGAAACGGAAGTGGGAACAAAATTTGAATATAAAAATTGGGGAGATTGAATGGAAAAATAAATGGAAAAAGAGGATTATGAGAACAATGTCTGTAAGAATTAAAGAACATAATTTTAAAATGTTGTGACAATGGTACCTGACACCATTAAGACTTTACCAGATGGATAATAAAAGAGATAAGTTATGTTGGAGATATAAAGAAATTGATGGAACATACGAACATATGTGGTGGAGCTGTAAAAAAATGAGGGATTTTTGGGGAAGAATAGAAAATGAGTTTGGTGAAATATTGGGTAAAAGTGTTAAGTTGGTGTCGGGTACTATTCTTTTAACGAATGTGGAAGGTTTGGGCTTAAACAAGGGGGAAAAAGAATTATTGGAAATTGTACTGACAACGGGTAGACAATGTATAGCTAGAAATTGGAAAAAAGATGTAGATATACAGATTGGAGAATGGTATAAAGAAATGTGGAGTTTAGCACTGAACGATAAATTGACATGGGAGATTAAAGTCAAAAGAGATAATTTAAAAGAGAACAGATTTTGGAACATATGGAAACCGTTCGTGGATCACTCTATTATGGCAAGTGATAGTTCAGGACCAGTACCATTTCAAAGGAGTTTTTGGAGTTGAGTAGAAAATAAACTCTCCGGGCATTGTACATATTCACAGGGTGATTATTATTTGTTAAAAAGATTTGTGGTAGTACAGGAAAAAAAAATTTTTCTTTCTATCATTTTGGACTTTGAAATAATGGCTTTTAATATTTGGTGGTTAAATAGTAATTAATGAGTATAGATATTGTTATGTACTAGCATACAGTAATGTTTGTTAGTATGATACTATGGATTTGTTAGTGTATTGTATTGTTAATGTACTGTTAATGTTTTCTTTTCTTTTTTGTATGTTTATTAAAAACTCAATAAAAAAATTAAAAAAAAGAATTGGATATGGCACTTGAAGAAGGAGAAGACCATCCAGCAAAAATTCACCCACAATAAGGTGAAGGTAAAGGTTTCCCTTGCTCGAAAGCTAGCTGTATCCGACTCTAGGGTTCAATGCTCATCTCTGTTTCAAAGCCGAAGAGCCAGCGCTGTCTGCTTCTGCAGACATTTCCTTGGTTATGTGGCAGGCATGACTAAACACTGGAGCACACAGAACACTGTTACCTTCCCACCAAAGTGGTCCCTATTTATCTACTTGCAATTTCTTGCTTTCGTCCCTGTAGCATGCCTTTTTTTGGTCTGGTTCCTTGGCTTTTGCAGTCATTCTTGTGCTGATAAGAAAAAAAAATCAAAAGGTTTCTCTACACCTGGTCTCTATCAATTTTCACCAAAAAACTGCTTAGTGTCAGAGCACATGCTTTGCCTGTGGCAAGTTTGATGTTCAATCTCTGGCTAGAAAAACTAATAGTGTATGAATAGCATTCAGTTCACTTGGGACATGCATTAGTTCTGTAATGCCAAATCTTGAAACTCCAGGTGTTCTTGGACTTCAATTACCAGAAGCCCAAGTTGGCATTCCTGCTAATCAGGGCTTCTGGGAATTGAAATTCAAGAACAGCTGGAGTACAAAGGTTTGCCATTACTGCATTAGTTGGTCACTCTTCCCAGCCATTATTAATCCCTGTTGATCCCTGATCCTTTGAAGCAAAAGCTGTTGCTCTGGATTTTTAACTCAGAAGAAGCAAAGCAAAATTCAATGCCTACCAACAGAGTGCTACACTGAGCCTTTGCAGGCGCACCCCCCAAAGAAAGACTCAGACACCGGTATATGGATAAAGGCATTGGGCTACTTTTATTGCATAATGCCCTAGTCCGAATTATAACTTTCAATTGGTACTCATCCAATTATAATTGTTAAGGCAAGCAGGCCGCAGTAACACTGGTAAGGTTCCTCCCAAAATTGCCAACGGCAATTGGCTACAATGTATCCATTTGTATCAATTTGTTTGTTGACACAAACAAATTGTTGACCGTAGTCAATAAACTATCTACTGACCCCACCCTCTGACGTGTATCCGTCAAATCACGGGGTGATGCATGCTGAAAAGCTCCTGCCATCATCCCTTGCCTGGTTCGTCGTTGACCGGTCAACGTTATTACACCTGTACCTGTCTAAGTGTTGGCCAGTCAATTGCGAACCTGCCGGATACCTATGGGTCATAAATATTTACCTTACCAGTGCTACCTGCCTAAGTGACCAAAGTCAAGAGCAAGAAAAACCCCTATATCAAACCTCAGCAACAGTGTGGGATGGGCAAAAAAGCCAAAACCCAAGGGCCAATTGTGGGTTCCAACCAAAAATTCCCACCCAGCCCCGAAGCGACCAAAATATCACACTGTTCACTAGGGAGGGGGTGGAGGGAAAACTTCTCCTCTCCGTCGCTATTTTAAAATGGCAGCTCGGCTGCCTCGTGGCCACCCCTTTTATAGAGGGTGGCCACGCCCCCTAACTCACCCGGATGTCTGAGTCCGGGTGGGGGGGGCGCAAAGAGTGCGGCGGCCATTTTGGCACCACACTTTCATTGCAAGCGCACCCCCCAAAGAAAGACTCAGACACCGGTATATGGATAAAGGCATTGGGCCACTTTTATTGCATAATGCCCTAGTCCGAATTATAACTTTCAATTGGTACTCATCCAATTATAATTGTTAAGGCAAGCAGGCCGCAGTAACACTGGTAAGGTTCCTCTCAAAATTGCCAATGGCAATTGGCTACAATGTATCCATTTGTATCAATTTGTTTGTTGACACAAACAAATTGTTGACCATAGTCAATAAACTATCTACTGACCCCACCCTCTGACGTGTATCCGTCAAATCACAGGGTGATGCATGCTGAAAAGCTCCTGCCATCATCCCTTGCCTGGTTTGTCGTTGACCGGTCAACGTTATTACACCTGTACCTGTCTAAATGTTGGCCAGTCAATTGCGAACCTGCCGGATACCTATGGGTCATAAATCTTTACCTTACCAGGGCTACCCGCCATACGGGGACGCATCCATGATGACTCACCGCCCCACCCCAAGACCGTCAGCTCGGTCGCCAGGCCTGCTTGCACCACACCCAGAACGAGGTACATACCTCCAGCCGACAGGTGGACCCCTTCCCCTGCCTACCGGCAAAATTTTTGTAAGCCTATCCTCAGGTTCCAATGGCTGTCTCCCAGCCATGCTCAGCAAGGGACTGAGCAACAGCCTTGTCCACTGACTGCCAGAACAGTCCGAACCACGGAGATCCACGTCTCCCCTAAATCGGTGTCTCGGCACGATGTTAGACCATAGCGACCGTGTGTAAGCCATACGTGATAAAAATGCCAGGTCACAGCCCCTCGACAGTTTAGTAACAGCAGTGATCCATATACGATCGTTGCCACTGAGGTGCCTATTAAGAACATCGGGCGGTCCAGCATCCCCGACGGACATCAGGAATGGCAACAGTTCCCGCCCCCTTGTGCCGTGCATACCATACCATCACATACGTGCGGATGCACAGAGCCCAAGTCAGGGTCCACTCTCTGTCGCCGCAGCATATACTGCTGCCCAGTATACATAGCTGCGGCCCACCAGCCCCACTGCCACCGGTGTGTAGAGACACACAGGATCTGTAAAAGAGGAGAAGAGGTTAAGGTCATAACTAGGTACTCACACAGTGAGGGCACGTACATATAAGAAATTGCGCGTACACGCATGTCGGCCTCCGAGTACTCCAATCGTAGCCGCGATCAACGCGACGCCTATCCTAAATAAATGGGTGCCAAAACAAGCCCCCACACCGTGAAGCGCGGCACCGGTCACCCTCCGTAACATTACTTCGGCAAGGTAGACCTATCCTGGTGGCAGAAAAACAGGCTGGGGCGCACAGCAGGCACTGTCGAAAATTCATGTAGGGCACCAACCGGACAGATGTCTCCAATAAAACTTCGTAGCAGTCTAACTCCGCTGCCTACACCGTGCTGAACAACCTGTGAGGACCGTATCCCCACTTGAGCCCACTCATGTGTGACAGAGACATCGTCGAGTTCCAGTGCCCTACGAGACACATCCGCCTTACACAGGTGGTACCAACTCTGGCACCCACACACTGATGCGGAGCGCTCCCAAAAGGCTACCGTGGTAGCTGCGTGGCCAAGAGCCACCTCACACCTATCTGAACATAAGTAATGCCAGCCTCGTGCAAGGTGGGTCAAAAAACCTGGGAACTAGGGTGACACGTGTACGGGCGGCGGACACGTTCCCGTGCCCGCCCCTCCCAAACACGACGCATAAACGCATGGTGATACGCCTTACGCGTGCGAGGTGCCAATGACATGCCCGGTTCGCCTCTCCTCACCAAACGTCCGAAATCGGCCGGGAGTGGCGAGTGGAACCCCTCTGCTTCCGGAGTAAGGCCCGGAACCGGGGGATCTGCAGGCGGGAGAAAGCAGCAGCAATGTCATTATTAATACCTGGAACATGTCTGGCTCAGAACAGCACATTTAGGCGTAGGCTTCTCAAAAGGAATAGACAAACTAATGTCCTAACCCTGGGGGATTTGCATGTCTGGGTGTTGACAATATGCACCACTGCCGCATTGTCACACCTAAATTGGACCACTGAGTAGGCCCACTCATCGCCTCATAGCAGTAGTGCTCCCCAAGAATGGGGAGAAACGCAAGGAAGATAAGATTGCGGAGGCGATCCGTGCACCCACCCCCAGAGTAAACCTCCATAAGTCAGGGAGCCGGAGTTATCCGACCGTACTTGAAATCTAGGGCAGACCAACAGGTCTGATCTCCAGGAAGAGACCCCGTTAAAACCCAGGAGCAATTTGAGCCAGACCAGAGGGCCCACCCGTATGCCCCTGATCAGCCGGACCCTTTGTCGACGTTGTAACAGGCCAGCCATGGCGTCACACAGGTGCCTGGCCAATGCTCTGCCAGACGGAACCACCCTGCGTAGTAAGGTGGCCATGAAGTAACTGTAGCTCACAAGCGGACACTTTATGTTTAGCAATCAATGCCACAATCGCCACGGAGATCCAAGCCACCTTGTTCATGGTTAACCTGGGTGCCCGCGTGACAGAGTCGATTTAGGAATGTGAGCTTAGTAGGTGGGCCCTCGGTCTATTCAGGCGCCAAGGGGACACCCAGTTCCCACCTGAGTGTCTGAAATGTAATGAGGAGACACGTGCACGTGTCCAAGCCCCGTTCACCCCCGAACCCAAAGTCGTCGACGTAATGGGCTAGAGACCGAGACCCCTACCCATGAGGAAAGGCCCACTGAACGAAAATCCCGAATCGTTCGAGTGCTGAACATGTATTAACTCAGTCAGAAGGGGTTGGCCTTATCTAAGTAAAATCCCCCTGGGGACCTAAAAACCCAATAGCTGCACATCCATTGGGTGCACTGGCAATAATCTGAAATCCGAGTGCAGATCGCACTGTGCCCGAACAGCACCAGGACTGGGTGAGCGTGCCACCCATAGGGGCCGAACCAACTACGAGTACCTGACTGAGCGAGGTCATCAGGAATGGCATCCCTGAATGGATAACCCACAGGGTAAGATAAATGGAGGATTAATGACATTCACTCCGGTCCTAGCTTGGTACGAGCCTCATAGGGGAGACAGTCGACTTAGGAAAGGTGGTTCCCAGACGGGCCCCGCTACTCTCATAGCCCCAACTCCCTCAGCTGTGCACAGTGGAGCCCCCTCTTCGTTACCCTTCAAGGGAACCAGATTAGTAGCAGCCTGGGACCCCTAACACCCCTGAATGGAATACAAAAAGCCCCATGGAAAACCCTCCAGTAGGTACCCCGCTTTGTCAAGGCTAGTTCTTTAGATGGAGCTCTGATCGCCCCTGTGCACCCCTACCTCTGCCCCATAACCAACCAACCCGCATGCACGCGGAGGCGGCGTAAGGGCCGGCACAAAAGGTGACACCAAGTCGGTAACGACACTGGCGCTTAGCACACACATCGCCAGCTGAGCAGGTCGAACACAGCAGGCGGGCTGGAACCCCCTGCCCGACCAGTTACGCGGAGCCTGTGTCTGAGCAGCCCGCTGCTCAGCATGGCCACTATGGTACCTATCACCAGGCACCAGTCATGTGGGAGTGATGTACATGAGCACAACTGCCGACAGTGCTCATCCCACCTCCTCTCAGGGTATAGAGCCACCCTCATCCGCATTCCTCACCGTAAGCCAACTGCAATGGGCCCATCCAGTCAACCATCGCCCCATAAATCTTAGCGATGGATGGAACCATCAGGGTGTCCCAATCAGGCCGGACCCTGCGGCATACCACCATATATAATGTATGCCACTAACCAGTTGGCCCAAGGTGCGCGGTGGCTCACAACGATGGGACAGCTCTTTGTCTCAGTTGTCCTGTCCCTCTCTCTCCTCCGCAGTGGGCTCACAGTTCAATAGGGGGAATATCCACCTGTCCCCCTCCATCCCTTACCCCTCATGACCTGCGGCCAATAATTATCCAGGGGCAAGTAATTACCAGCCGTCGACAAAGCCATCGATGGCCCATCCTGTATAAAGGGCATACGCAGGAGGACCTGGACCGCCCCTGCGATGCTCGGCACTGTCCCAGGGGTGGACACCCCCCTGCGTGGTGGCTTACTCCGGCGGGACAGCTCTATGTCTCTGCCACCCTGTCCGTCTCTCCCCTCCTTAGTGGGCTCTCGGTTCATAGGGAGAATATATCCACGTACTCCCCCCGCCAAATATTGTCCCTCGTGACCCAGGACAACTGATCACCAAGGGGCAATGAATAATCAGCTGTTGGCAAGGCCGTGACCGGCACATGAGGTACACGGGGCATACGCAGCGGGACCTGGCCAGCCCCTGCAATGCCCGGCACTGCCCCGGGGGCGGAAACCCCCACCCCCAATGTCATGCCAGTATGCAACCAAGGGGCACTGGGATAGGCTGGCAACTAATGCCCACTCGCCTCAAATTGGCGAGGCCATGGCCACTGAACCCTGCCGCTGGAAGTGGACTGTGATGTGGGTGCATTAACTTGAACCATACTCACTAAGTGCACCCCCGTGAGCCGCCCCCACTGGGGGTTCCGGACCATGGCGGGCGTCGGAGCTCGCGACCAGGAATCGAGCTCTGGAGCCACATCTGACCACTCCCCGGCTGTAGCTCAGGACGAGCAGGGAGCTGCGAGACAGCGGCAGGCACGGCCAAAGTGTCTCAAGCAGCTCGAGCCGGCTGGCCGCCTGTTGAAGTGTGGCGGCCGTCGAGGTAACCGGCGGGCACGAAGGGCCCCCAGTATATAAGGAAGGGCCCCCTCCCACGGGTTTGTGTGTAATCCCCAGGATGCCTCCAGCACCGCATAGAACCCCCAGTATAAAGTGGGCCAGGTGGGCCGGACGGCCTGCTAAGCATTAGACCAGGATCCCCAATTTGAGAGCCCAGGCCAGAATAGGGCCATGCCCAAACTCCGGCCTATGAGGGGCCAGAGGTAAACCGTGCTGTGTGCCAGCACCAGACCCTCCCCAATTGTCCCAGCCCATGGCCGGCAACTGCGGGCTGAGGGCCGGAGCCCCCGAAGGGCCGGCCTGAGGCTGGGGAGCCGAGGGCCATACTCCAGCCTGCCCCTCTCCACCAGTATCGGTGGGTAAAACCATTATCGTGCCCTGCTGCAGGGGCGCAGCCCTGGTCCTCCAACCCGAGGGCTGCCCCCCGCATTGCGCAGGGCCAAAAGTCCTCCCCGTTGGCCGCGGCTTCGTCGCCGAGGCCCTCAGTTTGGGAGGCATACCTTAAAGAAGGAGCAGGATCCCTCTCCAGGGATCGAAGAGCGCAAAAAAGGCATGGAGGAGCCAGCAAGCCAAAGGCTCCGTGCGAAAATCCTTCCTTCCCAGCCGGGAAGGAGCAAGGGGGGAATGAAGAAACAGCGACGGAGAAAACTTCTCCTCTCCATCGCTATTTTAAAATGGCAGCTCGGCTGCCTCGTGGCCACCCCTTTTATAGAGGGTGGCCACGCCCCCTAACTCACCTGGATGTCTGAGTCCGGGTGGGGTGGGGGGCCCGCAAAGAGCGCGGCGGCCATTTTGGCGCCGCGCTTTCATTGTCTCACTGAATATGAAAAAGCTTTTTGCATTCCTAATTCACACAGAAAGCTTTATATATTCTGCTAATAGGGTAGGAATAATCATGCTAGTACAGACGTGTCTAAATAGGAATTCATTCCCACTTTTCATATGGTTAATCTAACCTAAAGCCAAACCAATTCTAATGTTAGTTGCATAATTTAAATCACATCTGCAATTCATAAAAGTTTAGTAGCAGCGGATGATGCCTATAGGTTTGGGAGTGTAGTATGCAGTCAATAACACTTTCACCCAAGCTGCAAGTCATCATGATATTCATCATAAAGTTGCTATTTCCCAAAGAAAGTGTTGACACCTTCTCTGGACTAATAGTATCCTTGGTGGATGGGTGATTTATCAAATCAATTGAAGGGGAAGTATTAAGCACTGTCTGCTCTATTTTCCAGATCTTTATCATTGATCCCAGGTACAGCTGCTCTTAATGTCTTTAACTAGACATATTAGATCATATATGGAATGTTAGATTTGCTTTGAATTATTTTTTCATCTTTCTCAGGAAAATACTGACATGGATGTTTAGACCTGAGCAGGGCACATTTCCAATAGTTTTTCTTAAACCATGTTGCCACTATTATAGTAAGATGGACACCCCATGCTTGTATCAGAGACACTTGATTACAAAGCTTCATTTTGGTTCATGACTAGTGCTTCATGAGATTTCCCCCCAATAAGTGGACTTTGCTGGAAATCAGTTTGCTATGTAAATTCAATGGACACAGTTGATAATAGTATGCCATCAAATGTATGGGTTTTGAGAGCTGGACCATTAGGAAGGCTGAGCGCAGAAGAATAGATGCTTTTGAGATGTGGTGTTGGAGGAGAGTCCTGAGAGTCCCTTGGACAGCAAAGAGAACAAATAGGTCAATACTGGAAGAAATCAATCCTGACTGTTCATTGGAGGGACAAATAGTGAAGATGAAGCTAAAGTACTTTGGACATCAAATGAGAAGGGAGGACTCACTTGAGAAGGCCTTGATGCTGGGAAAGATGGAGGGCAAGAGAAGAAGGGGGCATCCAAAGATGAGATGGATAGATGATATTGTGGACACCATGGGCACAGAGCTTGGTGGGCTGAGGAGAATGGTGGAGGATAGAGGTGCCTTGAGGAAAATGGTCCATGGGATCGCAAAGGGTCGGAATCGACTGTGCAACTGAACAACAACAACAACAATCAAAATGTATACATATATATAAGGAAGGACGTTAACCATTGGAATGTAACAAAGGCTCCCGCACCCGGCCCAACCATCCCGAACTGAGCCACCTGCACTTACCTTAACCCTGCCTGGCCATCGCCGCAAGGTTCCAAAAGACTCCAGTGGGGCAACTGCCCCACGAACATGACAAAAAAACCTATGACTCCCAGAGTCCTCTGCGCTGTGCAATGCAACCCCTCAGCCAATCAGACTGAGGGACACGAGCACAGAGGAGGGCGGGAAAGCACGGCACGCCTACTTTGGGGAAAAAACGCCGGAGAAAAAAGGCCCAACCAGAAAAAGTTAAGTGGGGCAAGAATGAGGGGGGAATGCATGGGCCAGGTACCCACGCTACCCACCCACCCCATCTCCTTGCCCCAATCCCCCACCCCCTAACCCCCACCTCACGTACCCTTCTTTGCCACCTGGGTCTTTTCCCCCAGCGCAGCCTTCTGTGGAGGGAGGTGCACCGGCCTGTATTTTGTCCCTGCAGTCGACATGGCCTCAATGCCTGCAGGAACAAAGGAGATGCCGGTGCATCTCCCAATGAAGAAGGCCACGCTGGGGGGAAAAGACCCAACTGACAAAGAAGGTTACATGAGGTGGGGGTTAGGGGGTGGGGGAGGTAAGCACGGGCCAGGCACCCACCCCACCCACCCACCCCACCACCTTGCCCCACCCCCTAACCCACCTCACTATTGCCCATCAAGGCAGGGGTGTTGTTCTCCCTCTCCCTCTCTCTCTCACACACACACACCACCCCTGCCTTGCTGGCCAATTATTATCTGTGTGTTGGTGGTTGGGGTGGTGTTTTTTTTTTGGGGGGGGGGTTCGTACAATCCCCAAAACCACCCCAACCACCCACTCGCAGACAAACCTTACCTCCCAACTTACCTGCATGCAGCCTCAGCAGGTAGCTTCCGCCCTCCTCTCCTGTCTCCTCTGTCTCCTTCTCTTCCCTCCTCGCTCTATCTAATCTAACTCACTAACTCCCTCTGGTGGTCTACTCCAACTGTCTGTCACTTTCTCTCTCACTCTCTCTCTCTCTAACACACACACACACTGCTTCTCTCTCTCTCTCTCTCTCTCACACACACACACACACATAATACACACACACGACACTCCTGCCTTGCCAGGAATTTTTAATGTGTGTGTTGGTGTTTGGAGTGGAATTTTATTTGGGGAGGTGGTGGTGGTGGTTGTGCACACCCAAAACCACCAACACAAACATTTAAAATGCCTGGCAAAGCCAGGCAAAAATATGGCAGTACTCTATGTTTTCCTCCATGCAGCTGCAATTGTTACAGCTGGAGTTTTTTTTCTTCCGTCTTCTCTCTATTACTCTTCTACTCTTTGGACATGCTAACCCTATTAATTGTTTCAGTATTTCTTAGTGTTTCCAAATAGGGGACACCCATAGCAAGAAAGTATTCAGTAAACTTTAAAGTGTCAAATGGGCCATGTTGCCAGATTATAGGTCTCAAAAAAACATATTGTAAAGTTTTAACAACAGGGCATTCAAATTATTACTTAAATGCACACAATTCTTATGAAGATCTGGAAGCTTATTCATCATTGGCTGTGTTTACTGTATATACATTGGATAGATAATAAAAGTATCATTGGCTGTGACTCGTGTCTGAGAATGCATTTTTTCCTGAAGCAGGAAAAATGCTATTGGCATGAACTTGCTTCAGGTGGATCCCAGCTTTTCACGGAGCCATCTCCTGCAGCACATATGAAATGAGACATGCAGGATTTAACCCTCAGATTGCAATGGACTGCCGCAGACTTGAGGATATTATCAAGGTGTGCCTTCACAGTCAGTATATTTGGCATGGCCTCTTCCGCCTCCATGACCATTGGGAATCAGAGTTCCTCCTACTCTTATTTTGCAGTTGTGCCCAATATGATGGTTTCCAGTGGCATTTCTTCCACTGAGAAGACCATAACCCCACCTAAAGGGGCTCATCCATCCATAGACCATACCCGTTGGTCCCTTTAGGGAGTCAGGTTATTTAATGCCACCCAACATTTGGTGTTGAGCCGCTGGCTGTACAGTCTATAAAAGTAGACATTGTACAAAAATCTTTTTGACATTAAGGTATTTTGCATAAACAGCTTTCTTTAGTGAAAGAGAATAGCACTTTAAAAAAGAAATTTGATATAAATAACACACAAAACGTGCACTAGCACAAGAAGAGTATGTACCTTGTAGAGCATGTCTCTACAACCAACCCATGAGAAAACGTACTCCATAATCAATTTATAATCTAATTCAAAAATAAATGGAGCCCTTCCAAATGTTCAGTGTAAGTGACACAATAACACATTAAATGTTAAATTCTCCTGAAGCACTCTTTTATGAAGGAGAAACATGAGAATAAATGTCACAGATCTTTGTATTCAAGTGAATTACTATTGCTAAGTTTTTCAGAGTTGGCTTTCAAAACTATTTTTCATTTAATTTCATATAACCTCATTTTAATCAGCCCCTAACTATCCTTTCTTTTTTTCTTTTCCTTTCCCGCAATTTCCCTCCCTGCTTTACCCTGGCAAAGCAATTAAAATGAAATGAAAAGTTTCCAATATTTATAATTGTTCACCACAACTAGCAGGCTATGAAGCTTTAGGAAGGGTATCAGAACTCAGAATGACGCCTGTTACCTAGAGATGCTCTGTCACTGAGAGAAAGGAACTGCCTACTTAGCAACATGATGCCCATTGCACACACTTGTCTATTGCTTCATTTCACATTGGCTCCCCACTGGTATCCTACATTTTATTAAAGGGCCCAAAAGTTATATGTGAATGCTAGTTATCAATTCCCATTCATCTTTCTTCTGCTTCTTGCCAAGTAACAGTAATGCCGAACATGTTTCTGCTGCTTAAAACAGTCAAAGAGGATAAAGAACATACACTTGTGTTTGCCTAGACTGCAGTGGCTCAAGTGGCTAAGACACCGACTGGAAAGCGGAAGGAAGGTCAGCAGTTCGATTCCCGAGAACTGTAGGACGGAATGAGCTCCCGTTTTTGTCCCAGCTCCTGCCAAACTAGCAGTTTGAAAGCAAGAAATTGCAAGTAGATAAATAGGGACCACTTTGGTGGAAAGGTAAACAGCATTCTGTGTGCTCCAGTTTCTAGTCATGCTTGCCAAATGACCACAGATGCATCTGCAGAAGCAGATAGCACTGGCTCTTTGGCTTTGAAACAGAGACTTATTTATATTATTTATTTATTTAAAAAAATTCTACCCCACCTTCCTCATCCATGGATGACCCAAGGCTACTTACATGGCAGTTAAAAATACATACAGAATAAAATACAGCCACAACCACCACACACCCCTACCCCCTTAAGAAAAAAGCACCCACACAAAATAAAAAAACCTATTAAAAAGAAATTAAACAATGTCGACAATAATGTTAAAAATTACATAAGCTAAAAAGGAGGGGAAGGGAATGGGAAAAGACAGGGGACAAGGGGAGAGTTAAAAACAGATAAGTGTAATAAAAGCAGACATGTGTGTTGCAGCAGGCCATCATACCAGCCAGCAGGACTGAGCCGTTACAGCACACGGCCCCCATACCTGCTGGAACAACCAGATCTTAAGGGCCCTCCTGAAGGGGAGCAGCTCTGTCTGGAGATGAGAACTGAACCCTAGAGTCGGATATGATTGGATTTCGAGAAAGGGTAACCTAGATGTGTATGTGGGTATCTTATCATTTGAATCACATGTACAACCTTTCTTAGTATGGGAGGTCTTTGAAAGAAAACTCAGGAACTCACCTTAGTAAAGACTGTAAGAGACAACCCTGTATGGATACACACAAAATGACAAATCTATTTATTTATTTAATGCCTAGTAAATACATTTCAATATAAATTAATGCAGAATGAGTAAATATGAATACAAAGTAGAAGCCTGCAGCCAAAGAGTTAGCTAATTGATTCAAATGTATGCAGTGGTGGGCATCAGCAGGTTCGCATCAGTTTGCCAGAACCGGTAGCAGAAATTCTGGCTGGCTCTGCCCATTCAAGTTTTGAAATAAAGTAGTCCTAATTTGGATGCAGCACAGGGCTTTCCCCTGGCCATGCCCACCATACCACGCCCACAGTGTGGTAGTAAATCTTTTGGGAGCCCACCACTGAATGTATGTGAGATGTATGCCCTTCCCCACCCATACCTTTATGGGCTTCAAGCTGAGGTTTTCTTAGAATCATGGAGTAATTGAGTTAGAAAGGGTCAATGAAGCCATCAAGTATAATCCCCAATTCAGTGCAGGAATCTAAATCAAAGCAGATCTGACAGATGGCTGTCCAATTTTCTTTTGATTGCCTCCAGTGTTGGAATGCTCACCACCTCCCAAGGTAATTGGTTCTATTATCATACTGCTCTAACAGTTAAGACTTTTTTCTAATATTCAGTTTATATCTGGCTTTGTATAGTTTCAGCCCGTTATTATGTGTCCTTCACTCTGGCATGTTTGAGAACCTATCCAGCCTTTTCTCTTTATGATTATCTTTCAGGTATTTGAAAACTGCTATCATTCTCACACTTCTTTTTGCAAGGCTTTGTTTTCAGTCCCCTGATCATCCTTGTTACCTCTCAAAGTCCAACCCTGTGTCCATAACATGAGAGGTGGTAGCGGGCTAAAGTAAGGGATTGTTAGGATTGAGCAAAGTATGGAATGGCCTTGTGACACCAGATCATTATGGCAGCCATGAAAACCATCCAGGGTCACCCTAAAATGATCTGGCCAAAGGGGCTCTGGTGAAGTGACAGGCCCAGTAAGTCGGCAATGGATAATATATCACTACAGGAATCAAAATTAGATATAAAAAGAGTTTGTATAAATGTTGGATAAAATCAAGGAGAGAAGAAGACTATGTAAACTATAGATTGCAATGTAGAGATATGAACATAATAATAATAATAATAATAATAATAATAATAATAATAATAATAATAATAATAATAATAATAATAATAATAATAATAATAATAATAATAATAATAATAATAATAATAATAATAATAATAATAACCAAGAATCCTAGGAATGCTTTGGAAAATCATTAGCCAGATAACAACTGAACAGATCCATGAATATTTTTCAAAGTAGTTAAAAGTACATGGAAAAAGAGAGGAGAATTATAACCCCAATTAAATGATTAATAATTATATTACAAGAATGGAAGACCACTAATAGATCCCTCAGAAATTATAAAAAGATGGAGTGAACACTTTAAAGAACTCCTCATTCCCATTGGAGAGGAGGAGGAGAAATAATCTCAGCCTTTAAAAATCCAGCTCCCAAAAGCAATGGCGACCTTTAAAGAAATTAGACTTTATTTTACTTGCAGGACTTGCAGATTTTCCCAGTTGACCCAGTGAGCCGAAGGCTGTTTGTATTGGTGCAATGAAACATCAAGACTGAAAACAATTCTGCACAGCAGATGTAGGAAACCTGTGGCATTTTAGTATCCAGAAGCCCCAGCCAGCATTTCAACGGTAAGGTACTGAGGTGTTTTATTTTAAACATCTTGTATTGTATATTGTATATCCTTCCCTTTCTGAGCTCATATTGTATATCCTTCCCTTTCTGAGCTCATTTTATCACTTGCTTTTTTATTTTGATTATCTCACTGAGTGTATTGTCAGATGAGTGTATGTACCCTATAAAGTGTAAATAATGGAGAAAAATGTAATTACTATTTTGCTTCTCATTAGATGTTGACTAATATGCCTTTAAGACAGACTTAACACATAAACAGACACCTTAAAGTAAGAGACCTGCCAGTAGCTGAAGATTAGAATTATTAAAATAGGTTTGTTTGTTTTTAATCAGGCTGAGAGGCTCACGCACGCCACAGCGTTCAGACACGCGCCGCAGCCAATCAAACGAAAAGCATGTTAAAAAACGCAGCACAAACACAAAGCACGAACCCATAACTACAAGCCCCAGCGTCCTGCGTGCCATGAGCGCGCAGAACGCTGAGGCAGCCTGCGCGCGAAAACAAAACTTAAAGAAAGCCGGCTCCGCCGCCATTCATCCCCACGGGCGAGCCAGCATGGCCCGTGGGGGAAGAAAATGAAACAAACCCGCCGCCCCTGCTCTTCCGTTCGAAGGGACTGCCACCGCGCCAAAAATAAAAACAATCCACCCACCACCCCTCCCCCGCAACTGCCCTTCTTCCCAACGGGAAAACAAGCATGGCCCGTGGAAACGAAAGGCACCCTCCCCGCAACAACGCTCCCTTCCCAAGGGCCATCCAGCATGGCCCATGGGATCAAAAGGCACCCCCCGCCGCAAGTGCCCTTCCTAACCATGGGCAAACAAGCATGGCCAATGGGAAGAAAAGGCACCCCCGCTGCAAGTAGCCTACCTTCCCACGGGCCACCAAGCATGGTCCGTGAGAACAAAAGGCACCCCCCCCTAAAAAAAGGACACACCAAAAATCAAATCAAAACCATTCAAAAAAAGAAATCTAACCTTTAAAAAATAAACACAAACAAAGACAGGAAAAACATACAACAAAAAACAACAGGGCCCCCCCCCAACAAAATTCATATCCCCGCGTCCTTTTCACTTAAATATCGTAGATCACAACTTACCAACACAGGTCCAGCCACGCCGAGAAACAGAATTGAAATGGCAAAAGAACAGGAAGAATACACAGGACAGGACAAACATTACGCAACAGCACCACCAAGTGGCCACAGGAAAAATGACACTCAATGAATTCGAATTACACTTACACATTTTAAAAAAAATCTTATCCAAAGTACACCTATCACCAAAAAAAAAAAATGACAAATTATTTTTAAAAATGCAATTATTGGGAAAAAATATATATCAACCTTTCCACTTTTAAAAATCCAAATTTATTTATAACAGTTTAAAAAACTACCTATGTATAAAAAAACAATATTTTTAAAAAATAACATAACTCATTTAAACACACATACAACAAAAATCATCCAAAACCATTTCTCATATTTTTTTAAAAACAAAACCCCAAAAAAAGCCCGGCAACGCTGGGCAACCCTTGCTAGTTTATTATAAGTGAGGTAATATTCTGTGTTCCCACAAATTTTAATAAATTCTGTTGAAGATACACTTGTGTGGTATTGTTTCCACTGTTTAGAAGATTAGTTGTAAATGAAGATGTCAAACCAAAACATAAAAAATGTAAAACCAAAACATCATAAACCACAAATTATATTAGCCATGATCTAAGTTAATCATTGTTATATTATTGCTCCATTGCAAAAACCTTGAGGAAGACAGTTTGACACATAATCAGCTAGCCAGATAATTCACAGGCTTTTTTGAGTACTATAATGCTATTCTGTGGACCATGGTTAGGTGAAAACAAGAGTTTTACTTTACAGTTGAACCCTTAACTAGGATTGCAGCAGCAAAACCTAAGTGCTGTGTCTACCCCAGGTTAGAGTTTTAGAAGGCACATGGCATGGTATTTGTTATTATGAACCTTTGAAAATCACACTCTTGTTGTCTGCCTATATTTAGGATGGGGAAGCATTGTGAAGCATCTAAGTCTCTGCAAAAATGCCTAATAATTGTGTCTGGTTGATTATTCAAGTGTTGTATGATTACTGGAATGTGCAGAGGCAAATTTCTAGATTCACTGTGGTGATTTTCTTATTGCATCAAAATTATAATTTTGGCAAGTGGGGAAGCTGGGATGTGACTGATATTGCATACACTGATGAAGTAAGATTTCTGTTTGAGCTTAGTGAAATTTCTCAGACAGATGGTACATTTTCAGCTCTGCATTTCCTCATTACAAAAAGCTTTGCAACTTGATGTTGTTAGGCTAGACTACTAATTATAACTTCCATTGTCTTTGACCATTGGCCGTGTTGGCTCTAATTATGATAGGGATTGTAATCCAACAACATCTGGTGGCTTTGGCTTTGCCAGAGATGATATGAGGTATTTATATACCCTTCAAAATGACAGTTGACAAAGTGATAATGTGGATCTCAGCTCTAGATACCTTCCAGAAGGAGCTTCAAGTATGTGGATGCATCAGGATAGTAGAAATATTTTTATTTGGAAAACTACTCACCACAACCCAACAAAATTAAGACAGACCCCCTGAGTCAAGTCGTATTAATGAGACAGATTATTTAGATCCATTTCTGTGTGGTGGCTTAGTGGTTAAGACACTGAGCTTGAAGACTGGAAGGTCAGGGTTCAATACCTGAGTGCAGCATGATGGATCTTAGGGACATGAAAGGAGCCTCATTTGGGCATCCCTTGAGTGGAGTTTCTCCAGCAAAAATCCTTTCAACCTAAATTAATTTCTGACACAAAATTTATTTATCTGGTCTCTGGCTTAAAGGACAAAGACTGTTTTGGTCATTTTGGTGAATGACTTACACCAGGGACTGGATGGGGTGAATGTGCCCCTGTAGTTTCTGCTGAATCACTTGAAGGCTGTTGATATAATCTTCCTGAGTATCTCTAACACAGGGATTCTCAACCTGTGGCCCGTGGGCCTGATGCAGCCCATGGCACCATTTCATGTCGTGGTTCCATGATAAGTTGCCTTATTGCCATTTCCCCCAGAACTCATGAGCCAGATTTGCTGGACCAGCCTGTCTCTGCTGAACTAAGCCTGGCCAGAGAAAGCACACCCTTAGGCCGTGCTGTCCAAGGTGGGTTCTTGCTCGCACTGCGGCCGTCGGCCTCACCAAAGTTTGAGCATCCGAGGTCTTCTGGCAAGTAGAGTCCCTTTGCACCCTCCACCTTCACCACACCAGGAAGTGACATGTGATGGAGGAATGGCAAAATGGCCATCCATTCCCCGAAGTTGTCTGAGGGAGCGTGACCCGGCCCTCGGCTTAAAAAGGTTGAGAACTCCTGCTCTAAGGGATAGACCATGGAGGCGTTGCTCTGCATGGCCAGAAGCCCTTCCTGGAGGAGAAATGTAGGAGTTGGTGCTAGGGGAATCTTGTTAAACGCCTTGTTTTTTAGCCTGTGGAGTCCCTTGTGGTTCTGTTTTGTCTCCCATGCTATTTTACATACACGAAACCACTGGGATAGGTTGGCTGGAGTTTGGAGGTTTGGTGCCATCCTTATGTGGATGACACCCAACTCTAACTGTCATTTCCATCTAATTCCAAAGAAGTGATTTTAGTTCTTAATCAGTGTCTGGTGCCAGTAAAGGAGTGGATGAGGGTGAATAGTGTGAAGCTTAACCTAGACAAGAAAGGTGCTGTCAGTCAGTTGAAAGACACCTCAGATAACCAGTTTTCAGCCTGTGTTTGGTGGGGTTAAGCTGCCCCTGGGAACACAGGTTTGCACCTTGTGTTCTTCTGGATTTATTCCTGAGTATGAATGCTCAGCTGACAATGGTGGCCAGGTGTACTTTTGCATGCCAAGATCTTGTTTTCTCCCTCTTATGTTAAGGGATCAGGACTCGCTGTATAGTTTTATCTGAATCTTAATAAACATAATGCCTCTTGGCATTTCTCCCTTTGTCCTTCTCTATATAAACAGGCAGCCAGATAGCTTAGCTAATATTCTAGTTCAGAACTTCTCAACCCATTGCTCTGTATGTATTTTACATGGGAATTCCTGACATCCTCAGAAAGTATACCTAATGACCATGTTGGCTGGGCATGATGGATTTTATAATCTAGCACATCTGGAAGTTACTGAAGGAAGGCTGCAACTAACTGGAGGGACTAGGAGCAAGGACTTTTACTTAAGGCCTCAGCCATGGACATTAACTCTGTATTTGATATTAATATTTGTTTGGTTTCTCACGTTGCTTTGGCCCTGAGTGTCTCCGCAGCAGAGTATACTGCTCCAGTATAGAGTACATCCACACTCACAAAACAAATTGACATCGCTGCTAATGAAGCCATGCATATAGTGACATGATGCCTCTAACCTACACCAGTTGAGAAAATATGCCGTTTTGTTGGTATTGCTCCACCTAAGATAAGGAGAGAAGTAGCAGTGGATGCTGAGAGAACTAAGCAAGAGAATGACCCCAAGCCCACCGACTTAGACACAGGAAGATCTTTATGACAAGAACAAACATTCTTGAGGGTACATAAGAAGAAAACCAAATTAGAAGATGGAGGAAGGAACTCACTGGACAAGGAATATTAAAGGAGAATATATTTGAGGAACTCAACCTCCCCATGTCACTTAGAGGACCCTGAATAGGCGGTGGGCTGGAGTCCCTAAATGCAAGACCAACATGCTCAAGTGGGGGCTCCTGGCAGACAACAACACACTGTGTGAATGTTGAGAGATACAGAATCTGGCACATTTACTGGTCTGTAGATTACTGCCAGAGACATGCACTGAAAAGGACTTATGTTTGGCCAATGACAAAGCCAGGAAAGTGGCTTCATTTTGGTAGTCCAGGATTTGTTCAGGACACTAAAGAAGAATTAATATTTGTTGATAAAATACATAAACAGGACCTCATACATAGAGGTTCTTTCTCTCTCTTTCAGATGTGTATTAATATTTGTCATTTTGTTTTTTTAGTTATAAAATCTTAGCATACTGCAGTATTAAATTCCCATGCCAAATATAAATGGATGGAGCACATGTAAACTCATTTCCCACATGGGAAATAAATATTTTGTCACATAGTACTGTAAGAAGAGAGGGGTTCAAATGATTTCTTAAGTTTTTCAAAAGGGTGGAAATGTTGAATTTGCAATAATGTACAATTTTACACATAATTGACAAACCAGGGCAATTTCCCTCTCCTCCCTTCTTTATGAACCTATTTTATATATTTAACAAGTTTACTTCTGTCTTTCTCACAGATGGCATTGAGAGATAGGCAGGATATCTCTCAATGCCATTTCTAGGGAATCCTAAGCAGGTGAAGGCATCTGCATGGGAATACCCTGAAGGAAATGGTGAGTCACTGTGTGAGACAGAATGCTGGACTGGATGGGCTGTGGTCTGTTCCAGCAAGGCTGTTTTTATGTTCTTATGAAAATCCAGTGGATGTTGGCAAACTGAATAGTACCAAAAAGTAGAACTTACATCATCCAAAAGGGGATGCTATTTTACTTAAAACTGAATATGTTTACTTATATGTTCAGATGCAATATTTGAATCTTTTAAATAATTTGAATAGAATTACAATTTGTTTGTGTAAGAACATCAGTGACCAGGCAATCCATTTTTCTGCTGAGTCTGTGGTCCAGGTGGAGAATGTGGCAACATTAAGCTCTCTGATCTTAGCCTTTCTACTTCTTTATATTTAAATCAATCTTGGACTGGTCAATTCATCAACTACAAGACATCTTTGAAAAAATAAATAATCCTTTCACAGCCCTTCAGATTGAAAAAAACATTTCCCCTCCAATATAGTGTGTGACCCCCCCCCCCTTAATCCAGTGCCGAATATACAAGGAAAGCTAGGTTGTTCTTTAAGAATTTCCTTGGTTCCTAAAGGAAACACGATGATAATAAAAATCAGTGTTTTTCTATATTTTAACCCCCCAAATGGCTATATTTTTAATTTCTGGCAATTGCTTTGATGTTTTCCCACACTGACTGGCTGTTCTTTGTACAATGAGATATTTGGATTGCTGCACAGAAGCTTGGTCACGTGAAGGGCAGCTTGCTGACAAGGAGGCATGCAGTTGCCTGTTATATTTTTATCAAAAATAAATATATTTGGTGAACTCTAGTCCAAGAAAGTTGATGTTATAAACAGTGGTAGGCTCAAAAAGAATTTAATACCACACTGTGGGCATGGTATGGTGGGCATGGCCAGAGGGAAGCCCTGCATTGCACCTGAATTAGGACTACTTTATTTCAAACCTTGTGGGGCCAGCCAGAATTTCTGTTGCCGGTTCTGGCAAACTGGTGCAAACTGCTGATTTATTTATTTATTAGTTCAAATTTATATTGCCGCCCCCTTGCCGGTTATAATGCCCACCACTGGTTATAAATCAGGAGTTCTCAAGCTTTATAAGCCACGGTCCAGGTCACACTCCCCCAGACAGCTTTGGGGGGTCAAATGGCCTTTTGCCCTTATTCCACCATGTGTCACTTCCTGGTGTGGTGGAGGTGGTGGTGGGCCACATGAAATGGTGCTGCGGGTTGCAGGTTGAGAATTCCTTTTATAAATAATAATATTCTTCAACACTGTTTCTTTTAAAAGAGTCATTCTTTCATTCATTCATTTTTATACTGCCCATCTGACTTAACTGTCACCCTGGGTGGTAAACATACATATAAAATAAAATAAAATAATAAACGTCCTGTATAAGTGATGGCGAACCTTGGCACTCCAGCTGTTCTTGGACTTTAATTTTCAGAAGCCCAAGTCAGCACTCCTGCTGACCAGGGCTTCTGGGAATTGAAATCCAAGAACAGCTGGAGTGCCAACTTTCACCATCACTGTTATACCCAGTGGTGGGTATCAGTAGGTTCGCCCCAGTTCACTAGAACTGGTAGCAGAAATTCTGGCTGGCCCCACCCATCCAAGTTTGAAATAAAGTAGTCCTAATTTGGGTGCAACGCAGGGCTTTCCCCCTGGCCACTCCCACCATACCATGCCCACAGTGTGGTAGTAAACTTTTTTTTGGAGCCCACCACTGGTTATACCCATCTGAACCAAATCAACACCAGTAATCCCAAATATGCAAGACAAATTACAACAGAACAACAATGATGGCAATAAACCTGTATACATTTGCAAAGGCAAAATTAAACCTGGGGCAAAATATTAACAAATGTCTTCTTTAAAAGTTCTTCCTTGGCCAATTTATGAAATACAGAAAGCAAGAGAGCCTGCTAGACATGTGACAGAAGGGAATTACACAATGATAGAGCCACTGCAAAGAAAGCTCTGTTCTAGTAATAGTCTTCCGGGCCGCCCTTGCAGTTGGCAGCTGCAGTCCACAAGCTTGAGAAGACCTGGTTGTCTGAGCAGAATTCATTGGGGATAGATACTCCACCAATTATTGAAGTCAGAAACTGTTCAGGACTTAGTTTGTTAAAACCAAAACCTTGAAACGACCCCAGAAGCCTACAGGTAACCAGTGCAGCTGAGAGTGTAGGGAAAATCTGATCAAAATGTTGGCTCCTGGGGTGTGTGGCCTAATGGCGGACTGAATGGACTGAACTTTCCCTCGCTCGGAAAGAACGATGATGAAAGAGGCTTTTTAAAAGAGTTTAAAATGTTCCGGAGACATTAAAAAAGGTGAAGGAGAAAGATTAAGTCAACAACTGATGGAATTTACTTTGGACTGGCTGGAAAGCTGAGTGAAAAAGGAGAGAGACGTGAGTTTCGAATTTCAAAGAGGAGTGGGGGCTGGGCGGACTTTGCCAGTGCAGGAATGGGAGATTTTTCCTAGCTGAGGACTGGGTTTGGACTATAATTGCCTAAAGTGATAAAGGCAGCAAAAGGCAAGCAAAAGCAAAAGGCAAGCCGACGGCCGGACTGAGGGGGGTGGGGTGAGTTTGCTGGGATTTGAAAGGGGAAAGTGAAAGCGAGCCTCATTCAGCCTGGCTAGCCCTGAAGCATTCCGGAGCTGAGCAGAGCTGTGAGGAACTTGCTTGGCTTGGAAAAGCTGCTGCTGAGAGTGAGTTCTTGGAAGTGGTGTAGGGGGAGAGGGATCCCCCCCCCTGGAAAATATTAAAGATTGGATGATGGACATTCAGGCTTAAAAGTGGAGAGTTTGGTGGCTTGGAACCTTTTTCCTTTCTTTGGAGTTTTGGATATTTGGATACAAAGTTGCTGTGATTTGAGTCCCATTACATTAATATACTGAACTTCAATATGGAATAAGATGGCGCTGGGAGTCTGATCAGTGGTGTCTCTTGGAAAGTATTGTTTTGTCTTCTTCATTCTTGGGACCGGAAGTTTGTTTTGCCTTCTCTCTTTTTTCCATTGGATTACAAGCATCTTGGGTTTTTGTGTGTGTGTGTGTGTGTGTGTGGAAGTGGCAATTGGTTGTTACTTGCTTAAAGATATATAAGGACGGTTAAAAGAGTGTGGACTGACTGTGTTACAGAAGATATACTTTTGTGGAGTTAAACTGGAGGCTGTTTGCAATTGGAACAGTGTTTGAATGAAATGTCAGGGAAGAGGGAAGGAGAAGGAGAAAGTGGGCTGGATAAGAGTAGAGAGACAGTCATCTTCAGACAGGATTTTTAAAAGGCTCACCAGGATAGAACAAGAGGAGTCGGAGATGAAGAAAACAATGCAACAGGAAATAAAGGATTTGGAGGACCAAGAGACTGTGAGAAAAATTGCACAGCAATTACAACAACAACAGCAAAAAATAGTGACAACTCCACCTACGATGGCATCTGCAGCTGTGAAATCTATTGTAATAACAACACCAAAGGTAACAACAGCAACAGCTGCAACAACAACAACTATAACAACCACAGCTGCGACGACACCAACAGCAGTAACAACAACGGCAACTATAATGACAGTGACAACCCCATCAATGTTGCTAATAAAGGGGGGGCAAGGGTTTAAATCAGATGTTGATAAATTTTATGAGAAGGTGGATAATTTGGAACAAAAAATTGGAAATATATTTGTTCAGGATAAACAGGAATGAAAACAAGACATGCAAGATTTGATGGCAAACATTATGAAGGGTTTTGATGATTTTAAAAAAGGGCAGAATAAACTTAAGGAAGAACAAGAGGTGATGAAAAAAGAGCAGGAGGGGATAAAAGCAGAGGTGTCAGATATGAGAGAAAGAGAGAAAGAAAGGGAAAATAAGGTGGGGGACCATGAAAAAAGGTTAGAATTGGTGGAAGAACAGATGAGACGTGCGAACGTGATAATTCCGAAAAATGCCAGAAGGTATGCCAGATAAATTAAAAGAAAGAATTGTAAAATGGTTAGATGGAATTATGGAAGGAGGTTTCACGCCATATGGTATTATAAGTGTCTTTCGGTTGGGTTCAAGAAGGGGTAAAGTTGGGGAATGAAATGTACTGGTAAAGTTCGCCAATGTTGCTGATAAATTCGATTAATGGCTCTCATTCGAGTGAAGGGGTCAGAAGTTTTAAAATAGATGGTTCAGATATTGAAGTATACAATGATATTCCAATGGAGTATTGCATGTGGAGGCAATCGATTAAGCCAATTACAAAGAGATTCCAAGATAAAGGAGTTAGATATAATTGGAAATTTCCACGTCAATTGAGTTTTTGATATATGATATATGATGAGTGAAGATGTCAATGTCATGGATGTAATGGTGGATGCAAAATTACTGGAATTCAGAACTAAAGAGTGGGATGAACTGAAGGAGGAATTGATTGTTTTGGGTGGGTTCATGAGAAGGGGAAATGATAATGAGAATATGCCCAAAGGAGCGGAAGGAGGGATTGATTTGAGTGGAAGTTAGTTTGGGTTCCTATTAAGCCTGCACAGTTGGTCGCGCTTCCCCCTCCCCCGTTTGTTAATACAGAGGCTACTTGCAGAAAAGTGGGGAGGGATAGTAGTAGATTGTTTATATGTTTTTTATTATTATTTTTAGAGTTGTTTTTTCTTTTTCTTTTCTTTTTCTTTAATAGATGTTTGGGAATGGGGGTTTGTTGTTTGTTGGAGTGCACGCCCATTGGAGGAAGTGGAGAAAAGGGAGAATTGGGGTTAGAAAATAAGGAATGAAAAATTTGAAAGTATTAACCTGGAATGTGAAAGGTACTGGTCGTCAGGTGAAGAGAAGAAGATTAGAAGCAGCTCTTAGGAAAGACAAACCGGACATAATCTTTCTACAGGAAACTCATCAAAAATCAGAGGAAACTAACAAATTATTCTTAGGATGGACTCAATTTTATGAAAAATCATATGGTACATCAAAGGCAAGAGGTGTAGCAATTATGATATCAAGTAGAGTTGGATTTGAGATGGTAAAAAGTATTTCAGATATAGAAGGAAGATATTTAATAATAAAAGGAAAAATAGACGATGAGGAGATAACCTTGGTAAATTTGTACGTACCAAATGAAAATCAAAATAAATTTTTAGATAAGGTGTATAATATATTGAATAAAGAAAGAACAATAAAAATGATTGTGGGTGGGGACTTCAATTTAATAAGATCAAATATAGATACTACAAATATAGCTAGAAGGGGGGAGGAGATAAAATACAAGTGCTGGATAAATGGATGAAA
Source organism: Bradypodion pumilum (assembly GCA_035047305.1). Classification (NCBI taxonomy): domain Eukaryota; kingdom Metazoa; phylum Chordata; class Lepidosauria; order Squamata; family Chamaeleonidae; genus Bradypodion; species Bradypodion pumilum. The sequence continues at coordinate 54,308,462 of JAWDJD010000003.1, read as the reverse complement.
GGATTAGGGTTAAAAGATACTTGGTGGGAGCTTAAAGTATCAGAAAGGGTTTATACTCCCCCCCCAGGTTTATAACACGTATTCTAGAATAGATTATATATTTGTAACTGACAACCTGATAGGGAATTTGGATGAAATTGAAGTTGGAATCTTTAGAGAGTCGGATCATGCAAAAAGTATTGTTAGAAATGAGATTGGATGGTACAAAGATTAGGAGAAATTGGAGATATTATACTAAATTATTTAAAGATGAAAAATGTAAAGAACAAATAGTTGAAAGATGGGAGCAAAATTGGAAATGGAATGATACAGGCGAGGTTCGATATAATGTGGTGTGGGATACGATGAAGGCAATATTTAGAGGGGAAAGTATTAAATTGGCTAGTTTTAAAAATAAACAATTAAAAGGTAAGCAGGAGGAAATTGAGAAAGAGATTAAACAGCTACAAGAAAAACATGCACTAACTAAAGACAGGAAAGTTTATGAAAGAATGCAGGGGCTGAGGAAGGAGTTAATAGGAAAGGATATTGAAAAAGTGAAAAGAGATTTGGTTTATCTAAAGAGGGAATACTTTGAATATTGTAATAAAAATTCAAAATTATTGGCAAGAGCTGCTAAGGAAAAAATAAATAAAAGGGAAATAGGGATTCTGGTAGATAAAAAGGGTATAATGTATAATAAAACAAAAGATAAATGTAAGGTTGTAAAAGAATTCTATCAGGAGTTATATTCAAGAAAAAAATATAAACCTGGGAAAATTAAAAGATAAAATTGAAAGTCAGATTAAAAACAAAATCGATCAGGAACATAAACAAATAATGGAGGAGCCAATTACTGAAAAGGAGATAAAAGAAATAAGAGGCAAATTGAAGATGGATAAATCGCCAGGTGAAGATGGATTGCCAGCGGAATTTTATAAAGAGTTTAAAGATATAATTGTTCCAAAATTATTAAAATTGTATAATTTTATTTTAGATGGAGGTCATTTTCCACCCTCTTGGTATAGAACTATAATAGTATTATTGCCAAAACCTGGGAAAGATTTGGAAAAGGTAGAGTCATATAGGCCCATCTCTTTAATAAATCAGGATGCTAAGATTTTTATGGCGATATTGGCAAAGATGTTAAATAGCTTCATGGATAAATATATAAATAATGACTAGGTGGGATTTATTAAAGGTAGATACATGGCAGATCAAACAAGGCGAGTTATAGATTTAATAGACATTGCAGGACAAACTAAAGAGAAGGTAGGATTATTAGCTTTGGATATTTTCAAGGCATTTGATTCTTTGCAATGGATAACAATTAATGAGATAATTAAAGGCTATGGATTTGGAGGTGGGTTTATAAAAACGATAGAACAATTGTATCAACAAGGGCATGCCAATGTTAGGGTAAATGATGGCGTTATGGAAGAAGTAAGATTAGAAGCAGGAACAAGACGGGGATGTCCACTATCCCCAATATTATTTATAATGGTGATGGAAATATTAGCAAACAATATAAGGGAGGATAAAGAAATAGAAGGAATATTAGGAAATAAAGTTAGTTTATATGCTGACGATACTCTTAAAATCATGAAATATCTGGGGAAGACGTTGGGAAAAATACAGAGGCATTTGGAGGAATTTGAACAAATAACTGGATTGAGGATAAATTGGGATAAATCTGAAATGTTATTGAATAATATAGACAAGGAAGAACAAGGGAGAATTAAAAATAGATTTAAACTACAGATTAGAAATAGTGTGAGATATTTGGGGATAGATATTTCAAGCAAAATAGAAGATTTAAGAAGATTAAATTATGATAAACAAAAAAAAAGGACTCAAAGCAAAAATTTCACAATATAAAAATTTGAAGCTGTCTTGGTTTGGCAGGGTAGCATTGACTAAAATGATGGTACTACCAAAAATAATTTTTTTGTTTGAAACCCTACCGATCCAATTTACAGATAAAGAAATTAAGGAATTTCAAGCTTTAATAAATAATTATTGTAATGGGGGAAGAAGAGCTAGAATACCAAAGAAAATGTGGTACCAGTCACAAAAAGAAGGGGGCCTGGGAATACCGAACTTGAAAATTATTATAATGCATTCCATATTAAAGATTTTAAGTTAAGATTTTAATGAAAGAGGTAGTTATTTGGGAGGAAATTGAAATGATGGAATTAAAGGAGTTGGGTAAAAGTGTGTTTCTAGGGAATGAAAAAGGAAAAATAATGGTTAAAAATAGAATGATGAGATCGATGTTGGGAGTTTGGAAGAAGGTTAAAATGAAACTATCCCCGAATATATCGCCAATAATTGTGTTTGAAGATATTTAAAAATTCCCAATAAAAATTGATGATAAAATGAAGGAAATTTTATTAAAGAACGAGATTTTCCTGTTGAAAGATTGGATACGAGTTTGTAGCGATGATGGGAAAAAATAAGAGCTGTATGATCAAATGAAGTTGAATTGGTTACAGATTATGAGGATAAATAAGTGGAATAATAGTTATGTGAGAGAGCAGAGTCTGGAAAGAAGCAAAACTGAATTTGAAGAGTTAATATGGAAAGTAAGAAAGTCGGAAATTGGAATTAAAGGTACGGTTAGTAAAATATATAAAATAATAAATGTAGAAAGTAATTCACAAGAGACATTAAAAAATGCTTGGGAACAAGATTTGAAGATAAGCATAACCGAAAGAGTGGAAAAATAAATGGAAAAAAAGAGGTATGAGATTCATGTCCATCAGTGTTAAAGAGCATAATTTCAAAATGTTGTGGAAATGGTACTTGACCCCATTGAAACTGTACCAGATAGATAAAAAATAATAATTAAATGTGTTGGAGATGTAAAAATATATTGGGTTCATATGTACATATGTGGTATGAATGTAAAAAGGTTGAGACATTTTGGGAGGAAATCGAGAAGGAGATGGTTAATATTATGAGAACATCTCTCAAATTGGGGCCAAGTAACATCTTGTTGACGGATGTAGATAATATGAACCTAGATGATGATAAGAAAGAATTATTGGCTATAATGCTTACTATGGGTAGAATGTGTATAGCAAAAAATTGGAAGAACGATATAACATTAAAAGTAGATGATTGGTATAAGGAGATGTGGGATCTCGCATTGAATGAAAAATTAACATGGGCGTTGAATTTCAAAAAAGGAATAATTAAAGAGAATAGATTCTGGAACACATGGAGACAGCTTGTGGATCATGCTTTGAAGGGCGAGGGGAAGAATAGACTGACACCAGACAATTGAAGTTTTGGGCACAGTAGAAATCAATGGGAAATACCACATCCTCCCGGGCAATGTAAGTACACGGGGTGAATGATGTATAGAATGTAATATTGGAATAAATTGATAGGGATAGAAATAGAAATATAATTGTTTTAGACAAATTGATTTGAATAGAAATTAGATAAAATAAGAAGTTACTGGTCACTAATGTTTAAGAGCAAAGTTGGGATATCTACCATCGTGATAATAAAACATTAACGAGACAGTAAGTTAAATGTTAAATTTCAAAGGTGTTACATTTAGACATATATACATCTAATTTTATTGTTTAAAGATTCCCTTTTTTCTCTTTTTTAGTGATAATGTCAAATGTATCATTTATATGTTTGCCTATGTTGTTTTTCTTCTTCTTTCTGTATTTGTATGTTACTTTTTTCTGAAAATCAATAAACATTTTTTTAAAAAATGGCAAAAAAATGTTGGCTCCTGGCTCGAACTGAGCGGCTGCACTCTGAACTTGCTGCAGCTTCCAAACTGACTTCAAAGGAAGCCCCACATAGAGTCATTACAATAATCCATTCTTGAGATACCAATGCATAAAACTGTGTTTCATGAAGGAGTGGGCAGATCCGGGCTTTCCGCTTAGGGTGGAAAAAGTAGCCCTAACTACGGCAAATATTTGCTCTTCCATAGAGAGAGCCAGATACAGAGTAATTCCCAAATACCAAACCTTGCAAGAGTAATCTTGTCCAGACAAAGCAAGGTATTACCCAGCCTATCAGTGGATAGTCCCAACAACAGGTTTTCTATCTTGTCTGGATTCAACATCAACCTTTTAGCACTCATTCAAACCATTATCCTATCCAAATGCAGGACTGAAGTCTTTCAAGTACTGTTCTTAGTAGTGGTGGTTCTTGAATCTACCTTTTGCTATGGCAAGGAAGTACACTATGATGTTGGCTCTCAAGAACACTTTCAAAGCAGAACTACACTACTGAGTGTCCATGGACATTTCTAAGCCAGCAGGGAATCTTCAGAAAAATGGAGTGTTATTGAGAGCAAATGTTCTGCAATCTGAGGTTCTCTGTACAATGTCTGCCAGCCAGAAGCATTCCTTAATTGTAGGCTTTCCAGCCTTGGAAGAAAATATGCCAGAGAAAGGAGTAATGCCAAAATTCTGCATTCACAGATGATCATACCAATTTGTATTTCGTTTTGTGTTGACTACAACTGAACTTGCAGATCATCTTTTAAAGAGCACAGAAGGATGATGGTAATGAGTGTGATATTTGTTGTTCCTACAAAGAGAGCAGTTTAATCATTAGAAGTGAGAAATAGCAAGGTTTTGAGTGTGTTTTTTAAGAGTCTATTTCAAATCCTGAAAAATGTTGAACTGTTTTGTTCCCTGCAGAACTCTAGTGATGCAGTGGATAAACTGCTGTGCTGCAACCAGAAAGTTGTGATTTCAATTCTGACCAGGGATCAAGGTTGATTCGGCCTTCCATCCATCTGAGATTGGTAAAATGAGTACCCAGTATATTGGGGGCAAAATGCTAATTAACTTGTGAACCACCAAGAGAGTGCACTAAGTGCTATGGGATTGTACATATGTGTAGTTGATATTTTGTCGAAAATTGAAGATCCAAATTATCCTATGTCACACAGTTTTATTGATCACATATCCCCTCTGTGTCTTTGTTTCTAAGTATGTCAGATATCCAGTGCTGTAGACTCAGTAAAGTAGAACATGCCTACTGCTCAAGTAAAGGGAAAGAAGACAGAGCTTGGATAAATTACATGGATTACAGCTCTCAGACTGCCCGAGTAAGCACTGCCAGTGTATGATGCTGTAGTTTAGAAAATAACTTCATTGAATATGTCTATGGAGTTAAAGAGCAGAACAATCAATTGGCTCCATTGGATGATGTGTTACAGACAGATCAGCAGGGTCTCAGGATCAAGTAGAAATAATAGTATGTGGTGTTTGTTTTCTTCTGTTGTTGCTTCATAGGATCTGGACAAAAGTTTATGTTTATTAACTTTAGAGGTTTCCCGTTTTTTCTTCTATTAAGCTCCAAAGATAATAGAGTGAGGAAAGAGTGGTGCTTGATTCCTAGGTTTACAACGATATGAAATATTGGATAGCCCCCAGACACTATCTGGAGAAGATTTGTCGGGGTGGGAGGGGTGGGGGGTGGAACTTCAAAGAATATTCCCCAAGGAACATTCTAGAAAATAAATTTTCTTATTTTGCATGGGGGAACATGTGTTTATTTATGTATTTATGTAATTTTGTTAACATTTATTGTCTGCAGGGTGGAGCATGAAGTAGATCACAAATATAAAAAATCCAATAAGGAGCAGAAAGATTAAGATGCATCATAAAGCAACAGTCAATAGTAAATTAAATCAATGGCAGGAAATAAAATTTATAGTCTACTGTCAAATTTTTCTAGAGACCCAGCACTGGAGATCAGCTTAGCTTCTTTTGAAGTAAGATCGTGTAAGATGAGAAAGTCATGATGCCCATTGGCACAATCTATGCTTCTAATAAATATGACATATGAAAGAATGTCTCATTTATAGGCAGTGACCTCCATACGGTTGTCTGTAGAGTGAAATGCTTAATATCAATCTAGAAAGAAGCATGTCAGCACAGGGTCTGTGAAAATAGCAAGACAAAGTTGCAGTGCTGGTTCAAAAACAGCTGAGATAAACAACCAATAAACAAAGAGAATGATAAGACTTAAGAAAATAAAATCCATAGTGGCTCAGAGTTAGATATGTGCCCTGGTCTCCTGACCTGACCCATGCCCCCCAAAAGGCATACAGAACAAATCTCACACACTCATGCCTTTGGGGGGATACTTCAACTTGGCATTTGTCTACCTCTGTGTCTGTTGTTTTTCCTTTCTGAATCTCCCACCACACAACCAAGAAAACAGATCACAAAGGCAGTTGTTGTTATCCACTGTCAAGTCACTTCCTTTCCCCTCTCCTAGACTAGGAACAGCAGCTGAAATATAGATAACAATCTAGGACCAGCCATCAATCTTTAATGTGCCAGTTCTTATTTGGAGGCCTGTGTTTTGAAAATTTCTTCCTGCTTCCTCCCCCCCTAAAAATAAAACTGCTTAGATTTTAAAATCCCAACTTGTAGGAGGCACAAGGCCGTGTTCATTGGCTGTGGCCACATATCCCTGTGTCCTAAAACCCTGTGTTCTCATTCTGTTGTGTATTAAGGCACAATTGCAAGTTGTGCGGGCAGCGCCTTGCAAGGAAGAAAATGGCGGTTTCCCACCACCCAAATTAGGAGCTAAAGTTGGTGCAAAAAAACCCGTTCTGGGTACGCTCATTATGCTAATCAGAGTCCTGTGATTAGCTACAGTTTTGGATCATGTTCCTCATTGGTTAATTACATATATACCCTGTTATGATTGGTTAGTTATGGTTATTCGGTGGGTCGCTACTTTATATCAAGGAGACACCGCCGGGAAGACACTATATAAGTCCCACGAGTAAATAAGGGTGGGGCCGGACCAGATCTATACTACCCATTCCGCACAAGTAGCCAGCAATGTGCTAAGCCTGGGTCTCCTCCACTATGCTACAGCTTCTGGTGTAGCTAGTACTTGCCTCCTACATGGCAGATTCCGGAAGGACTGATTTCATGGGATTGTATAGCCATCTCTATGACCAGAGCAACTTGTAAGCATAACCTAAAAGACTGTTGAATAAAGACTTGCTGCTGTTCTGTTCATCATTATCTGGACTATTGCTTATAAGGGCTGGACATAACACATTCTCTAACTTCTATTTGCTGAGCAGAAAGCTCTGAAAGGGGTCTGAATGTGAGTTGAATGTCTCATACAACAGAGAACACAAACAAAAAAAATCCTCTGATTACTTGGAAAATCTTATTTGTGTCCTGTTGGGGAAAAAAGTAGAGCTCCTCTTCTGAACTTGACACTAGCACTGTTCAAACATTTAGTATGGGGATAACTTGAATCTTCATGGCTAAGATGCTGAACTTTATGACTGCAAGGTCGGCAGGTCGGCAGTTCAAAGCCCTAGTGCTGCTGAGTGAGCTCCCATCTCTGTCTCAGCTTCTGCCAACTGAGTAGTTTGAAAGCAAGAAATTAAAAGTTGATAAATAGGTACAACTTTGATGGGAAAGGTAAAAAGTGTTCCATGCACTCTGGTGTCTGGTCATGCCTGCTGCAGCTCTTGGCTGTAAACAAAGATGAGCATCATACCCTAAAGTCGGATACGATTGGCTTTCAAGTAACAGCGAACTTTACCTTTACCTAACTTGAATGTATGAGGGAACTCAGCAGGCAAACAAAGTTCTTCCTACCATCATTTCTTCTCATGGAAGATATGCATCCTTCATGTAGGCTGCCTTGAAGTGTGTTCAGTAACCTTCCTTTGCCAACATTTGAAGCTGTATCCTGTTCAGATGACACTCTTCACAAGACAAGCAGAATGAAAAGGATAGGGAAACTCTCTTCATTCACTCAGAGAAAGCCTGTTCTAAATGCCGTGAATGGGGCTACACAAGATGGCAAAGTCAGGAAAAAGGAGGACACTGGGGATAGGACCAATCCATATAACCCTTTGCCTATTGTGGACACATACTTACTGTGTTCCAGAATTTGAAAAGTTACTTTTTTATGATATCACACCAAATCCTGAATCCATCATTCCAATGAGCTGAGGAGATTCTCAGAGCTATAGTCCAGAAACATATCTTAACTAAGTTGAGTCCGGCGCAAGAAGTACTCTAACCAGCAGGATCGGGTTAAACTCAGTGATTCTTTATTCAGCTCATAACTCGGACTGGGGAATATGTACAGGGGTGGCCTCTATATATACAGTGATTTGACCATTACAAAATAAGATACATTTAGGTGGGCTTCATAAGGACAAGCAAAACTCAACATTTCCCGCTTTGACATCTATTTGAAATTCGTGCCTTTAGAAATAGTGCGCGTCTGCTCTTCCACTTTGGTGTGGTTTGTCTTTTGAACCTGAATTAGGCTTTGGACACAACACAAGTTCTGCCCCGTGGAACCACAATAGTAGTTATTTAAGTGTTTTCCCTCTTTCCAGCAAGGTGTTGGCTTATTCTTGTCCTTAATATTTTTTTTTGTTTTTTTACAAATTTACAGACACCATGATTTGCACCTGGAAGCACACTCAAATTATCTCCATTGTATGAATAGTTAACTATGAGTTTTGTGTGTCCTTGCAACACTCCATCTTATTTTTTTTGTGTTTATTCATTGGGACACATAAATATCTGCAAGAAGTATTTATGGGATGTAGAATACTGTGCCCCTGGCTTTCATGCTCACTCATCCTTAACCCTGTTAAAATTAAGAGATATACATAATAAATGATTCATTATGAGTAATTATCTCTGGAGATTTTTTTAAATCTTATCAAACCGTAGACTATGTCAATCATATGCTAAGTCTCAAATGGAATTGCATCTAATAATCATCCCCTTTTAAGTAGAGTATCTTATTTCTTAGTTTTCTGGACTGAGGGAGATTCAGTAAAAGTATCCCAGATTCTCAGCGCTTCCAGGAAGACATACAATGTTATTTTATTTTAATCCATCCACAGCCACATTAACTGTCAACAGAACAACCCCTGGAGTCTTAGGATTTCTCATAAACTTTCATCAAGAGCAAATCAATCATTTCTTGGGGGAAAATAGCATCTCAGTCCCAGTGGCTAAGTGCAGACTTCAAAGAGATGACATGTATTGAATAAGATGTTTGATCATATGATTCTGTGAGCATGTGTTGATACTCATTTCTCATTGAAACAATGGCATGTAACAAAGAACCTGAGCAAATGTTATTGGAAGAATGTGACAAAATGTTAATGGCACACCATGTGGTAAATTTCTGAGAGTATTGGACAAAACATCAATATGACAAAAAGAAAAATGATATTTCCAAGCAATATAAAAAGGCTAATATTCTCTACCAAACTTCAACACCCATTAAGGTTAATTGGAAGTATGAGGCAAGTTGCATTCACTTAAATAACACTTTCTGTATAAATTAATCTGTTGAGCCATAGGATTGCTGGAGCAGAGGAAGGAATTACAATGGATGACAAGCTAAACCAGGGATTCTCAACCTGCGGCCCATGGACTGGATGTGACCCACAACACCTTTTCATGTGGCCACACCACCACCACTACCACACTAGAAAGTTCCATGTGGAGGAGGAAGGGCAAAATGGCCATCCAGCCCCCAAAACTGACTGAGGGAGCCTGATCTGGCCCCCGGCTTTAAAAGGTTGAGAACTCCTGAGCTAAGTGTAAGTCAGTAATGTGACGCTAGTAGCAAAAAAAAAATTTGGAAACTGCTATTACAGGATCAATTGATGAGCATCTGTGATAAGCAAGAGCACTGGTTTAATGTAGAAAGCTACACAGGGCTCATAGAGTTTAGTAAAACTGAGATTTTGTACAGCTGTTCCAAGAATCAGCCTCTCTAGGAGCTGTGGCCCAAAATAGTACTTTTTCCAGATGCTGAGTATAACTGAAGTGCCTGAAGAAAAGTCTCTCCAGTCACAGCCAGACTTGTATGGAGAAAGACAGTTCTGCAAATATTTGGGCCCCAAGGCATGGAAGGCTTGGGGCCCAAATCTTGAAACAGACTTGGAAGTGAATTACAGTACCTTAGACGTTGATGAAACATGATTCTGCCAGGTTAGACTAGTTAAGATTCTGGCTGCCACATTTAACAGTAGCGGAAGTTCCAGTTTTTATTCCAAATCAGGTTCACACATAATGCATTACAGTAATCCACATAGAAATGGAAATGCTAAAGGACAAGCTAAACCTAGAACATTTCTTCTCATTGTCCACATTTCTTGAATACTTGACTAAGGTTACAATTAGATAAGAGTGGTTGGAAGCTGGAGGCTGGTAGTGGAAAAAATGATCAGGTTAGTTTAACATTACATAAAATAATACATAAGCACGCACATACACCCACAATCAGAGAAAAGCACAAATGATAACCTTCACTATCTTCAGAAGGTAATTGAGGGAAAGCTCTTATGAAGGATTGGAATAAGGAGAAGTCATCATTTAGCAGTTTGCTACCTGCCTTATTCTTTCCTACCAAGTAAATAGAAGTCTTGTTTGTCCAAACCTTCATAAGCTTTCCTCTCTGTCCCGTCAAGTTACTGAAGCTTATCTTTCTTGGTTTATTCTGATTGTTGCAATAAAAATAATTGTAATAACTGGACATTGCTAATTTTGGCAATGAATATAGAAAAGAGACAGTATATTAAAACCTAATATTTTGAAAGGGAGAAAAATTGAGATGGAAAATGAACTGCTGTTAACCTCTAATAGGTCTAATAAAGGAACTGGAGATTTGAGTATGTTCTTTGATTCTTCAAAGGTGAATAATTGACTAATGAATGTACAGCTTGGGGCAGTGTCACAATGAATCATAATGGTTTTTAAGTTCTGGTGGACAGTCCCTTTGTGCACACCTTTTCTTGAAAACACCTGGAACATATTCATCAGTGGCTTAAAAAAATACTAGCAAGTTAATTATAATAATGCAAGCGCGGCGCCAAAATGGCCGCCGCGCTCTTTGCGGGGGCCCCCCCCACAGGACGAAGGCATCCGGGTAGTTAGGGGCGTGGCCAGCTCCCTTATAAAAGGGGTGGCCACGAGGCAGCCGAGCTGCCATTTTGCGAAGCGACGGAGCGGAGAAGTTTTTCATCTTACTCCGTCGCTTTTACCTTGATTGGGAAGCCTTTTGGCTGCTGACCTTCCTCTTTTCGGCTTCCCTTAGGTCCGACTGAGATGCCTTCGAAGAAGAAGGCGGCTGCGAGCGTGGCTCGGGCGGTTCGGAGGCGCAATCTGGGTCGGAGGACCGTGGCTGCGCCTCCCCACCAGCCGCCTTTGCCGGCACCCACCGGGACCGGTGGGATGGGGTCTATTACCGCCTGGCCGGAGGCTGGGGACCCGAACAGGGGTCCAGCATGGGCTGCGGCCCGCGGCCCGCAAGCGGCGGACGCCGCTCCTGGTGCCCATTCTACTGGGCCTCCCTCTATCGGGGCGCAGCTCACTCCAGGGCCTTCCAGCCTTGGGGGGTGGTGTGGTCCCCTCCCTTGGCAGGTGCCTACGTCGGCCCTGCCGGGCCTGGGTGTGGGGTCATGGCCATATTCGGGCCCGGGGTGCAAGGACCTGTACCCACGCCCGTAACGGGCGGGCCGGCTGGCTCGTGGCCCCACGCCAGTGTGGAGGCCTTGCTGGCCCGCGTGGCGGCACTCGAGGCTTCCCTTGCTCGGGCCAGCCATGCTGGGGCTCCTTTTGGGGTTCACTTTGATGCGTCGTCTGCTGGGCAGCGGCAGGCGACGGGACGGGTCGAGCAGCTTGAAGCGCGTGGCGCGACTTCGGCCACTGCCTCGCAGCTCCCCAACCAACAGGCCAGCGCGGGTCAGGCCCCGGCGACGAGCTCTACGGCGGTCGTGAGCTCCGACGCCCCCAGTGGGCCGGAACCCCCAGTGGGGGCGGCCCGCGGGGGTGCAGCATGTGAGTATGCGGTACAAACTAGTGCACCTACACATGTGGCAACGTTGGGGGGGGCTTTCCAATGGCCTTGGCCTCGCATGGGTGGTGCGGCGGTACAGCCGCTGACGCACCACCAGGCGACGTCAACCACCACCCAGGGCCCCGGGGTGGGGAGCGTTTCCTACCCTGTGGGGAATGTTTTGGGGGTGGCTGGGCTAGTCCAAGCCCCTTTCCAGATGCCCGCAGTTTCTGCTGTGCCTGTCTTGGCCTTGCCGACAGCGGGCTATTCCTTGCCACTGGGTGACCACTTGGCACAGGCCACCAGGGAGAAAATATGGCGAGGGGAGTATGTAGATATCTTCTCACTCCTAAACAGGGAGCCCACCAAGGAAGAGAGGGAGGGGCAGGATGAGAAGGATAAGGAACAGGCACGTCGTCGCAAGCCACCACGAACGTGGGCCAACTGGCTGCCGGCTTACCTCATCTACATGGCGGTGTACCTGAGGGCCCGGCCGGATTTGGCAATTCCGATGGTCCAGTATTTGGACAACATCTATCGGGCGATGGTTGATTTTCCGGGCCCGTCATGGTTGGCTTATGACGAGGAATTCCGTATGCGAATTCCCCTGCACCCTGAGATGAGGTGGGATGAGCCATGCCAGAGGCTTTGGCTTCTGTACATGATGCCCACGCGCCCCGCGCCAGGGGAAAGATACCATTGTGGACATGCGGTCCAGCGAGTGGCTCCAGCACAGGTTCCCCGCCAAGTGGCGGGGCAGGGGGTTCCAGCCCGCCTGCTGTGCTGGACTTTCTCGTCTAATGGTTCATGCAATAAGAAGAATTGCAAGTACAGACATGAGTGTCCCACCTGTGCGGGCCCCCATGCAGCCTCTGCCTGTCCCAGGCCTGGAGGGACGCGGGGCAGAGGGAGGGGCGGACAGTGGGCTGGCAAGACTGCCGCAGATGGAGCTGGTTCACCGAAAGGCTCCCTCCCCAATTAATGTGGACATGTTGGAGCGTTGGCTCGCATTGTACCCGAAGGGGGAGGATGCAGATTATCTCCTTCAGGGCTTTAGGCAGGGGTTCCGTATTCCTTTCATGGGTGATAGGTCCCCTCAGGATGCCCCCAACCTTTTGTCCCTTAGGGGGAGGGAGGAGGTGGCCGCTGCCAGCATCAATAAGGAGGTCAATGCGGGCAGGGTCGCTGGCCCTTTCCCTGCACCCCCGTTCACTAACCTTAAGGTATCGCCCCTGGGCTTGGTTCCCAAGAAGTCTCCAGGCGAGTTTCGCCTTATCCATCACTTGTCCTACCCAGCCGGCCGATCGGTCAACGATGCTATCCCTGACGACCTTTGCTCAGTCAGGTATACATCTTTTGACCACGCGCTGCGCATGGTGCGCTCATGTGGCCCGGGTGCGCTGCTGGCTAAGTGCGACATTAAGTCGGCTTTTCGCCTCTTGCCAGTGCACCCGGGTGACTTTGAATTGCTGGGTTTCAAATTTCGGGGCGAATATTATTTTGATAAGGCCATGCCTTTTGGCTGTTCCATATCATGCTCGGCTTTCGAGCGTTTCAGTACCTTCCTAGAGTGGGCTTTCGTCCGCAGGTCAGGGTCCCGGTCTGTAGCCCATTACCTGGATGACTTTTTATTCGGGGGTGAATGGGGCTGGGACACGTGTACACGTCTCCTCGACACATTTCAGACGCTAATGGAGGAACTCGGTGTCCCTTTAGCGCCTGAAAAGACCGAGGGCCCATCTACACAGCTAGTATTCCTGGGGGTGGAGATTGACACGATAGCGCAGGCGTCTAGGTTACCGCGGGATAAGGTGTCAAGGATAGTGGCCCTTATCTCGGACTTGTTGGCCAAGCGCAAGGCATCACTGAGAGAACTGCAGGTGCTGCATGGTCACCTTAATTTCGCCTGCAGGGTGGTCGCACCGGGCAGAGCTTTTGCCCGGCGCTTGTGCGACGCTATGGCAGGATTATCCAGGCCCCACCATAGGGTTAGGTTTACCCGGGGTATCAGGGCAGACATGCTTGTCTGGTTACAGTTCCTGAGGGAGTTCAATGGGGTCTCATTTTGGAGGCATGACCTCCTGGCATCCCCTCAATTTCAGATTCAGTCTGATGCCTCGGGATCCCTCGGTTATGGGATGTACTTCAATGGGAAGTGGGCCTATGGTGGGTGGCCACCGGCCTGGGCAGGGACGGGTCGCCTGCGTGATCTCACATATCTGGAATTTTTCCGTATCCTGGGTGCTTTGATGCTATGGGGCCAGGAGTGGTCCAACTCGGTCGTGCATTTCTGGTGTGACAATGCGGCTGTGGTCCACATTGTAAATGCACAGACTTCCAAATCGCCCAGGGTTATGGACCTAGTGCGCCAATTTGTGTTGCGCAGCCTGCGCCTCAACGTACTGTTCAGGCCAGGCATGTCCTAGGGGTTAATAATGATATTGCTGACGCTTTGTCCCGCCTACAGATCTCCTGGTTCCGTGCCTTGGCCCCGGATGCGGAGGAATTTCCCTCGCCACTCCCGGAGGAGATATGGACCATTGGCAAGGAGAGGTGAACCGGGCGATTGGCCTGTCGCTAGCGCCATGCACCCGTAAGGCGTATCACCATGCAATTAATTCTTTCAGGGCATTCTGTACTCAATTTCAACTGCCAGGAACCTGGCCGATCCCGGTAACCCATGTTCTGCGGTTCATGGTTTACCTGCATTCTCAGGGCCTTGCACCTCGCACCATAGCATCTAAGCTTTCAGCGTTGGCTTTTATGGCCAAGGTGGGGGGTCATGTGGACAGCACCTCTGACTTCCGTGTGAGACATGTTTTGGAGGGGTGGGTGCGCGAGCGCGGGCGTTGCCCGGACGACCGCCACACGATTTCCCCAGGGGTCCTTACCCAGTTGGCCCGGGGCTGGCCTTGCCTCTGTTTTGATGCATATGAGGCAGCCCTGTTCCATGCAGCCACAACGGTGGCATTTTTTGGAGCGCTCCGCATCAGCGAGCTTTTGATGCTGTCTAAGGCGGATGCAAGTCGTAGGGTACTGGAACTCGAGGATGTCTGTGTTGCCAAAGACTGGGCTCAGTTGAGGATATGTTCCTCTAAGACCGATCAGCATGGCGTCGGCAGTGGTGTGCGACTGCTACGGTGTTCTTTGGCAGACATCTGTCCGGTTGGTGCCCTACAGGAATTCCTGGCACTGCGTGGCACGCACCATGGCCCGTTTTTCTGTCACCAAGATGGGTCTCCCCTTACTAAATTTCAATTTTGGAAGGTGACGGGCAAAGCGCTGGCCAGTGTGGGCCTCCCAGGCGCCCGCTATGGCACTCATTCATTCCGTATAGGGGCGGCCTCAACCGCAGCTGCTTTTGGGTACTCAGGGGCTGACATACGTAGCATGGGACGGTGGGGTTCGCAATGTTTTCAGTTTTATGTGCGCCCACTCCCGCCGTGAGTACCAACCCAGTCACCTTACCTACTTTCCCTCATTTTTCCTTTACAGACCCGGGGTGTCGTATTACACCGGTGACAGTATGGCTGGTGGACCATAGCTACGTGCACAGGGCAGCGCGTTATGCTGCGGCGACAGAGTGGGGACCCCGACTGGGACTGGGTGCATACGCAAGTCTCACATGGCATGGTAAGCCCGGGATGTTATGGCGGGAGCTGCTGCCTTTCCTTTTTTCAGGCCAGAATGCTGACCCGCCTGACATTCTGATCATACACCTGGGGGGCAATGATTTGGGCCAGGTCACCGGCTTGTCGCTGAAGCATGCGATTTGCGAGGACCTCGCCTACCTGCATTCCGTCTGGCCCGCCACAACCCTTGTTTGGTCGGACATGGTCCCGCGCCATTCCTACAGAGGGGGTGTTGACCTCCTGGCCCTTGACCGCGCTAGACGCATGGTAAATAGGGCAGTGGCGCGTTTCCTTGTCGACAGGGCTTGGGGGAGGGTCAGTCGTCACCCCGCTATTAGCCTCCAAAGTTATGACTTGTATGCAGGGGATGTGGTCCATCTGTCGCGAGGAGGTATGGACCTCCTGTTGGGTGATTGGCGAGCAGGCCTGTTGACCGAGCTGACGGTCTGGGGGGGGGGGGCGTCGAGCCTTCTTTGAAGCCCCTCCGTGTGGCGGGTAGCACTGGTAAGGTAAACATTATGACCCACAGGTATCCGGCAAGTTCGCAATTGACTGGACAACACTAGACAGGCATAGGTTGGTTAAACGTTGTCCGGTCAACGACGAACTAGGCGACGGGGTGATGGCTATAGCTAGACAGCATGCATCACCCCGTGATTTTACGGATACGCGTCAGAGGGTGGGGTCATTAGTTAGATATTGACTACGGTCAACAATTTGTTTGTGGCCAACAAACAAATTGATACAAATGGATACATTGTAGCAATTGCCGTTGTCAATTTTGGGTGGTACCTTACCAGTGTTACTTCGGCCTGCTTGCCTTAAGAATTATGATTGGTCAATTACCAATAGAAATTTATAATTCGGACTAGGGCATGAATCAATAAATGTGGCCCAATGCCGTTATCCACTTTCATTGGTGTCTGAGTCCTTTATTGGGGGGTGCGCCTGCAATTGTGTACTGTCAAGTCAATTCTAACACAATTCTGACTATAGCAGTACTTTTCAGGGTTTTCTAGGTAGAGAAGACATAGAAGCAGTTTACCATGTCATCCTTCTGGGACAACTCTTGAACTGTGCAGCTTGCTAATATCACACAGGTTTGCTCTTTTCCTTAAAAAGCTCAGTGGGAAATTGAACTTCCAGCCTCTGGGTCTGCAGCCACATGCCTAAACGACTGACCAATCCAGCCTAGCAAGTTATTTTTAGATTTTTTATTTTAAAAATTACAAAGTGAATGACAAAAGCAAAGAACCCCATTTCTAAGAGGCCTCATTTTATTTTCTCTTTTTGGAAGGGGACATGACAAAATTTTGGAAGGGGATATGACAAAGAGCTTTTAAAGCTGTCATTAAAAGGCTATCTGTCATCTTTCTGGTTTTTTGAAAGCTCTGAAATATATTACATGTTTTAACAATCTCCTTTCACTCCTTTGTTTTTTAAAAGGTGAGTGATTATTTCTCTCTTTTAAAAAAATCGCTCCAGTATCACTTTATGGAAAAGTTTAAAACTTTAGCCCAAGGGTGCTCATGAGTTTATGAATAAATTAAATAGAAGTACTTACGTGAACACAAAATGCAGAGCACAGAGCACTGCAGCTGCACAGATCTCATTCCTTTCAGTGGGGCTGTATGGAAACCCTCAACAAAATGATCAACAAGTACAGAAGATATCCTGAAGCCATTTCGGTGGTCTGAGCAGTTTCACTTTAAACTCAAATGTGTGGCAAAGGACATGTGTGAACTAGGATAAGTAAGCAGGAAACTAACTGGCTGAAATAATGATCTGCGTGATAATAATAATAATAATTTCATGTCAGAAATTATTCTTGGTCGAAAGGATTTTTGCGGGGGAAACTCTGCTCAGGAAATGCCCAAATGAGGCTCCTTTCAGGTCCCCAAGAGCTGGGACAGAGACTATCACCCAATCCCTGTTTTGAACTGCTGACTTGCCAGCCTTCCAGCTCGCAAGGTGAGCTTCTTAACCCCTGAGCCACTGCACCCCCTAATCTGTGTGGTTACAGTTGGTTGCCCACTTACTTTTCTTCATATGACAGTGGCCCCAGGACCTACCTTACCATTGGGGCTGAAGATAGTTGAGGATGATAGCCAGGTTGCTGAGGAAAAATGATGTGTGTCACAGATCAGGCACAGATCCGTACCTAAAATTATGCTCAAACATGGTACAGGATAAAATCTCATCCTGAGTGCTGAAGGAGGATGGGTTTACCTCTCCATTTACTTTTAGGGATGGGAGAGAAGTAGTTTATATTCCCTTCTTCTTGTCGCATTCCAGGACTATACAGGTTACCCAGGCTACACAGCCCAAATCTTCTGTTGAGAAAGGGGCACAGTGGAGGACTGATCTACTCGCTGTGAAGCAGGTGCTCCAATACATTGAGTTTTCAGCCATTCTGTAAATGTACCGAGAGCCTCATGAAACATGAGAGTTTAGATAGCTCTGATTCCACGGCCCTCAGCCTTGGAAGACTTTTCTCCAAAGCTTTGATCAATTGAGTTTCCTTGTAGTTGGAGGCCAGAAACATGAACTGTAGACCTGCTTCTACGCTCTTTCATCTATTCTTACTTTTATGTCTTATATTCAAGCACTGGTGCCTTACACTGAAAGCAGATGTCAGACTCATTTCAGCCCTTCCATACCCTAGCACAAATTAAGCTACTGCCATTGTAACAAAATAGCCATTTGAATGCCCATTTTTGGCCTATAATTAGAAATTATTTTCTAGTTTCATAATCATCAGCTTGCTAAATGTTGCAAACAGACATCAATCTCTATATGCTTATGCCTGATATTTTATAAGATAAAATTGTGAGGATAGATTTGTTGAAATGGAGTCACATATGATGGCTATATATGCTTTCATTTCCTTTAATGACATTAACCCCAAAGCCGGTTGTTCTATCACACAGCACCATCTCTTTTTGAAGTCCATTCAAAGCTTTCCCTCATTGATGCTAGATAACACATCTTTTATCTCTACTCAGGTACAATAATTAGTATAACACCTTCTACAAAGTCGCTTGTAGTATTTCCCCCAAAACTCCTTTAGTTTATGCGGCAAAGTGCAGATGAAACATGTTTTTCCCCACCACTGGGAGGCATTTAGATTTTAGATGCTTATGAATTAGCACTTACTTCGCCTTTCTGATTTTTTGACTCTCTTCTTTTGAAAAGCAATTGCATTAACTGATGACGCCGCCACCTACAACACTACATGGAATAGTATTGTTAATGTATTTTCACCGGCATATTGCACTTAACTGTCAGGAAGGTGGGTACTTAAGCAACATACTTCATTTAGTGTAATGTATTAAGGAAATATTATCTCCATACCAATAAAGCAAACAGCATAATGCTTTTCATGAACTTTAGAGAGGTACCAGATGCTCAAGATAACAGGAACAAAAGCAAATTATAGGAAGCACAAATAGAAACCCCAGTGCCAAACAGGCAAGGAGCATCAACATAAAGGAGATGCCCACCCGGAGAGGGATAAAAAGCCAACCGCGGCCACCGGTGCCAAGATGCTCCCACTGCTAACCTCTGGAGGAGAGGAAAGTGGTGACAGCTGTGGATGGAGGCTGGGTGGTGGAGGGTCATTCCCACCCTCCTTCTCTGGGCCCTACCTGCCCAGAGAAGGACAAAAAGCTGACCGTGGCTGCTGGTGCCAAGATGCTTCCACCACCAACCTCTGGCCCCGACAATGCTGGAGGAGAGGAAAGTGGTGACAGCTGCGGAGGCTGGGTGGTGAAGTGTCACTCCCATCCTCCTTCACTGGGCCCTGTCCACCCAGAGAGGAATAAAAAGCCGACTGCGGCCCCTGGTGCCAAGATGCTCCCACTGCTAACCTCTGGAGGAGAGGAAAGTGGGAGACAGCTGCTCAGGCCGGGTGGTGGAGAGTCGCTCCCGCCCTTCCATTCTCCTCCTCTGGGTTTTGCCTCCAACTAGAACTTTAGAAGCTGCTGAGATGTCAGCATTTCTGTTTTTCTCTTGGACTTGCCTGGGGTTGGGGTGATTCGAGTGGGGTATTGCTGAGCTGGTACTGTCACAGTAAGAAGTATAATATTTCTGTTGTGTTCTGTAAAGCTGTGCCTTTAACAATGTACCTTTGCCATGTGTTAACAATGTAACCTTTCTGTGTGCAACATTATAACCTTCAGCTGTATCAATGTAAACCTGATAAGGGGACGCGAGCTAGTGACCACTAGATGGCAATAGCGAGCGTCCAGCTCTCATGGCTCAGATTCACCTGGTTCAGCAGCGCGGGAAGATTCCCCGCCACCTCTTCACCTGGTCAAGAAGGGCGTGACCTTCTACGACGTCACGCAAGCAGCAACCAATAGTCTGTCGACGAGCCACATTCAAATGTATAGCCAGCTGTATATATTGAGCGACCCATCCGCCATTACCACATGTTCCTCCGGATCATCATGCAATAAACCTGTGTTAAGCCAACCCTTCGGCTGTTTCATTGTCTTTGGTCCCTTACACTAAATTGGCGATGAGGATGGGATATGGCAGCCCACGGGACCAAGACATGCGCCGGTTTCGAAATCAGGAAACCGGGCAACTGGGAGATCTTCGAGATGGACTTCCAGGCAGCACTGATTGAGTCCGAAGTCACGGAAGAGGCAAAGAAAAGGGCCATCTTCACCAGGATGCTCGGACAAGAAACCAAAAGGACCTTGGTGGACCTGATTGCACCGAGGAGGGTGAGCGAATTCAAGGCCAAGGAACTCATGCAGATGCTGCGTGAGCACGTCCGGCCCGCCACAGCGATGTTTCCCGCTCGGAGTGCGTTCTGGAAGCGAGTCCAAGAGCCCGGGGAGTCGGTCGCCGCATTCGTGGCGGCCCTGTGGCTGGCAGCCGGCCCATGCAAATGGGAGAATGCCGAAATCACCCTCCGGGACTGTGTGCTGTGCGGCCTGAACGACGCCGAAACCCAGCGCACATTAATGAACCAAGAGCCACCTCCCACGTTGCAGGAGGTCGTCAGAGTGGCCCAGGCCGCAGAAGCTACAAAGGCTGGGGTCCAAGAGCTACAGGACTGGCGGCCGAAGTCGAGCAAGGCAGAGACTCCGGTACAGGCGGCCCGGCGAACTTTGAGGTCGTCCGCAGAGAGCAGCGACGACGAGGACGTCCGGAGGGTCCGGAAAGAGAGCCGGCGGTGCGACGGCTGTGGAGCGGCCCACGACCGCGTAAAGTGCCCGTTCCGGAAGGCCGAGTGCCACAACTGCGGCCGCCGCGGGCACATCGCCAAGGTGTGCAGGAAGAAGCGCGAGACCCGGCGGAGCTCAGCAGACCGTTCCGCGGGACAAGACCGCTCAACGAGACCCAAGGACGGCGCTCAGGCCACGCAGAAGCAGGACGGCGTGGGCCGCATCTCCGACGGCAGCGAGGACGACGCCCCAGTGTTCAGCGTGTCTGCAGGACACCCCCGCTACTTTTTTGAGGTACTAGTCCAAGGGGTTCCCATTAGGATGGAAATTGACTCGGGGTCCTCATATTCAATCATTTCCCAGAGGGAGTTTTTGGGAATTGCCCCCCACAAGCGACCCAAGCTCAAAGCGTTGAGGTCCACATTACGGGACATGCAAGGGAACAGCATTCCAGTGTTGGGGGTTGGAGAATTTCAGGTTAAATTCAAGAAGCACGCCGCGTCCCTCCCCCTAGTCATGCTCAAAGGGGGAGATTGCAGCCTCCTCGGGACTCAATGGTTCCAGCCCCTGGGTTTGTTTATTGGGGGGTGCACGCCGTTGGGATGCACGCCGTTGGAATTTCCAAGATGTAAAACAGGTCTAGATTACTGTATGTGATTCAGTGGGTTTATATAAGCAGCTTTGCAATAATTTAATCCCCCTGAAGTGGTGAAGTAAAAACCAATGACTTTTTCAAATGTTTTCATGGCAGATAGTAGTTTAGTATGGTGACTGAGATATCCAAAGTGATATAGTGGAAAGAGTGATGGACTAGGACTTGGAAGGTCTGGGTATGAATGCCCACCGAGCCTTGGAAACATACTTGGGGAGTGGAAATGGTGATACCACTCCTTAAACATCTAATTTACATTTAAAGCCCTTTTAGGGTCACCAGACATTGGTTCTGACTTTAAGGCACATAACATGACCATTTTTGCCATTTTAGATATTTCCAGACCAGAATTCAGTCAATTACAGAATACTGTAATCCCAACCCAAAGGTTTGAAAACTGTAGAGGTTTAGGCATATATGGAAGACTCTTCTTTCAACCAAAATTTCCTCATGGGCATGCTTTGTCCTGGTAGAACCTTACTTCTGTCAACTGAACTGCTCTTCTGGCTGAAATCCATAGTAACAGATCTCCAAAAGGACTGGAACAGAGATATATGCTGCATTACATGACCCATACTTCTTTCTGCTTAGGGACACACCCACTGTGGCAGCACAAAGTTAGGTTAAGGTGGAAATTATTCTCAGTAATTTGCACTATCCTTGGGCTGGGCAGAGTTTAAATTCAACACAAATTCAATGGGCTTAATATGAATTTAGCTGGTCCTTAGTCACCCTGATGAGTTAGGATGACATATTTAGCTTATGCATGTGTGCTCAAAGTAAACCCTCTTTAGTTTAGTGGAATTATTCCCAAACTGAGTACTTAAGCAAGATGGAGCACATGGGATTGATATTTCTTTTCCTCATTGTAAGAGAACAGCCAGCCTGTGTGGTTTTGGGTAAGCTACATGGTCCAAGGATGTCTCCAGAAGAAGGAAATGGCAAAACACTTCTGAATACATTGTATCTAGAAAACCTGGCAAGTGTCACCATAATTATTTCATTATTAATGGTGTACAGGATTTGTATAGGATAGAAAATAGATTGGGAATAAGTAGAAGTAGTGGCAGACTTTACATTCTTAGGATCCAAGATCACTGCAGAAGGTGACTGCAACCATGAAATACAAAGGTGACTGATTCTTGGGAGACAATAATAAAAAGCAGAACATAATAAAAAGCAGAGACATCACCTTGCAAACAAAAGTCCACATAGTCAAAGCAATGGTATTTCCGGTAGTAGTGTATGGTTGTGAGAGTTGGACCATAAGGAAAGCTGAGCACAGAAGAATAGACGCCTTTGAAATGTGGTGTTGGAAGAGAATTTTGAGAGGACCCTGGACAGCAAGGAGAACAAATAGATCGGTCTTAAAAGAAATCAACCTCAACTGCTCCTTGGAAGGTCAAATATCGAAGGTGAAGGTAAAGTACTTTGGACATCAAATGAGAAGAGAGGACTCACTTGAGAAGGCCTTGCTGCTGGGAAAGGTTGAGGGCAAAAGAAGAAAGGGGCGACAGAGAATGAGATGGGTAGATGGTATTGTTTACGCAATGGGCACAGAGCTGGGCGGTTTCAGGAGGATGGTGAAGGACAGAGGTGCCTGGCATGCAATGGTCCATAGTGTCACAAAGGGTCGGATTTGACTATGTGACTGAACAAATAGGTTTCAGACTTAGAATGGAATTCTGAATATTATGTAAATACAAACAAATGATTGTATTGCAGATTATTCCAAATTTATTTTTTGCACAGTTTTATACACTGTCTTGATTTTATCTCTAACATCTATAGACAAAATGTTCTTGTTCTGCAGCCCTAGTGCTGTCTACTTAAGGGGCACTAGAATGATTTGCAACAAACCTTGTTTATTAGAAAAAGAGAACACAAGGGCATAAATCAACATACCATATTATTTTAGGAAATGAGTTGTGAAGTTATAGAATAAGTCATGAACTTTGGCAATAAATTTTAATAAGCTTCACTAATAGCCTCTTGAGGATAGATAGATGTGAGCTGACTGTGTAATGGTCTTTTTAGGGGAAAAGATAAGTATGGCATTAAAAAGTTAGCAAAAAAGAAAAGTTAATAAAGAACTCATGTTATTGCCTGATCCAATTATCTCCCACACCAGTTGCAAGGTCCTCATTGTTGTATGAATGTTGCTGATGACTGATACAGTACTAAGTCCTGATGCACTGTCCCATTTGGTCCTCAACAGGACTCAGTTTTTGCCCTAGTGTCCACTAATGTTCAGATTGGATTCATCTACACTGCCTATTTCAGCATTTAACCATTAGCATTAAATCATAGCAGACACAATCATGCATGAGTTTATAAAATCATGCATGGTGTGGACAAAGTAGATAAGGAAAAACTGTTTTCCCTATCACATAACACTAGAACTAGGGGACAGTCCATGAAACTTTTGGGTACTAGTTCTCAAACAAATAAGAGAAAGTACTTTTTCACCCAGAGGATTACTGGTCTATGGAACTCCCTGCCAGAAGAAGTGGTGACAGCTGTCAGTCTTGACAGCTTTAAGAAAGGATTAGACAAGTTCATGGAGGACAAGGGTATCAATGGCTATAATTACTTAAGGACAACCTCGGGGTTGGAGACATAGGCAGGATATCTCTCAATGCCATTTCCAGGGAATCCTAAGCAGGTGAAGGCATCTGCTTGGGAATACCCTGAAGGAAATGGTGAGCCAGAATGCTGGACTTGATGGGCTGTGGCCTGTTCCAGCAAGGCTGTTCTTATGTACAATTATGCTTATATACCGCCCCATAGTGTTTAATGCACTCTTTGGGCAGTTTACAGGTAATTAGCATTCCTCTTCCCCCAACATGCTGCCTACTCATTTTACTGACACCCAGAAGGATGGAAGGCTGAATCAACCATGATTCCTGGTCAGGATTGAACTCACAATGTTATGGCTACAATACAGCAGTTTAATTACTGTACCACATTCCTGTCAAGCGCAGCTCCGGACATTATGGGACCTGCACAGAACATTTTTGTGCAGGTCCATTCTACCCATGCGTAAAAGGCTTCTACGCATGCGTAGAAGCGACCTGTGCAGAAACGTTCTGTGTAGGTCACTTCTATGCATGCGTAGAAGGCTTCTACGCATACCCTTCTGCACAGAAGGCTTCTATGCATGCATAGAAGGGTTCTTCGCATGCGTAGAAGGGTTCTACACATGCATAGAAAGGATCTGTGCAGAAGGGATGCACAGTAACTCCTTTCCCCCCACTGCCAAATTACGGGGTAGCGGCAGCTCCGGGCGGGAAATGGAGAAAATCAGTGCGGAATTACGGTGTAATCCCGGCCAATACGGGGAACTTGACAGGTATGCTGCACCATCAGGGCTTACTAGAACAACTGAGTTGAAAATAGCCTTTTAGTATCATCAATGATTGTTTGTTGTATCTTTCTACTTCTAGAAGCAGTAGGGAGAGAAAAATAAATAAACTGGAACCCACTTCAGTGTTTTGGATAAGGCGATTATCTCTCTTTGGTCACGATCTATTTTCTTTTGGATCTAAGGCAAAAGTCTGTTTTCTGTAGCTTTCAATGTCATCGTCCACAGAATTCTTGACAAGGGGTTGGAGTTCTCTCACCAGCCATTTTCTTTCACCTCATATGGCAGGACATATACGTGTAAGCAAAAATAGAACAAGGGTACAATTACAAATCATTCACATTATTCTAAAAATAAACAACACAATATATAAAGATTAGACTAATATTCAATATAACAGCTACAGATAAATATTTGCTGAAATTCAGTTCCATAAATCAGGCAAAAAACAAACAAACCAAATGAAGAGCAAGCAAGCAAACAAACAAACAAAGGCAACACATTGCAGCACCTTAAGGAATAACCACTATGCATTTTAATGTGAGCTTTTGTGGATTGAATCTACTTCTTCAGACATGAAAATGAAATTATGAACCCTATTTGATACTAACTTCTTTTCCTTTGAGGCTTTGTTCTGCAAAAAGGGTTAGCAGGTTAGAATTCTCAGGCTGAATTAAGATACTTTGATTTTATCCAGCGATGGGCTCCAAATTTTTTTTACTACTGAAGAGCTTCTTGATGTGTAAAAGAGGAGAATGAAAATGTTGGCTTGAAACTCAACATTTTTTTTAAAAAAAGACCATAGCAGCCAGCTCTATCACTCCTTTGCAAATAAAAGCAGAAAAAATGGAAGCAATGACAGACTTTACTTTCCAGGGATCTAAGGACACTGCAGATGGTGACTGCACCCATGAAATATAGAGACACTTACTCTTTGGGAGGCAAGCCATGGCAAACCTAGGCAGCATAATAAAAAGTGAAGACATCACCCTACCTAAAAATTCCACATATAGTTAAAGCGATGATCTTCTCAATCGTAATGTATGGCTGTGAGAGCAGGACCATAAGTAATTGCCAGTATTGAATGAAAGCAACATGGGAGTGCGTGCTGTTGGGCAATGTTTATGGTGATATCTTCTACAGAAACATGGCATGGCAATGTATAACAGGAACCATCCCCAGCTGTTGTCTCTACTCGAAGGTATTTTTTTTCATTGTGTCACCCAATCTAGCACTATGCCACATAGACACTAGTATAAGCAACACCACCCCTGTATTTTTTAACCCACTACAGTCCTGCTCCTCATCATTTTGACACAGTCTCAGTATCACACCTTCAGCCAGGACTCCTCCTCACTTAGCCAACCACCCTGCTATGTCTTTACCTATTTCATCCTTGTTATAGCAGGTACACAGCTGGTGCCCTTTGTGTATTATTGTTGCTGCTTGGGAAAATGAGGCAACACTCTCCATTCTTCTGTTTCCAACAGTAGTGTTAAAAAAAAACCTCTTATAAAATAATCTATATAGTGACCACTTAGATTTAGATTTGACATCTGACAGTTTTATCTCCTGAAATATATTTGTTTCCCATGTTTGTATTACTGATTTTTTTTTTTAAAAAATTGATCACAATTTCACAATGTTAGATTTGTTGTGGTCTGGTAATTTTACCCTTGTGATGATAGATGTCTTACTTATTTATGTTTTTTCTAATGTTATCCCTCCATTTCTTCTTTCTGTTCTTCATACTTAGCTGCTCTTACTTGCTGCCTTCTCACTTCGCTTTCTTTTCCACAAAATGATCCCACCACAATAGTCAAAACCCAGGAACCTAAAAAGCCAGATTAATGTGCTTCTAGATCAGTGATGGGCACTCTTGGCCCTCCAGCTGTTCTTGAACTTCAATTCCCAGAAGCCCAAATCAGCACTCTTGCTGATCAGGGCCTCTGGGAATTGAAGTTCAAGAACAGCTGGAGGGCCAAGACTGCCCATCACTGTTCTAGATGCTGACGGTATTCAAGTGGGATGGGGATGAGACAGCCTAAAATGTTCTCTGTTGAAACTAATAAGTAGCAACTAAAGGTCAAAATGAAGTGTAGCTTTTAACATGTACATGTCTTGGGATCCTTAGTATGTTTACTCAGAGTAAGTGCTATGCAGTTATGTCATTTAAGCGACAATACTTTACTTGTACTTTTATGTAATTGTGCTGAAGCAGTCCTGAACTCCCGCTCTTTGACAGGATGAGGTGGAGGAGGAGGAGGAGGAGGTAGACAAGGAGGAGGGAGCAACAACATCATGAAAATCCTAATTCTGCAGGGGAAAAGGAAGGCACTCACATGCTTCAAGTAGAAAGGAATAGAAAATCCACAAAAACAGCAAAAGCAACAGCGGTAACACTTACGCCTTTGGCCCTTATGTTGATGTTCTTTGTGTGTGTGTTTTCTTACCTTTTTTAGGTGCCATAGCACTGAACTGAAGTACAGTAACGCCTCGGATAATGTTTGCATTGGATAACACTAAAATCGCATAACGTTATACAATCTGGGAGAAAAATTGCATCGCATAATGTTAAAATCCTATGGGATGCATCGGATAATGTTCGCTAAAGCCTGTGCTGGTTACAATGTATCTCTATAGAGTTTGAACGTTATCCGATGCATCCCATAGGGTTTTAACGTTGTCCGATGCATGCATCGGATAACGTTAAAAAGTGGATAACACTAAGACTTGTGGAACCAAGTTTTAGCATTATCTGAGGTTTTACTAACAGATTTCTGCTGTGTGTGTGTGACTATGGAACTACAAAGCTGGAATACTGGTTGACAGCTAAAAACATAAAGTGCAGAAAAAAGATGGTGTTTATGTCAGAAGAGTTGACAAAAAGTGATCCCTTTGAGAATTGTAGCAATCAGATGAGGTATAGTGTGGTTTCTTGTCCTGGACCAAGTTGTCATTGCTTGTGAATGAAAACATCAATTTAAATTACCAAAAGATGGCTTGCACCCAGACAACCAACCATTTCAACGTGTAGTTTCCCTGTCTGGTTGCATCAAAAATCAATTTACCTTAAGACACAGAAAAAAACAAAACATATATACAGTGATACCTCATACAACGCACCCATGTGTCCTGTCTTTTATACTGTCCAGGAACAATGCAACCTGGGGAAAACTAAATGCCTCATACAAAGTCGAGCGACTTTGTATGAGGTAACTTTTTTCAAGAAATTAGGCGATGTTGTATGAATTCGATGTTGTATGAAGCGGACTTTGTATGAGGTATTATTGTATGAGGTATTACTGTACAATGATACCTCATGCAACGTCCAAAGGAATAGAAAACCCACAAAACAGTTCCACTGTTTATATGGATTTGGACTTTGTATGAGGCATGCAAAATCCTAGCCACGATGCCTCATACAACATCCAAATCCTTGCCGCGATGTGTACAGCGTTGTTTCCATAGAGATACATTGTACTGTAACAGCAGAAACTTCAGGGCAAAGTCAAGGAAACAGACAGGAAACTGACAGAACTTTAAGAAATTATTGTCTAAAGGCTAAATACATTACAAAAACATGTCAAACAACCCTGATTGTCCAAGAACCTGAAGAATGCTGCAAAAATCCCAGGAATGCTTCTAAAAATTCAGAGAGAAAAAATCCAAAATCATGCTCAAAACCACTCCTAAACACTCTTTGCCTCGTGCAAAACCCACAAGAGCAATTCATGCATGTGTCCTGCCTTTTATACTGCCCAGGCACAATGCAGCCTGGGGGAAACCCCAATGCCTCATACAAAGTCGCAGTGACTTTGTATGAGGCAACTTTTTTCAAGGAATTAGGCGATGTATGAATTCAATGTTGTAAGAAGCAGACTTTGTATGAGGTATTACTGTAAAGTAAGGTGAAATATGTTCAAAATTTCAGAGCCTCTCTCCCCTTTTGAATTTCTTCATACACTTCTGGGTGTGCGTGTTCAAATTTTGGAACCAATGCTCTTGAAATTAATGTCCAGCACATACTGAACACTATAGTAATAAGTGTGAAAACTTCCCTTGGAAGGGGGAGGAATTTCTTCCAGTTAGGCTGAGATCCTGGAGAATGTTACAGTCACTTCAAATTTAGTCTTGGATACAAGCTAATGTAAGAAATTTTATTCAACAGAAGTTTTTTTTAAAAAAATTCTAACCCCCCATCAGCACTTCCTATATCCCATTCCAAATTGTTCAGAAAAGTCCTTCAATGCTCAAGAAACATTTGGAGATGTCATTTGTGGCTGTGGGGATTGAGGAGGGCATAAACAATCTCTCTCCTATATAAGGGTCAACAACACACTACAGGGAGTCTGCTGTTAGACGCGGCAAATCCTACATGTTAAAAGAGATCTGATTATCATCATGCAAGCTTATTCTGTAGCTTGCAAAGCAGCTGCTTTGTTATTGTTATACAATAAACATGCCCGGCTTGCTGGGCAAAAAATGCTAGTTACATATATTGGTAAAGATCTCCGTTGCTTGAAAGCTAGTCATATCCGACTATAGGGTTTGGTCTTCAGCTCCGTTTATGGCCAAAGAGCCAGCGCTGTCTGCTTGAAAGCCAGTTATGTCTGACTTTAGACAGTGGTGATCATCTCGGTTTGCCATCAAAGAACCAGCATGTTCTGCATCTGCAGATGTTTCTGTGGTCATGTAGCAGGCATGACTAGATGCTGAAGTGCATGGAACACTGTTACTTTTCTTGCCTGTTAATTTACTTGCAATTTCTTGCTTTTGGACTGCTAGGTTGACAAGAGCTGGGACAGATGATGGGAATTAATCCAATTACACAGCACTTGGGTCTCAAACTGCTTACCTGGAATAAAAAGATGATGGGGAACATTCCACTCTTGTAACCCCCTTTTTTGTTTAAATACAGCCAGAAGACTTCTTTCGCTCTCTACCATGCATGGAGAGAACTTTGCTGTGTATTGAGAGCCTCCCAGCATCCCTGGCCTACCTCCACTCCATTTTTTTTTAATTTTAAATCTTGGCCACTAAACGATGTGGGAGAATTTTGGTAGGGAGGGGCTTAAAACCTCCTATTTGTAAGTAAAAAAGTTTAGGAGTGAGGACCCTAAGAGTGGACAAAATCCTACGAAGTCCAGAGATACCTGTGTGCACCTTACTTGGAAGCTACCTTCACCTGCTTTGATGGATTTATGGATTTTTTTAAAAGGAAGAAAAAAGTAGTGAACAACCTAATGCAAGTGCGGCGCCAAAATGGCCGCCACGCTCTTTGCGCCCCCCCCCCACAGGACGAAGGCATCCGGGTAGTTAGGGGCGTGGCCAGCTCCCTTATAAAAGGGGTGGCCACGAGGCAGCCGAGCTGCCATTTTGCGAAGCGACGGAGCGGAGAAGTTTTTCCTCTTACTCCGTCGCTTTTACCTTGATCGGGAAGCCTTTTGGCTGCTGACCTTCCTCTTTTCGGCTTCCCTTAGGTCCGACTGAGATGCCTTCGAAGAAGAAGGCGGCCGCGAGCGCGGCTCGGGCGGTTCGGAGGCGCAATCCGGGTCGGAGGACCGCGGCTGCGCCTTCCCACCAGCCGCCTTTGCCGGCTCCCACCGGGACCAGTGGGATGGGGTCTATTACCCCCCGGCCGGAGGCTGGGGACCCGAGCAGGGGTCCAGCATGGGCTGCGGCCCGCGGCCCGCAAGCGGCGGACGCCGCTCCTGGTGCTCACTCTACTGGGCCTCCCTCTATCGGGGCGCAGCTCACTCCAGGGCCTTCCAGCCTTGGGGGGTGGTGTGGTCCCCTCCCATGGCAGGTGCCTACGCCGGCCCAGCCGGGCCTGGGTGTGGGGTCATGGCCATATTCGGGCACCGGGGTGCAAGGACCTGTACCCACGCCCGTAACGGGCGGGCCGGCTGGCCCGTGGCCCCACGCCAGTGTGGAGGCCTTGCTGGCCCGCGTGGCGGCACTCGAGGCTTCCCTTGCTCGGGCCAGCCACGCTGGGGCTCCTTTTGGGGTGCACTTTGACGTGTCGTCTGCCGGGCAGCGGCAGGTGACGGGACGGGTCGAGCAGCTTGAGGCGCGTGGCGCGACTTCGGCCACTGCCTCGCAGCTCCCCAACCAACAGGCCAGCGCGGGTCAGGCCCCGGCGGCGAGCTCTACAGCGGTCGTGAGCTCCGACGCCCCCAGTGGGCCGGAACCCCCGGTGGGGGCGGCCCGCAGGGGTGCAGCATGTGAGTATGCGGTACAAACTAGTGCACCTACACATGTGGCTACGTTGGGGGGGGGCTTTCCAATGGCCTTGGCCTCGCATGGGTGGTGCGGCGGTACAGCCGCTGACGCACCACCAGGCGACGTCAACCACCACCCAGGGCCCCGGGGTGGGGAGCGTTTCCTACCCTGTGGGGAATGTTTTGGGGGTGGCTGGGCTAGTCCAAGCCCCTTTCCAGATGCCCGCAGTTTCTGCTGTGCCTGTCTCGGCCTTGCCGACAGCGGGCTATTCCTTGCCACTGGGTGACCACTTGGCACAGACCACCAGAGAGAAAATATGGCGAGGGGAGTATGTTGATATCTTCTCACTCCTAAACATGGAGCCCACCAAGGAAGAGAGGGAGGGGCAGGATGAGAAGGATAAGGAACAGGCACGTCGTCGCAAGCCACCACGAACGTGGGCCAACTGGCTGCCGGCTTACCTCATCTACATGGCGGTGTACCTGAGGGCCCGGCCGGATCTGGCAATTCCGATGGTCCAGTATTTGGACAATATCTATCGGGCGATGGTTGATTTTCCGGGCCCGTCGTGGTTGGCTTATGACGAGGAATTCCGTATGCGAATTCCCCTGCACCCTGAGATGAGGTGGGATGAGCCATGCCAGAGGCTTTGGCTTCTGTACATGACGCCCACGCGCCCCGCGCCAGGGGAAAGATACCATTGTGGACATGCGGTCCAGCGAGTGGCTCCAGCACAGGTTCCCCGCCAAGTGGCGGGGCAGGGGGTTCCAGCCCGCCTGCTGTGCTGGACTTTCTCGTCTAATGGTTCATGCAATAAGAAGAATTGCAAGTACAGACATGAGTGTCCCACCTGTGCGGGCCCCCATGCAGCCTCTGCCTGTCCCAGGCCTGGAGGGACGCGGGGCAGAGGGAGGGGCGGACAGTGGGCTGGCAAGACTGCCACAGATGGAGCTGGTTCACCGAAAGGCTCCCTCACCATTTAATGTGGACATGTTGGAGCGTTGGCTCGCATTGTACCCAAAGGGGGAGGATGCAGATTATCTCCTTCAGGGCTTTAGACGGGGGTTCCGTATTCCTTTCATGGGTGATAGGTCCCCTCAGGATGCCCCCAACCTTTTGTCCCTTAGGGGGAGGGAAGAGGTGGCTGCTGCCAGCATCAATAAGGAGGTCAATGTGGGCAGGGTCGCTGGCCCTTTCCCTGCACCCCCGTTCACTAACCTCAAGGTATCGCCCCTGGGCTTGATTCCCAAGAAGTCACCAGGCGAGTTTTGCCTTATCCATCACTTGTCCTACCCAGCCGGCCGATCGGTCAACGATGCTATCCCTGACGACCTTTGCTCAGTCAGGTGTACATCTTTTGACCACGCGCTGCGCATGGTGCGCTCAGGTGGCCCGGGTGCGCTGCTGGCTAAGTGCGACATTAAGTCGGCTTTTCGCCTCTTGCCAGTGCACCCGGGCGACTTTGAATTGCTGGGTTTCAAATTTCGGGGCAAATATTATTTTGATAAGGCCATGCCTTTTGGCTGTTCCATATCATGCTCGGCTTTCGAGCGTTTCAGTACCTTCCTAGAGTGGGCTTTCGTCCGCAGGTCAGGGTCCCGGTCTGTAGCCCATTACCTGGATGACTTTTTATTCGGGGGTGAACGGGGCTGGGACACGTGTACACGTCTCCTCAACACATTTCAGATGCTAATGGAGGAACTCGGTGTCCCTTTAGCGCCCGAAAAGACCGAGGGCCCATCTACACAGCTAGTCTTCCTGGGGGTGGAGATTGACATGATAGCGCAGGCGTCTAGGTTACCGCGGGATAAGGTGTCAAGGATAGTGGCCCTTATCTCGGACTTGTTGGCCAAGCGCAAGGCATCACTGAGGGAACTGCAGGTGCTGCATGGTCACCTTAATTTTGCCTGCAGAGTGGTCGCACCGGGCAGGGCTTTTGCCCGGCGCTTGTGCGACACTATGGCAGGATTATCCAGGCCTCACCATAGGGTTAGGCTTACCCGGGGTATCAGGGCAGACATGCTTGTCTGGTTACAGTTCCTGAGGGAGTTCAATGGGGTCTCATTTTGGAGGCATGACCTCCTGGCTTCCCCTCAATTTCAGATTCAGTCTGATGCCTCGGGATCCCTCGGTTATGGGATGTACTTCAATGGGAAGTGGGCCTATGGTGGGTGGCCACCGGCCTGGGCAGGCACGGGCCGCCTGCGTGATCTCACATATCTGGAATTTTTCCCTATCCTGGGTGCTTTGATGCTATGGGGCCAGGAGTGGTCCAACTCGGTCGTGCATTTCTGGTGTGACAATGCGGCTGTGGTCCACATTGTAAATGCACAGACTTCCAAATCGCCCAGGGTTATGGATCTAGTGCGCCAATTTGTGTTGCGCAGCCTGCGCCTCAACGTACTGTTCAGGGCCAGGCATGTCCCAGGGGTTAATAATGATATTGCTGATGCTTTGTCCCGCCTACAGATCTCCCGGTTCCGTGCCTTGGCCCCGGATGCAGAGGAATTTCCCTCGCCACTCCCGGAGGAGATATGGACCATTGGCAAGGAGAGGTGAACCGGGCGATTGGCCTGTCGCTAGCGCCACGCACCCGTAAGGCGTATCACCACGCAATTAATTCTTTCAGGGCATTCTGTACTCAATTTCAATTGCCAGGAACCTGGCCGATCCCTGTAACCCATGTTCTGCGGTTCATGGTTTACCTGCATCCTCAGGGCCTTGCACCTCGCACCATAGCATCTAAGCTTTCAGCGTTGGCTTTTATGGCCAAGGTGGGGGGTCATGTGGACAGCACCTCTGACGTCCGTGTGAGACATGTTTTGGAGGGGTGGGTGCGCGAGCGCGGGCGTTGCCCGGACGACTGCCACCCGATTTCCCCAGGGGTCCTTACCCAGTTTGCCTGGGGCTGGCCTTGCCTCTGTTTTGATGCATATGAGGCAGCCCTGTTCCATGCAGCCACAACGGTGGCATTTTTTGGAGCGCTCCGCATCAGCGAGCTTGTGATGCTGTCTAAGGCGGATGCAAGTCGTAGGGCACTGGAATTCGAGGATGTCTGTGTTGCCAAAGACTGGGCTCAATTGAGGATACGTTCCTCTAAGACCGATCAGCATGGCGTCGGCAGTGGTGTGCGACTGCTACGGTGTTCTTTGGCAGACATCTGTCCGGTTGGTGCCCTACAGGAATTCCTGGCACTGCGTGGCACGCACCATGGCCCGTTTTTCTGTCACCAAGATGGGTCTCCCCTTACTAAATTTCAATTTTGGAAGGTGACGGGCAAAGCGCTGGCCAGTGTGGGCCTCCCAGGCGCCCGCTATGGCACTCATTCATTCCGTATAGGGGCGGCCTCGACCGCAGCTGCTTTTGGGTACTCAGGGGCTGACATACGTAGCATGGGACGGTGGGGTTCGCAATGTTTTCAATTTTATGAAAATTGTACCAACCCAGTCACCTTACCTACTTTCCCTCATTTTTCCTTTACAGACCCGGGGTGTCGTATTACACCGGTGACAGTATGGCTGGTGGGCCATAGCTACGTGCACAGGGCAGCGCGTTATGCTGCGGCGACAGAGTGGGGACCCCGACTGGGACTGGGTGCATACGCAAGTCTCACATGGCATGGTAAGCCCGGGATGTTATGGCGGGAGCTGCTGCCTTTCCTTTTTTCAGGCCAGAATGCTGACCCGCCTGACATTCTGATCATACACCTGGGGGGCAATGATTTGGGCCAGGTCACCGGCTTGTCGCTGAAGCATGCGATTTGCGAGGACCTCGCCTACCTGCATTACGTCTGGCCCGCCACAACCCTTGTTTGGTCGGACATGGTCCCGCGCCATTCCTACAGAGGGGGTGTTGACCTCCTGGCCCTTGACCACGCTAGACGCATGGTGAATAGGGCAGTGGCGCGTTTCCTTGTCGACAGGGCTTGGGGGAAGGTCAGTCGTCACCCCGCTATTAGCCTCCAAAGTTATGACTTGTATGCAGGGGATGGGGTCCATCTGTCGTGAGGAGGTATGGACCTCCTGTTGGGTGATTGGCGAGCAGGCCTGTTGACCGAGCTGATGGTCGGGGGGGGGCGTCGAGCCTTCTTTGAAGCCCCTCCGTGTGGCGGGTAGCACTGGTAAGGTAAACATTATGACCCACAGGTATCCGGCAAGTTCGCAATTGACTGGACAACACTAGACAGGCATAAGTTGGTTAAACGTTGTCCGGTCAACGACGAACTAGGCGACGGGGTGATGGCTATAGCTAGACAGCATGCATCACCCCGTGATTTTACGGATACGCGTCAGAGGGTGGGGTCATTAGTTAGATATTGACTACGGTCAACAATTTGTTTGTGGTCAACAAACAAATTGATACAAATGGATACATTGGAGCAATTGCTGTTGGCAATTTTGGGTGGTACCTTACCAGTGTTACTTCGGCCTGCTTGCCTTAAGAATTATGATTGATCAATTACCAATAGAAATTTATAATTCGGACTAGGGCATGAATCAATAAATGTGGCCCAATGCCGTTATCCACTTTCATTGGTGTCTGAGTCCTTTATTGGGGGGTGCGCCTGCAAAGAGTAATCATTGAGGCAAGGGGTAATGGTAATGGTTCCTTCCAGGAAATAACTTTCTGAGCTTTGCTGGTTTAAAGGTCCATCTCATATAAACATCCAGACTCCTTTGAGTGAAAACCCCCAACAAATCCTTTTATTATCTAGTTCCAGTCAGTTTAGCCCAGGATGTAATGCTGTCATCAAGGGAACAAAGGTTTCCTGAATATAATTATAGATTGGCTCTTTTAGGCATATGAACAAAGTTTCTGTGGCTCAGCCTCAGGCCTGTGAAGGAAAACTCAAGGAAAGACAGTTGTATTGAAAGTTGTGATGTGTGGATAAAATGCCCTGAGGCACAAGGGTAAGCAAACCAAGCAGAGGTATTCAGTTTTTGATGGTAGCAATCTTTCTCCTCAGGCAATTCTGTAAAAAAATAAAACACACACACAGTAGCTTCATGAATATATAAGCATAGAAACAGACACATAAAAAGAATATGCAAATATAAGAATTCTGTTTTGTGATGACCAAATGGTGAGAGATCAACACATTTAAGAATTTCTTACCACTGCTGTAGACTTTCTACATGCTTTGGGTAGACCAGCAAAGGAATATCTGAGATTTTTCTCCACTGTGGAGAAATCATACCATGAAACAGAGCATTGCCAAAGTATATATGAATAATTTGACTAGTCAGCAGGCTATTGTATGATCCACTTGTTTGTAAATTTTGTTAAATGAGGTTCTTTTTTCACATCCATTCTACTTTGCCCCATTGTAATAAATTTAAATTGCATGTCAATTATCCAAAATTATTGGCTACCGACCTCTTAGCTCTTAATATGTATGCGATTTTAAAAAAATTAAAGGCTTCCTTAAGGTATACCATTTATGATCAGTACTGTCTTTTAAACAGCACTGAGTTAGCCAATATTTTGCACTCTCCAAACATCTTTTCTTTTCAAGGTCATCAGTTTGGTGACACTGCTGGAAATGAAGTGGGATGCATGGTTCAGTTTAATCACATTTCATGCTCTGCTGCCTTCTGCTTATGGACTTTCTGCTAATTGATCAAGTTTTCAATTAAAGTCCTCCATCTTTGTTTCAATTCTTTGTTAAGGTTTTTATTCCATTACATGGTTTCATACGATCTAAGTTGCCACAAGTACAAACTGTCTCCTCCTATTCTATCCACTGTTGAGTTACAATCATTTGACAAGGTAGTATCTCCTACTTTACCCAAATTGAAATCTTTGTTAGGACAGCTACATTTCATAAACATATTTTTGAACAGTAAGATAAATGCTTTGTCTATCAAGATTAGCCTGTATCTTGTATTGGCATGGATAGGAATCTCTCTTTTCAGTGCAAAGCAATTAACCATATCACTGGTTGTTTTTAAATGACACTACTGAATATATTGAGAAATGAAAATTTGAGAAGCCTTTCTACTTGTTTGACAGCCTTTCATTCTGTTAATTGTGTAAGTGTCCAATTGTAATTATTTTATAAGAGGAGGAGGATGGGCATCCCTGGAATGATATTGCATCTGCTCTACACCTGCCACTGACTTTCACCAATACATAGTACTTAAAGCCAGTATAATATGAAATAGTGCTCTTTGTGGCCATAAATTTCAAATATCTCTGCATGAATAGGACGAAGTGTCTAATCTGCTATGAGAAGGCTAAAGGGTACACAGAGGTTTCTGGTCACTGTCACGGGAACATAAGAAGAGCCATGCTGGATCAGGACTCTTAAATCGATATTCTGTTCCTGTGGGGATAAACCACATGTCTATGGGAAACCTATTAGTAGGATGTGAGGGCAACAGCATCCCACCTCCTGTGTTTATTTACAACATTCATGGCTGTTCTGCTGGCACTTTCCCCTTCTTTTTACTTTATCCTTACAAGAACCCATAAATTAGGTCAAACTGAGAAAGAATAACTGCCAATAGTCACCAAGTGAATTTCACAACTAATCTAAAACTATGTTACACTGCATTCTTCATCAGCTGGTGTTTGGAAGAGGATTACATCCAGTGATGCACTGAAGCCGGTCCTGTCAGGTCTGACTGTAGTGGTAGCAGAACTGGCTGGCCACGCCCACTTCCCTGCCACACCTCACAAAACTCCTCTTCCTCCTCTCCCTGCACTCCGGACATCACCAGGAGCCAGGAAGAAGAAGAGGAGGAGGAAGAGCAGCAGCCACCACTGCTGCTGGAAGGTTGGCGGTGCAGTGGGCTGGCAGCCTCCCCCTCCCAGCAGCACCAGAAATGTTTCCCATGCATCTCGCCCAGCCAGGGCCGAAGGCGTGCTTTCACCACTGCGCTTCCTGCGCACCTTCGGCCCTGGCTGGGCGAGGTGCATGGGAAATGTTGTCATGCTGCTGGGAGGGGGAGGCTGCCAGCCCCCACCCCGCCCACCTCCCAGGGCCGAAGGAGTGCAGGAAGTGCAGAGGTGAAAGTGCGCTCAGACGTTGAGGGATTGACCCACCAGCAGTGCCTGGCTGCTTTGTGACTCCTCCTCCTTGACTCTGGGACAATGAGCAAAGTGGTGGCAGCGGTCGAGGCCTAGGCACAACCGCAACCCACACCTGATCCTCATCCGGACAGGCGGGCTGCATCAGGAGCCTGGGGTGGCTGTACTGGGTTCTCCCGCCTCTGCTGGGAGCGATGCTCTGAGAGCAAGGTAGGTACCTGCCCGGTTACTTTTCTTTCTTTTCTTTTTTACGAGTAGGGGTAAGAGGCCATACCCACAGTTAGCCACACCCATAGTTAGCCACACCCACAGCGTGGTAGTAAAATTTAACACCATCTGATACTGGGAATAATACATCGCCATCATGGCAAATAACTGCTCCAAGTATTTATCGTACCTTTTAAACTGTCGTACAATCAGTACATCTTCTGGTAATTCTACATTAACTAAGCACTATGTGAAGAAATAATCTATTCTTTTATTTATCCTGGATCTTTCCTCAGTGAATGATTCTAACTTCTAATACAGAACTTAAAATGTAACTTTTTAAAAAGAATTTGTTGTGCTTACTCTTTCCTATTTCTAGCCATCCAGTCATTTGGAAAAGAAATTAGTTGAATTCTTTGTTATTAACTGGTTACTATTATCATTGTGCTAGTGAAAAATGCAGGAAAATGCTCTCTGGTTCCCCCAAGTTAGTCTATCCAACATCTCTTCCTATCTTTAGTGTATGGGACCAAAGACAACCGGACAACCGAAGGGTTGGTTTAACACAGGTTTATTGCATGAGGTTCCAGTGAAGCATGAGGTAATGGCGGTGATACATCTCAATATATACAGTAGCTCTCTACATTTGAATCTTGTAGCACGGTAGCTCATTGGCTGCTACCGGCGTGGCCTCGCCCAGGCACGCCTCCTCTCCTGCTGCCGAATGCAGATCTTTCTTCTGCTGCTGAATGCGGGGAAGGTTTTCCCGCGGCTGTCCGTGATTGAGCAATGTGAACCATGTGAGACTGAACGCTCGCAGCTGCCCTCTATGGGCTGTCTGCTCGCGTTCCTTTACAGCTGATATCATTTGTATCTGGAGTGGTTACATTCTTGCCTTTACAGTATAATGAACATGCATACATACATACATAACATCCCTCCCCCCTAGGATGGGACGAAGTCCCGCAACCAATGTGGCTTGCCGCACGTGCGCTTGGGACGCGCTTGCGTCTGACCTAGCACTGGAGAGCCTGTGATCCCTGACTCCGCGGGTGCTTGTCCTGCAACGGGAAACGGGGATTCGTTAGTGACTCTGTGGGGCGTCCGTGCCTGCCTCGCGCCCGGGGATGGGAAAGGAATGAATAGTTGGGAGGTGAACCCCTGCCTGTTGCTCTCGGACCCCGGGGACCCTCCTATTGTGAACCGCGGAACCGATGAGGTCGCCCTTGTGGTTCGGCTACCTTCTGATCCCTGCTCGGGGGACCTTGAGACTGTGGTGGGCGGACTCGCTGATGTCTCCCGTCTTGGGGGTGTCGGTCTCCGGGAAATTGGCGCTATATTGCATTCTAACTCACAGGGGCTACTGGGACTGGAAGTACCAGGGGCTGAACTGAAACCCCTCTTTTCGCTTGGACGAGTGGGGGACCACTCCGCTGACTCCCCCTGGTACTGTAAATCAACGTCTAAACTTCTATGGGCATCTGTGTTTCGGGGAAACTTCCGAGGGGTATGTGTGTGGTCGGGGCTCTTCCATTTTGTCGGGGACTCCCGCAAAAGATTTCTGTGGATCGATTCCCTTTCCTCCCCCCTTGGTGGGGACCCATGCTCCCCTTTTCCTCCCCCTTGGGCTAAGCGGGTGGGGGAGTACCCTAACGCTGATTCGGTGCTATTCTCGTCTCCGTCCTGCTCTCCGGGGACCCTGCGCCTGAGTTGGTCCACGTGTCGCCTCCACAGGAAGCCTGTACTGGTCTCTACGCGGTATGAGACGGGGCCGGTTTGTTCTATTACGGTGCCCGGCACCCAGGCTGGCCCCGCGCTGGCGTAGTTCCTGCAATGCACCGGGGCGCCTACGCTGAAACTCTTTGTGGGTTCCACCCCTATGTTCCGCCCTTTGTCCTCTACTCTCGTGGGGTCTAGCTTAGAGATTCCCGTGGCCAGCTTCCTGCGCATCAACAGCTCTGCGGGGGAGTACCCTGAGGCTAATGGGGTGACCCTGTATCTTAGCAGGAATTGGCACAATTTCAGGTCGAGGTCTCCGGGGCCCATGCGCAGCAGCGCGTCTTTCGCGGTGCGCACGAGGCGCTCTACTTGGCCGTTGGTGGCCGGGTGAAAGGGGGCAGAGGTGACGTGCCGAATGGCGTTGCGCTCCATGAATGCCCCGAACTCGGCGGACGTGAAACAGCTAGCGTTATCGCTGACGAGGATGTCGGGTAAACCGAACGTGGAAAAGACCCTCCTTAACTGTTTAATTGTTGTGGCCGAGGAGGTGCTCGAGACTGGAATGACCTCCAACCACTTGGAGAACGCGTCCACCACGAGGAGGAAAAGCGTTCCCCTGAACGGGCCAGCAAAGTCTACGTGTACCCGGGACCAGGGTCCCCTTGCTGTGTCCCACTCCCTAGGTGGCGAGCGAGCCTCTTCT
Organism: Bradypodion pumilum; assembly: GCA_035047305.1. NCBI lineage: Eukaryota > Metazoa > Chordata > Lepidosauria > Squamata > Chamaeleonidae > Bradypodion > Bradypodion pumilum. Next base: position 54,267,922 of record JAWDJD010000003.1, on the reverse strand, counting down.
GGCCTTGAGCTTTGGCACGCCTCGCAAGTGCCGACCATGTGTTCGATGTCGGCGTCTAGCTGGGGCCACCAAAAGTAACTGCGGGCTAGCGCCTTTGAGCGGACGATCCCCGGGTGGCTGACGTGCAGCAGTTTAAGCACCCTCGGCCGGAGAGACGTGGGGATCACTACCCGCTGTCCCCACAAAAGGCAACCCCTCTCTAGGGACAACTCTAGTTTCTTTTTGAAAAATGTGTCGAATTCCGCTGCTGGGGAAGACACGGGCCACCCTTTCTGTACCCAGGAGCAAACTGTGGCTAGCGTTTTGTCCTTGCCTGTCGCTTTGGCGATGTCGGCCGGTACTACTGGAGGGGAGTCTAGGACCTCTATCATTAAGACCTGGTGGTCCCTCTCTACTTCGCCCACGTGGCAGCAATCCCGGGGAATGGGGGACCTCGACAGGGCGTCGGCATGGCTGATCTCCTTCCCGGGCCGGTATACCAACGCGTGCTGATACGCGTTGAGAAAAATGGCCCACCTGAGCATTCTCGGGGACAGGATTTGGGGCGTGGGCTTATCTGCGGTGAAAATGCCTAGCAAAGGCTTATGGTCAGTCACTATGGTGAAGGGGCGGCCGTACACAAAATCATGAAATTTCTTGGTCCCCGCAATTATTGCTAGTGCTTCCCTGTCTGTCTGAGCATAGTTTCTCTCCGCTTGGGACAAGGACCTAGAGTAGAACGCTATCGGGGCCTCCCTACCGTTCTCCAGCACGTGGCATAACACCGCCCCCACCCCCACCGGGGATGCATCGCATATCAGGACCACTGGGCGTTTGGGATTGAAGTGGGTCAGTACAGCATCTGATGCCAGGAGTCGCTTCAGGTCATTGAAAGCCTTCTCCTGGTCGTCGCCCCACTTCCATGCCTCGTCCTTTTTTAACAATTTGTGTAGCGGTTCTGCCACGGCTGCCTTCCGCGGGAGGAAGGAGTGGTAGAAGTTGAGCAGTCCGAGGAACGACTGCAACTCGGGCTTGGAGGTGGGGCGAGGGGCCTTCTTGATGGCGGCTACCTTGGATTGGGCTGGCCTTATTCCCTCGGGAGTGACACGGAACCCTAGGAACTCAACCTCTGTAGCGAAGAAGAAGCATTTGTCTTTCCGCAACCGCAACCCCGCCTTTTCGAATATTGTCAGGACCTTTCCCAACCTTGTTGCTAATTCGGCCCGGCTCCCCCCTGTAATCAATACGTCATCAAAGTAGGGTAACACCCCCTCTAACCCCTTCAGGAGGCGTTCCACAAGTGACTGGAAGATCCCGGGCGCCGAATTCACGCCGAATTGGAGGCGCGATACCTGGAACGCCCCTTTGTGGGTGACTATGGTCTGCGCAGCAGCTGCGGCGGGGGTCACCGGAAGTTGCTGGTAGGCTTGGGCCAGGTTGAGTTTAGCGAAACACCTCCCCCCGTGTAACCTGGCCAACAAGTGGCTGACTACCGGCACCGGATACGCATTAGGGCGGATCGCCTTATTGATGGTGCACTTGTAATCAGCGCATATGCGGACCTCCCCGTTGGCCTTGAGCGCTGTTACAATTGGAGTTTCCCACTCCGCAGAATCAACAGGAACAAGAATCCCCTGGCCCACCAATTTGTCCAACTCCGCCTCTATTTTGTCCTTTAGTGCGAAAGGCACTCTGCGCGGTTTAAGTCTGATTGGACGTACTCCAGGGTCCAGGTCGAAAGTCACTGGGGGGCCCTTGAATTTTCCGAGCCCCTTTTTAAAAACCTCGGGGTGCGCGTCGCACACGCTCTGTATTGGATCAGTCCCGGCGGCGTGCGCTCCCACGGCGTGCACCCCCCCGATGAACAACCCCAGGGGCTGGAACCATTGAGTCCCGAGGAGGCTGCATTTACCTCCCTTGAGGACGACTAGGGGAAGCGTTGCAGTGTGCTTTTTAAACCGGACCTGGAACTTCCCAACCCCCAACACTGGGATGCGGTTCCCTTGCACGTCCTTCAGTGTGGCCCTCAGCGCTTTGAGCTTGGGCCGCATGCGGGGGGCGATTTTCATGAACTCCCCCTGGGAAATAATAGAGTATGAAGAACCCGAGTCCACCTCCATTCTAACAGGGGCCCCTTGTATTACTACCTCAACGAAGTAACGGGGGTGCTCCGTGGAAACGCTGCAAACCAGCGCGTCGTCCTCGCTGTCGTCGGAGATGCACCCTACTCCGTCCCGCGTCCTCGTGGTCCGGGTGCCGTCCTTTGGCCTCGTGGTGCGGTCCTGCCTCACCGAGCGGTCTGGAGAACTCCTGGTGGCCTCGCGCCGTTTCCGGCAGACCTTGGCGATGTGCCCGCGCCGGCCGCAGTTGTGGCATTCGGCCTTGCGGAATGGGCATTTGGCGCGGGCGTGGGCGGCGCCGCAGCCGTCGCAGCGCCGGCCCTCTCTCTGGACCCTCCGGACGTCCTCGTCGTCGCCGCTCTCCGCAGACGAGTTCAAAACTCGCCGGGCCGCACGCACCGAGCTCTCTGCCTTGGCGGGCTTCGGGTGCCAGTCCTGAAGCTCGTGCACCCCGGCAGTAGTGGCCTCCGCGGCCTGTGCCGCGTCGAGGACTTGTTGCCACGTGGGAGGCGGCTCCCTTTTCATCAGCGCGCGCTGAGTCTCTGTGTCCCTCAGACTGCAGAGCAGGCAGTCCCGGAGGGTGATGTCGGGGAGCTCCCACTTGCATGGGCCGGCGGCCAACCGCAGGGCCGCGGCGAACTCATCGACCGATTCCCCGGGTGCCTGGACTCGCCTCCAGAACGCGCTCCGAGCGGGGAACATCGCTATTGCTGGCTGGAGATGGGCGCGCAACGCCGCCAGGAGCTCTGTAGCTTTGAGGTCGTTCACCTTCCTCGGCGCGATCAGGTCCACCAAGGTCCTCTTGGTCTCGTGTCCGAGCATGCGGACGAAAATGGCCCTCTTTTTGGCCTCATCGGAGACTTCGAGCTCCACCAGCGCTGCGTTGAAGTCTATCTCAAACAGCTCCAAGTCTCCCGGCTTCTTGATCTCGTAGCCGGCGCATGTCTTGGTCCCGTGGGCAGCCATATCCCACCTTCGTCGCCAATTTAGTGTATGGGACCAAAGACAACCGGACAACCGAAGGGTTGGTTTAACACAGGTTTATTGCATGAGGTTCCAGTGAAGCATGAGGTAATGGCGGTGATACATCTCAATATATACAGTAGCTCTCTACATTTGAATCTTGTAGCACGGTAGCTCATTGGCTGCTACCGGCGTGGCCTCGCCCAGGCACGCCTCCTCTCCTGCTGCCGAATGCAGATCTTTCTTCTGCTGCTGAATGCGGGGAAGGTTTTCCCGCGGCTGTCCGTGATTGAGCAATGTGAACCATGTGAGACTGAACGCTCGCAGCTGCCCTCTATGGGCTGTCTGCTCGCGTTCCTTTACAGCTGATATCATTTGTATCTGGAGTGGTTACATTCTTGCCTTTACAGTATAATGAACATGCATACATACATACATAACACTATCTACAGCAGTAAAAAATATGAATTGTGGTAGTAATAATTTTAAATTTTTTAATAACACATTAAAATAACAAAAATGCTATGTCTTCATTACATTGGGGTGGGGTAGGGATAGGTTAGCTAAACAAAGCACTTCAACAAAGCTGTAGTGACTTGATGTAAGTTGAAACAAGAGTAGACTCATTTGAATTAATAAAGGGGTTGACTCACCAAATCCACACTGATTCAATAGGCCTATTCGAATACAGCTCTTTCTCCTAAGCAACAAGATATCAGATCTTATGACATTTCTGAAGTAAGTAGTTCAAATATTATTAGTTTACTTATATCTTTTTTGTATAGTTTGAGCACATGCTTAATGTGGAAAATGCTCCCATGCTTATACAAATAAGATGTTGACTGTTTACATCCCCCATGTAGCTGTCTGCCACATTGCTTCAAAGCTGATAACATGCTTATTTATTAAAATCAATATTTTATGAAAATCCAAGGGAAGAGTCAGTGGGATCACTGTAAATGCATTTTACATAAGGAAGGGTTGTTCATTAAAGCAAAACAATTAATTTAAAAGGTGGACTTCATGCTTAGATTCTGGAACTTGGAGCTCAGTGGGAACTGTTAGATGGATTATTCCTTGGAAAAAAATCCCCTGAAATCTGTAACGAATGTTAAATAGTCTTAAAGGTTTACTATTTAGAGCCTTTACAGTGTGAAAATTCCCATTTTGTGATAATCTTAAAATACGGCATATAAAACTAATATATTTTCTGTTTTCCTGCTTAAGATACAGAAACAAGGGCTCTTTCTACTCTCTATTATCTGAACCAAAACTGATAACTGATCAGAGTATCACTGTAGATTGGAATAATCCACAGTGGTTCTTGTTATGCGTTTTGCTCTGCCACTGAAGTGCAAAAATTTCCTAGTTCTAAGGAGTTTGCCCACCAGGCATTGTTGCAATCCACCAAATGCATTAACTGAGTATAAACTAGCTTAACATCATAATCTAAAATGTGTTTTACTTGAAGGGAAAGTGATGGAACCTCCCTGCTCCTCAAAAAAGTTAATCTGTTTTGGGTCATACCCTAAAAGAAGCCAAAGTTGCTTTTGATATCCTGCAGCTGAACTAGGGATACAAATCATGACCTGGTTCATTCTGCATGCTAAATAAGGAGACACATAAACAAGCAAGCAAGCAAGCAGCCACAAAGACAAGCAAACCAACCAACTTGCCTTGACTACATTATAGAAAAGAGAAGCTTTGCTGTCTGTCCCAAGAAGAATCTGCATGTTTGCAAGACCAACACTGGCACCTTTATGTGAATGCATAGCCCCCCCCCCACACTGGCATATTTGTTAAGGCACGAAGGGGGGCATGAAAGGAGCCTCATTTGGGCATCCCCTGTGAAAATCCTTTCAACCCAGAGTAAACTGTACTAAATCTAAACATTTTAGGGATTATATGTGACTAATTGAGGAACATTCCTTTCCCATCCAGCAAGCCACCTCAGATAGTTGTAGACACTCATAACCATTTCAGGAGCTTGTTGGAGGAAGTGTGGTGTGTAGGGTTACCATAATTCCCTCTCACAAAAACAGGACAGAAGTAAAGGTTGCCCTTGCTCAAAAGCCAGTTGTATCCGACTCTAGGGTTTAGTGCTCATCTCTGTTTCAAAGCCGAAGAGCCAGCACTGTCTGCTTCTGCAGATGTTTCCGTGGTCATGTGGCCAGCATGACTAGACACCAGAGCATTGGTATAGAAATGTAATTACTAATTGCCAGGTGAGGCCATCCACACATGCTCAGAGGCCATCTAGATGTCCCAACATTCTGCAAGTGGCCCAAGCAAAGATCACTTTCTTGGGGTTGGGGTTGTAGGGAGAAAACCAGGTCCTTTGGCTCGGTGTCCAAACTTGAGAGCACACACATGGAGTGGGGGAGGGGGCGCTCCAGAGTGACTCCAGATTCCAGCCAGACTCATCAAAATTCTCAGTGTGCCAGCAAAGCACCGCAGCTCATGCCAGTGCACTCCTCTGCCCCCTCCCCCATCCTCCCACTCCCCCATCTCCCCCCCCCATCCCGGCGTCAGGAGCCTTGGATGCAAGGGGAGGAGAGATGGGGAGGAGGAAATAAAACCCAAGCTACAGGCATGGCTAGACACCAGAGTGCATGGAACACTGTTTACCTTCCCAGAAAACTTGGCCCCTATTTATCTATTTGCTATTTCTTGCTTTTGAACTGCTAGGTTTGCAGGAGCTGGGACAAAGATGGGAGCTCATTCCATCCTGCAGTATTTGGGAATCGAACTGCTGCTACAGACAAGATGCCACAAGATAGAAAAGGCAGCATGCCCCCTCCTTGTCCACCAAGCTGCTGCTGCTGCCACCTGCTGGTCGTTCCAATAGCAGTGCAAGAAAAATCCGTGTTTTTTGTTCCAAATCAAGTGGTTTGAAAACTGTGAATTTTGAGTGTTTTTTATGGAACCATGCAGGACAGTTACAAAACATGAAATTCACGGTTTTCCATGGCATATGGCAACTCTAGTGACGTGGCACTATCTCCTCAATATAAAATAGTTCTTTTCATGTTGCCATTGTCCCTGGCACTATACAGAGGACATTTTCTATATTGCTGTGGATCAGGATCCTTTAGTTTGTGCCAGGATGGGTGGGGTATTAGTCAAGGCCTGCATTTCTGCTGGGGAAAGAAGTACCCAGCAAGAGTCAGCTGGCTCCTGGAACAGGAGAAGATATACAATGGTATGTTTTCCATAGTGGTCTATCTAACTAGGCTCTGACAGATTTTGTTCAAGAGACTGTAGATATGCTACAGCAGGGGTGCCCAAATTATGGCCAATGGGCCAGATCTGGCTCCTGACATCAATTCATTTGGCCCACAACACCCTCATTGCTCCCGAAAGCAGAAGTAAAATGCGCCCATATGGGCTGTAGTTTGGGCATCCCTGTTTTAAAGAGTCAGGTCTTATAGGGAGCGACGAAGGCACCGTGGGCCAGATAATTTGGCATCAGGGGCCAGATCTGACCCACAGGCTGTAGGACCAGCCCCCTGAACCACATGACCAACCCATTGCCTGAAAAGTTTGGGCACCCCTTTGCTAGAGGTTGAACTTGGATTATTATTTTTTTGCTAGAAAAAACATCTGACCTACCACTGGACTATGGCTTTCCTAAAGAGAGATCATAACTGGTCCAAGGTCATCTTGCCAGCAGAGCTAGGATTTGATCATGTGTGTCTCTGTGCCTGTTCTGATCTGCAAAACACAGTACAGCTGCTCTTTGCCATTAACGCTTGCTCACTTGACTGTGCACTTGGCTCAGGGGAAGTGACGGAGGGCAGCAAGAAGAGGAGAGCAAGAAGATGAAAAATGTCAGCAGGTATCTTTTGCTCACCTCTTATTTGATAGTTCTCTCCCAGGCAAGCCAAAAGGCCATGAAGGGGCAAATAATAAAAAGGCAGCTGTACCATATGGTTTGGGAACAGAGTAAAAGGAACCTACCCACTATCCCTGCAACTGATAGTTGAGGTCAGAGATTCTCTGCAATAGATGCTCTGTACATAGTAGCTGCTCTATAGCAGTCAGTGAACACTTGTTAACATGTATAAAATATTTTTGGCATACTTACTAAAACAGGGGTTCCCAACCTTTTTATGCTGTGGGTCTGACCATGCCCCTGGACAGCTGAGCAGGCCGGTCATGTGGTTAACCCCACTGTAAATGATGCCATAAAACATGTTTATGGCTGTCGTAAACACTTCCGCTTCCAGTGCGTCAGCATTGGCGTTGTGGGCCACATGAAATGGTGCCATGGGCTGGGGCCATAGGATGGCCAAACCTGTACTAGAAGAACCTAATTGGAGCCTGAACTCGCAACAATTCTATTGCAGACACTGCTTTTGCTTCGTTCTGTTTGTGAAATAGAGCTTAGAATTGTCACTAGTAAAAGGTAAAGTGTAAATCATCATCAACTGCAACTCATATACAAGAATGCCTTCCCCCCCCTGAAGCAGGAAAAATGTCACTGGCATAATAACAGACTAAAGATAATGTGATGGCCTGTTTGGTGATGGTAGCATGACAGTAGTACTTATTTTTGTTCTTTTTGTTTCTTTAAATTTTTATATAAGTGAAATATGGAAACTGCAGAGTCTATATCTGTGTTACAAGATAAAAGGGTATTGAGAAGAAGTTTTATTGAATCAAATAATTGTTTTGTGATATGTTTTTCTTTTTAAATGCACAATAAAATTATTATTAAAAAGAAAGAAAGAATTGTCAATTCTGGGACTCTAATGTCTAGAATCTCTAGCTGGGTGGCTGATGGTTGTCCAAAAATAAGAAAAAGTATCCACATGATCAGTTGGTAGAAACACATTTCTGATGTATCAAGGCAAACTTTTGGGTTCTACAAAACTCATCTTCAGGTTTAGATGACTTAAGAGTTGGGGAAAAGGGAAGAGCTACAAAGCTTCCCAAATCAAGAGGTGATGGATATTGTTCTTAAGGATAGACTGCTCACAAGGCAAAAAAGGAGTGTTCACATTCAGATAATAGAAACGTCCTGTTTGTTTGTTTTAGACTGTCATTTCTTATCTTCTCTCTCCAAATTTTAAATTATTAAAATACAAAGAAGTGTTCTGGAGAACCCAGATACCCACATTATCTGTAAGCTCTCAGTGAGCCAATACAAATAAAACCCAATGTGGTCTTTTGCCCCCAAAAGTTTTGTCTCTAAATTCAGATGCAACATCTGAAATAAAGAAGAATGAATGAATATATGCAAAATGTCTTGTTGAAGCATAAACATTCTGGCTCAAGTCAATTGGGTAGTATTTTTTTTAAAAAAATCTTCTTCTGGTGGAATTTAGAGCATTTCCAACTATTTATGTAATGTATTGCAACTTTGCCAATAACTTCTATTTTCTTACAGACAAAGACACATAAGGTTATTCAGCCCAGTAAGGTATGCAATTGATAGTAATCAAATATAGGCTGCACAGGTGGTAAATGGTACTGGGTATCAATATGCAGTAGGGAGGGATGGGGAATATACACTCATATGTCAAAACTTTCTGTTTTTCATTGAAATCATACCATCCCCAATGGAAGCATTAAGCTACCATAGGAATTTTCTTCAAATGAGAATTTAAATCACCTTCTAGGTATGGGGAGGTTCACCCAAACCAACCTTTTTTTTATTCTGATGTTTAAATTTATGATCTATTCTGCCTTGTCACATCTGAGCCACAGTATGTAATAAATTCAAAACCAATTTTAGCAGTGAACTCACATTATTGATTTAAATTTTACTTGTTTAAGATGACTTGTTTATAAGAGAACAAGAAGAAGAGTAGATGAGTGGAGGGAGAGTTTTGAATTTTTGAGCTGGTAGGAAAATGAGAACAGGTTAACGATGAATCAGTTGAGTCTGAGTTGTGGACAGTGAAACAGGGCCTCCCATGAACTATTTCTGTACCATTTTCAGAGTGCATGTGCTTGACACTTTACAGAGTATAAGCACAGATCTTTGTTCTGGGAACCATACAATGGAGAGAACTCTGTCTGGAAGAACTTACATCCTGAAATTTGACTTGATACAAATCTTCTGTATGCCAACACAATCTGATGATGTAATCAACTGTGGGGTTTTTTCTTGTTTATTATAAGTTTTTATTCTGTACACTTCTCCAAGTTTCATGGCTCTCTTGGGATCCCTTTTGACCTGGGGAAATGTTTGGGAACTTTGGTATGTTGAGGCAGGGGATGGTGCAGCCTTTAATACCTGAAAATCACAGTTGATAACCCTGATCCTAGTGGTAGGTCCAGCTAGGCAATGTTTTAGTGATGAAGGGCTTCCATCATCCCACCACCCCATCTTGAGACTTCCAAAGTATTCTCATAGTCAAAAGGGATCCCAAGGGAGCATCAGGGTGCAATAGGAAATTTATAATGAGTGATTAAAACCATAGCTCACAAAATAGGCATGTTAAATATGTAGTGATTTGGGGGATAGGATCAGAATTCAAAACAATCAATGTATGTTGTATTCAGCAAATAGTCTAAATCACCATTCATTCTAGGAGGTACAGATTAATTTAATTCATGTTAGGATTTAGCAGAGTTTGGAAAAGTGACTCTTTTATGTAGAATCTGTGCAGTGAGGATTCTTGGGGCTCAAAATCCAAAAGTAACATTTCCAGGTTCTTGCTTTCAACTTCTTTCATGGCAAGGCCAGATGTGAAACTTCCAAAATGAAAACACATTTGGGTGAGTTCATTCTGCAGTTCCTTTTACCTGACCTAGTGTGAGAAACATTAGCCAGCACAAGGTGACCATTGCCTGGTGTACGACCCGATTGTGGTTCAAAAATACCACAGTCTTCAAGGAGGTTCTTTCTGTGTACCCCTTGCCTTCAACTAAAACCAACCAGCAATACTGCAGTGCCATAAAGACTGAAAATTTCTATTTGCTTTATTTGTGGACTGTAGCTCATTTCATCAGATGCATGGAGTGTAGCCTCAGTAAAGAGACACATACATAAGCATGAGGAGCCAGGAAGCAAATATAATAGAGATGCAAATTTCCAGCATACTAATGATCCATCAGTGGTCATTAAAAATCCTTTATAGTCCTTAGAAGTGACAGAGAGAGGCCTTTCTGTTAGTTGTTAGGTGTCCTTCAATGCTCATTGGTGGAAGGCAACATGTTCAAGCATTGATAATTGGATTAACAAATAAGGAGGTGGAAAGCTCAGGATAATAGAAAAGCATGGTTTATAACTGATCCAGAGTTAAAGTCACTGGGAAATAGATGATTGGAGTGCAATTATATGTAGAGAAAATTATCCAGGCTGTTGTCATAAAAAGTCGATAATGCAGACAAACTTCCATGGATCATCTAATTGACATATGCAATGAGATAAATAGTTCCCTTCCCTTTTCAAACCAAGGGAGAAAGAACTGGGTCTCTTGATGTATTCTTGTTCATTTGTTTCCCTTTGGAATCTGCATTTGAAGTGCTTTTGTTTAAGGCTGGCTGCCTTGAAGAGTGCCCAGGGAAACTCAAGTATCTTCCCACTGGTTTCTGAATTACATGAGAGTTCAGATGATCTTTTGCTGTCACAGCAGATCAACAGTCCTGACAATTGCTGTGCATTTGCCTGAGAAGTGATTAACTGGTGAAAGTCAGGTTCTGGCATTTCCCCCTGCTTGGTGTTGCTTTGTGAATGGTAGTGAAGACAAGAAGTTAATCCTGCAGGACATCTTGACTTCTGCCATTGGTGGAGTCAACATTCAGACTGCCCATAGCTATGTAAAGCTTGGCATCCTCCTGGCAACATGTGCACAATATTATCCAGCAATATTGGGCTATTTCCTGGTATTTCTAATCATGTATACAAAAGTACAATATCCCACATTGATAAACTAGAGGGTTTTTTTTTTTGAAGAACTGAATAAGGCTCTACCAGCAGCAAGTGACTATTCTTCTTCTTAGTGTATTGTCGGTAGCAACTCTGATATTTGGAAAAGTGCAGCAATGAACTTTCTGCTCCTCAGGCTTATTGACTTGATTCTACATTATGCTTTTGAATATGTGATACCTTTTCAATTATTATTAATTTAAATGCATGCAGAGCTTGGCCAGGTTATCCTGCTATGGTAATAGAGTAGACCATAATGACAATGACTCAACGCCGAGTATCAGGCAGCAGTTAACTAACCTGACAACCCTGAGGACTAGCGGCCTTGATGAAGTCCACAGGGAAGGGTGATGGTCCTCAAGTGGACTAAATCCCACTTGAATCCATCTTGATGGAGGGCAGCAGCTTCCTCAATACTGGCCTGGTGCTGAGGAGGACTTTGTGTGCTAAAAGGGCTCAGAACCAGAAAATGACTCATGGCAGCAAAGTCCACAGGGAAGGGTGATGGTACCTAAGTGGATTAAATTCCACTTGAATCCATCTTGGGCTGATGAGGACTTTGTGTGCCAAAAGGGCTGTGGACCAGGAAGTGACTTGTGGAGCTGGATCCGTGGTATGGGTGCCATGCTGTGATGCAGAAGGCAGATGAAAGGCCACAATATTATATTCACAAGATAGGCTTCATGGCTGATCACCATGATGATCACCAATATTCAGAACTGGATACGGCACAAGAAGAAGAAGAACTTGGAAAAGTTTTTTTTTCAATGATAGCTTTCAGAATCCACCAGCAAGTATAGCTACTGGCTTCATGGAGTAACAGATGCTGCAATCCACTGTACAACTTTTTTTAGACCTGGAATGCAGATCTAAATGCAGGTCATTCTAACCAGTGTAAAATATATATTCCAAAAGGTACAATCAATAGGTTTGTAGGATCTGACTGATTATTTTATCAGTACATCCTATAGCTGACAGGTTACTTTCATTTCAGCTCTCCACAAAGCTTTCAGAACATAACTTATTAATTTTCTGTTTCAGGCATCAGCTAAGGCTGGATGCTATGCAGAACTTCACCGTCTCTGGAGATAATGGCATGGCTTCCTGTAGTATAAAGTTTAGAATGGCTTTGCTTAACATTAGAACTTAATGACTTTAACGACCTTCTTTTTAAAAACCATACCCTGTGCTTTGTTCCAAACAGATCAATATCTATGTCTTTGATGATGCAAAATAAATAGATTTTTGAAAGTCTATGGTTTCAAGATAATCCAAAGAAGTAAAAGGAAGAATTAAGGAGTTATAGAATATAATGAAGTGTAAGATTTATAGTGAGTTGGCATAGCTCAGTGGACCAGAGAATCTAGCTGTGAAGCAGGTTTCAGGAAACTGGAGATGAGCTTGCAAAGATCACTTGGAGCATTTGTGACTCATGGGGTTGCATGTCCTACCATATGTGTGGGCTTGGGTATGCTCTGCATCTGGAGATGTCACCAGAATATACTTCTTAGTAGATGAGGCCCAAAAATAATTAAATACATAAATTCAAAGTATGGCTTAGAACTGACTTGACAGTACATACTTATGATTATTACAGTTTTTTTAAAAAAGCAGAAACTAACCTAAAACTAAATCAACTAATATTTCATGAAAAAATTGAATACTTGAAGCACAAAATATTTAGGTAAAGGTTTCCATTGCTCAAAAGTCATGTCTGACTCTAGGGTGTGGTGCTCATCTACGTTTACAGCCATAGAGCCAGCACTGTCTGTTCTGCATATGTTTTTATGGCCATGTGGCAGGCATGACTAGACACCAGAGTGCACAGAACACTGTTACCTTTCCCGCTAAAGTGGTACCTATATATCTACTTAAAATGTCTTGCTTTCTAACCACTAGGTTGGCAGGAGCTGGGACAGACGATGGGAGCTCACACCGTAACACAGCATTCCGGTCTCAAACTGCTGACCTGTTGATTTTCTGGTTGTCAAGCTCAGCATTTAAGTGAGTACAGATAAAATCCAAACCTTTCTGAGTACAGTACAGTCTTACAAAACAGGTGATAACACTGTAGAAGAAATGTAACTTTTTAAAAAAATGAAAAGTTAATAAACCAGTAGCATTAATTTCAGTGGCTTAACAGCACCATACTATTTTGAGGGCAGGAAAAAAACAACACATTTGGGCACCACTGTTTTAGGGCTTTGAAAAATTCATCTGGAATACCATCATCTCCACTGGCTTTGTTGTTTGCTGTGCTTTTTAGGGCCTTCCTGACTTCACTCTCTAGGATGTCTGGCTCAAGGTCAATGTTCTCATACTTGTGATTATTTGGGTTGTTGAGGTCCTTTTAGTAGAGTTCCTTTGTGCACTCTTGCCATCTTTTCTTAACCTATTCTGCATCAGCTAACTCTTTGCCGTTTTTGTCCCCTATCATGGTCATTTTCGCTTTAAAAGTTCCCTTGATTCCCCCAATTTTTGGGGAAAGATCTCTGGTCCTACCCCTTATGGTGTTCTCCTCACTGCACTGCTCATTTAGGTAGGTTTCCTATCTCTCCTTGCTTTTCTTTGAAATTCTGTATTCAATTGATTGAATTTTTTCCCCTTTCTCCTTTGCCTTTTGCTTTCCTGTTTTCCTTTGCTATTTTAAGGGCCTCATCTGACAATAACTTTGCTTTCTAGCACTTCTTTTATTTTGGTATGGGTTTCCTTGCTGCCTCCTGTATGATGTCCCACACACTCTGTCTAACAAGTCCAAACCACTGAATCTGTTCCACGTCTCCACCATGTAACCCTTAGGAATGTTGTCTAGATCATACCTGTCTGGCCTAATTGTTTCCCCTAATTTCTTTAGTCTAACTCTGAATTTTGCAATTAGTAGATTATGATCTGAGCCACAGTCTGCTCCAGGTCTTGTTTTTGCTGACTGTATGGAGGTTCTCCATCTTTGGCTGCAGAGTATGTAATCAATCTGGTTTCAATGTTGGCCATCTGGTGATGTCCATATGTAAAGTGTCCTCTTGTATTGCTGGAAGAGGGTGTTTGCTATGACCAGTGCATTCTCTTGTCAGGGCTTTATTAGCCCTTGCCCTGCTTCATTCTGTGTTCCAAGACCAAAATTGCCTGTTATTCCATTTACTTTTTGATTTCCTACTTTGGCATTCCAATCTCCTATGATAATGTGGACATCATTTTTGGTGACATCTCAATGAGGCGTTGCAATTCTTCATAGAACTGGTCAATTGTGGCCTCATCTGCACCCGTGGTTGGTGTGTATACTTGGTTTACAGTGAAATTGAAAGGTTTCCCCTGTATTCTGACTAAGATCATTCTGACATTTTTAAGATTATATACCAGTACTCCTTTTCTCACTCTTTTATTGACTATTATGGCTACTCAATTTTAACTAAGGTTTTCTTGTCCACAGTAGTAGATGTGACAGTCCATAGGGTTTTCTTGGCAAACTTCCTGATGTGGTTTGCCGGTTTCTACCCCAGTGTTTCCCTATCATACATATTATCAAAGTTTAACACAAAGTAACAGATTAAAAAGTTGAGTTAATTAGTACTGAATATATGAAATTAGAAATTATATATGAAGTCAGAAGTTAAAAATAATCTTGTTAGTCATCAACCTTGGTATGAAAAGGAAAACCTTGGTATGACAGGAAAGCTCATTATGTCTAATCAACTACGGTAATTCAATTACAGTACTTATCACATGTATGCATCTGCGAGTCTTTAATGAAAGCAGCCTTGCAGCAACTCCTTCTCTTGTCCTGGCTCCAGCCACTGGTTAGTCTGGAGGCTGCAGCGATGGCTGCGCTGGTCTCCTCTGCCGACCATCCTGCCATGGTGATTTCTTCTCTTTTCTGGCTGCTGGCAATGGCTGAAGGGGCGCTGGGCCAGGACTCTGGTCTCTTCCGCTGCCCAACCTGCAGCTTTTCCTCCTACTCCTTCCCTTTAGCCACTGGCAATGGCTGAAGGGCTGCTGGGTTGGGGCGTGGTCCCTTCCACTGTTTGACCCGTGGCTTCTCCTCCTACTCCTTCCCTTTGACCACTGGCAATGTCCGAAGGGGCAATGGATCAGGGCTTGGTCCCTTCCGCTGCCCGACCCACAGCTTCTCCTCCTCCTTCTTCCCTTCAGCTGCTGGCAATGGCCAAAGGGGCACTGGATCGGGGCTTGGTCCCTTCTGCTGCCCAACCTGTGGCTTCTCCTCCTCATAATATCTTTACCACTTAGTCATCTTCTTCTTTAAGTGCCATATCCATTCCAAATATTGGCTTTCATCATGGCAAAAGTCTTCCTGTTCTTAACTCATCAGAATACTTCTGAGGACATTCCACACCAGTATCTTAGGTTCTTCAGCCATGAGGTTCATCTACTGGGCCTCTCTTCTCAAGGGGCTTCCCTTGCATAACACTTTGGAGTATTCTATACTTTACATAATCCCTCATGGTATTTGATCTGGCAATCAAAGGCAATCACACTTATGTACCTCCCCATAGTGCTTAGCGCATTCTCTGGGCAGTTTTCAAGTTAATTAGCATTTTGCCCCCAACATGCTGGCTACTCATTTTACTGAGCTCAGAAGGATGGAAAGCTGAGTCATCCTTGAGCCCAGGTCAGGATTGAATTCACAACCTTTTGGTTACAAAACAGCAGTTTAACCACTGCACCACCAGGGCTCCTTAGTTTAATGGTCTTAAACAGTTTTTGCTCTTTAACCACCCAGTACAACACTTCTACATTAGTCACATGGTCATCCCATAATATTCTTAGCAGCTGTCTGTAGATCCATGTTTCAAAAGCTTCAGTTTTATTTTTAAAGGCTTAGGCATGACAGGAGAAAACAAGAGTAAGAGAGAGAGAGAGAGAAAGATTTGTCCTTTATAGTGACCTGGCCATGAGATTTCTACCTAAAAACAGTCCACAAAGTTCTAACACTATTACCTTTTCTTATTATTCTGCCATATCCGAATCGTGGCAAACAGCCGTGAAGACTGTCTTGAGAATATAATGCAGTAGCCTTTCATCTGCCTTCCACATCACAGCATGATCCCCAAACCACTGATCCTTTGGCCTCCAAAATATTTTTTTTTAAATTCTCATATGTTTTTAAATGAATTTATATTTGTAAATGTATTATTAGCTTTTGATTTATGTATTGTATCTTTGTTTAGCAAATCACCTTGAATGTTCCACAGCATGATAAATCACAGGATGTTACTTTAATCAGTGAAAGATGAAATCATGGCTTTCAAACTTTATATTTGATTGTCCAAGAATGAGTTTCTGCTCAGGATAAAATCATATAGATTCCAATATCAAACACTGCCATTTGATTTATAATTTTCCATTTCCCAGACTTCTAAGTCACATTTTAAGTCTGATCTTGGAAATCCTGTGTTTTGCAAGGATTCCTTTATGGTAGGAGGTGATTCTCAGAATCAGATGAAATCAAGCAAGGCTGCTGTATTTCTGGGATCAGCCCAGTTAGCTAGGTGAGTGGTACATGAGTACACAAGCATGTGTTCATGTGTGCAGGTATGTCTGAAAGAGAGAATGCAAGCGTGGCACCAAAATGGCCGCCGCGCTCTTTGCGGCCCCCCCCACCCACTGGACGAAGGCATCCGGGTAGTTAGGGGCATGGCCAGCTCCCTTATAAAAGGGGTGGCCACGAGGCAGCCGAGCTGCCATTTTGCGAAGCGATGGAGTGGAGAAGTTTTTCCCTCTTACCTCCGTCGCTTTTGCCTTGACTGGGAAGCCTTTTGGCTGCTGATTTTCTTCCTTCGGCTTCCCATAGTTTGGACTGAGATGCCTTCAAAGAAGAAGGCGGCCGCGAGCGCGGCTCGCGCGGTTCGGAGGCGCAATCCGGGTCGGAGGACCGCGGCTGCGCCTCCCCAGCAGCCGCCTTTGCCTGCACCCACCGGGTCCGGTGGGATGGGGTCTATTCCCCCTTGGCCGGAGGCTGGGGACCCAAGCATGGGTCCAGCATGGGCTGCGGCCCGCGGCCCGCAAGCAGTGGACACCGCTCCTGGTGCCCATTCTACTGGGCCTTCCTCTATAGGGGCGTAGCTCACTCCGGGGCCTTCCAGCCTTGGGGGGTGGTGTGGTCCCCTTCCCTGGCAGGTGCCTACATTGGCCCTACCGGGCCTGGGTGTGGGGTCATGGCCCTATTCGGGCCCCGGGGTACAAGGACCTGTACCCATGCCTGTTGCAGGCGGGCCGGCTGGCCCTTGGCCCCACGTCAGTGTGGAGGCCTTACTGGCCCGCGTTGCGGCCCTCGAGGCTTCCCTGGCTCGGGCCAGCCACGCTGGGGCTCCCTTTGGGGTTCATTTTGACGCGTCGTCTGCTGGGCAGCGGCAGGCGACGGGATGGGTCGAGGAGCTTGAGGCGCGTGGCGCGACTTTGGCCACTGCCTCGCAGCTCCCCAACCAACAGGCCAGTGCGGGTCAGGCCCCAGCGACGAGCTCTACGGCGGTCGTGAGCTCCGACGCCCCCAGTGGGCCGGAACCCCCGGTGGGGGCGGCCCGCGGGGGTGCAGCATGTGAGCATGCGGTCCAAACTAGTGCACCTACACATGTGGCCACGTTGGGGGGGGGCTTTCCAATGGCCTTGGCCTCGCGTGGGTGGTGCGGCGGTACAGCCGCTGACGCCCCACCCGGCGACGACGACTACCATCCAGGGCCCCGGGGTGGCGGGTGTTTCCTACCCTGTGGGGAATGTTTTGGGGGTGGCTGGGCTAGTCCAAGCCCCTTTCCAGATGCCCGCAGTTTCTGCGGTGCCTGTCTCGGCCTTGCCAACAGCGGGGTATTCCTTGCCACTGGGTGACCACTTGGCACAGGCCACCAAAGAGAAAATATGGCGGGGGGAGTATGTAGATATCTTCTCACTCCTAAATAGGGAGCCCACCAAGGAAGAGAGGGAGGGACAGGATGAGAAGGATAAGGAACAGGCACGTCGTCGCAAGCCACCACGAACGTGGGCCAACTGGCTGCCGGCTTACCTCATCTACATGGCGGTGTACCTGAGGGCCCGGCCGGATTTGGCAATTCCGATGGTCCAGTATTTGGACAACATAAGAACATAAGAACATAAGAACAGCCTTGCTGGAACAGGCCACAGCCCATCCAGTCCAGCATTCTGTCTCACACAGTGGCTCACCATTTCCTTCAGGGTATTCCCAAGCAGATGCCTTCACCTGCTTAGGATTCCCTGGAAATGATATTGAGAGATATCCTGCCTATCTCTCCAACCCGGAGGTTGTCCTTAAGTATCCATAATTATAGCCATTGATACTCTTCTCCTCCATGAACTTGTCTAATCCTTTCTTAAAGCTGTCAAGACTGACAGCTGTCACCACTTCTTCTGGCAGGGAGTTCCATAGACCAGTAATCCTCTGGGTGAAAAAGTACTTTCTCTTATTTGTTTGAGAACTAGTACCCAAAAGTTTCATGGAGTGTCCCCTAGTTCTAGTATTATGCGATAGGGAAAACAGTTTTTCCTTATCTACTTTGTCCACACCGTGCATGATTTTATAAACTTCAATCAGGTCACCTCTTAGACGTCGTCGTTCAAGAGTGAAGAGGCCCAACCGTTGCAGCCTCAGATGGTAAGGAAGGTGTTCCAGTCCCCTAATCATTCTGGTTGCCCTCCTCTGCACTTTTTCCAGCTCCATAATATCCTTCTGGAGGTATGGCGACCAGAACTGTACACAGTATTCCAGATGGGGCCTCACCATAGATTTATAAAGAGGCAAAATGACACTTGCTGACTTATTTTCTATACCCTTCCTAATGATCCCTAGCATTGAGTTTGCTTTTTTCACTGCTGAGGCACACTGGGTTGACACCTTCATTGAGTTGTCCACCAGGACACCAAGGTCCCCTTCCTGGTTTGTCTCAGAGAGTTCAGACCCCATCAGTTTATAAATGTAATTGGGGTTCTTTGCCCCAACATGCATCACTCTGCACTTACTAATGTTGAAACTCATTTGCCACTGTTTTGCCCACTCCCCCAGTGTCGAGAGATCCCTCTGGAGCTCCTCACAATCTCTCACAGTTTTCACTACCCTGTATAATTTAGTGTCGTCAGCAAATTTGGCTACCTTGCTTTTTACTCCTACCTCTAGATCATTTATGAAGAGGTTGAAAAGCAGGGGTCCCAGTACTGAACCTTGGGGAACCCCACTCTTTACTTCCCTCCACTTGGAGAAGTGTCCATTTAGTGCTACCCTCTGTTTCCTGTCCTTTAGCCAGTTGCTGATCCAGGACAAGACCTGTCCCTTTATTCCATGACTGGTAAGTTTATTCAAGAGCCTTTGGTGTGGGACCTTGTCAAAGGCCTTCTGAAAGTCCAGATAAACAATGTCAACTGGATCCCCCTTATCCACATGCTTGTTGACACTCTCAAAAAATTCCAACAGATTAGTGAGGCATGATTTGCCCTTGCAAAAGCCATGTTGGCTCTCCTTTAGCAGCGCCTTCTCTTCTATGTGCCTATTAATTCTATCTTTTAGGATGGTTTCCATCACTTTACCTGGGACACATGTCAAACTGACAGGTCGGTAATTTCCTGGATCACCCCTGGATCCTTTTTTGAAAATTGGTGTTACATTCGCTACCTTCCAGTCATCAGGAACAAAGCCTGATTTGAGGGAAAGATTATATATTTTGGCTAGGAGATCAGCAATTTCATCTTTAAGTTCCCTGAGAACTCGTGGATGGATGCCATCTGGTCCTGGTGATTTGTTAGTGTTTAGTTTAACAAGACATGCAAGGACCTCCTCCCTGGTTATTTCTATCTGGCTTAATTCTTCGGTTTCCCTCCCTACGAAGATAGGCTCTGTTTTGGGCATGTGGCCTCTGTCTTCTTCAGTGAATACTGAAGCAAAGAATTCATTGAGTCTCTCTGCAATCTCTGTTTCCTCTTTAATAACCCCTTGCCTTCCATTGTCATCTAATGGTCCAATGGCCTTCCTAGTTGGGTTCTTACTTCTAATGTACTTAAAGAAGTCTTTGTTATTTCTCTGAGTATTTTTAGCTATACGCTCCTCAAAGTCTTGCTTTGCTTTCCTGATTGTTGCCTTGCATTTGTTCTGCCAGAATTTATGTTTCTGCCTGCTGTCCTCATTCGGACAAGCCTTCCATCTTCTAAATGAGCTTTTCTTGCTCTTGATCACTACCCGAACAGCTCCTGTAAGCCACATCGGAGTCCTCTTGGACCTGGCAGTGCCCTTTTTCCTTTTGGGTATGCATTCCAATTGGGCCTCTGTTATTGTTTTTGTAAACAGCCTCCATGCCTCTTGGAGTGTTTGGACTCTCTCAATTTTCCCTTTCAGCTTCTTTTTTACTAGTTTCCTCAACTTTGGGAAATTTCCTTTTCGAAAATTTAAGGTCTCTGTGTTAGATTTTATCAGTGACTTGCGGTCTATGATCAAGTTAAACATAATTGAGTTGTGGTCACTGTTCCCTATTGGATCAGTCACATTAACATCTTGCACCAGATCCTGAGTATTACTCAGGATCAAGTCAAGAATTCTTGTACCTCTAGTTGGGTCTTCAACCATCTGTCCCAGGGAACAATCATTTAGCATATCTAGGAACTTTATCTCTTTATCATGTGCTGAACAACAGTTCACCCAGTCTATGTGAGGGTAATTGAAGTCCCCCATTATAACCAGGCTTCCCTTCTTGGATGCCTCCTTTACAACATTCTCCAACTGCCTGTCTCCCTCAAGAGCTTGGGTCGGAGGCCGATAGTATATGCCTACTGTTAGACCATCCTTGTGGCCTGGTACTCTTACCCACAGAGCTTCTAATGGTGACTCCAAATCACCTAGATATTCCAATTCATACGATTTTATCACTTCTTTGACATACAAGGCTACACCACCTCCCGTTTGCCCCTTCCTATCCTTCCTGTACAGTTTGTAGCCTGGGATAACTGTATCCCATTGGTTATCATCCGTCCACCAGGTTTCAGTGATACCAATAATATCAATATTCTTATCTATTGCTAAGTATTCCAGTTCCCCTATTTTGTTCCGGAGGCTTCTGGCATTTGTATACAAGCATTTATATATGCTTTTCTGACACAGTCTTTTGTGTCCAGTTGCATTGTTAGACTGCCTCTTGCATCCTTCTGCTAGAATGCTAGTGACTAGCTCCTCGCTCTGCTCAGTAATTTTTGCATCCTCCTCACTACCCAAGTACACACTTTCCCGAACCGGATGCTGCCCAGCTCCTGTCGGCTTTCCCCCAGTTATCAGTTTAAAAGCTGCTCTGCAGCCTTTTTGATGTTGAGTGCCAGCAATCTGGTCCCTTCATGGTTCAAATGCAACCCATCCCTCCTGAACAGATTTGGCTTGTCCCAAAATGTTCTCCAGTTCCTGACAAATCTGAAACCCTCCTCTCGACACCACCGCCTCATCCACGCATTGAGGCTTCTGAGCTCTGCCTGCCTGGTAGGTCCTGCGCGAGGGACAGGCAGCACTTCTGAAAATGCTACCTTGGAAGTCCGGGACTTCAATCTTCTTCCTAACAACCTGAATTTGGCTTCCAGGACAGACCGCTTGGCCTTCCCAACATCATTGGTACCAACGTGTACCATGACAACTGGCTCGTTCCCAGTTCTCTCTAACAATCTATCTAGATTTCTTGTGATGTCTGCAACTTTTGCACCTGGCAGGCAAGTCACCATACGGTTATCATGTGCATCACAAATCCATTTCTCTGTATTTCTAATTATTGAATCGCCTAGTACAAGGAGCCCTTCTCCTGCAATCTGTTCATCTACATGCACCTCATCAACCATATTAAGGGAGAGAACCTCAGTTTGTTCCTGTTGTTCATCTTCCTGGATCTCATCAAGTGTGATGAAGGAGAGATCATCAGGTGGAACCAGTTGTTCCTCTGTGTGTTCCTCATCAGGTGTGATGAGGGAAAGAGCCTCAAATTTATTCTGTAATTTCAGACTCTCAGAGTGATCCCCTACTCTTCTCCTCCTTTGAGTCACATTCCTCCAACCATCTCCCTCCTGAGTTAGTGAAGGGCCTTCTCCCTCAGAACTGTGCCCTGTCTCTTCTTTGTCCAGCATAGTCTGCTCCGCTCTGTCCAAGAACAGCTCAAGCTCTTTAATTTGTTGATGGTTAGATATGCGGGCCTCTAGCTGCTGGACCTTCTCTTCTAGTAGTGCAACCAGCTTGCACTTGCTGCAAGTGTAGTTCTCCATAAGCTTTGGCAAGAACACAAACATGGCACAAGTATTGCAGGTAACTACAACGGTTCCCTCAGAATCCATTTTAACAAGTGCAGTATTATGGGCCTCAAAAATGTACACGTTTACTACCTTTCTACCTAGTAAGATTATATTCTTCTTTTGTTACTAGTTTGCAATCTCGCGCGCCTAACGGCGCGCGGGCCTCTAAAGCAGCTCTACTCCAACTGCAAAACTTACCAGTGCTCACTTCCTTTGTTTGGCTCTCCTCAGCAGCAGCTCTGCTTAAGAGCACATGCAGAGTCAAAAAGGGGACAACATCTATCGGGCGATGGTTGACTTTCCGGGCCCGTCGTGGTTGGCTTATGACGAGGAATTCCGTATGCGAATTCCCCTGCACCCTGAGATGAGGTGGGATGAGCCATGCCAGAGGCTTTGGCTTCTGTACATGACGCCCACGCGCCCCGCGCCAGGGGAAAGATACCATTGTGGACATGCGGTCCAGCGAGCGGCTCCAGCACAGGTTCCCCGCCAGGTGGCAGGGCAGGGGGTTCCAGCCCGCCTGCTGTGCTGGACTTTCTCGTCTACTGGTTCCTGCAATAAGAAGAATTGCAAGTACAGACATGAGTGTCCCACCTGTGCGGGCCCCCATGCAGCCTCTGCCTGTCCCAGGCCTGGAGGGACGCGGGGCAGAGGGAGGGGCGGACAGTGGGCTGGCAAGACTGCCGCAGATGGAGCTGGTTCACCGAAAGGCTCCCTCACCAATTAATGTGGACATGTTAGAGCGTTGGCTCGCATTGTACCCGAAGGGGGAGGATGCGGATTATCTCCTTCAGGGCTTTAGGCAGGGGTTCCGTATTCCTTTCATGGGTGATAGGTCCCCTCAGGATGCCCCCAACCTTTTGTCCCTTAGGGGGAGGGAGGGGGTGGCTGCCGCCAGCATTAATAAGGAGGTCAATGCGGGCAGGGTCGCTGGCCCTTTCCCTGCACCCCCGTTCACTAACCTTAAGGTATCGCCCCTGGGCTTGGTTCCCAAGACGTCTCCAGGCGAGTTTCGCCTTATCCATCACTTGTCCTACCCAGCCGGCCGATCAGTCAACGATGCTATCCCTGATGACCTTTGCTCAGTCAGGTATACATCTTTTGACCACGCGCTGCGCATGGTGTGCTCATGTGGCCCGGGTGCGCTGCTGGCTAAGTGCGACATTAAGTCGGCTTTTCGCCTCTTGCCGGTGCACCTGGGCGACTTTGAATTGCTGGGTTTCAAATTTCGGGGCGAGTATTACTTTGATAAGGCCATGCCTTTTGGCTGTTCCATATCATGCTCGGCTTTCGAGCGTTTCAGTACCTTCCTAGAGTGGGCTTTCGTCCGCAGGTCAGGGTCCCGGTCTGTAGCCCATTACCTGGATGACTTTTTACTCGGGGGTGAACGGGGCTGGGACACGTGTACACGTCTCCTCAACACATTTCAGACGCTAATGGAGGAACTCGGTGTCCCTTTAGCGCCCGAAAAGACCGAGGGCCCATCTACCCAGCTAGTCTTCCTGGGGGTGGAGATTGACACGATAGCGCAGGCATCTAGGTTACCGCGGGATAAGGTGTCAAGTATAGTGGCCCTTATCTCGGACTTGCTGGCCAAGCGCAAGGCATCACTGAGGGAACTGCAGGTGCTACATGGTCACCTTAATTTCGCTTGCAGGGTGGTCGCACCGGGCAGGGCTTTTGCCCGGCGCCTGTGCGACGCCATGGCAGGATTATCCAGGCCTCACCATAGGGTTCGGCTTACCCGGGGTATCAGGGCAGACATGCTTGTCTGGTTACAGTTCCTGAGGGAGTTCAATGGGGTCTCATTTTGGAGGTATGACCTCCTGGCTTCCCCTCAATTTCAGATTCAGTCTGATGCCTCGGGATCCCTCGGTTATGGGATGTACTTCAATGGGAAGTGGGCCTATGGTGGGTGGCCACCGGCCTGGGCAGGCACGGGTCGCCTGCGTGATCTCACATATCTGGAGTTTTTCCCTATCCTGGGTGCTTTGATGCTATGGGGCGAGGAGTGGTCCAACTCGGTCGTGCATTTCTGGTGTGACAATGCGGCTGTGGTCCACATTGTCAATGCACAGACTTCTAAATCGCCCAGGGTTATGGACCTAGTGCGCCAATTTGTGTTGCGCAGCCTGCGCCTCAACGTACTGTTCAGGGCCAGGCATGTCCCAGGGGTTAATAATGATATTGCTGACGCTTTGTCCCGCCTACAGATCTCCCGGTTCTGTGCCTTGGCCCCGGATGCAGAGGAATTTCCCTCGCCACTCCCGGAGGAGATATGGACCATTGGCAAGGAGAGGTGAACCGGGCGATTGGCCTGTCGCTAGCGCCACGCACGCATAAGGCGTATCACCACGCAATTAATTCTTTCAGGGCATTCTGTACCCAATTTCAACTGCCAGGAACCTGGCTGATCCCGGTAACCCATGTTCTGCGGTTCATGGTTTACCTGCATTCTCAGGGCCTTGCACCTCGCACCATAGCATCTAAGCTTTCAGCGTTGGCTTTTATGGCCTAAGTGGGGGGTCATGTGGACAGCACCTCTGACTTCCGTGTGAGACATGTTTTGGAGGGGTGGGTGCGCAAGCGCAGGCGTTGCCCGGACGACCGCCACCCGATTTCCCCTGGGGTCCTTACCCAGTTGGCCCGGGGCTGGCCTTGCCTCTGTTTTGATGCATATGAGGCAGCCCTATTCCATGCAGCTACAACGTTGGCATTTTTTGGAGCGCTCCGCATCAGCGACCTTGTGATGCTGTGTAAGGCGGATGCAAGTCGTAGGGCACTGGAACTCGAGGATGTCTGTGTTGCCAAAGACTGGGCTCAGTTGAGGATACGCTCCTCTAAGACGGATCAGCATGGCGTAGGCAGTGGTGTGCGACTGCTACGGTGTTCTTTGGCAGACATCTGTCCGGTTGGTGCCCTACAGGAGTTCCTGGCACTGCGTGGCGCGCACCATGGCCCGTTTTTCTGTCACCAAGATGGGTCTCCCCTTACTAAATTTCAATTTTGGAAGGTGAACGGCAAAGCGCTGGCCAGTGTGGGCCTCCCAGGCGTCCGCTATGGCACTCATTCATTCTGTATAGGGGCGGCCTCAACCGCAGCTGCTTTTGGGTACTCCGGGGCTGACATACGCAGCATGGGACGGTGGGGTTCGCAGTGTTTTCAGTTTTATGTGCGCCCACTCCCGCCGTGAGTACCAACCCAGTCACCTTACCTTCTTTTCCTCATTTTTCTTTACAGACCCGGGGTGTCGTATTACACCGGTGACAGTATGGCTGGTGGGCCATAGCTACGTGCACAGGGCAGCGCGTTACGCTGCGGCGACAGAGTGGGGACCCCGACTGGGACTGGGTGCATACGCAAGTCTCACATGGCATGGTAAGCCTGGGATGTTATGGCGGGAGCTGCTGCCTTTCCTTTTTTCAGGCCAGAATGCTGACCCGCCTGACATTCTGATCATACATCTGGGGGGCAATGATTTGGGCCAGGTCACCGGCTTATCGCTGAAGCATGCGATTTGCGAGGACCTCGCCTACCTGCATTACGTCTGGCCTGCCACAACCCTTGTTTGGTCGGACATGGTCCCGCACCATTCCTACAGAGGGGGCGTTGACCTCCTGGCCCTTGACCGTGCTAGACGCATGGTGAATAGGGCAGTGGCGCGGTTCCTTGTCGACAGGGCTTGGGGGAGGGTCAGTCGTCACCCCGCTATTAGCCTACAAAGTTATGACTTGTATGCAGGGGATGGGGCCCATCTGTCGTGAGGAGGTATGGACCTCCTGTTGGGTGATTGGCGAGCAGGCCTGTTGACCGAGCTGACGGTCTGGGGGGGGGGCGTCGAGCCTTCTTTGAAGCCCCTTCGTGTGGCGGGTAGCACTGGTAAGGTAAACATTATGACCCACAGGTATCCGGCAAGTTCGCAATTGACTGGACAACACTAGACAGGCATAAGTTGGTTAAACGTTGTCCGGTCAACGACGAACTAGGTGACGGGGTGATGGCTATAGCTAGACAGCATGCATCACCACGTGATTTTACGGATACGCGTCAGAGGGTGGGGTCATTAGTTAGATATTGACTACGGTCAACAATTTGTTTGTTGTCAACAAACAAATTGATACAAATGGATACATTGTAGCAATTGCCGTTGGCAATTTTGGGTGGTACCTTACCAGTGTTACTTCGGCCTGCTTGCCTTAAGAATTATGATTGGTCAATTACCAATAGAAATTTATAATTCGGACTAGGGCATGAATCAATAAATGTGGCCCAATGCCGTTATCCACTTTTATCAGTGTCTGAGTCCTTTATTGGGGGGTGCGCCTGCAAAGACATTGAGTTTGAGAGAAAGTGAATAGGGTTATTTTGTATAAGAATCTGCACTAGGTCCCCTGTTTGTCTATAGTAGCTGTTTTGTCTTAGAGATGCAGTATGTTTAGCAAGCTGTTAGAAGGATCAAAACATATGTCTTTTCAAAGCTATTTTTTAAAATCAAGTAACCAAGTGATTTATAGTGGTCTAAAGCAAGGGTGCCCAAACTTTTCAGGCCACTGGCTGGTCATGTGGTTCAGTGGACTGGTCATATATTTCAGTGAGCCAGTCATGTGGTTCCTCCCACTGAAAGCAGAAGTAAAATGCACCATGTAATCTGTTTTGATACACCTTCTCTGCTTAAAGTAGGGGTGCCCATACTATGGCCCATGAACTGGATCCAGCCCATGGGCTGTAGTTTGGTCACTCCTGGTCTAAAGTAACCCAAGTGTTCCACTACTTTCCCCTTCATTCAGCCTAACACCTTATGTGCCAAATATATTTAGTTCATTGCTTTTGTGAATAAATTTTGAATCAGAAGGAATTTTGGGTAGGCTGTGCCTGTTGCCTTTCATTATGATGCAATGGGCACAGATTTGGGTGGGTTGAGAGAGATGGTTGAGGATAGAGGTGCCTGGCATGTGATGGTCCATGGGGTTGCAAAGGGTTGGAAACAACTGTGCGACTGAACAACAATAACCAATGACAAAAGAAAATAATTCAGGGTCATGACTTTTGGGGCAATTTTTGCAGCAACAATTAATATACCTCTGCCTGGAGCAAACATCGCATTTCCCCAGGTACCAAATATCATTGTTCTGATAATTGTGCTATTATCCTAACTGAAGTGTAGCCCTAGAAAATTATGTTTAAACTGTGAGAAAACAAACAGGGGACTAATGGAAATGTGTATTACTCTAATTTAAACAAACATGCCAAAAAACCTTACCTAAATCAATGTCAATTGTTTTGGTACAATCAATCATTTCCTTTGAGACAAATTTCTTGACATTTGGAAAGGAAGGCACTGGTAACAAGAACTAACTAACTGCAATCCTCACTTTTCAGTGTATTTTTGCAGATTTTTTTGAGAGCTAATCACCTGTCTAATTGCTAGCTAAATAAGTAATTGATGAGTTGCCCACAAGAATATATCGATGGAGCATTTCATTGCTACACAATATTATATTGTAAAATAGGGATCTATTAGCATAACCCAGATGAAGAGCTGAGGCAGAGAAGATTGTGGCATGCCAGTGGTGAAGTCCAAGGCCAAAATCAAAATAGGTGCATCTAGATACAGTACATGTATTTAGCATCCAGAACTAAGTCTTTGAAGAGAAGCCTGGAGCCTGTTATTGTGAAGGATTAACATATATAAATTCAGTGGTTTTATATTAGAACTGTAAATCACCTTAAGTAAATTAGGTCACCTGTCCTCAAGAGGTAGGAAGATTTATCACTAAATGCCCCGACAGCTTCTCATCAGTCTTCTCTTGTATTCCAAGAGTTCCATCTGTCTAAATCTTCCCTGTGAGCAACTGTTGCTATGCAATATAGAGTATCTGCACAAAATCCATCAGTGCTGCAATGATTGGAAGCAAGCAGATGGTATTCAGCTGAATTAAAAGGAACATTTTGAGATGACAATTCAATTGCATCAACATGTAGATGGGAAGAAATGCTTCAGTACTGCATTGATTTCCATAGGCAATGGCTCTTTTTGAATGTTCCTTTAAGGTGCTGCACGATTCTGCATTGACCTAGAGTTGGATACGACTGGCTTTTGAGCAAGGGAAACCTTTACCTAATCTTTCCCTGTTTTACTACAGAACATGATTTCATTTTAATTCCCTATCATGCTTAGTCTCTCTGTGTCTCTCCCCTACCTTCTTCTCGCATCATATGAAAACTATTAGTCCAAGGTTTAGCATAGTTTTCCTTAATGTGGTACTTTCTAGGTGTGTTGAATTACAACTCAAATAATCCCCAAGCTACGTTGGGGAAAGCTTGTCTGTCCAGTCCATGATTCCATATCTGTTGGACGTTGCTTGCAATGTGATTGGTAGTACTGAAAAGTTCACAACCAAAGCATGATGGTAACACCTTGAAGGGGAGATCCATATGTATGCAGTCCATATTAGCTTGTTTTGTGTTCATTCATCAATCTGAATGTCTTTTCAATGTATATTTCCTACAAAAATACTTGTTCCTTCCCTGAAAACATGTGAGGGATCTCATGGCACATTAACGACTATGGCAGAAGTTTTCCTGGAATATAGCTTGCTTCTTCAGATCCATGTTTATCCTAATATTGGATAGGCCAGGTGTAGGCAACCTATAGCCCATGGGCCATTCTGGCCCTGGTGGCAAATCCATCCTCCATCCTCACTCCAGCTGCCACCACCACTGGAATCAGCCGCAGACTCATTTATAGCAGCTGTAAACAGCAGGGGGGGGGGACAACCAGTCCATCTCCCTCAACTGTTTGAGGGAGCATGACCCTCTGACTTTAAAAGGTTGGCAACCGCTGGGATAGATAGACTTGTAGTTTCAGTGTATGAAATAAACAAACAATATGTAACTAAGTACAAGGAAGGGAAGATGGATGAGATGTGACAGCAAAAAACAACAACCAGTATGACAGCAGTGAAACACAATGCTTGCAGCTTTAGTGGCCCCATGGCGTTTGTTTACATATTACTGTTTCATTAAGAGCCAAGGAATATACAGTGAATCCCCCAAAGTCTAAACTTGGAGAAGATAAAATATTATTTTAATGCTTACTAGGAACCTGAAGGCTTTTAGCCACTGCACTGTGACTGAAATATGCAGCCTTAGATTCCTATCTGATTCTCCTGCCACAGATATATTGTCTAAGTAAATAAGGTGTTTTGACTCCCGAAGATATTAAGCAATGCATTTGATCTTATTGCCAGCACAAACATCACTGGGACATGCACAATGCTTTTCTATATGTTGTTTTCCCATTTAGACAACACTGCTCAAGAGAATAAGGATGGCTGTTGCATCATTTTTCATGTAATTTGGTCAAAGAGAGTAAACTGGATGCAGAAAAAGAGTCTACTGAAAATGACAGGCAGAAAGTTGGATGCTTAGGTCACTGGTGTTACCATTTCCTGTTCTGTCATTTAACTGTCACTACCACAACTACCACCACTATACCACCACCATTTCCATGGCTACCATATCATACTCCAGTATAACCACAGTACACTGTATACAGTAATAACTATTGACCCTTGCAGATTGCTGCAGTTCATATCTCTTAAAGATGCAAGAAAGGCAAACTTGAGTACTTCTCCAAACAAACACAACTTAGGGGATCTGGGCAACACATGTAGGAAGAGCAATGTTGATGTTCCCTCAGATTGGATCTACATGCTTGCTTCTGAGTTAAGAAAAAATGCATTTAGGTAGCTATACTCTTTAGTATTTAGCACATATTATTCTTATGTGCTATCAAGTCATAACTGACTTAGAGGGTTTTCATTGTCAGTGAGAAATGTAAGGAGTGATTTTACAAGTTCCAAACCACACCCTGGAGCCATTAAGCACATGTAACAATAATCAATTCATTCACACGAGATGGCTTCACAAACCAAATGCAATCTGGCAATTATTAACCAGGTTCAATTACTCAATTGGATATTGGATAGTGCATGATCCATGTGTTTGCATGGGAAGGAGTAGCATTTTCTCTGACACTTTCGTTGCTGTTGTTTGCTGCTGCTGTTGTTGTTGTTCAGTCGCATAGTTGAGTCCAACCCTTGGTGATCCCATGGGCCACTGCACACCAGGTGCCCCTGTCCTCCACCATCCTCTGCAGGCTGCAAAGCTCTACACCCATTGCATCAACTAATATTCTTAGGGTTGGTGTTCACGCTTATTCTTCTCTTTCTGACTCTTAAAACTATAGCATGGAGAGGCAGCACTTTGGTTTTGTTCTGAGACACTGGGACAGAGATGGTTTTCTTTATCTCCAAGGGTCCATTTTGGTAGAACAAAGCTCAGTGAGTTGGATATCTGGCAGTGGATCCAGAAGGTGGGAATCTGATTCTACATGGTGTGTCTAAAGACTGGAGCCCAGCTATGTACCCTTAGGGAAGCTGAACAGTACCAGGATGTCCTCAGGAGAAGGTAATTGTAAGCCATTTCTGAGTACTGTATACCGAGAAAATTCTGGGGAAAGGGCTTACCATGAATCAAAATCAGTTTGACAAATGTGATTATTTTATTAGGACAGTTTTTCCCTAATCACAACATATTTTTTAGAACAATGCTACTTTCTTCTTTTCATAACTAAAGTCTCTGAATGTTTGGTATATGGGACCAAAGACACCAGGACAGCCGAAGAGCTGGCTTAACACAACTTTATTACATGCTGGTCAGAGGGAACATGAGGTAATGGCGGACGAACAGCTCAATATATACAGTGGCTATACATTTGAATGTGGCTCCTTGATAGCCTATTGGCTACAGGCTGCGTGACGTCATTGCAGGTCACGCCCTTCTTGTCCAGGTGAAGGTAGTGGCGGGAATCTTCCCGCGCTGTTGTTCTAGGTGAGTCTTGGACCAATGAGCTTGGACGCTCGCTATTGCCATCTAGTGGTCACTAGCTCGCGTCCTATTAAGGTTACAGTGATTCGGCTGGAGGTTACATTGTTACACATAGAAGAGGTTACATTGGATACACATGGATAGGTACATTATTTAAAGGCACAGGCTTTAGGACACAACACCCCTCCCCCCTAGGATGAGACGAAGTCTCTTAGCCAAGATGGTTTATTGCACTCGCGTTTGGGCCGCGATGTGGGTTGGCCCCCCCGGGGGCCGCTCCCGCTTCCTTGTTCCCTGGACCCTTGTCCTGTAATGGGAGAGGGAGACTTGTTAGCGGCTTGCTGTGGTTTTGCAGTTTTAGGGGAAAGGGTAGATTCCGTTGTGGTTGAACCGGGGGCACCAGGGGCTAACGTAAAACCCCTCTTCTCGCTTGGATGGGTGGGGGACCACTCTGAAACCCCCCCGGTTCTGAAAATCAAAATCAAACTCTGTTGGGGGATCCCGCGGGATATCTACGAGGACAAATTCCTTCTCCTCCCCCCTTGG
Organism: Bradypodion pumilum; assembly: GCA_035047305.1. Taxonomy (NCBI): domain Eukaryota; kingdom Metazoa; phylum Chordata; class Lepidosauria; order Squamata; family Chamaeleonidae; genus Bradypodion; species Bradypodion pumilum. The sequence goes on along the minus strand of JAWDJD010000003.1, from coordinate 54,236,278 downwards.
TGGGGACTCTGGACCCCCCTCTCCTCCCCCTTGGGCTAAACGGGTGGGGGAGAACCCTAACACTGAATTTGTTTTTCCGGCGGCCTGATTTCCTGGGACCCGGCTCCGGAGCTGGTCCGCGTGCCGCCACCAAAGTAGACCTGTGTTGGTCTCCACGCGGTACGAAACGGCACCCCCGGCACCCAGGCTGGCCCCGCGCTGGCGTAATTCCTGCAATGTACCGGGGCACCCACACCAAAACTCTTGGTGGCTTCTAAACCTATGTTCCTCCCCTTGTCCTCAACTCTCGTGGGATCTAGTCTCGTGAATATGGTGGTCAACTTTCTGCGCATTAAAAGCTCCGCGGGGGAGTAGCCTGACGCTAGCGGGGTCACCCTGTACCCTAGCAGAAACTGACACACTTGCAGGTTGAGGTCCCCGGGGCCCATGCGCCGCATCGCGTCCTTCGTGGTGCGTACGAGGCGCTCCACTTGGCCATTGGTGGCCGGGTGGAAAGGGGCGGAGGTGATGTGCCAGATGGCGTTAATCTCTGTGAATGCCCTGAACTCAGCGGACGTGAAGCAACTAGCGTTATCGCTAATTATGGTGTCGGGTATGCCGAACGTGGAAAAAATTCTCCGCAAATGCTTAATTGTCGCGGCCGAGGAGGTGCTCGTGACTGGGATGACCTCCAACCACTTGGAGAAGGCGTCCACGACAAGGAGAAACAGGGTTCCTCGGAACGGGCCCGCGAAGTCTATGTGTATCCGGGACCACGGCCCCTTAGCCACGTCCCACTCCCTGTGGGGAAGACGGGCCTCCTCTGGTCTGGAGCATTGGCAACTCTCACAAGTGCCGACCATGTGCTCGATGTCGGCGTCTAACTGGGGCCACCAAAAGTAGCTTCGGGCCAGCGCTTTGGAGCGCACGATTCCGGGGTGGCTGACGTGCAGCAGTTTAAGCACCCGCAGTTGAAGGGATGTAGGGACCACCACCCGCTGCCCCCACAAGAGGCACCCCGTCTCTAGGGACAGTTCCAGCTTCTTCCTAAAAAATGGGGCGAATTCCTCTGCTGGGGAGGACGCCGGCCACCCTTTCTGCACCCAGGAGCAAACCACCGCCAACGTTTTGTCCTTTCTTGTCGCTGTGGCAATGTCAGCGGGCACTACGGGTGGCGAATCCAGTACCTCTATCATGAGAACCTGATGGTTCCGCTCCCCCTTGCTCACCTGGCTGGGCGTCAGGGGGAGGGGGGACCTCGATAGAGCGTCCGCATGGCTGATTTCTCTCCCGGGCCGGTACACCAACGCGTGCTGGTAGGCATTGAGAAAAATGGCCCACCTAAGCATTCTCGGGGACAGGATCTGTGGCGTGGGCTTATCTGCGGTAAAAATGCCTAGTAGGGGCTTGTGGTCGGTCACGATGGTGAAGGGGCGGTCGTACAGAAAATCGTGAATTTTTTTGGTCCCCACAACTATCGCCAGCGCCTCCCTGTCTGTTTGGGCGTAGTTTCTCTCCGCTTGGGACAGGGACCTGGAGTAGAACGCTATAGGGGCCTCCCTCCCGTTTTCCAGCACGTGGCATAACACTGCCCCCACCCCCACCGGGGATGCATCACAGATCAGTACCACCGGCCGTTTGGGGTCGAAATGGGTCAGAATGGCGTCGGACACCAGGAATTGTTTTAGTTCCGTGAACGCCCTCTCCTGGTCATCGCCCCACATCCATGCCGCATCTTTCTTGAGCAACTTGTGAAGCGGCTCGGCCACCGCAGCCTTCCGTGGAAGGAAGGAGTGGTAGAAATTTAAGAGCCCTAGGAACGACTGCAGCTCGGGCTTGGATGTGGGGCGAGGGGCTTTCTTGATGGCGGCAACCTTGGATTTGGACGGTTTGATCCCCTCGGGAGTTACTCGGAACCCTAAGAACTCAACCTCCTTCACAAAGAAGACGCATTTGTCTTTTCGCAACCTCAACCCCGCCCGTTCGAACGCCGCCAGGACCTTGTTTAGCCTTTTAGCCAACTCAACCTCACTCCCCCCCGTTATCAATACGTCATCAAAATATGGTAAAACGCCGTCCAGCCCTTTGAGGAGGCGTTCCACGAGCGACTGGAAAATTCCAGGCGCCGAGTTCACGCCGAATTGGAGGCGCGTCACCTGGAACGCCCCCTTATGCGTGATTATGGTCTGTGCAGCAGCTGCGGCAGGGGTTACCCTGAGTTGCTGATAGGCCAGAGCCAGGTCGAGCTTGGTGAAACACGTTCCCCCATGTAACCTGGCTAGCAAATGGCTGACCACCGGCACCGGGTATGCATTCGGGCGGATTGCCTTATTAATGGTGCACTTATAATCGGCGCAAATGCGAACCTCCCCATTGGCCTTCAATGCTGTGACAATTGGAGTTTCCCACTCCACGGAATCAACAGGAACAAGAATCCCCTGGCCCACTAATTTGTCCAGTTCCGCCTCTATTTTGTCCTTGAGTGCAAAAGGCACCCTGCGCGGTTTAAGTCTGATTGGGCGGACCTCCGGGTCCAGGTCGAGCGTTACTGGGGGTCCATTGAATTTCCCAAGTCCCTTCTTGAAGACTTCGGGGTGCGCGTCGCACACCTCCTGTATCGGGTCAGACCCAACGGCGTGCACCCCCCCAATGAACAGACCCAGGGGCTGAAACCATTGAGTCCCAAGGAGGCTGCAATTACCTCCCTTAAGAACGACTAGGGGGAGTTCCGCGGCGTGCCGCTTGTACTGAACCTGGAAATTCCCAACCCCCAACACCGGGATACTGTTCCCTTGCACGTCCCGAAGCGTGGACCTCAACGCTTTGAGCTTGGGCCGTGCGCGGGGGGCAATTCTCAAAAACTCCCTCTGGGAAATAATGGAGTAAGAGGAGCCAGAGTCAATCTCCATCCTAACAGGGGCCCCTTGCACCAGTACCTCAACAAAGTAATGGTGGTGTCCCAAGGACACGCTGAAAACCGGAGCGTCGTCGTCGCTGTCGTCGGAGATGCGGCCCACGCTGTCCTGCTTCCTCGTGGGCCGGGCGCCATCCTTTGGTCTCGTCGAGCGGTCTGGCCTCGTTGAACGGTCGGGCGAGCTCCTCCGGTCCCTCGCTGGGCGGTCGGGCGAGCTCCTCCGGTCCTTTCGCCGTTGTCTGCAGACTTTGGCTATGTGCCCGCGTCGCCCGCAGTTGTGGCACTCGGCCTTTCTGAATGGGCACCTGGCACGGTCGTGAGCCGCCCCGCAGCCGTCGCAACGCCGACCCTCCTTTCGGACCCTCTGGACGTCCTCGTCGTCGCTGCTTTCGGCGGACGATTTCGAAGTTCACCGGGCTGCGTGCACCGAACTCTCTGCTTTGTCGGCCTTCGGCCGCCAGTCCTGGAGCTCTTGCACCCTGGCCTTCGTGGCTTCCGCGGCCTGTGCCGCTTTCAGGACCTCCTGCAACGTGGGGGGCGGCTCCTGATTCATTAGCGTGCGCTGAATCTCGGTGTCCTTCAGGCCGCATAGCACACAGTCCCTGAGGGTGACTTCCAAATTTTCCCTTTTGCACGGGCCGGCAGCCAGGCGCAGGGCCGCTACGAAAGCGGTGACCGACTCATCATGCGCTTGGACTCGCCTCCAAAATGCGCTCCGAGCAGGAAACATCGCTACCGAGGGCCGGAAATGGTCTCGCAGCACCTTCAGGAGCTCCTTTGCCTTGAATTCAGCCACCTTTTTGGGTGCGATGAGTTCAATCAGTACTCTCTTTCCGTCGTGCCCGAGCATTCTGGTGAGGATGGCTCTCTTCTTTGCCTCGTCCGTCATCTCGAACTCCACCAGCGCACCTTGGAAGTCCATTTCGAAGAGTTCCCAATCTTGCGGTTTCTTGATGTCGAAACCGGCGTATGTCTTGGTCCCGTGGGCAGCCATTATCCCACGTTCGTCGCCAATTTGGTATATGGGACCAAAGACACCAGGACAGCCGAAGAGCTGGCTTAACACAACTTTATTACATGCTGGTCAGAGGGAACATGAGGTAATGGCGGACGAACAGCTCAATATATACAGTGGCTATACATTTGAATGTGGCTCCTTGATAGCCTATTGGCTACAGGCTGCGTGACGTCATTGCAGGTCACGCCCTTCTTGTCCAGGTGAAGGTAGTGGCGGGAATCTTCCCGCGCTGTTGTTCTAGGTGAGTCTTGGACCAATGAGCTTGGACGCTCGCTATTGCCATCTAGTGGTCACTAGCTCGCGTCCTATTAAGGTTACAGTGATTCGGCTGGAGGTTACATTGTTACACATAGAAGAGGTTACATTGGATACACATGGATAGGTACATTGTTTAAAGGCACAGGCTTTAGGACACAACAGAATGTGATTGTGTTACAGGGTAAAGTAGACCCCAGGGTAGAGTGTGAATGTGTCAGAGAGTTTGATCGTTCAAGCCCTGAATCCATTTAATGAAATAATTACTTCACTAATGCTGGCTGCAAGTAGATAAATAGGGACCACTTCGGTGGGAAGGTAACAGTGTTCTGTGTGCTCCAGTGTCTAGTCATGCCTCCCACATGACCATGGAAATGTCTGCAGAAGCAGACAACTCTGGCTCTTCGGCTTTGAAACAGAGATGAGCACTGAACCCTAGCTTTCGAGCAAGGGACACCTTTACCTTTACCTAAATGCTGGCTGTAATAGTGGTATCTAAACTACAGTAATTTCTTTGGCTCATCTCAGGGATAACCCAAGCTCTCCTGCTGTTGGTGACAGGAAGCAATGAGCTGCTCCCTCACAAATAGTTGCCCAAAAACATGTGAATAGACAGTGACAGCATCTGAAAAGTAATATTCCACTCCTCATTGCAGGGCATTGGGGGAGAAAAGGGAACAGTCTGCCAATGCCTCAGAAAAAGTGGAAAGGGCAATCAGATGGCTTGCTCTGAAGAAAAGCTGTGGTGATTAAAAGTAATATCTGAAAGAGAGAGACTAAGCCACTTGGCTCACTTCTGGCTCAAGTGAAGAAGCAGCTTAGGTCGCCATTTATCTCTTTAGGATCTGCAGCAGCTGATCTAGTGCTTGCAGGATTGTACCCTCACCTTTTTACAGCTGATTTGTTCCGCCTGGAGGCTCTAGGAGGCTGGGCTATATAAGAACCAGCATTTTCTCCTATAAACAGTCTCAGCAATAAAGTTCAGTAGATTTGTTGCTATTTGGCTCCTGGATCTTGTGCCTGCTTCTGAAGAGTTCTGTTCCTGTGGAGTGTTGTTGTGCCTTGTTTGGATCATCACTCCTTGAACCCTGTCCTTACCTTGCTTCAGACCCTGAAGGTCCTCTGACTTATCTGCTTTCTTGGTCACCTGATGTCTGGCTTGCTTAGACTTTTTGTCATCTGGACTAACTCTATGTTGCTATCTATCTTGGACTTGTTACTTGCCCATAGACTCTGACAATTGGATTTCTTTGATGCCAGGTTGCAGTTCCAGTCCTCTTTGAATTTTCCCACAGACAAATGTTCTAATCAGCTCCTCATAGTACCTTTGTTGTTGTTCAGTCGCACAGTCGACTCTGACCCTTTGTGACCCCATGGACCATTTTCCTCCAGGCGCCTCTGTCCTCCACCATCCCCCTCAGCCCTCCCAGCTCTGTGCCCATTGTGTCTACAATACCATCTAGCCATCTCATCCTTGGCCTCCCCCTTCTTCTTTTGCCCTCCACCTTTCCCAACATCAATGCCTTCTCAAGTGAATCCTCCTTTCTCATTTGATGTCCAAAGTATTTTAGCTTCATTTTTACTATTTGACCTTCCAATGAGCAGTCAGGGTTAATTTCTTCTAAGATTGACCTATTTGTTCTCCTCGCTGTCCAGGGGACTCTCAAAACCCTCCTCCAACACCACATTTCAAAGGCATCTATTCTTCTGCGTTCAGCCTTCCTAATTGTCCAGCTCTCACATCCATACATTACTACTGGGAAAACCATTGCCTTGACTATTCTAATTTTTGTTTGCAATGTGATGTCTCTGCTTTTCACTATGTTCCCCAGGTTTCTCATCGCTTGTCTCCCAAGAATCAGTCGCCTTTTTATTTCATGGCTACAATCCCCATCTGCAGTGATCTTTGATCCTAAGAAAGTAAAATCTGTCACTGCTTCTACCTCTTCCCCGTCTATTTTCCAGGAACTGATTGGGCCTGTTGCCATTATCTTGGTTTTCTTGATATTGAGTCTCAAGCCAGCTTTTGCACTCTCCTCCTTCAGCCCAATCAAGAGATTCTTTAGGTCTTCCTCACTTTCTGCCATTAGGGTGGTATCGTCTGCATATCTCAGATTATTGATGTTTCTCCCAGCGATTTTAATCCCATATTGTGATTCCTCCATCCCTGCACTGCACATTATGTGCTCTGTGTATAGGTTGAATAAGCATGATGACAAAATGCAGCCTTGTCTTACTCCTTTTCCTATTCCAAACCACTCTGTTATTCCATGTTCTGTCCTAACTGTTGCTTCTTGGTTCATGTACAGATTTCTCAGGAGGCATTTGAGGTGCTCTGGTATTCCCATCTCTTTAATTACTTGCCACATCTTGTTGTGGTCCACACAGTCAAATGCCTTAGTGTAGTCAATAATGCTGCTGGTACCCATAGTACCTTGGGTCTTCATAATTTATTAGTGAAAAATGAAAAGAGCTAGCTTTTGACTGGGGATGTGTGGCTCTTTTCCTTGGGCTGAGGAAAACGGGATATAAATTAAAGTTTATTATTATTATTATTATTATTATTATTATTATTATTATTATTATTATTATTATTATTATTATTATTATTATTATTATTATTATTATTATTATTATTATTATTATTATTATTATTATTATTATTATTATTATTTAGCCTCCTCTCTATTTTCTGGCATCAGGAGTGGGCAACATACTCAGGTGGAGTTGGCCTTCTCTGTCTAAGATGGCTGTCACCATAGTTTTTCTTCAAAGCAATCTGCTTTCTTTTGTATCTTCTCCCATTATTTTTGGGTTGAGAGAAGAAGAGCTGTAAGTGTGAAAGAGGGAGCAGCAAAGCTGTGTCTCCTTTACGAGAAAGACAGATTGGGAGAACAGAAGAAGGTGGATTACAATGGCTGTGGCATTGGTCAGTAGCTACCTTTTCCTGTTCTTTCTCTTAGTTCAGTAGGTTGGAGCAGTAGTGCTGTTCCCTTTTCTTCACATACAGGGCCACTTGTGTTCTTCTGGGATATTGGCAGTGATGGGGGAGTGGTGCATTTACTATTCCCAGATACTTCATCACCCAACGTGACCTTTTTTTACAAAGCCTAATGGTAGGACTACCTCAATCCTTTTCTGGACCATTTTTGGTCACTTCTTCAGCTTCTGACCTTTTGCTTCTTAGAGTATTTGCCTCAATCTGGTTATCTACATGTCTGATACAATACTAGACCCCATCCGTGGCTTATGCCAGACTTTGGGAAGACCTATGATGAAATTAGCCAAATTTTAGAGCACAAAAGTAGAACTTCTGTATTTGGGGACAATGTGCATTTGAATGCTAGTTTTTGGAGATAAAACAGTGTGTGCGAGTTACTATCTTAATCAGAGCTTGAACAAGTTATCTTTTGGATGGCAGCACATAGATTCTCCCCAGCCAGCTGGCTGGCAGATTGCAATAACTGTTGTCCCTCCCAGATGAAAAAACACAGATAGCCCACCAACATTTCCAAACATTTGTCATCTATCCCATTTTCCAAATGTGACTAGAATGGAAAATGTGGTGCTGATTCAGAAATATTTTTTTAATTTTCTTAGTAAATCTACAAAAGTAGGGATCACTGGGAATTTTTACTGAAAAAGTCCAGAGAGACTTGAAAGAGAGGGGAGCAAGTACATTACTTGGCTCTTTAGATATTCCACTCTATGTCAGCATAACTCATGCAAAAGTATTTTTGATGAATTGTGCCAACCAAAAACTATATTTCCTTTATGAAACAGGACTGACTGCATGGAATTAACTTACCATAGGTATACTACCATTGCATGCAATTTTCGGAGCTCTTAAGATCCAGCTATGCCTACCAACATCATTACTTTTATTTTTATTGTTGTGTGTCATAGATCTGTATTGAATTCCCAGGAATTTTGCAAGACAAGCAAGTGGCCCTGGAGAACAAGTGATCTAAAGTTTCATTGCAATGACAGCAATATTTATAGAATATATAGATTTTTTAAAAAATGATTAGCATTGGGGACTTTCATATAGAAATTAATAATTAAGCAACCCATTGTGACATTGAAATGCACCAGTCTTTAGAAGAGAAAGAAAACTGAACATGATTCATCACAAGGAGAATATGTTCAAACATGCTCCAGTTTCTGTAATATAAAAATGATGGTTTGCATTCTAGGGAACTCTGGGTGCTAAAAAAATTCCTTGGAATTAAACACTACTTTGAGTTATTTTGTATGAATATCATTACAAAACAATGAAAAATATGGAATATTTTAAGAAGAGGCTACTGAAAGACATTAATGTAAAATTTGAAATGCATGCCTGTTGTGTCCTAAAGCCTGTGCCTTTAAACAATGTACCTATCCATGTGTATCCAATGTAACCTTTTCTATGTGCAACATTGTAACCTCCAGCTGCATCACTGTAACCTTAATAGGACGCGAGCTAGTGACCACTAGATGGCAATAGCGAACGTCCAAGCTCATTGGTCCAAGACTCACCTAGAACAACAGCGCGGGAAGATTCCCGCCACTACCTTCACCTGGACAAGAAGGGCGTGACCTGCAATGACGTCACGCAGCCTGTAGCCAATAGGCTATCAAGGAGCCACATTCAAATGTATAGCCACTGTATATATTGAGCTGTTCGTCCGCCATTACCTCATGTTCCCTCTGACCAGCATGTAATAAAGTTGTGTTAAGCCAGCACTTCGGCTGTCCTGGTGTCTTTGCTCCCATACACTAAATTGGCGACGAAGGTGGGATAATGGCTGCCCACGGGACCAAGACATACGCCGGTTTCGACATCCAGAAACCGCAAGATTGGGAACTCTTCGAAATGGACTTCCAAGGTGCGCTGGTGGAGTTCGAGGTTAAGGACGAGGCGAAGAAAAGAGCCATCCTCACCAGAATGCTCGGGCACGACGGCAAGAGGGTCTTGATTGACCTCATCGCACCCAAAAAGGCGGCTGAATTCAAGGCAGAAGAGCTCCTGATGGTGTTGCGAGACCATTTCCGGCCCTCGGTAGCGATGTTTCCCGCTCGGAGCGCGTTTTGGAGGCGAGTCCAAGCACCTGATGAGTCGGTCGCCGCTTTCGTAGCGGCCCTGCGTCTGGCTGCCGGCCCATGCAAATGGGAGAACTTGGAAGTCACCCTCAGGGACTGCGTGCTATGCGGCCTGAAGGACGCCGAGATTCAGCGCACGCTAATGAATCAGGAGCCGCCCCCCACGTTGCAGGAGGTCCTGAAGGCGGCACACGCCGTGGAAGCCATGAAGGCCGGGGTGCAGGAGCTCCAGGACTGGCGGCCGAAGGCCGACAAAACAGAGGGTTTGGCGAATTTTGAAATCGTCCGCCGAAAGCAGCGACGACGAGGACGTCCGGAGGGTCTGGAAGGACGGCCGGCGCTGCGACGGCTGCGGGGCGGCTCACGACCGTGCGAAGTGCCCGTTCAGAAAGGCCGAGTGCCACAACTGCGGCCGCCGTGGGCACATCACCAAAGTCTGCAGACGACGGCGCAAGGACCGGAGGAGCTCACCCGACCGCTCAGCGAGGCCAGACCGCTCGACGAGACCGAAGGATGGCGCCCGGCCCACGGGGAAGCCGGACGGCGTGGGCCGCATCTCCGACGACAGCGACGACGACGCCCCGGTTTTCAGCGTGTCCATGGGACACCCCCGTTACTTTGTTGAGGTACTGGTGCAAGGGACCCCTGTTAGGATGGAGATTGACTCTGGCTCCTCTTACTCCATTATTTCCCAGAGGGAGTTTTTGAGAATTGCCCCCCGCGTACGGCCCAAGCTCAAAGCGTTGAGGTCCACGCTTCGGGACGTGCAAGGGAACAGTATCCCGGTGTTGGGGGTTGGGAATTTCCAGGTTCAGTACAAGCGGCACGCCGCGGAACTCCCCCTAGTCGTTCTCAAGGGAGGTAATTGCAGCCTCCTCGGGACTCAATGGTTTCAGCCCCTGGGTCTGTTCATTGGGGGGGGGGGTGCACGCCGTTGGGTCTGACCCGATACAGGAGGTGTGCGACGCGCACCCCGAAGTCTTCAAGAAGGGACTTGGGAAATTCAATGGATCCCCAGTAACGTTCGACCTGGACCCGGAGGTCCACCCAATCAGACTTAAACCGCGCAGGGTGCCTTTTGCACTCAAGGACAAAATAGAGGCGGAACTGGACAAATTAGTGGGCCAGGGGATTCTTGTTCCTGTTGATTCTGCGGAGTGGGAAACTCCAATTGTCACAGCATTGAAGGCCAATGGGGAGGTTCGCATTTGCGCCGATTATAAGTGCACCATTAATAAGGCGATCCGCCCTAATGCGTACCCGGTGCCGGTGGTCAGCCATTTGCTAGCCAGGTTACATGGGGGAAAGTGTTTCGCTAAGCTCGACCTGGCACAGGCCTATCAGCAACTCATGGTAACCCCTGCTGCAGCTGCTGCACAGACCATAATCACGCATAAGGGGGCGTTCCAGGTGACGCGCCTCCAATTCAGCGTGAACTCGGCGCCTGGAATTTTCTAGTCGCTCGTGGAACGCCTCCTCAAAGGGCTGGACGGCGTGTTACCATATTTTGATGACGTATTGATAATGGGGGGGAGTGAGGTTGAGTTGGCTAAAAGGCTAAACAAGGTCCTGGCGGCGTTCGAACGGGCGGGGTTGAGGTTGCGAAAAGACAAATGCGTCTTCTTCGCGAAGGAGGTTGAGTTCTTAGGGTTCCGAGTAACACCCGAGGGGATCAAACCGTCCAAATCCAAGGTGGCCGCCATCAAGAAAGCCCCTCGCCCCACATCCAAGCCCGAGTTGCAGTCGTTCCTAGGGCTCTTAAATTTCTACCACTCCTTCCTTCCACGGAAGGCTGCGGTGGCCGAGCCGCTTCACAAGTTGCTCAAGAAAGATGCGGCATGGATGTGGGGCGATGACCAGGAGAGGGCATTCACGGAACTGAAACAACTCCTGGCGTCCGACGCCATTCTGACCCATTTCGACCCCGAACGGCCGGTAGTACTGATCTGTGATGCATCCCCGGTGGGGGTGGGGGCAGTGTTATGCCACATGTTGGAAAATGGGAGGGAGGCCCCAATAGCGTTTTACTCCAGGTCCCTGTCCCAAGCGGAGAGAAACTATGCCCAGACAGACAGGGAGGCCCTGGCGATAGTTGCGGGGACCAAAAAAAATCACGATTTTCTGTATGGCCGCCCCTTCACCATCGTGACTGACCACAAGCCACTACTAGGCATTTTTACCGCAGACAAGCCCACGCCACAGATCCTGTCCCCGAGAATGCTCAGGTGGGCCATTTTTCTCAACGCCTACCAGCACGCGTTGGTGTACCGGCCCGGGAAAGAGATCAGCCATGCGGACGCTCTGTCGAGGTCCCACCTCCCCCTGACGCCCAGCCAGGTGAGCAAGGGGGAGCGGGACCATCAGGTTCTCATGATAGAGGTACTGGATTCGCCCCCCGTAGTGCCCGCCGACATTGCCACAGCGACAAGGAAGGACAAGACGTTGGTGGCGGTTTGCTCTTGGGTACAGAAGGGGTGGCCGGCGTCTTCCCCAGCAGAGGAATTCGCCCCATTTTTTAGGAAGAAGCTGGAACTGTCCCTAGAGAGGGGGTGCCTCTTGTGGGGGCAGCGGGTGGTGGTCCCCACATCCCTTCGACCGCGGGTGCTTAAACTGCTGCACGTCAGCCACCCCGGAATTGTGCGCTCCAAAGCGCTGGCCCAAAGTTACTTCTGGTGGCCCCAGTTAGACGCCGACATCGAGCACATGGTCGGCACTTGCGAGAGCTGCCAATGCTCAAGACCGGAGGAGGCCCGCCTTCCCCATAGGGAATGGGACGCGGCTAAGGGGCCGTGGTCCCGGGTGCACATAGATTTCGCGGGCCCGTTCCGAGGAACCCTGTTTCTCCTTGTGGTGGACGCTTTCTCCAAGTGGTTGGAGGTCGTCCCAGTCACGAGCACCTCCTCGGCCGCAACAATTAAGCATTTGCGGAGAATTTTTTCCACGTTCGGCATACCCGACACTCTAATTAGCGACAACGCTAGTTGCTCCACGTCCGCTGAGTTCAGGGCGTTCACAGAGATCAACGCCATCCGGCATATCACTTCCGCCCCTTTCCATCCGGCCACCAATGTCCAAGTGGAGCGCCTCGTACGCACCACGAAGGACGCGCTGCGGCGCATGGGCCCCGGGGACCTCAACCTGCAAGTGTGTCAGTTTCTGCTAGGGTACAGGGTGACCCCACTAGTGTCAGGCTACTCCCCTGCGGAGCTTTTAATGCGCAGGAAGCTGACCACCATATTCACTAGACTAGATCCCACGAGAGTTGAGGACAAGGGGAGGAACATAGGGTTAGAAGCCACCAAGAGTTTCAGCGTGGGTGCCCCGGTACATTGCAGGAACTACGCCAGCGCGGGGCCAGCCTGGGTGCCGGGGGTGGTCGTGGAACAGACCGGTCCCGTATCGTACCGCGTGGAGACCAACACAGGTCTACTCTGGCGGCGGCACGCGGACCAGCTCTGGAGCCGGGTCCCAGGGAAGCAGGGCGCCGGAAACACAGATACAAATTCAGCGTTAGGGTTCTCCCCCACCCATTTAGCCCAAGGGGGAGGGGAGGGGGGTCCAGAGTCCCCACCAAGGGGGGAGGAGAAGGAATTTGTCCTCGTAGATATCCCGCGGGATCCCCCAACACAGTTTGATTTTGATTTTCGGAACCGGGGGGGGGGGTTTGGAGTGGTCCCCCACCCATCCAAGCGAGAAGAGGGGTTTTACGTTAGCCCCTGGTGCCCCCGGTTCAACCACAACGGAATCTACCCTTTCCCCTAAAGCTGCAAAACCGCAGCAAGCCTCTAACAAGTCTCCCTCTCCCATTACAGGACAAGGGTCCAGGGAACAAGGAAGCGGGAGCGGCCCCCGGGTGGGCCAACCCACATCGCGGCCCAAATGCGAGTGCAATAAACCATCTTGGCTAAGAGACTTCGTCTCATCCTAGGGGGGAGGGGTGTTGTGTCCTAAAGCCTGTGCCTTTAAACAATGTACCTATCCATGTGTATCCAATGTAACCTTTTCTATGTGCAACATTGTAACCTCCAGCTGCATCACTGTAACCTTAATAGGACGCGAGCTAGTGACCACTAGATGGCAATAGCGAGCGTCCAAGCTCATTGGTCCAAGACTCACCTAGAACAACAGTGCGGGAAGATTCCCGCCACTACCTTCACCTGGACAAGAAGGGCGTGACCTGCAATGACGTCACGCAGCCTGTAGCCAATAGGCTATCAAGGAGCCACATTCAAATGTATAGCCACTGTATATATTGAGCTGTTCGTCCGCCATTACCTCATGTTCCCTCTGACCAGCATGCAATAAAGTTGTGTTAAGCCAGCTCTTCGGCTGTCCTGGTGTCTTTGGTCCCATACACTAAAATGCCTGAATATAAAATGTTTGGAAATAGTGCAAAATCAAGGTAGAATCTACATCAAGGCAATCATTCATTCCTATATGCACATTATAACCTGAAAGATGGTCAGACTGTAACTGTGATGGATATAGAAGTACACATATTAGTGTTGTGCTAACATTCCCTAAATATAATCAGATTTTGTGTGTTCTGTACCAAGTTATGGAGAAACATTTCTCCCTTTCAGCTGTGTACACTTATAACATGCCTGGACTGTGTGCCCTAATTTTCCTAATCATGGAAATGGTGTTAAGTATCTTCAGCCATACCTGCATATATGCCTTGCTTTAAGCCTTGGAGCTGAATATATGAAGGTCTGATTTCAGTCAAGTTGGGGAATATGCTTGGGGCAAGACTTACATGCACGCCCTCCATCCCCATCACTGTTATAGCCCTACCTTCTTTCAGGCTAAGTGTAGATCACACTTTAGAGTATTGTGCTCAATTCTTGGCATCAGTTTCTGAAGAAAGATACTGAATTGTTGAAACTTGTCCAGAGGAAAAGGGGGATCAAGATGGTGAAGTTGATCTTGGGAAGAATAGTTGAGAAAGTTTGGTATGTTCAGCATGATTGAAAAGTGACATAGGTAAGATGTGATTGCCATCTTTCTGAAGGGGTTATCACACAGAAGATGGAGTATGGTTGTTTTTGGATGCTCCAATGGATGGGATACAAGCAAATGGATTAAAATGACAGAAAAATACATATTCTCCATTGCTGAATGTTTTTTGAGTAGATTCCATGCCCTTTTTGAAAAATGCTTTAATGGTGGACTCTTGCATTACCAAAAGGATAGATTAGTTGATTCTTGAGTCCTTTCCATTCTACATTCAATGGTTCTGTGATTCTATGGTAGTATCCATAGCTACTGGGAAAATAATACAATATTGCCGGGTCCAGCATTGGCCACGGGAAGTTGGGAGCACCTGGACTCTGTGGCTGCCCGGAGGAGGTGAGTGACATTTGGTGACACCTTTAGCCGGAAAAAAAGCTGAGAAGTGGAGCTCCTTCCCTGGCTTTGATGGCTGAAAGATTGGAAGCACGTGTGCCGGCTTTCCGAGTCTCCGTGGACCAAAGACCTCACTGGCGTCGAGACGCTGATTTATTCCTTTGGCCCACCAAGGACATTAAGAATTGGCCCTGTCAGGACCGTAAGGAATTGAATTGATTATGTAACTTGATTGTATAATGTAACTTAATTGTATAATGTATTTGTGCCAGTATTTATATTACATTGTGTATCTTTATATGTCCTGTAAGCCGCTTCGTGTCGCCCATTAGATTGAGGGAAGCGGGATATAAATTTATTATTATTATTATTATTATTATTATTATTATTATTATTATTATTATTATTATTATTATTATTATTATTATTATTATTATTATTATTATTATTATTATTATTATTATTATTATTATTATTATTATTATTATTATTATTATTATTATTATTATTATTATTATTATTATTATTATTATTATTATTATTATTATTATTATTATTATTATTATTATATGTTGATGGATTTCAAATGAAGATTTCTGTACAAAAATTGTGAACCAAGCCTCAGAATATATATATGATGTGGATGGATTGGAAAATTGGAGCCATAATCTAATTTAGCTGAAATATGACAACAATTTAGTTTGAATGTACTGTATATATCCATAAAGAAACATGAAACACATACCCACCATCCATAAATATTAGAAGACCAGAAACCAATCTTTCAGTTAATGAACTTTTCACAGTAGGTTAACAAATAACTTTTATTAGAAAAGTGATTTCAGCTTTCAATATTCCAAACATTAGGCAATATAGATTTAGGTGAGTTGAGGAACTAGTCTGGTATAAAACAGTATGATAAGCTGAAAACCTATTCAATTACATGGCTTGATGAACTATTATGACAATGGAGATAAGGATTTTGTCTTTACATTGCATGACAAGTCACTCCTACAGCAACAGGACCATTTGCTTTTCAATTAATGTGTGAATTAAGATAAAAGATTAAGAATGATAAAGATGAGACATTTCTTTAAAGTTGAATGAAATTTTTATGTTCCAAGAAATGTGCTCCAACTAATGTAGAACTTCCATATTATAGCATTTCATATTTTTGGCCCACATAGTATCATTTATTTTTAGACATAATTACTCATTGACTTCAAAGAGTTCTTTAGATCATACTATTGCTTTTAAGCAGGTGCTGAATTAATGAAGCTGTTTGCACATGGTAAGGCTATCAGTGTAGGAAGATTATTAGCATTTCCTCACTCCATTTGTTGCAAAACTTTAAATTCTGTTTGTCTGGTGCAGAACCTATGCTTGCTGAGGAAGTCAAACAGAATAAGACTAAAGCTTGTTTTCCCACTTTGCTCCTGTGGGCAACGTGAAAAGGGCAACAGAATTGATGGTAGTGGTATATTAGTTTTGCTTATTTGTTCCGGTTTCAAAGTGTCTAGAAGCAGAAGTATGTCCTAAGGAGTTGCCTCCTACCAGTTCACACTGTTTGGTCTCTGTGGGGTAGTATGAATTATTCTGGCATTGACTTTCCATGGTCTCAGACATAACTAAGGTGCAAAGTCTATTTTTTAGCAATTGGTTAAATCTTTTGGATTAATCACATCTTTTCCTCCATGTTATAAATTCCAGCTCCCTCCAGTTTTAAAAACAAAACTGCAGCATCAAAACATTAAAGAATATGAATCAAGATCCACCTACCCATATTAATTTCAGAAAATGGAGTAATTCAGTTTACCCGATCTCTTTCTTTGGCCACTGTCCAAGCTGCTACTGCGACTGCGCGGCTGCTGCTACAGACACCACCTCCTGGTGCTTCAATAGAGGCGCCACTCTAAGGCGGCAAGAAAAAGGCATGATTTTTCCCCTTCAAACCAAGCATGCCCCTTGGTTTAAAAAGCGGGAATTTTCAATGTTTTTAATGGGACTAAGTAGGACAGTTACAACCCATTAAATTCCTGGTTTTCCATGATGTATGGCAACCCTACCTTCACTGTTCTTACCTGTTGCTGCTTTTGCTTCTGTCTGATTTCAGAGTTGCTATGTTGTTCTATTTGTTCACTCACTTTTCTCAAACACATACTCATTCATACAGTATTTGAAGCTGGGAGTTCAGCAGGAGACGAACATAGCCAGAGCCAGCTGGCAGCAAGGAACCCGAGCTGGTGGTGCAGCAATACCCTGTTTGCCATAATTGTAGAATGAGCACAGCAAAAAATGGCCAAACGGAGAAAAGGATACAAACACAATGTACCGTTTGTGTATGCCCAAAAATGATGAAGATAATGATAAACGAATCTTCTTATAAGGTCTTTGTATTCTTAATGTTATTTTTATTTTTTATTTTGCAAACTCTTGTATATTAACTTGTAATGTCATCAAACAGAAACCAAACTCAGATACTTCTCTGCACAAAAAGTCTTCAAGTTCCTTTTGTAATCTTGACAATAGTAACCAAATTCAAATATGTTCTCTTCAACTTCTTCACTATGTCCTTTGTAACAATATGAAACAATGATTCATTCCTCTATTACACTTTTTATCTCTCGTCCAAAACAGCTCATAAACTCGTATTCAGTTGGGAAGTCAAACTCCCATATAAATTGGCCCCAAACTCCCGACGTCTATCCGGTTAATTAGACATTTCATTCAATAAATTTCATCAGGGGAGTTTTTGCAATATCTGAAAGGTTACAAAACACATGTCTGTTACAATATTATATGTTCAAACCAGCTGCAAGCCCCCATGCTCATTATCCAGTCCAAGCTTACCCCTCTTGTGTTTCGCGTCCATAATTGTAGAATGAGGTATGAGTGTACACTTAGTTAATGAGAACCAAGTGAATGAAAAGCCTATTGTAAAGGCTGAGCTTTTAGTGAGGGATTTTGGCTCCAAACCTTGGAATACTTCTCTAGGAGTAAGCCCCATTACAGAAAATGTGGTTCACTCCTGAGTAGACTTTCATATGCCTGCACTACATGAAACACACAACTCTTATGTAGAACCTGTTCTCACAGATTTCCTATGTAGACTACATATCTATCACTTTTCTAAATTGTTTTTACTGTCTTAAATTCAGGTGCAACTGTGGAGAATGCAGTCAAATCTATACCTATAAAATGGTGCGTTAACCATTGGAATGTGACAAAGGATGTTGTACCAGGCCCCACGAGCCCTGTCCGAGCCTCCGTTCACTCGCCCGAACGGGGTTCACAGGTAACTGTCGGGTTGAAATTTTTGACCCGGGGGCAGGAGCCCCCCAGTCGCAAACAAAAAAAGAGAACTTCAATTCCCAAAGTTCCTTTCACCATGCCACGCCAGAGCCAATCAGGCTGAGCAGCGTGGCAAAAGGAACGTTCGGAAACGCGCCGCAGCCAATAAAAAAAAGCCGCAAAAGAAAAACCGCCACAAAAAGAAAACACACGCAGCCAAAACTACAAGCCCCAGCGTCCTGCGCGCCATGAGCGCACAGAACGCTGAGGCGGCCGGCGCGTGAAAAAAAAGTTTAAAAAAGCCCGCCGCCGCTGCCATTCTTCCCCACGGGTGAGCCAGCACGGCCCGTGGGGGAAAAAATAACCCCCCCGCCGCCGCTGCCCTTCCATTCGAAGGGCCAGCCGGCACGCCAAAAATAAAAGCAACCCACCCCCCACCCACCCCGCAGCTGCCCTTCTTCCCAATGGGCCAGCCAGTATGGCCCGCGGGAAAAAAAAACACCCCACCGCCGCTGCCCTTCCTTCCCACAGGCCAGCCAGTATGGCCCGTGGGAAAGAAAGCACCACCACCCCTCAAATGCCCTTCCTTCCCACGGGCCATCCAGCATGGCCCGTGGGAAAGAAAGCCTCCCCGCAATTGGCCTTCCTTCCCACGGGCCAGCCAGCATTGCCCGCGAGAAAGAAAGCCACCCCCACTGAAAAACACACACAAAAACACAAACGAAAAACATTCAAAAACACACCAAAATCCAAAAATTACACACAAACACAGCCAAAAATAAACAAGAAAAAACACACATACACCCCCAACCCCCCCTCCCCCCAAACCCCCCCACCAGAGAACTTACCAAAAGACGTCTTCCTTCTATGAGAACCAGAACTCAAATGAGAAAGAGAAAACTTACCGGAAGCGACACCCAGAGGACAGAAGAGAACAAATGTAATGAGAAGCACAAAAGCTCACCACCCCCACCCAGTGGCCAAAAGAGAAAAAACATTCAAAAAAATTAAAAATAATAAGAATAATTCCAAATTTAATCAAATAAGTTATACAAACATTAAAAAATAAACACACTAATCTCAAAAATTACCAAAAAAACACTTTTCACTCCAAAAAACTAAAACAAAAAAATGAGTTAAAAAAACATTTTAAAAAACAAAATTAAATTTTAAACTGAATAATATTAAATTAAATTAAAAAATTTTTTTTAAAAATTGCATAAACATAAAAAACAAGTTCAAAAACCAAATTAAGGAGCCCGGCACTGAGGAAGCCAGCACACACACACACACAAAAAACCACCCAAAAAGAACCAAAAAACCCCCACTGGGAGCGCAAGTCCGCCGCAGGCAGACGAAGCACCTCGAAGCCACAAAATCAAAAAACCTTACACCACCATTTAAAACAGCCCATCACCATTAGTTCAAGAAAAAATGAAACCCTTTAGTATCCAACACAATTTTAAAAAGCCCGGCACCGCCGGCAAACTATGCTAGTACTTTAAATAAAACAAACAAGAATAAGATTGCCAACTGCACAAAGCCATAATACTGTGTGAGAGAGAAAATACATTCACACAGTCCTGTTCTGGATCATTATAATTCACTGCATATATTGTGTCTCATTCATCACTATATATTCCAACTTCATTATTTTCTAGCTTTTTAAGCTCATTCACATGCATAGATCTCTACCATTCTTTTATTGAGGTGATTTTTTAAAAATGTAACAATTGCCTATTTCTCTTACTGTGTAACAATTGTTTTAGTAAGTATTCCTCTGAACTCTCTTAGCGCATTCACATTCTCATACTGCTCTCTGAGCACACTGTGCAGAGGGTAAGCTCCATCGAATTCAATGAAAATTACTTCAAACTAAGCATGTCAAGAAGTGCGCCAGAAATCTGGTACTGTTCAGAGCTTGCTTGGCCCAAGTAGCAGATTTGTTTTCTGTTCTGCCAAGCACATATTCTGTGGTTGTTCAAACTGAATGAACAAGCTGCTTATTTGACTGAACTTTAAATCTCCTTCCTTGTTGCATGTAAGTTATGGAAATAACTGAATAGACAAGCTCCTTCTTGTAGCAGTTGAAATAATTTATATAATTAGTTCCCTCCTTGCTCTACCATGTAGTTTTGCTAAAGATTTGGACATGTATCTCTTCAGCAAAACAATAGAAACTCTCTGTCTCTTCACCTTGAATTCACAGAGAGAAAGAAGTTTAATTTGTGCCATCAACAAATGTATGACCGAATTACTTTGTTTTTTTTTACAGAGCTTTGAAAACATCCAGCAGAACACATATTTCTTTGTTTGATGGCATTCTGAATAACACCTTATTTGTCTTTTTTTTTGGGGGGGGGGAGGAGTGATACTACTATTCCAAAGTGGGTAATATTTTTTTGAAATAGAGGGGCTTGTCTCACTAGCACAAGAAGGAGGGCCTTCTCTGTGTCTGCACCAGCCCTATGTAACCTCCTGCCAACAGAGTTATGGCTGCAGATGGAATTGCTGCCCATTAGAAAAGAACTGAAAACCTGGCTGGCAGGGCAGGTGTGGGGCACTGATGGAGGGGTGACCCCTACCTACTGGATCATATGAAGATTACTCTCTCTCTCTCTTTTAATGGATGGGGTGAATGGGTAAATTATTTAGAATTTTAATGGGTTTTTAAAGGGCTTTTAAATTAGTTTGATGTTGCTTTTAATTGTTGTTAGCCACCCAGAGTCATTGCCGAGTTGGGCGGCAATAGAAATTTGAAGAATAAAAAAATAAATAAAAATTTCTTAGTTGCTTCCTATTACACTTTCAATGGCAGCAATTTTTACTTTCTATTGGAGACCACATGAGCTTTATTAAAGATTGCAAAAAAAAAAAAGGGAATTATAATAGACTAATGGCATGCATGAAGGAATATACAAAAGAGAAGTATAATTGCCCAGAACTTCGTTTGCCATTCTTCCACCAGTAGACTTGAGATATGACATAATGAGTGGATCTCTCTCACATTTTAGAAATGCTGGCAGAGACTCTTCTCAGATTTTCATTCTCTGTTTAACAGAAGGGAAGGAGGCTAATGAGTACTTCCCTCTAATACAGAGGTTGTCAACCTTTTGAAATTGAGGGCCAGGCCACATGCCCTTAGACAGTTGGTGGGCCAGACTGGTGGTCCAGCCACTGCCACTGCTGCCACCTCTGGCAATGGAATTGCTATGGACTCATTCACGGCTGTTGTAAAATGAATTTACAACAGCTATAAATGAGTCCATGGCTGTTGTAAACATGTTTACAACAGCCACAAATGAGTCCACGGTTGATGGCGGCAGCAGCAGCGAAGGTTAGAGTGAGGGTCAGTTGGTTTGGTGCCATGGGCCGGATTTGGCCCATGGGCTGTAGGTTGCCTACCGCTGCTCTAATGGATTCCTTTTAATCCACACTGGAACACTATGGAATCAAGATGTACCAGCCTGTGATATCTGAGGTGAAATATCCATTTTTCTCTTCTCAAGCAATGAGATATGGAAGCTTTCAGTATTGGAACTAATTTCTCAAAATAAATACATACAAGTGGAAAGCCAGCTCTTACTTTCTAAATTCTGCTGCCTTTCCCAAGCATTGGTGCTACTGCTTGCACAGGAGCCTACAGGTTCATGTAATACAGCTTCACTTTGGAAAATGAAGGCTATGGAATGACTTCAGGCAGCATAAGCAAACCTGTGGGTCACCTGACAGGCTCTTATGTAACTTACATCATTAAATAATGAAAATGAAAGGCAGGACTAGCAGTTCCCTTAAACTCTTTCCCATCTCCTGAGCCTCTGTTTCTACACAGAAAGAAGTGTTTGAACGGAACTATTATGGAGAAGTGTGATGATAAAAAAGGTTGAGAATGTTTTTGCAAGCTATCTCCTACAGTAGTTTATACATAAGAAATGGGCTAGTTTCTATTTATTTATTTATTTTCTGATTTATATTGCCTGCCAACTCCGAAGACTCTGGGCGGCTCACAGAAAATAATACCAATCTATTTAATAGAATAAACAGACACAAATCTGACAAGAGGAAAAAATAATATTCAAGAAACAGTGGGAAGATCTTTCAGTTTCCCTGGGAACTCTGTTCAAGGCAGCTAGCTTTCAACAAAAAGCTTCAAATTCAGATTCCAAAGAGAAACCGTTGAACAAGAAAACATCTAGAGATCCAGTTCTATTTCCCTTGGCTTGAAAAGAGACTGAAACTTTTTATCTCATTGCATATGTCAGTTAGTTGATCTGCAGAGGTTTGTCTGCATAATCATCTAACTGTAAGCAGTCTGGATAATTTTTTCTATATGTAATTGCACTCCTTTATCTCTTTCTCACTGACTTTAACCCTGGACCAACCCTAAGCCATGCTCTTCTATTAACCTGAGCTTTCTGCCACTTTATTTTGTTAATCCAATTATCTGTGCTTGAACATGCTTGTCATCCACCAATGAGCACTGAAGGACTCCTAACACCACCCGCAAATCTCTCTGTTACCTCCAAGGACTGTAAAAGATCTCTGATTACCATTTTTTATTAACATGTTGGCCATTTTGCATTTCCTACTTTCCTCTTCTCAATCATTTTGTAAATGTCTGTTTACTCTGGCTACATTCCACACTCCTGAAGATGTAAGCTGCAGTACACAAAAGTGTATGGCAAATAAAGTGGTGTTTTTTTTTTTAGCTTTATGGTGACACAATAATACTGGTTGGCTCTGATGAAGGCAGAAAGTCAGAAATGTTACTTTTTTTGTATTAAGACCCCCATGAATCCTCACTTCCCCCAGTCCATATAGGAGAGCAGCACTTCCAAGTTGTGCTAAATCCTAGCATCAACTAAACAAAGTGTGCCAAATAGAACACATCCTAAATGTTCTAATCTAGTATGCTATTCTCACCTATTTAGAATGTGTATACCTAGAACCATGTTTTTCAAATGTGAAGAACTATTGGCCCTTAAAGATGTTGACTAACTATGATGTCTTCAAACTGCACCATTGGTTAAACTGGGAAATAATCTACATCAACCTAGGGAGAGCTACAGTTTCACCAGTCCTGATGCATTCTGATGAGAAAGAAAATCTTTAGAAATGTATATTGTGAAAGGAAATATGTCTAACCACTTTAAACACTGTGTGAGTTTTAGAAAAATGTACAGATTAATTTGGAAACATAATTAAATTGAATTTTGGATAAGCACAAGTAAGAAGAGACGTGTACTGGAAATGCATAGATATTCTCTGCTGGGGAAGATATATTTCTTCTTTTTCTCGTCCCAGAAAATTTGCCACGTCCAAAGTTACTCTATGTTTGGACTGTTTATAGTGGGAGAAATATCAGATTATACCATAATATCATAGACTCTGGAGCATTCTCATTTAGACTCAGGAATAGAAAGCTGAAGAGGTGTTGATTGTTAAATAAATGTTCATGGATGTTTGCTTTGGGTTGTCTCCCAGAGATATACACACTGTGCTTCAATATGTCAGTATATTGTTCACAGCTAAGCATAGGGCTTCTTCTTAGTGATTTGATGCTTTCACAACTCCATACCTTCCAGGCATTCTTCAAAGATGGGTTTGTAGACAAATGTATAAGGTATTGTAAGTAGAAAAACTAACTTCATAAAACAACAGGGTTCTTGTTTTCCTTCAGGCCCCTTCAAGTCAGAAGCCTATATTCTTTAGTCGGTCAGGCAACCACAGAAGGCTATCCATTATAAAGCTCAACAATAACTGTCAGTGCAGTTAATAAGTGAAGCATGGAAAACAAAACAATGTGAAGCATGTCACAAAACATATCACCCACATTCCTAAAATAATCTCAACTTTTTGGCACTTCCAGGCAGTGTAGGCCAGGGTTTTGGCAGAAAGGAAGGGAAGGGATAATATTTGCACATTGCCCAGCTGTTTGGCTCATATAGACTGAATAAACCTTGTCCAGATGGTTTTGAATCTAAAAACTATAACTTTATAAATCACCCATGTTCATAAATGTATGTGAACATATGAATGTGTTATGTTGGATACTGAGTTGTAAAAAAGTTGTGGATGGTAAATGTTGTTTATGTTTTGTCTCCAACTCTGTCACTGAATATAAGAAGCTATCATTTGCTGAGTCCAACCCCTCATCCATCTGCTTAAATTGTGATTTACCGGTTCTTTCTTAACAAAAAGTTCTCAAAGTTCATGTTAACAAGATAGCCCAGTGATTTAGCTCAGTAAGTCCTGCATGATTCTTCCCTAATTTAAAATCAGAAAATATTCTATAATATTCTCTGTTTTCCTTTTCTATAGCTTCTCATTTCATATTTTTTGCCTTCTCTGTTGTGACTCTGTCATTTATCTCTACTTTCTTCATGCATCATAATCGTGTGTTTCCACAAATTTCCTTTCTGGAGTTGTATGTATCTGTGTACATCTGTTGAATCCGTTTCTAAAGACTACATGCACCTAACCTCCACACAAGCTTGATAAGGTTTGAAAAGGTCCCCATTTGAACAGCTGGTTTTTTTTAAAAACATCCTGGACTTTTTGAAAATCCAGAATTCCCAATCCAAGTAATACATCCAAGTTCATCCCCAATACATCCCCAATACAATCCCAAAACATCCCTAAGGCGAAAGGTAGCCCTAGGGAGCCTTACAACTTGAAGGGGGTGGGGGTGGGGTGGGGATACGATGCTTTGAATTCATTTACATTAAATTTTATCAGCACCAATCGATAGGATCAGCTTCCCCCAGTGTAAATTTTCAAGATTTTGATCATTATATTTCTCCATTATGTCAACGTATATCATTTACTAGTTTGATTTAACCATTAGTTTCTGAATATAAGCATACTACAAGCACTTTAAGTTGCACGTAATTCATTTAATTGTGTACAGTATCTCAAAAACGGGAAAGTTCCATTTCCAAGGGGAGTTCTAGAGGATTCCTCTGAACTGCAGTACTAGTGGAAAATTCTAAGCACTTCACCAATCTCCAAATATCAGAATTCTACAGAATGGAAACATGGCAGTGAAAGAGATATTTAACTGGTTTAACTGTACTATACTCAACAACTCTGGCTGAAGTTATGTATATATTATACTAGCAGGGGTACCCGGCGTTGCCCGGGTGGGGTCCAACCCAGGCCAAGGAGACCCAGGCCCATTACCACCACCCCCAGCCTGCACCCCTGCTGCCTTACCTTTTTGTCCACTGTCATCACCCTTGTGATGGTGCTGGTGCCGGCAGCCTAAGCCTCACTGAGACAGGACTGAAGGTAGTTCTGGGGGCTGCTCCACATGGTGCTGGGCTGCTTAGACATCACAGCTTGGTTGAGCAAGCCAGGCGGAGGGCCAGTGGCCTCTGGCGGCCTCCCCAGTGACTATCTTTGGCAGGCAGCCATTGTAGCCCTGCTCCCCCATTGTTCCAAAGGTCCCCCATCATCATTTTGGGGGACCGGGCAGAGAACGGGGCTGGGCCACTGCCTTCCACAGCCACGAGGCCTGTGGAAGGTGATGGCCTGGTCCCGTCCTCTGCCCACCCTCCAGCTGTGGGTTCTCCCTCCCCCCGAGGCACACTTCAGAAGTGTGGAGGAGCCAGGCCACATTGATTGCCCACCGACAGTAGTCGCTGGGGCAGTGACACCCATAATGGCCACCTGGAATTTCGGGTGGCTTTGGCGCATGTACAGAATTTCACGCATGTGCCACAGCCAGGAATTTCAGGGAGGGTTAGGCGCATGCATGGATTTTCGTGCATATGCAGTCACCTCCCCTGGTTGTTTCTGGTGGCTGGTGGGGGCCTTTGCAGTTTTGGGGGAGAAAAAAGCAAGGGGGAAAAGCCTACCAGGGGTGATTGTGATGTCATCGCCAGAGCTCAACCAATCCTCGGCTGACCAGGTCTGGGACTCCATGACATCATCATCATCATCATCATCATCATCATCATCATCATCATCATCATCATCATCATCATCATCATCATCATCATCATCATCATCATTCCCCCATCCAGTTGCCATGGCAACCCAATCAATGTTGTTGTTGTTGGTCATCATGGAGCCCCAGACCTGGTCAGCTGGGGATTGGTTGAGCTTTGGTGATGGCAGCACAATCAGCCCTGGTTGGCTTTTTCCCCCTTGCTTTTTCTCCTGTCAGTGGTGGCATCCCATTTGGCCAATGGGTGGAGCTCTGTGATGTCACGGAGCCCCAAACCTGGTCAGCCAAATTTGTTGAGCTCTGGCGATGACATCACAATCCCCTTGGTTGGCTTTTTTCCCTTGCATTTTCTCCTGTTGGTGGGGGTGTCTCCTTTGCAGATCAATATCAGGGGCATACCCCTCCCCATGGGGCTTGTTACCCCCACAGTGACCATCTCTCCATCCCATGGTATGTATGTGCCAAGTTTCAGCACAATCACTGCAGGGGTGTGGATTTGTATAAGCAACTCATGGCAGGACACCTTGGTTTTAGATAGATATATCAGAAAGAGTTTTCACTGAGTTTCAGGGAATGTCAAATGTGGCATAGGTATTTGGATTTCATTTCATTTCATTTCAACTTTAATTTATACCCCGCCCCTCTCAGCACACGGCCAACTCTGGGCGGCGTTACAACATATTATACAATCACATTAATAATATGATATAATCAACAATAACAAAATACAAAGCTAATAACAAGTTGCATATCAGCAAATCGTCATCACATAATATCACAAACCACAGTATCAGTATCAAAAAGCATCAATATCACAATAAACAAAGTATAACAGAAGCAAAGTCACAAAACATCATTTGCAAGAACACAATACTTATACTGGATGTGAAAATCCAGACAGTCAAATAAATCACCGCACTTGTCCTCCTCCTGGCCGATGGAAAGGGTCAGGGGGTATGGCAGCACAGCTGTTTTTTCATTCCCACAAGGCCGGGGGAATGAAGGGCATCCGGTAGCGGCATCTGGTAGCGGTGGTGGCAGCATGGTCAAAGTTCTTAAGTCTGGCTACTGCGCTGCTCAGCTGGTCTTCAGTCCCTCCAAGCAGCCTTAGCTGAGGGAACGCGGCGGCGGCGGTCCTCTCGCCGGCCCCGGTGGCTTTTCTTCCTTCCTGGGCCAGGGGAGGTTTTGGCCCTGGGAGCAGCCTCAGCTGAGGAGACACGGTGGCGGTGGTGGTCCTTTCGCCGGCCCCGGTGGCTTTTCTTCCCTCTCGGGCCAGGGGAGGGGTTGGCCCCGGGAGCAGGCTCAGATGAGGAGACACGGGAGGTGGTGGTGGTCCTCTTGCTGGCCCTGGTGGCTTTTCTGCCCTCCCGGGCCAGGGGAGGGGTTGGCCCTGGGAGCAGCCTCACCTGAGGAGACACAGCAGCAGTGATACTTGGTGAGACCACTCAATATGCTTGATTATTTTTTTTGTTCCAAACACTAGCAGAGGTAACATGCAAATGAAACATACTAGTATGATAAAAATTAATTTTGTGTCAGAAATTACTCTGGGTTGAAAGGATTTTGGCTGGAGAAACTCAGCTCAGGGGATGCCGAAATGAGGCTTCTTTCATGTCCTCAAGATCCAGCATCCAGCACTCAGGTATCAATCCCTGACCTTCCAGTCTTCAAGCTCAGTGTCTTAACCACTAAGCCATTGCAGTGCTGTCACTAGTGAGATTGGACACCTGCAAGGAACTCTCCTGTCATAAGTATCACATTTTCTATGGGGTGGCTTCAGAAGAGACAGACTTGCTCTATCCTTACTTCAAGACTCTTGAAGGTTGTTTGAGTACTTATGAGTATGCTATACTGTATATTAAAGTAGACCTTTAATTTTTGAAGTTGTTTGTGATTATGTCCTTGATTGGCCTCAGCTGTCACAGAGAGTCATTGCAATCTTCAAGAATCCTTTAGGTGGCCTCTTAGAAGAAGTAACAGCATTCTAGACATTCCAGGAGATAAGTGTGATTACTACTCCAAGCCTACCCCATCCTTTAAAAGGATTTGTGTTTATCTTTCACTCCAGAAATGTCAGATGGATATTAGTTTCACATCTACAGAAAAAGATAAAGTCACCATATGAGAATAAATTAAGCTTCTTGGTCTCTAAAGCAAATATGCAGCAAGGAGGGGCATTGTCTGCTTTTTTGTAATCTTCCTTTCAAAATGTAGCCTGAAAATAAAAAAAAAACTGAAAAGGAAAAGCAACAAATTGGATAACATGTCAAATATACTGTTAAATGTTTAAAATTCTATTTATTTATTATTTTATTTTATTTATTATTTTTTATTAAATTTTCAACAAAATAACATACAAATAACACTACATAAGAAAAAGTACAAAAACAAATACATTTCAAATACAACATCCAAAAAACAAATATCATCTTTAAAAAAATATCAAAATACAAACAATAACAAATACACAACTTAATTGATATTCCATGATTTTTCGTTCTAATACTATACTAAACTTTATATTTAACTGTTTAATGTACCCAACATTCATATTGTCCCCATTATTATACTACTGAACCAAAATAGCACAATACATACCCGGTGAAATATGAATATAAAATATAAAATTCTATTTATTTCACTATCTCATTAGATGCATGTTGTTCAGTCACACAGTTGAGTCTGACCCTTTGTGACTCCATGGACCAAGGATGCCAGGCTCCACTGTCATCTGTCATCCTCTGTAGTCTGACCAGATCTATGCCCACTGCATCAACGATGCCATCTAGCCATCTCATCCTAGGCTGCCCCTTCTGCTTTTGCCTTAAATCCTTCCCAGCATCAGGTAGTGTTTATAGATCTTACTGCAGCTTATGACACAGTCAACCATGCAGCCTTGCTAAAGAAAGTCTCCCACATCACAAAGGATTTTAAATTCATAAAAATCATAGGCTCTTTATTGGAAAGCTGTAGATATTTTGTCAGTTTTCAAGGTCAACACAGCCAATGGAGGATTTGAAGAAATGGCCTCCCGTAGGGCAGTGTGCTAGCCCCTCCCCACTGTTTAACATATATACTAATGATCAACCACTACCAGAAGCTTCTAGGTGCTTTCTGTATACCAATGACCTGGCAATTGCCACACAGTGCGCAACATTTGAGGATGTTGAGAGGAAAAAAAACCTGACTGAGGCTTTGAATTTAATGGCCATATATAGGAATAACCAACTGAAACTCAACTCTGTGGTTTTCATTTGAAAAACCATGAGGCATCAAAAAGGTTGCAGGTGACTTGGAATGGAGCCAGGCTCAAACATTGCATCACCCCCTGTTGTGTCCAAGCATTATTT
Source organism: Bradypodion pumilum (assembly GCA_035047305.1). Classification (NCBI taxonomy): domain Eukaryota; kingdom Metazoa; phylum Chordata; class Lepidosauria; order Squamata; family Chamaeleonidae; genus Bradypodion; species Bradypodion pumilum. The sequence continues at coordinate 54,207,089 of JAWDJD010000003.1, read as the reverse complement.
GTCATAACTGCTTGAGCGCTGTAATGTCTACGGCACTATTGCACACCTTTTGCAAAGGCACCAAATTCAAAGGTCTGTCAAAATAGCTGATTCGTCAGTACAAACTTTCCCGTTTTCCCAGAAGCCCACCAAAATGTATCAACCTGTGTAACTGCTATTCCCACTGTTTATAAGCCAGCCATCTCACACTTGTTTCCCAGTCCGGTATTATGAGCTGAATAATAAATCACTTGTGCTTGACCTGATCCTGTTGGTCAGAGTTCTTCTTCGAGCGCCGGATTCAACATCCCAAAATACCTGGGAGTTACCGGGGATCAAACTCTCACTTTCAAGATCCACTGCCTTAATACCAGGAACGATAGTCTGAGGAAAATAACAGGCACAAGTTGGGGTGTCCAACCATGCACATTAAGAAATTCTGTGAAAGCTTTATGTTACTCTGCAGGAGAGTATGCTAGTCCAGTGTGGTGCAGATCAAAGTGTGCAGGGCACGTAGATGTGACCCTAAATGAAACAGGAAGATTGGTCACAGGATGCCTAAAACCAACCCCGATAGAAAAGTACATTATTTAGCTGGTATCCCTCCACCAAAATTCCATCAAGAAAGTACTGTTCAGAAAGAGTGGGTCAAAGCAGGTTCCTTGGAAGCATGCCTGCTATTTGATCACCAACCACCAAAGCAGAGACTGTAATCAAGGCACAGCTTCCTCACAACTTCTGCCCCTCTGAACAACCAGCCCCCACAGACCACCTTAGAACTATGGAAGGTCCAGGGCCATAGCCAGCGGGGTGCCGGGGGTGGGGAACTCTCCTGAGCTAACAGCCCACTGCGCCACCCCGGGATGCCACTGTTATGTGTGTGTGTGTGTGACATTGTTGCCCCTATTGAAAAATCTCTTTCCCCCCCCTCAAATCTAGAATCTTGGCTACGGCCCTGGGAAGATGAGCAAGGTGCTACCAGATAACTGGACAGAACCACATGGCCCTCCACCGCCTGGCAAAGAACAACCATGGCCTGTGTGGAAAGCATTAAATAGACTGTATTCAGGGGTAGGAAGATCAAGGACTAATCTGAAAAAGTGGGGTTTCTCTGTAGATGACAGCCTGTGTGAATGCGGAGAAGTACAAATTGTCTCCCATATGATACAATGCACATGATGCCCCTCAACATGCACTGAGAAGGACCTTATGTTGGCAAGAGGAAATGCTGTTGAAGTGGCCTAATATTCGGCAGATGTTATTTAGCCCTTTTAAATTCTATTTTATTTTTAGATGTGTTAATTTTAGCTTTGAATGTTATTATATGCTTGTGCTGCATCTGACACGAATAAAGAAAGAAAGCATCAGGGCTTCCTCTAGTGACTCCTCTCTTCTCATTTTTTGACCAAAGTACTTCAGCTTCAGCTTCAGCATTTGTCCTTCCAAGGAACACTCAGGGTTGATTTCCTTTAGGATTGACAGATGTGATCTCCATTGGTTGCATATGCTGTTTAAATATGTCTCACTTGTTTGGTGTCATAATAAGTTGAATATCAATAAAAGATGCATCAGGGTTGGTCTGAGTAAACATTTTAATGTTAACAAAGTTTAATTGTTGCATGCTTTAATAACAAATAGACATGGAAAATTGGTTGTCTGGATTTTAGCCCCAAGAATTTTCATAACTAGCTTTATTACAGCTTCCTCATACCACTGTGCATTGAGTAAAATCTCAAGAGGGGGAATGTCTACATGGGGCTGCCCTTGACAACCATTTGGAGGCTGCAGCTGGTCCAGAATGCAGCAGCCTGGGTGGTGATGGGGTGCGGGCATTATGCCCATGCCTCACCATTACTTTGGGAGCTGGTTACTAGTTTGCCTCTGGGTGCAGTTCAAGGTGCTGGTTTTGACCTTTAACGCCCTTCATGTTAGTGGGCCAGGTTACCTTAGAGTCTGCATCATCCCAAGAGTGTCCGCCTGTCCAACCAGAGCAGACCGGAGGGGCTCCCTAATTGTCCTATCTGCCAGAGGGGCTTGTCTCTCTGGCACATGAAGGAGGGCCTTTTCCGTGTCCACACCACCCTTGTGAAACCTCCTACCAGTAGAGTTG